>CM037471.1:5413683-6071500 GCA_021014325.1 Plazaster borealis | reverse complement strand
AGCAGCAGCAGCAGCAGCAACAACAACAACAGCAGCAACAACAACAACAACAACAACAACAACAACAACAACAACAACAACAACAACAACAACAACAACGCCAGCAACGAAGAACAACAAACAGATTTACACTAAGGCGTATAAATTACAGACACAGGTCACTAACAGTCATGTCAAAGCCTGTGCCTTCTCATACATCAAATCGTCAGAACTTCAGTTTTAAATTATTCCTTTCGATGATAATAACAACAAATGATTTCAACATGTTCATATCTTGAACCGACTGGACAAAACGATTATTTTTTCTTGCTTATAAAGTTTGCGATGTTCACAGCAGTCCCGCGTGGGCATAATTTAAATGTTTTTTATCTTCCATATTAAGTTGTGCAGTCACATTGTAAATCACTTCTTTCATATTATTCAGTTCCATTGTATAGTCATTTTATTTCGTAAAATTGTTCTATATTTGTACCTTCAAAGGTTGCTATGGGAAATTTTGACCCATTTATAAAGATTTTTTACCGACAAACAAATTGCGTCTAGAGTCATTATATTATATGCTCGGCTCACTAATTGAGAATGGGGGTTTGAAGTTTTCCAACTTATGTCTGTTTGACTGTACCACTAAAATGATATTTAAAAAGTGACGGTTGTTAAACTAGAAATGGGCAGTTTTTCCAAAATGCAGTACCGGCGTAATGTAATAGTGATATTGGCAGCAACGGCTGTTTCGGACAAGTTCAAACATTGTGTAAACGTAAAATAGTGAACTGCTGATGGTTAGCATGTGTTTCTAAACAGCCGTTGACAATAATAAGCGGACGTAGAAAGCGATGGAGGAAAAATAGTCACACATCAATAACATGTGCGTTGGGTCACCTGTAAAGCGGATAGCAAACTAATAATCAGTATAAACAATAACAACTGTTGCTTTATTTGTTACAAATACATCACTATAACAAGTCTCCGGAGTTGGTTCGGAGAATTTGGCTTGCCCCATTGACTAAAAATCGCATCAATACGGCAAATGGCACTATTCTTAACCAAGTAAATCATACCAAATTCCTAGGAATACATATTGACAAAAACCTTTCATGGAACAAGCATGTAAATGTTTTGGCAGGTAAAGTTTCTAAAAACATTGTCGTTATGAATAGATTGTAGTTAGTCTACCAACAAGTATTCTTTTAACCTTATATACTTCTCTCATCTTGTCGTATTTAAACTATGCACTAATTAATTGGGGAAACTTAACAATTACACAATGTAAAATTCTCACTCTCCTACAAACGAAAGCTGTTCGAATCATTAGTAAAACTGGATACTTGGATCACACAACGCCACTGTTTCTAGCCTTGAAGGTCCTTAAACTTGATGATTTGTACAATTTTAATTTAGGTAAGTTCATGTATTAATATAAAAGTGGCTTTTTGCCTAACGAATTTAATGATCTTTTTTTACCCTGTGTTCATCAGTCCATACGTATTCAATCTGTGCAGTATCAAAAGGTGATTTGTATACAAAATTTAACCGAACAACGTTTTCAAAAAACAACATTATATCTCGTGGTACCCTATTCTGGAATAACCTCAACTCGGATATTAAAAAGTCTCGTTCACTCAAGTCATTCTCTAACAAACTGAAACATCACCTCTTGAATAATGTATTTGTAGATCTAGTACATATACTTGTACAAGACTGTTGTTCTGATAATTATTTAAATTAACTGGTCTGGTCTCATTGTCATTGTTATTTTTGTCCTTGTCGTGTCCAAGTCCTTGTCTGTCACAGGGAAATGTACAAAAGCAGTATGCTTAACTTTTTCCCTGCATGTTGGCTAGCATGTTAATTACACTCGATATTATCTTTGAAATTTCTATACATTTTATTGTTGAATTATGTGGTATCCATCTTTTCATAATTATACTCACTGTTATTTGTTTCAACTTTATGTTTAATTGTCATTGTCAGCATGAAAAATAAATGTGCATTGAATTGAATCGAATTGAATTGAAAGCTTTGAAGAAAAAAAGCCCTTCTAAAATAAGACGATTCGACATCGGTCAGTTCAATTTAGTAACGACAAAGTACAGAATCTTAACCCCCCCCCCTCCAAAGAAAGAAAGGGAAAACAAGCCATCATGATTTCAATCTTAAGGTGAATTACATATATATAATGTAACAATTCTCCAGAAAAAAATACGTCTGAAATGTGGATTTTTCCCAGGCTTGTTGTTTAAGGTGTTGATTGAATACTTAATTGGAAAGCAATAATGTATTCTTCAAATTCAAATATTGACTTCAAAACAAAATGATATGGATTGTGTGTCTACTCCCATCTCACACTGTGCATGTCCGTTTATATTTAAAGCGAAATAGGGCAAAAACAAAATATAAAATTTTAATATTATTAAACAAGTCATTAACACGTCCGATCTCTTTCAGAAAAAGAGAGAAGTTTTACAACACTTCTCAACACTATTACCGCCGATATATGTTTGAGATAACGCTTACATCCTTGACTATCGGTTGTAATCTACGCTGCGTTACGATATACAACATTTTGATAAAGAGACAAGGCATCACGTACACAGGGAGCCTATATAACGCTCATTGCCACTTAATATCACCACAGCTTGAAATATGATTTCCTTCAGAGACCATTTAACTTCTAAACTAACCTCTGATCTTCTTCTGAGTGACGTCTCATGGACGAGGTGACGGTAAACCACCGCTTCCTAACAAAAACACAACGATCAGGGGCAGGCAAAAGCTTCGACTTCTTGTCAAGAATTCGATACCGCCATCTGCATTGGACTTATTGGATTAAATCCACCGCCAAAGAGGGGGAGTGACAGGGACTGAGCGAACATCTTCAAGAAAAAGAAAAAAAAACTAAGTCCCGTGTACTGACGGCCTCTTGAGTGAACTGAGATTAAGGTCGGATGCGATGCATAGAACAGGTGATAGGTCCACAGTGTCTCTAGAAACTATATACGGGCATCCAGACTGCGTTTACCTCGCTACCACCATGTTATCATCAGATACATCAATTCAGTACCTGATCTAGATTCCAATAGCGATTTAAATTGCAGATTTATGTCCGATGTCATTAAATATAGCGATGTGGAGGAAGGGGTCGCCCAAAATAGCTAATTATACGGCCAATAAAAGCCCTAGTAAGATTCAGAAATAAACTACAATACAATTGGGATACCACTCAGTTACATATATTAATGTGCATAAGATATCACCGGCATGCTCTGACTAGCACCCATTCACACCTCACACGCAAACTAATATTTCGCTGGAAAAACAAAGTTGAGTGCACCCACTTTGCAAATTGTGTATTTAACGCGGTCTGTGTTTAGTATTGATTTCTGAAGTATCCACGGTCGAGTTTCATCTCGTAACAAAGTTAAAACGACTACGAAGAAGATGCACAGCCCGTCCATATTTGCACCGATCCACCTCAAATGGATACCTTTTATTCCTTGGTGAGGAACGATGAATTATCAATGGGGATGGAATAGAAGAAAAAAACCGCCGACGAGTCGGGAAAAAAATTACACACACTTCTGACGTTTGGATAGAGGTAACTGGCTTTTTTTCTTCTTCAATATTTTCCAAGTAACCGTTATATATACAGCCCAAGTTATTGTTGTTGTGTATCCTTATTTGGCTTTGACTTAGATTGTATGAGACACGGCCTATATCATATTCACATCTGGCATTGTTGTTGGTTACAGTTGTTTGAAATGAAGCAAAGTGCAGTTTATCGGGAGTTGATTTTAAAGTATTCTGGGACGAGTTTTGTGACACCGTGAAGCAATGTGACACCATTTTTCAACATGAATTAAATGAAACAGTTCTCGACACGATTGTTATAATTAAAGACGAGTCAATGGTGAATTGTTGTGGATAATTAATGTTCAAAATATTAATATTGGAGAGTGTGTTTTCTTTCAAATGACTTTCAATTGAATATTCTGTCAAACTATACTGCATGTGGTATGTGCGTGCGCTGTTGGGGTTATTAATTATTCCGTACCCGATATTCCATTTTGAAATCAGAGATGTTTACTATTATTATAATGTATAATTTGTTAAAACTATACATTCAATTCATCAAGAAAAACAAAAAACGACGAGATCTAGGAATTAAAGGACTTGATGAAATAAATGAGGATGGACAACGTATGGTGAATCACAAAACCTGGTCTTTCAATATTGTTTAGTATTGAAGCTGCAATTTTTTAATATAACTTTTATACAGCATTGTTAGGTTGCTTGTGAGGTACACGCACAAAAATGAAATATCATGGAGGGCTTAAGTTAAGATTCCACTCCAGCATTTGTATCTACTTATCCCTATTTTGACTCGGCCCAAAGTACATTAATATTGGACAATCATGCAAGTGACTTGATCTGAACTTAGTTTGAATTGTTAACAAACAGTTCCGCAACTCGATTGTATTTATTTAGGATTCTTATCTAAATAACCAGCAAGTGAACAGTAATCAGGATTTTGCAGGATAACTAAATGACCCAAAAGAAAAGCAAATATCTAATAAATTCCCCCCACAAGCCGAAACAATCAGAACCTGTTCAATCGGGCAAAGTAAATAGCCGAGGGTACGGACGAAAAGAAGAAGTATAGCATGAGGCTTCCAACTATATTGCCACTGTGGTGGGTTTCGATATTACCCTCTCACTCTCTCCCTCCCTCTGTCAACTACGAAGACGTTGCGCGGAAAAACCAATGAAACTGTCAGGTCTAAACGTTGAGACAAGACGTGAATATTGACTCAGATCTTCGGCACTCTTCCTTTCTTATCGTTTTTCGAGTACGTCAGGAAAGGGTTATGGAAAGAGAGGGTCGGAAGTAGCGTCAAAGCAACGGTATTTCTTCCCATCCAAAGCATATCTTAGGTTTTCATCTCGATGTACTTTAGGTTGGACTTGATTAGGATGCCCGTATGTTTATTCAGTTCACGACCTTCCATTTCCTAAGACTAATCATTTCAAAAGCAAAGTGTTGTGTTTATGCACCAAAATATATATAGATACAACACGTATTGAGATAAGACTTGAAATGATTTTCTGTCTTGACTGATTTCACGGTCTGCTACACTTGATGTACATTCCATGTACATTCCTTGAGGCCTACGTCAAATAATATGAAACCGGGCATTTTGCTATTGAACTAATCAGTCATTTGAAATTGTGTGCACAGGGCATACTTGCCTCTGGGCACTGAAGTTATACATCGGCGAACACAGGTCATTTTTGTTTTAGGAAAAAAAGAAGGCCGGGGAAAAAACAGAAGAAAAGGATGGTCTTTACATTAGCGTCACTCGTGTGTTTTAACGCTACATACGAAGTGTGGACCTGAAAAGAGGTCCACATAATGTAGGGACTTGAAACACTGTGTGGACTATACACAGGTCCACACAGTGTTTTTTTTTTACAGTGTTGGAGAATATGAATTTCCTTAAGTGAACATAGCAAAGGAATGGCCCCAGAGTGACTGCAACACAGAGCTGTGCCCTTACACACGCCAACTTACAGGGTACTTTTAACAACGAAACAATACAACCCCACATGGTTTTCTTTGTTCTGGTGGTACCGGTACCTATACTGGGAATTTCTTCAGAAAAGGTAATTCTACAACAACAATTGAAGAACCCCGTAACTGCCATATGTAAGGGTGTGTGTGGACATGTCTACGCATTCAAACCGAGAACTTTAACAAAAGGATCCGGGAAAATTACATATCGGGGACAGTCCTCGGTTTGTTTCGTGTACAAAATCAATGGGGACGTCGCTAAAAAAACGAAGTCCAAACCATGGGATGTCTCAGCTTACACCATTTACAAACATGTTTGTGTGTGGGGGGGGGGGGCTGGCATCGACTTAATCACACACAAGTTGTTTTGGGGATATGTTGCAATTAATTGCCTATATTCCACGTGGGATTTAACCTGTAATAAAACATCATTATTCGGGGGAAGGGCAATAACAATATTATAAAGAGCCTTCAACTTCATTGCACCTTCGTTATGGAACGACTTACCTCTTCATGGTCTTAAAGCCGACTCTTTTTAAACTTTAAGGGACTTTTAAAGACTCAATATTTTGTTTGAATCTATAATAGGCTTATTTTTGTAACACAATGTTTTATTCATTTTACTGTGTTACGTTTTGTGTTGCGCAAAGAGGCTCCTCCATTATGAGCTCTGTAAATGTCTCGAATTCTTCTTTTCCTTCTTCTTCTTCTTCTTCTTCTTCTTCTTCTTCTTTTCTTCTTCTTATTATTATAATATGTACATACAGGATCTTGTACGATAAAGTAACATCGACAAAAAGAAGGAACAGAAGGCGAAGAAAAAAATACAAAAAACAAACACACTCAAACAAAGCGATGACAAGAAAAGAGGGGAGACACAAAAACCTGGCTGGCTTTTGGCTGTTCTTTTCTTGCTCTTGGTTGACCAACTTCCAATAGAAAAACAACATCAGTGCAAAAAAACTCGAATCCAATTTAAGAACTATTCTGAAAGAGCTGACTATTACGAACAAGAGGTACCGGCATCTTCATTAACCGACTGTCCTTCGACAAGAAGAAATAAGAGACAGGGGGAAAAAAATCCTCGGAATTGAAATAGCCGCGCTGTAATTTCACGCCTTCTCTTTTCGTCACCCTCAGGCTGTATGATTGATATGAAGTTATTATATTGCTGTTCACTTGTAGGGGTTTATCGGATCGTGTAGACGCTCTAAACAAATTAAGCCAATCTCAGATAGCGGCAGACGTCATTATTATCAACTGGTAGCTTTCTTCCAGCACTAAAGAAAGAGACGCTCACAACATAACTCCAAGATTGTAAAAAAAGGGCTGTTGAAATGCAAGGTTTTGTACATCACGATGACGACCACAATCTATGTGTTACGAACGAGAAATGTGTTAATTAAAAGAGATATCATGTCAAATAAAATGTATATAATAGTCTGAAGTTACCAAGCCCACTCAGGTTTCGCAATACCTTGTTCTTATTTCTACTTCAATACATTTGATTGACCCCGTATTTTTGTTGCTGATTTTCCTCGCTTCGTATGGTTTGTTAGTTACGTGAATGTTGTGGTCGTTTGAATCTTGTGAATATTTGTTATGTTATTTAAATGTGTTTGTCATGTTTGACTAAACAAACTTTCCAACCCTAGTTAGGCGGTGAGTATATGTACATGTATGTGGCAACGTAAATCACGTGTTCTCTTTTCAAACAAAATACTTTATCAAGGTGTAATTTTAGCTTAAGTGTTGCCGTTTAAAGGTACTGGACACATTTGGTAATATTGTCAAAGACCAGTATTCCCACTTGGTGTATCCCAACATATGCATAAAATGAACAAACCTGTGAAAATTTGGGCTCAATTGGTCATCGAAGTTGCAAGAAAATAATGAAATAAAAAACACCATTGATGCACAAAAATATGTGCTTTCAGATGCCTGAAAAAGGCTTCAGGCCTGAAGTCTTTTTCAGATTCAAATATTTTAGTGAGAAATTACCTCTTTCTCAAAAACTACATTACTTCAGTGGGGGGGGGGGTCGTTTCTCACAATGTTTTATGCTATCAACAGCTCTCCGTTGCTCGTTACCAAGTAAGTTTTTAGGCTAATAATATATTTTGCGTAATTACCAAAAGTGTCCAAAGCCTTTAAATAAGGTGCAAATTACATCTAGTTTAGGTTAGAATAAAACTAAAAGTCTATTAAATACGCTTTCAACTTGTCAGCTATACATTTACAATTTATGAAATCTATAGTGTTGAATGGGATGAATTTACTTTGTATCCCTTTATATTCATTTTCTTAAGTAACAAAATTGCATGTTTTTGTAGAACATCTGATATTCTAGGGGTCGGGCGGGGTATATATTACACTTTCCCGTCCAGAGCTGCCCGATCCCCGACAGAGCACCGTGATATTTTTTAAATGTCCCTTTCTGATAGCAGATATTTTACACTTGTTGTTCCTTTTTGTTTTAAAACTTATCAGAAAACTTTTGTCTAACATGAACTATTCCAATCTGCATTCTTTTTTTTCTTTTTTTTTCTTTTTGAGAGAGAGAAGCACGATGTTGTTTATGCTACCGCATTACTAGACATGCTGGATATTTAGGCACAAGAATACCGAAATATTCCAGTTCTGCCAAATTTCTTATGTAAAACACACCTTTTCCTTCATCGCTGGGCAATTAGCCAAAGGGAAATGAGTTATCAGGATTTTTCTATCAAAGCAAATAAGAAACGTCTTGTGCTCTTTAATTAGGGTAAGCATTTCTTACCGGGGCATTCTTCATCTGTCGACAGCTTGAAGTGGGAAACGGCTCTGACAGCTCTTCCTTGATTTGACGAATCTGAGACACCCTCCTTGTTATCATACAGTACGCCCTTTAAACCAAGGTTTTTGTATTACAAGCTCTTGGAAATATTTGGGTTGCATGAGGTCCATTTCGATCGATCTATCGATCATCGGATAAGCCAAAGGATGCATGAATCTTAGCCCTCAGTAGAGTGTACGTCTGTATTTTAAAAACAAATACTGCCTTTCAAAATGACGGCACTTGAATTTCTGACAGGTCAGTATACGGAAACTGACTCGGGGACCTTAGTGTTTGGTTGCCGAGGGCATGACTATACCTCATAACGACAATTCAGTCTGTAATAATGCTCAATAGTAATCTACCCAGTCCGTGTTTATATAATTTAGAGCAAGATATCATGAGAAAACAAACCAGAATGATGCGTCCCCAACCACTGGATATTTGCAAAATGATGCATTCGCTCAAATGTGCACACTGTAAAAATAATGGGCAAAAATTTACCCAATTTTTTACCCAACGTTGCTTAAACTATCAACATGCCCATCTTTTAAGTACTTTTTTCCCCATCTCAGTTGGGCACTCTGATTGCCAAATAATTGGGTAATATTTCCTCATCAATAGTTGGGTATATTTTAGTAGCCAACAGTTTTTTGTTATTTTTTGTTTACCCTTTTTCTGGGTATTTGATAAATTATCAATTTACCTATTTATTTGGCGATGATTTTGTTTAACCAATTGTTGGTAAAAAGGTTATATATAGCAGTTGGGCAATCATTGCTTGACCAAGTGTTGGTTTTTTATGAATAAAAGTTGGTCAATATTTATTGTGTTATCCAACAAATGGTGAATATAATTAACCATTTGATTCACAGTTCCTGCGATATGTCGTACGTCCATGCATCGAAATGATTTTTTTCCCCACAATGACGAGTGGTGGCGAGCAGTGCCCTTGGCGTCTCTCTCAAAAACGTGGGGTTGCCCAGTGGTTTATAGATGCTTTTGAAGGTTAGATTTTAACTAAATAACGTTTGTTTTCTGTTGAGTTGTACACGGTCGTGACAGTTGCAGTGCAAGCAATGCAGTGATAGTGCCATTCGTGTATTGTTGTTTTACATACACATACACCCCCCAAAACATACATATACGCAGTTCATTTTTAATCTACTGAACATTTTGAGTATATCTACCCTACAATGTGGGAAGTCGTAGGTTCGAAAACGGCTCGAGGTACCTGTGTTTCCCCCGCAGGACCCGGAATAAACAGAGTTTGTTAACATTTAGAGTTATAGATCTAATAAAATTACTACTTTATAACATGTTCACAACCATTACAACAAAGACAACACACGATCGCCTTTTAGATATCTGACGTTTATTAAGATAAATAAAAACAAACTTTATGTACAATTGATTTGTTTTGAAACACAATGCTTCTAATAGCCAATTACATTTTTCAAATCAAAGTATCACGAATGACATTTCAAAATTCTAAACAGTCTGCAACAGTTCATCCTAAAGTGCGTGGGCATTAATTGGCAGTTGATAAACCAGTTCAGTGAGCGAAAATGAAATAGACTCGTACCAGAGGCAGTACATGTAACCTGCAGATTGGTAAACGAAGTCTTGCCTTACGACACTACATTTCCCATGTTTTGATGATTACAAAGATTTAATCAATGGAATAATTTGCATCGAGGGATTACAAATAAAATGTTTTGGTCCAACCATACACCAATGTGTGATAAACACGTACACTTGGGCAAGCTATATCTACCAAGTGTGGACCCAAGAACAAAAGAGGTCCACACAGAGGTAGGAACTTGAAACATGACTTACACACGTCCACACAATAGGCCTATGTGTGTATGTTTTTTTATTACCAATGTTGAAGAGTTTTTTGTTTTTCTTTAATGCACAGAACAATTAAATGTCCACAGAGTGTGAGTATAGGCCTAACACAGAGCCTTGTTGGCAGATCTGCAGGCATACTACCCGGGTGGGATTGGAACCAAGACCACCGCATTCTTGGGACCTTAAAGGCATCGTACACGTTTGGTTATTGGAGCCTATGTTTGTTTCAATCCTATAATATAATATAGGATTGAAGCAAACAATAGGCTCCAATTACCAATTAGTTGAAGATATATACCATAAAACTAACCTGTGAAAATTTCATTTCAAAAGGTGGTAGCGTTTTTTGAGATATTTCCGAAAATCTGGAGCGGTTATGTCCACGCAGGAAGAATAATCTGCATTGGAATACACACTCTGAGAAGCGTTACGCGTAACGCTTCTCAGATTCAAATGTTTTGAGGGATAAACAGTGGTATATTTTTCCATAACCGCAGTTCTTCGAAGCAAAAAACTTCTCAAAATGCATTATACTATCCAAAGCTGCTGTACTTCTTACCAAGTAAGTTTTTATTGCCATTAATTATCAGAGTCATTACCAAACGTGTACGATGCCTGTAACCACTAGAAAGATCTAATGAAATAACAAATAACATAGCAATTGATTAGTGTGTTGCACGTACAAATTTTCACCTCAGGGGAAATTTTGTGAGCAGTTATTACCAACAATGTGTTCACCCGAGGACAGACATCACGTGGACTTCACGTGTCCATACGACCTTTTGTCGAATTAGAACATCATTTTGTGATATTGCATGGGTCCGTAGATCTTTCAAAAAGCTCTACGCTAAATAACTATAATGTATGGTATCAATAGAACATTCCTACATTCGTACAGAAATAAGTTGCGAACGCAAATGCCTTACCGTAATAATCCCGTTAGAAGAAAAAAAGACAACTCGGTTCAGTTATCTGCTGGTATTGAACACAATATTAGTCTACAATTGACTTTTATTGTTTGGCCTCAACACGCATAGCAATCGCGTTCGCATTTAAAGGCATCGTACACGTTTGGTAATTGTCAACGACCAGTGTTCTCACTTGGTGTATCCCAACATTATGTATAAAATAACAAGCCTGTGAAAATTTGGGCTCAATTGGTCATAGAAGTTGCAAGAAAATGATGAAAGAAAAAAACACTCTTGTTGTACAATTGTGTGCTTTCAGATAGGAATAAAAAACTTCGTGCAAGAAGGTTTTATTATTTTAGTGAGAAATTACCTCTTTCTCAAAAACTACGTTACTTCAGAGGGGGTCGTTTCCTACAACGTTTTATACTATCAACAGCTCTCCGTTGATTGTTACCAAGTAAGTTTTTATGCTAATATTTGTTTTGAGTCATTACCAAACGTGTAAGATTTTTTTAATAGGTCTATATGCCTAATATTCCCTTCTTTATCCTTGAGCCAGCATTATTCAAAACCTGAAAGCTAACTGACCTTTGTCACAACATCGCTATTAAGATTTAACACTGTTGTTTATTATGTCTTTGTATAAGAACCACAAATCTATATTTTATAGAATTGAAATATCTAAACTATATTTTTACAATAAATTTTATGGTGAAACTCTACAAGGTGTCGAATACTCCAAATCCACAATATGAAATTATTAACACATATTATACTACACCAATATTGCACAATATATCGCTTATGATAACATTATATTAAAACAGTGTATCACAACAATAATGTTCGACCCAAATTAATAGTTCATTTGGCAAAAGTTGTCATAAGAAGAAGAAAAAAACAAACTAAAATCAAAAATAAACAAAACAGGAAATTGAAACGCAGTCAGACAGAAAAGAATACATTGAATATGAAAAAAAAGATCCACTTTCTTATAATTTCGCCTCAAATAACATCAAACTGTATATAACAGGTTCATTTTTAACTGCATTTTTTTCATTTTTGATTTTTTTCTTCTTCAAATTTACAGCTTAAAATTGTCATTATAGTCCAAAAATTAATATCGAAACAGGATTTTAAAGCAACAAATTGTAATGTTACCATTTTCTCCTCCAAATTGTGAAAAACATGCTCCAGATTTTACGAATCAATCTTATTTTTCTAGGCTAACAATTAACAAATTTATAAATTCCAGTTATTTATTAGCAATAATATCGCACATTTTGTCATGTTTGAGGTTCAAGAGTTAAACAAATCTATCCCCTCCTCTTTTTCGCTTGGTTTGAGCAGCAAAGGATAACAACAAAAATACATCCCTTCCACTTTTCGGCTAGGTTTGAGGAACAAGGGATACAGTATGTTTAAAAGTGCACCCGATTCTTACTTTGTCCCCCCAGCAATATTTTATGAAGAAAAACAGCAGGTTTTAACCTTTTAAAAAACAATTTCAAGAAAACTTGCTATATATTACCAACAACAGCGAAAATTATAGGTAAAAATGAACCTGTTATAATTACAATCTCTTGGGCGCATACTACCGTGTTGTTACTTTCACAAGAATCCAACCAATCAAACCTAGAATGAGAGGTATGTAGTCAGAGCCCTTCTTTATTACAAAACAACGCTTAAACTATACGTTTTGATGGAGAGACTCTTGACCAAAACGGTATCGGCACAGTAAAGGTTTTCAAGGGGAAAATGGAAACAGGTGCCTTTCCGAAAAAAGATCCATTTATTAAGTTAATAGCAGGTGCATATTGACTGAGACGCATACGTTGTAATTAATATACATAAATACAAATTTCTTCACGGCGATTGGTCCCTTAATTCAAATAGTTTCAGCCATTTTTCAATGACAAAAATTCACATAATATTTCACACAAAAGTACAGACAATAAATAATATTGAAAATATATAGCATCACCTCTATCTAACGGTGAACATAACATTTTATATCACCGTGGCATGACCGGTATACCCCGATAATCCTATACAAACTAAGAATTAAAGAAGTCATAATTTAACTTTTTAAGGACATCAAAGACGTGACCAAATGAATTGTTTTATAGCCCTTGTCAAGGTAAAATAATTCAACGGGTACGATTTACAGGACCTTGTGTAATCGGAGACCACCAAACCATATCGTGCACGGTAAATAATAGTGCAAACTTTGCCCCATAGTTTTTCAACAACGCACACCTAACGTGTCTCTATGAATTTAATTTTGAAGATGGTGATTGGTAAAAAACATAATAGGGGCCTATTGTATTTCGTGAAGGTCAAGTTACGTAAGCTATTGACACTTTGAAGGAATCTTTGTTGGGAGGAATAAAAGAAAGGAAATGACATTGGTTGCTTTAACGGACATTCCTCTATCATTTCTTAAACTATACCGCCAGTCAGGAATTAACCACACAAAGCACGAAATGTATAAAATATGGCGGGAATCACCTGAATACAGCCATTATTTCAATACTCTATGAAATGACTTTAAAAGCTAAGTGACGGCATACAAAGTGCTTTCACAACTTCAACTGTACTTTGAAGCTTTATTTTGTTGCAGAGAAGGGGATGGTTATGTGATGTTGACACATTTTCCTCCACAGTTCACACTACTATGATTGATGGAAACTTTTATACCATCCGTGTTTTATAGGAATGGACAATATGGAAACGCGACTAGGCCAATGCTAAATCAAATGAACAATTGAATGAAGGGGCGTACAAAGCGCCACCAACGGTTGATTGTCTGTTTTCAAAAAAAAGGTAAGAAATGAGAATATCTTCGACAACCACGGAGTCGGCTGCCGCAAAATGATTACAACCACAGCATATACAAAAGGTTCTGCCATTTGACTCTAAGGCAGTAGTCATCAGATTTCACGAGATCAATGTAATTGGCACATGATGCTGGATCACATATAGAAATGGCAGAGCAAACCCGATACTTTCAATAAATTCCCATCATTATATTAGAATGGGAAACCCTAAACAACTTTAAATAGCTAGATTTTACCACAGCAATTCATGAGAAATATTGAAAGGAAAGTGCAAAATTAAATTAAAGATTAAGTCGGGGGTGGGGGGGGGGGCTGGATACACCCGATTTACTTGAATATTATTGGTACGACTACAATGTGACTTCAAAGGCAAGTCACAGTCAAGTTAAATGCAGCTCATAGATGCAGAAAAACCAGCTGCCGAGATATGGTTTATTTTCTAAAAATGCTCACTTTGAGGGAACAATTAATTATTCTTTTGGCTATGTAAGAATTCAGGTGGGCAAAACAGGTGCAGGAAACGACACTTCATTTTCTTGAACGCCCTCTACGTTAGCAATGGAAAACTAAATCAAATACCGACATGTGACACGAGCTTGTCAATTTGTTCCATAAAGCCAAACTGACAGCGCACATAAGGATACTGACGTACCTACTGAGCGTTCTGTGGGTTCAATATCTATGATACGATTACACCCACCGACTGTGCATAAAGTGGGCATCCAGAATTTCAGAAGGTGGCAACGAAAGAGACCTACTTTTCAAGAATGGGACAGGGTTTCGCCTTCAAGATTTCAGTTATAAAAAATATACAATTGGGGGAAGGGTCACGGACACTGATCTGATTGTATGCATCTATTTTTGTGCATGACAAATCCAGCAGGGCACTGGCAGCCGGCTACACAGGGCTGTCTGCACGTGGAGGACTCGTCTCTGTTTGCGCATGTGCGAGGGCAGGGTGGTCCACACTCGTCGAAAACAGCGCCCTCTGGACAGGTTTGTCCTACTGGATATAAAAATAAAAGGATTCAATCGTTAATACAGAAGTGAACGACACCTCTTTTTTGATAGAAAACAGGTACTTATGTCCCGATATGGTGAATCCTTACCTGTCATTTTTCAAATAATGATAGTGACCCGATCATGATGCCCAGTAGCCCAGAGTAAAGACATTGCCAAAACAGGTGCCCACCGTGGTAGGATTCGGTAGTTCAGTTGGTATAATAGCACCGACACTGGAAGTGCACTGGATCAGATCTTGCCCTAATCAAGCCCTTTATATTAAACCAATACATATCACCCCCAACATTTCTATTCTTTTGAAAATATTTCCTCCTACAAAAAAGTCCCTTCACATAAGTCACGATTTTGATCCAAAAGGGATGATGCTTTGTGTAGAAGCAACGGAACACACATTATTAATGCAACTTGAATCGATGAAACACATCACGAACAATGAACTGTAAAGAATAAAATAAAATAGATACCTGTACACGGAGATGTCGCTTCCAGCTCGACCTCTATCCCTTCTTGTTGACATGCGCTTAAAAATGCCCTAAGTGCCTCACAGGAACACAGTTTATGTTTAGGACATTCACACATATCAGAAATGCACGATCTGTATGGACAACGGAAATAATAGCACAAGGGGGAGAATTAGTCTATAAAATAGTCATTCAATCTAATTAGTTTATTTAAAGGTTTCGTACACGTTTGGTAATGACTAAAAACAAACATTAGCATAAAAACTTACTTGGTAACAAGCAACGGAGAGCTGTTGATAGTATAAAACATTGTAGGAAACGACCCCCTCTGAAGTAACGTAGTTTTTGAGAAAGAGGCAATTTCTCACTAAAATAATAAAAAACTTTTTATTCCGATATGAAAGCACACAATTTGTACAACAAGGGTGTTTTTTCTTTCATCATTTTCTTGCAACCTCGATGACCAATATTGAGCCCAAATTTTCACAGGCTTGTTATGTTATGCATATGTTGGGATACACCAAGTACGAACACACAAACGTGTTCATTACCTTTAATATCAGTGTATTACAATAAAAACAATCTTTCAAAATTAAATGCCACAAAATAAAAGAATAGTTTATAAAATTAAAAAGAAACAAAACATTCTAACTAGTTTGTATTACAATCTTAATTTGTTTGTGTACCAAATGAACGGAGTGGAAGTATAAGGTTATTCTGCATCATTAAGAAGTGACAGTAAAATATGGGAAAGAACTCTCTTTCATTCTGGTTGACACTCTGTACAACTCTGGGTGCTGTTTTGTTTGTTGGGGTGTTTGTTTGTTTGTTTGTTTGTTGGGTGTGTTTGTTTACTTGTTCGTTTGTTTTGTTTTAGTTCTATTCTCATTTTTGTTGGAACTAAAACATGAACTGAATATTCAAAAACCCCAATAATGCAAACGTTTCCGGTTCTAGATACGTTTGATTTTAAGAATTTCAGCTTTAGTGAGCGATACATTCCAACCTGGAGCAACACACTCAGCAATTGGTTAACTTGATAATCCATGCTTCGTCAATTATATCAATTAAATTTCATTCTAATAAAACAACGAGTCTGAAAAGAATGAAAGATGAAAAAGTTATTCGAGACACATACACAATAAGTAAAAACAACATCTTAAACATATTTCCCCTTGGGTATGATAGAAACAAACTAAAAGTACACACGAAGTGTAGTGATATTAAGTAGTCTTACCTTTAGAACCTGACTGTAATGGAATGGGGAAAAATTATTCAAATTCAAATTGCGCTTGTCTTGTCATGTTTCATGAAACATGCAGGACTCATTTTTGTCTCTACTTCCAACCCTGGTGGCGCTATTCCATAACAAGGACCAGAGCCGTATATTGAGAGAGTTGTGACAACTTGCGATTAGAAGCAATTTTGTCTCAAAAAATGCATTGGCGAATACAGGGTGCCAGACTAGTCTGCCCATTGGGTTGTGCTGCATTTGGAACAAAATGGCGTCCAGCAACCACGTGACCGGAGAAAGCTGGTCCCTCCATGTCGCAACTCTCTCAATACACATCTCTGACAAGGACAGAGCAGAGCTGAAACCCAGCCTGTAATACACACTGCCGGTATACAATGGGGACGCAATGGAACTGTACATGCTTGCGCTGCCTAGCATTGCAGCGGCCATTCCACGCGAGCCATTTTCATGCCATTTCAACACGAATTACATTTTGGCATTGGATAAAGCATGGTCAAAGGGTTGGTATATTGCTACTCTGGCTGCCCATCACTCCATAATCGATTTGTTTAAAATGAATAAAACAATATTCAAAATAAACCATATTCAATATTCAATGTATTGTAAGCAGATTTACCAGAGGAGCAAACTCCAACCCTACTTCAAAATAACAGTAAATACATCATGGCCTACCTGTAATACGTCCAAACGTCTACCACTTCAGTACAAGTTTCGAACTGCTTGGCTCTCAGTACCTTGCACTCACGGTGCGCCCTCAAGCGTCTCTTGGGATTGCCTTCGCAGGGGGCCGGTGTCTTTGTTGGGGGTCTTAAGCATCTCTCCTTAGTTCCAGAGACCCAGGACTCTGCGAAAAGCTCTGCGTTATCTGCTATTGAGCCATGTCTTAGCTGGAAGTCATCCATGCGATCATCGTTGTAGTTTCCGCAGAGACCACAGAGTTTGTTTTTGAAGGTTGGAGGCATGGACACCTCGACGAGACTATCTCCATCCCAAGTTACTTCAAGCCCTGCAAAGCATGACATTATTGTTACAATATTGAATTGATTGGACTTTTATTCAAATATTATAATACGATCAATTTAATGATTGATGAAAATCCGGTCATTTACATTTTACAGGAAACAAATGAGAACATTTTTGAGGTGCCACCTTTTCAGATCATCTGATGAGAAATTAATAAGAAGTAACTAAAGTAAATACAAAAGTTGCGGGTACAGCCATGTGTAAAAACTTGTTTGTGTGAGTGTTGGCTCTAAAAAGAGCCGGTGGGGTATCGACGTTTCGAACAGTTTACTCTGCTAGTCTTCAGGAGAAATTGTTTTCAGTGTATGTTTTAAAAAAGTTTCCTTTGGAACAAAAACCCAATAAAAAAGGGGAACAAATCAGATGAGGATTCTGCCTGTGTTTTTGACCATGGTTAATAACCTATACCCTTTGACAGGATCCAAATTCACAAAGCAAACAAAATTACTGCTCGGCAAAAAATAAAATTTAAAGAAGTTTGAGCCAAAAGACCTTGTTAGTGCCAAGTAAAACTTTATCTATTTCTTAGCAAATCTTACCAATTTGTGTCGTTACTCTGATGAGAAATCCATCACTTTCCACAATTAAGACATCAGGGATAATATGTGGTAGTGACACATCTTTCTTGTCTACTCTTACCGCGTAGTCTTGTAATAACGTGACTTGGTGACCAAGTATGCTGATGAAGACAGTCTTGGTCCATGCGAAATTGTCCGTTTGCCTGCCGTCATTTCGCACACGCACTGTAAATGTTCTATCACGACAATCGGATGTCAGAATATATTTACAAGTTCCTTGGAAGTTGTATAAACGACCGTCAAAAGTCCTGTAGTGCGGATCTCCAAAGACAGAACACAAAGCATTCTCTGTAGAAATACAAAAGGATGAAACAATAAGTTCATGGCAAAGAAGGAGTCAAATGGATTCAACGGTACTTAAATTAAACGTATCAAAGTAAATGTCTTTTCAAAAGAGGGCAGTGTTCGTGGCAGACATGGTTAAGAAATATGATTTTGATGAATGCTTTGATAGTCTCTTTTTAAAAATATATTTATGAAGGGGGAAATCTGAAACCATAAGGGGTATTTTCCTGATTGTGTATTATTATAAGTAGTGTGAGTACTGATGGGGTTGGAGTGGGCTTGCCTACTCAACCCATCAGTAGTGAGTACTGAGGGGTTGGAGTGGGCTTGCCTACTCAACCCATCAGTAGTGAGTACTGAGGGGGTTGGAGAGGGCATGCCTACTCAACCCATCAGTAGTGAGTACTGAGGGGGTTGGAGTGGGCTTGCCTACTCAACCCACCTGTAGTGAGTACTGAGGGGTTGGAGTGGGCTTGCCTACTCAACCCATCAGTAGTGAGTACTGAGGGGGTTGGAGAGGGCATGCCTACTCAACCCATCAGTAGTGAGTACTGAGGGGGTTGGATTGGGCTTGCCTACTCAACCCATCAGTAGTGAGTACTGAGGGGTTGGAGTGGGCTTGCCTACTCAACCCACCAGTAGTGAGTACTGAGGGGTTGGAGAGGGCATGCCTACTCAACCCATAAGTTACGAGTACTGTGGGGGTTGGAGTGGGCTTGCCTACTCAACCCACCAGTAGTGAGTACTGAGGGGTTGGAGAGGGCATGCCTACTCAACCCATAAGTTATGAGTACTGAGGGGGTTGGAGTGGGCTTGCCTACTCAACCCATCAGTAGTGAGTACTGAGGGGTTGGAGTGGGCTTGCCTACTCAACCCATCAGTAGTGAGTACTGAGGGGTTGGAGTGGGCTTGCCTACTCAACCCATCAGTAGTGAGTACTGAGGGGGTTGGAGTGGGCTTGCCTACTCAACCCATCAGTAGTGAGTACTGAGGGGGTTGGAGTGGGCTTGCCTACTCAACCCATAAGTAGCGAGTACTGAGGGGGTTGGAGTGGGCTTGCCTACTCAACCCATCAGTAGTGAGTACTGAGGAGGTTGGAGTGGGCTTGCCTACTCAACCCATCTGTAGTGAGTACTTAGGGGTTGGAGTGGGCTTGCCTACTCAACCCATCAGTAGTGAGTACTGAGGAGGTTGGAGTGGGCTTGCCTACTCAACCCATCTGTAGTGAGTACTGAGGGGGTTGGAGTGGGCTTGCCTACTCAACCCATCTGTAGTGAGTAATGAGGGGGTTGGAGTGCTCTTGCCTACTCAACCCATCAGTAGTGAGTACTTAGGGGTTGGAGTGGGCTTGCCTACTCAACCCATCTGTAGTGAGTACTTAGGGGTTGGAGTGGGCTTGCCTACTCAACCCATCTGTAGTGAGTACTGAGGGGGTTGGAGTGGGCTTGCCTACTCAACCCATAAGTAGCGAGTACTGAGGGGGTTGGAGTGGGCTTGCCTACTCAACCCATCAGTAGTGAGTACTGAGGGGGTTGGATTGGGCTTGCCTACTCAACCCATCTGTAGTGAGTAATGAGGGGGTTGGAGTGCTCTTGCCTACTCAACCCATCAGTAGTGAGTACTGAGGGGTTGGAGTGGGCTTGCCTACTCAACCCATCTGTAGTGAGTACTTAGGGGTTGGAGTGGGCTTGCCTACTCAACCCATCTGTAGTGAGTACTGAGGGGGTTGGAGTGGGCTTGCCTACTCAACCCATCTGTAGTGAATACTGAGGGGGTTGGAGTGGGCTTGCCTACTCAACCCATCTGTAGTGAGTACTGAGGGGGTTGGAGTGGGCTTGCCTACTCAACCCATCTGTAGTGAGTACTGAGGGGGTTGGAGTGGGCTTGCCTACTCAACCCATAAGTAGCGAGTACTGAGGGGGTTGGAGTGGGCTTGCCTACTCAACCCATCTGTAGTGAGTACTTAGGGGTTGGAGTGGGCTTGCCTACTCAACCCATCAGTAGTGAGTACTGAGGAGGTTGGAGTGGGCTTGCCTACTCAACCCATCAGTAGTGAGTACTGAGGGGGTTGGAGTGGGCTTGTCTACTCAACCCATCTGTAGTGAGTAATGAGGGGGTTGGATTGGGCTTGCCTACTCAACCCATAAGTAGCGAGTACTGAGGAGGTTGGTCTGGGCTTGCCTACTCAACCCATCAGTAGTGAGTATTGATGGGGTTTGAGTGCTCTTGCCTAGTCAACCCATAAGTAGTGAGTAGGCCTACTGAGGGGGTTAGAGTGGTCTTGCCTACTCAGCCATGTGGCTCCATACATTAACCTGCAATCGCGCCTTCTTGGCACAAGTTTCAAACTTACTTTCTTTACACCTTTTACAGCATTCTCCATCTGGTCTATGTAATACATGATTCTGAGGAAGAAAATACCTTAGTTCATCAATCATAATCCATCAATAAAGAAACAGAGAGTAAATCTTTTTCATTTCAAAATAAAAATCCATGGCAGAGCAAAACGAGACGGAGATAAAAAAATAAAAAAATTAGAATAACAACTTTTTGACTAATGTGTGACTTCCGTCATATTATAGACTGCACCAAAAGATAAATAAGATAGGTGTTCAAAGAACAACTTAAATTTTTCACTGTATCTAACAAAACAAACACAGCATTTTTCGAATTGATATTCTTACGTCTGTATTGGTAAATTCGTTGGATGAGGAAGTGCCTATCAGCAGAACATTTTATGAAATATCATGGCGGTGTTAATTGACTGTGCAAGTCTCGCGCGTATTCTAACATTGGGACCCATTAAAGAGTGCGAGTTTGTTTCCTTCACGCGTTAAGTCGTGGGACCAAAAGTAGTCCCAAAATGTTCGAATATGCGCGAGACTTGCACGGTCTATTAAATATATCGATTCCATTGACCATAAAACTTCGTCTATTGCCTCAGAACAAATTATTGACGGTCAAGGATGGACTGTAATAAAGTATATGAGCAAACATGTTATTTAATTTGACCTGTGTTCATCAATGCGAAATACACATGCATATTCTGTTTGGCATGGTATTCACCATTCCCACTTGAATTTACTGGTTAAACCTGTGTGTATGGCTACAAATGAACTATTAATTTAAATAGCATGAACGTGTTTATTAAGTTTCAATATCATTGACCATAAAACCCAGATAAGTGTTTCCTATAACCAATGAATGAATTAACCCATGCGCGGTTAAACACCCCCAACATCTCAATAAGCCTATCTGGGTGGCCCAGGCTTCGTTTCCTATTATACGGTGCTGGTTTGCCAGTTAGTTCCTGGGGGCTCCACACGCGACCGGGTATAACAAACGAATGGTCAGGAAAAGCTTTTCAGCTGAAAATGTTTAGAACAATATCAAAGGCTTCCTTTGGCGTGTGTGTATGCATGTGCTTAATTCAAGGTGCCATATGGACTGGGTTTTTCCTTTCACTTATTTCTTCAGAGAAAATAAAGCACCGGGGAAAAGGCTATTTTGGGGTAAAATTCGTGAACCCACCTTTGCACAGATAAGAGTAGCTGGACATGTTTCTGTTGTGCACATCGCCTCACCACCCACACAGTGACACGATTCACAGGCGTGTGGTTTCCAACTCTCGCCCTCCTGTAATTAAAATGGGTTGACGTTTTGGGATAAGTATTTATCCAACATAAAAACTCAAACAAAAAATCAATTAATGACGCTCGTCGTGACCTTTTTAATTGTTTAATGTTACACTTTCAACGCTTTGAAAAATCCACTTGCGACAGCAGGATTTGTCATTCCACGTTTGCAGGTCGGGTTTTCAAAACACTTCGCAAAAGGTCAACATTTTGTTGTGAAATATCAGCCCAAGGGTACGACTGAACCTTTGCAATGATGCCTTTAGATTCTGGTTCACCCTACCCTTTCATTGGAATTCCACCTACAGACGAACAGACTGCAAATTAAAACAACTAACACAATGCAGATTCTTCTGTTTTTCTTTTCTGGGTTTTTTCCCCCCAATCTTTCCTTCGTCGCTGTTTTAGTCTGAGTGGAGTTTTTTGTTCTTAAGTTCGTGAGACAAAAAGATGAGAAGACAAAATATTTGGTAAAGGTCATCTTCCGTTCGTGCGCCTGTTCGGGCTGGCACGATCTGACTATTGTTGTGTGGGGGTTTAGACTTCCGCCTGTTATTGTAGCACAGTCAGCATTCCAATAGTGCATCCTTGAACAAGAACAAGGAGAATTGTTCACTTTGTTATATCTTTGTATGGTATTCCAAATATTACCGGAAACTACATCTCAAAACTTGGTCATACTTAATAGTTGAATTCGTCTGTGCGATGTCATCAGCATGCGAGAAAATAAATGGTTGGAGGTTTCCACAGTTTCTACTTTGATACAAGCTGTTTTGTGGAGTTAGCATCTTAAAGGGATTGTATACGTTTTAGTAATTGGAACCCGCTGTTTGTTTCAATCCTTTATAGTTGTAGATATATACCATAAAACTATAACCTGTGAACATTTTATTTTAAAAGGTGGTAGCGTTTTTGAGATCATTGCCAACAATCTGGAGCAGTTATTTCCACGCATGAAGAATAATCTGCACTTGGAATACACTATCTGAGAAACGTGAAACGTTACTGTAGTAACGCTTCTCAGATTCAAATTTTTTGGGACAAAAAGTAATATCATTTTACATAACCGCAGTACTTTCTCAAAATGCATTATACTATCCGAAGCTGCTGTACTTCTTACCAAGTAACTTTGTATTGCCATTAATTTTCAGAGTCATTATCAAACGTATACAGACCCTTTATATTTAAAAAAGGCAAGTTCTCCCCTCTAGTTAATATCGTTTTATATCACCGGGTTTAACATCATAGGAATGAAAAAAAGAGAACAACAAATCCGATCTTGTTCTAAATAACTAAACATTAGTAGTCACTGTATTATTAGTTGTTACGCATCAGACAGAGATGATAGATAGATATATTGTATCTATATTTTTGTGTCAGTTACCTGGTACACCTCCCCGGTATATCGACAAGCTTTAGGTTTACATTTCGGGCAGCACTCGTCCTCTTTATGTATGATTTCTTCATTGGGACAGGTCAAATCTGATGGACATGTTGTTTTCTGGCATATCACTGTAGAATCCTGAAACAGACAACAAACAATAAAACAAACTAAGCATACAAAACCTACAACCAATTAATAATTGAAATCCCTTTTTTAATGTTTACAGGCATATTTGACTATGTTAGTCCTCAAATCGATTTAAATCAAACTTAAAATATGCAACACTATAACAAAATTTACAAACTCGGTGCAATGGGTTAATAAGACAAAGTACAACAATAACACTAAAGAGAAGACTTTATTTTATTGTTACAGTTGTGTCTGAGGTAATTAACAAACAATGGATAAATAATTATCATTTCATCCCGGGCTTAGTGGAGAGGACGTAACTTATTGGGAGACATAAAACCCCTCCCTGTTTAATGAAATCAAATAACGAAGAGAACAAAATTGCCGCAAAACGTACTAGACAAACACATTTTGTACACTTCTCTGAAAGAACGTTTTGACCATCATCATAGACACTCGAGTCGAAAAGACAGCGGTGACCAAGATCAAACACCTTCCTCGGAGCTGGAGAAAAAAAGGACAAATATTGATATATATATATTCATAATAATACATCCTCAACGGTACATCCCACTACCATTCCAGCAGAAACATTACTTAATAATAATAATAATCACAAACGACAACATTTCACGATAGCCTACCCACTTTTGTGAGAAAAGATCTGGTAACAATGTTTTGATGGTTTGTGTACACGCTGCTCTCATTTTGTTGTTGTTCTTATAGTCAAGAAACAATTTCCCTCAAAAATAAAAATAATAAATTCAGACGGAACCTTTCATTATGTCCACCAAACCATTACTGACCCCTAATAACCACGAATGCCACAATAACAGCTCATAACTTACCTACGCATTGAGGACAACATTTGCCAGGTAAAATCTTCTGCTGGTTTTGCGGACATGAAAGAATCGGACATATTAATTGTTGGCACGCTGTTCCACTTTTCTGTAAATTGCAAGAAAGATAAGATAGCGACGGATAAATACAACAGGGACATTAGAAACAGCTACTGTTGGTTTGCTTTACTTTTCCCCCTTCCTTTTTGATGGAAATCCGTCCAGGAAATTTCCCCCGCCTTGGGTGAATGAAATCCGGGGACAGAGTCAAGGATCTGTCAGCAAGAAACGCTACCTTAGAGAAGTATAGGCTCCGGGTGTCCCTGGCCGTGGTTTAGTGCGAAATTTCACACAACCAGATTTTAGATTACATAAAATCCAGATGACGGGAGGTGGAGGGAGTTGGGAACGGTGCCTTGGGGGCTGAATGACATGGTTCACGACGGTCAATGGTTCGAAAGGCCGGTGCTGTCTGATGAATCCCTCGATAGACACTCGGATACACAAACACTGATGTAGAATAAACTTATATGCGTTAAAATATAAAACTAGGATACTGAAAAGGCTGCTGATGGAGTGAAGGCCAGGATGCAGCCCTCAGCCATTTCAAGTCTCACAATAACACATGTCTCCCTTCTGGTTTGTGGTTTTTGTCGGTGGAAATAAATGTGTACACACCGTCCACCGAGGTCAAAAAGCAGTAGGCCTACTACTGCAAATAACGAGCACGTAAACTGCCAGAGTGACCCATTTTTAGAGTGAATGAAATAAACTAAATAGCTTAATGCTAAATGAACTTTGATGTATTCGGCTTGCACAGAGCTCTTACAGAAAATAGGTGAGGGTGGTACTGTCAAGTAAAAAACAAATACACACACACAATCAACTTAAGGGTGGGGTGATCATAGCTTTACACACAGCCCAATCATGCCCCAAATAAATGATGGAATGAGATTTATTCAAATGATTGCAGAGAGAAAGTGATTTCCATTGAGGTTCCTTATCTACTATCATGGAAATTTAAATAAACACTCATTTAAATGATTTGAATATTTAAGACGAACGAAGTCGAACAATCAAGTCGAACAAGTTGTGTGAGGCCACAACTCCCAATTAGGGAAAAATGTATGATTTTGAGGGAGCAGGTCACAAATTAACTTAGGCATAAATGATGACCTCATCAAACACTATGGGGTATTTAAAGTCACATGTTTTGTTGTTGTCAGGTTTCAAAGTACTGGTAGAAATTAAAGAGACGTACCGTGCACGTGCATTTGATGCAAGCGTCACTGTCTGGAGTAAATGTGGTGCCTTCTGCATGTGACTTTCCTTCGAAGAAACAACCTTCAGAAAGAACACAGAAAGGTTTACTCTTCACGAATATACATTTACAAAAACCATGTTACTGCAATATTTAAACCAAGAGAGGGCGCCGGTGAGTGTAGAATATGTATTGGTCATACACATTTTGAAACAAGAAAACAAGAAACAAAACTTTAAGAACTTAGTGTGTCATTTGTTGTGTTTGATCATGGAGCCTCTACGGTTTGATCGTGGAGCCTCCGTGGTTTGATCATGGAGCCTCCATAGTTTGATCATGGAGCCTCCACGGTTTTATCGTGGAGCCTCCATAGTTTGATCATGGAGCCTCCACGGTTTGATCATTGAGCCTCCAGGTTTGATCATGGAGCCTCCGTGGTTTGATCATGGAGCCTCCATAGTTTGATCATGGAGCCTCCACGGTTTTATCGTGGAGCCTCCACAGTTTGATCATGGAGCCTCCACGGTTTGATCATTGAGCCTCCAGGTTTGATCATGGAGCCTCCATGGTTTGATCATGGAGCCTCCACGGTTTGATCATGGAGCCTCCACGGTTTGATCATTGAGCCTCCAGGTTTGATCATGGAGCCTCCATGGTTTGATCAAGGAGCCTCCACGGTTTGATCATGGAGTCCATAGTTTGATCATGGAGCCTTCACGGTTTGATCATGGAGCCTCCACGGTTTGATCATGGAGCCTCCACGGTTTGATCAAGGAGCCTCCACGGTTTGATCATGGAGCCTCCGTGGTTTGCCCATGGAACCTCCGTGGTTTGATCATGGAGCCTCCATAGTTTGATCATGTAGCCTCCGTGGTTTATTCAAGGAGCCTCCACGGTTTGATCATGGTGCCTCCACGGTTTGATCATGGAGCCTCCATTGTTTGATCATGGAGCCTCCGTGGTTTGATCACGGGGCCTACGTGGTTTGATCATGGCGCCTCCGTGGTTTGATCATGGAGCCTCTACGGTTTGATCATGGTGCCTCCACGGTTTGATCATGGAGCCTCCATTGTTTGATCATGGAGCCTCCGTGGTTTGATCACGGAGCCTCCGTGGTTTGATCATGGCGCCTCCGTGGTTTGATCACGGAGCCTCCGTGGTTTGATCATGGCGCCTCCGTGGTTTGATCATGGAGCCTCCATTGTTTGATCATGGAGCCTCCGTGGTTTGATCACGGAGCCTCCGTGGTTTGATCATGGCGCCTCCGTGGTTTGATCATGGAGCCTCCATAGTTTGATCAAGGAGCCTCTACGGTTTCATCATGGAACCTCCATAGTTTGATCATGGAACCTCAACGGTTTGATCGTGAAGCCTCATTGGTTTGATCATGGAGCCTCCAAGGTTTAATCATGAAAACCTCAACGGTTTGATTATGGAGCCTCCACGGTTTGATCATGGAGCCTCCATAGTTTGATCACGGAGCCTCTACGGTTTTATCATGGAGCCTCCATGGTTTGATCAAGGAGCCTCCACGGTTTGATCATGGAGCCTCCATTGTTTGATCATGGAACCTCCACGGTTTGATCATGGAGCCTCCATGGTTTGATCAAGGAGCCTCTACGGTTTCATCATGGAGCCTCCATAGTTTGATCACGGAACCTCCACGGTTTGATCGTGGAGCCTCATTGGTTTGATCATGGAGCCTCCAAGGTTTGATCATGGAACCTCCACGGTTTGATCATGGAGCCTCTACGGTTTGATCAAGGAGCCTGTACGGTTTCATCATGGAGCCTCCATAGTTTGATCATGGAACCTCCACGGTTTGATCGTGGAGCCTCATTGGTTTGATCATGGAGCCTCCATTGTTTGATCATGGAACCTCCACGGTTTGATCATGGAGCCTCCATGGTTTGATCAAGGAGCCTCTACGGTTTCATCATGGAACCTCCATAGTTGATCATGGAACCTCCAAGGTTTGATCGTGGGGCCTCATTGGTTTGATCATGGAGCCTCCAAGGTTTGATCATGGATTCTCCAGGGTTTGATCACGGTGCCTCCAAGGTTTGATCATGGAGCCTCCAAGGTTTGATCATGGAGCATCCACGGTTTGATGGTTTGATCGTGGAGCCTCATTGGTTTGATCATGGAGCCTCCATGGTTTGATCATGGAGCCTCCACGGTTTGATCGTGGAGCCTCCAAGGTTTGATCATGGAGCCTCCGTGGTTTGATGGTTTGATCGTGGAGCCTCATTGGTTTGATCATGGAGCCTCCAAGTTTGATCATGGAGCCTCCACGGTTTGATCATGGAGCCTCCACGGTTTGATCATGGAGCCTCCATGGTTTGATCATGGTTCGAACATAGATGAAGGAGCATGTAAAGCATTTAAAGCTTGGAGTACAAGGTAACCCGAGGTACATTGCAGAACAAGTAACAATGAAATCATTGTATGCCTACATTGGTATACCGGTACCTCTGCAGAAATGTACAGAAAATACACAAATAAATAAGTTCTATGCCTTCCCATGACCCTTCTGACCTTTTTAAAAAAAAGGTAAAATTTGTTCCAAACTTAGTTGTGCACCTACGGCAGACTGGAAAAAAATAACAACAATCAAAATGCTGTTAGCTGACTTTCAAGAATGACCCACTACTCAATAGACTTGACTTGGCTTTCATTGTGATAAGGGCCAATGTCGATCTAGAATGATATACGAGGAATTACATATAACCCCAGGCATTCGGAAACTAGTTGTATGGGAACAATCTAATTCAAAGTCACTGAATTAGCGGCCCAGGAAAAGGGGGAAGGGAGGGGGTAAACATGACCAATTTTAAAAAATGTGTCATGCGCATGTTGTTTCTGTTTGTGTTGGTGTGGTTTTCTTTATAAAGGGGATGCCCTTTCATTACATTGAGCTCTGTTTGACCCTCCTTATAACCACCTGTATCCGCCCCCTTCTGAAGATCATTTACACATTCCGTGGTAACTTTATTTTATATATATCTCATTCAAGGTTAATTGAAGGGGCCTTCTCTGTTCCTGTGTGTTCCACTAAAGAGGAAGGAAATGTGTCCAACCAACATGCAGTTTCCTACTCTGGAGAATAGTCCTGACTACTCAATCAAATACAGTTTATACGTCATCACTCGTGTGACCGCCTTCCCCCCCCCCCCATGCAGCAAACAGTTCACTTACTTCTGTGTCATAACCACCTCCTATATATAAAAATGTGAAACGAAGTCAACAAGTAGAACTATTTTTATTGGCATTTGGAAATTTCAAACTCAGCAATTGTCTAGTTTAGATAGAGACTCCATGGTGGACTTTCTCACCTGGGCATGTTGGACAACAGTCACCAGGGATAATGGTAGCATTCTCACACCTCGGTGCTACACAGTGTGTCCGCGATGCTGTCACAACACCTTCCTATTTAAAATAGAAACACTGTCAAACGAAACAAATCACAGAATGCCACTCAGAACACCCCTTTATTCCCTCCTTCCATTATACAGCAAACATCCTTTCACATTATAGCAAACATTTAAACGAGATGTTTTTTTAAAATGGTGTCATGTTTTAGGTGTTTTCAATTGAATATATACATTGTTTGTAGAGCAAGTTCATCTTTACAAAAACGCGGACATAATTTTATTAACATGTGCTTAATTCACTTCATATGAGTCTAATCTATATTTTATCTTTTTATTGTGCTCGCTAGGTTTCAACGAAACAAGGCAGTAATAACGCGACTGTTGCTATAAATTAACCGAAAACGAGGCTTAGATTCAGTGACATCAAATTTTTGGTTCACTTACCCGACATTCAAACTGCTGGCAGGGGTCATTGTAGGAAACCCAACTTTGCCCAGTTGTATATTCTTCGCCATTGTATCTGCAAACTTGCAACATAAACATTCTGCATTAATACAAACACAATGAAGGGAAAGACCAACCCAAAATGATGGTTTGGATTCAAGGTCAGTTAAATCTTTCATATCTTTCTAGTAACCAATTTTAAGAAATCGTCAGATGTCTCTGGCACTGCAAGTATTGTGCCCATGCGCACGTACATGTACAAAACCCTGTTATAATAACTCAATATACATGTCAGTGCGACTTCGACTTGATGTTAGATTCAAACTGGGGCAACAGAGCACCGAAATCATGCCATGAGTCCATCGGTTCGGCTTGATGTCAGATTCAAACCGAGGCAACAGAGCACCGAAATCATGCCATGAGTCCATCGGTTCGGCTTGATGTCAGATTCAAACTGGGGCAACAGAGCACCGAAATCATGCCATGAGTCCATCGGTTCGGCTTGATGTCAGATTCAAACCGAGGCAACGGAGCATTGAAATCATGCCATGAGTCCATCGGTTCGGCTTGATGTCAGATTCAAACAGGGGCAACAGAGCACCGAAATCATGCCATGAGTCCATCGGTTCGGCTTGATGTCAGATTCAAACTGGGGCAACAGAGCACCGAAATCATGCCATGAGTCCATCGGTTCGGCTTGATGTCAGATTCAAACCGAGGCAACAGAGCACCGAAATCATGCCATGAGTCCATCGGTTCGGCTTGATGTCAGATTCAAACCGAGGCAACAGAGCACCGAAATCATGCCATGAGTCCATCGGTTCGGCTTGATGTCAGATTCAAACTGGGGCAATAGAGCACCGAAATCATGCCATGAGTCCATCGGTTCGGCTTGATGTCAGATTCAAACTGGGGCAATAGAGCACCGAAATCATGCCATGAGTCCATCGGTTCGGCTTGATGTCAGATTCAAACTGGGGCAATAGAGCACCGAAATCATGCCAGGAGTCCATCGGTTCGGCTTGATGTCAGAATCAAACTGGGGCAACAGAGCACCGAAATCATGCCATGAGTCCATCGGTTCGGTTTGATGTTAGATTCAAACTGGGGCAACAGAGCACAGAAATCATGCCATGAGTCCATCGGTTCGGCTTGATGTCAGATTCAAACCGAGGCAACAGAGCACCGAAATCATGCCATGAGTCCATCGGTTCGGTTTGATGTTAGATTCAAACTGGGGCAACAGAGCACAGAAATCATGCCATGAGTCCATCGGTTCGGCTTGATGTCAGATTCAAACCGAGGCAACAGAGCACCGAAATCATGCCATGAGTCCATCGGTTCGGTTTGATGTCAGATTCAAACTGGGGCAACAGAGCACAGAAATCATGCCAGGAGTCCATCGGTTCGGCTTGATGTCAGATTCAAACAGGGGCAACAGAGCACCGAAATCATGCCATGAGTCCATCGGTTCGGCTTGATGTTAGATTCAAACTGGGGCAACAGAGCACCGAAATCATGCCATGAGTCCATCGGTTCGGCTTGATGTCAGATTCAAACCGAGGCAACAGAGCACCGAAATCATGCCATGAGTCCATCGGTTCGGCTTGATGTCAGATTCAAACTGGGGCAACAGAGCACCGAAATCATGCCATGAGTCCATCGGTTCGGCTTGATGTCAGATTCAAACTGGGGCAATAGAGCACCGAAATCATGCCATGAGTCCATCGGTTCGGCTTGATGTCAGATTCAAACTGGGGCAATAGAGCACCGAAATCATGCCATGAGTCCATCGGTTCGGCTTGATGTCAGATTCAAACTGGGGCAACAGAGCACCGAAATCATGCCATGAGTCCATCGGTTCTGTTTGATGTCCGATTCAAACAGGGGCAACAGAGCACCGAAATCATGCCATGAGTCCATCGGTTCGGCTTGATTGCAGATTCAAACCGGGGTAATAGAGCTAAACTTTCATTCGTTGGTCATTAGAAAGGCACCGGTTGCAATTGTAATAGATTGGAAAGGATTGTTGGATTATTATTGGAACATAATGGCGTCGGTCGTTGGACCTGCCTGTTTATTATACGTAGAAGTTGAGCTTATACGGAAATACTTACTTTTACATTTTTCACAACAACTCTTCCCAAGAGTTGTGAATATAAGTGCACAGTCGTCTAGTTTAGGGCAGGTTTCCCGTTTGCATGTTATAACTTCATTCTGAAGACAGAAATTAAAAATCAAAATAAATTCATTAAGAATATTTAAACAGTTTACAATGATCTGTATTGGCCTACTTGCCATTTACTGACTGACACCAAATAGATATGCAATTTCAAACATACAAAAGTGTGACAAAACTGATAAGGACACGAAACCTTTGGTGTTTTTAGTTTTCTTGTGTGCTTTAAATTTGAGAGGAGTAGATGCTTATACCAGTTTATTAATTAAAAAAGGAAGTTTTGGCCGATAGACGTTTTTGCCTGGAAGCTAAACGTCATAACTACTTCCAAAAGACCTTCACTTTATGGCGAGACCTTGGGGAAATAAGCAAATTTAAAACTTGCGTACAATGTGTTGAAACAATAACGTATCTTGACTGTTGTATTATGTTGTTGGTCTCGAGACCACCATGAATGACTGGGAATAGATACCTGTATCAGGGACCAAAATAGGGGCAAATGACCTCCACAAATAAAGACGCGAAAACTGCCGAGCGCGGTTTATGAAAAAAGTGCATTCATTGACTTGTACTTAATCTTACTATATCTGATGTGTGGAATAGCTGGGATGGGTGGAGCTGATTATACGATTACGTTATAATTAAAACATCGGGACTCCAGACTGCAGTCACGCCAATAGGACCAGTCAACGCTTCGCTTCCCCGTAAAAAAAAAAGTAAAACAAAAAAAGCAAGCAGTTTAAAACAGTAGTTTATTTTTTCTCCAGAACCTGTTTGTCTCTGTTTATCATCAATTCAAAGATTTACAAGACAAGACAGGTATCATCACAATACAAGAATTTTATCAGACTAAGCCGATTATCCTGTAGTGGCACCCAAGATCCCCCTCTAAGGACAGACATCTTTAAGAAAGAGCCAATAATTACAGCCCCAAGACGTGCACGGAAGTACCGGGATTTATCAACTGAGACACGACTTTCTAAAGTTTGTAAAGCGGAGGAGGATTAACTTGAATGCCAATACAAAAGGCATGTGGAATCAGATAAAGAAAGAAACTTATGTGGTATTACGAGAAGGCAAAACAAATCGCGGGTGGGCCATAACCATTTGGCCAAAGTGACGCCTTTTTCGCTGCCCTTTAATCCCCAACTGAAATCCGCACAAGAGCGGTCCGGGTATAGGCCTACGTACGTTAATGCATTCAGAGATATGTAATCGGTAAACATTCGCGGTTTTTTAGCATGCTTGCTGCTCTTTTTTAGAATAGTGAGACCGTGTAGATATCTTGGGACAATATTTAACAGGACTGGTCAGACTGATAAATAAATATATACATAATAAAAGTCCAGCTATTACATCCATCACTGATAACCACCTCCATGGTCTAAACAATATTGTGGGAAAACGGATTGTCAATCTTAAGGTGAGGGAAAAACCTTAAAATAGAACGATGCTCGAGGGGTGAGGGATGACAACATGTCTGTCTTCATGCATAGCTTTAAGAGCCCCAAGACGGCCTTGTGGTCTAAACTCACTTCCCATTAACAAATTGAAATTCAGGCAACACTAAGAACTGCACTTTTCTTGATGATTAGAGCTACCTCCGTGATCAGAGATGTACAGAAATAGGTCAAGAAGAACACACTGATCATACCAAAATAAAAATTACGGAATAAAAATAGCCTGAGATTTAAGCAGCAGTTAAACCCCTGGTTATTTCAGTGATGTGGGTTAATCAGGTAACAGCAATTAAAAACTGCCATGACATGACTTATTAAAAACTCTCTTAGTCTCACTATTTTCAGCGTTTGCTTAAAGCGCGAGTTGAAACATTTGAGAGTAGGCTACATTCTATCCCTTGATAATCTCCGTATACGTACACGTATGTAATTGCCTATGCAATGCACTACACACAGGGTCAAGTACCCCTCTTGAGATACAGGGGCCCTTAGGCGGGTCTTGTATCAACTACTATTTTGGTGTTGATGCCTTGAAGTTTCATGATGCTTAATATTTCCCCAATGTTGACAATGGAATTTTAGTCCATGAGCAAAGAATTTGAAAAATGCAGTCATCTGCGGTTTCAATTTTTGCACGAGTAATGGAATAGGCTACATTACGTTAAGAATATCACTTCGGATTTTGTTCATTGAACATGTCGTAATATTTAACTACTGTCAATTAAAATTTATATTTACTATTAAATCTCGACAAATGTCTTGATCGTCAGTTTAGTGTCTTTTTGAAACGATGTTAAATCCTAGAGCAAGGACACTTGCTCTTTTGATACACCAACATAACAACACATAGCAGCCCTCTTGTTTGTCCCCAACGGCTGAAATCAATGTGGCCTAGCCTGACTCCATTGATTTAAATACTAAAGGAGTGAAGAAAAGTAGTATTATGCTACTGTATAATTATAGCAAATACCAAATATGTGGCTATGAATGTTTGAAATAGAGAGAGAGAGGGGGGGGGGGGAATTGAAAACATTATTCCAATCATAACATCTACACTTGACCATGACCTTACCTTGCATATACACTGAATACATGGATTTCCTAGCAAAATTGGCAAATCTACGACTTCCCCTTCCTTATCACAGTTAGCCCTGTTCCCTGTAGAGGAAATAACAGATAAATGGAGACCAGAATTAAACGATCTCACCAAAAAAAAATCAATTGATACCAAATGTGATAAAATAAACTACAATTGGGGTCTGGTTACTGACAAGCGATAATGACGTTATAATTTGCTTCAAAATTCGGTACAAGTTATTACTTCCGGTTTGTCTTACTTGAACCATGGTTGAACTATCCGAGACAGCACGTTGTTCTCATCAAAAGGACAAAACAACATAATCGGCCTTCCTAAACTATAATTCAAACCGTGTATGAGCAAAATGTGCCCCAGCAGCAGTGTCATGTTAAGGGTGGATCTCATTCCATCATTCTTGCAATAATAAATTTTCACTGACTGAAGTTAAAAAGCAGTACTTTTTAATTACACACATAGCAAAACAATCGGAAAGCAGTGGCAATACATAATCTATACAGATGGGATTAATATACCACTTTTGTAGTTACGCCATCTTGTTTTTATTCTACTCAAGTTAACGTATAAATGGAGCTATGCTGTGGGGACAAATTACAGACAGCTTCTTTTAGTGTCACGGACAAACATTAGCACAGTCTTTTTTTATTGCATGCACGGGGATTCAGAGAGGTAGGTAGTTGGTGCAGCGTGAAGCTGGTCAAGGCTGTCCATCTTATCCTACAAAATATCTAGTCTGATTGTATTAATAACAAACAAACAATACTACTCCAATATCCAAGAGTTGCCAAAAGGATGGCTAGTGATTTTAAATTGCATTTATACTGACTAGTAACCTACCGATACGCTGTCCAAGGTTGAATGAAATATTTAGCCTATTTTGTGGTATTGTATAATATAATCCTGTAGGCCTACTCCTCTTGATTCATACGAAGTTGTACCCCTGGGAAACGGTTTTGACACACGCACCCAAACGTGCACTTTCCCATCGACATGATTTATCCAATGACACGATAAAGCATGATCGACACGGGTAATTACAAGCAAATGGTATAAAACTCACAGAGCTCGCCGACATCATTTTCAAGATCCGGTTTCGCGTGGAGGAGTATTTAATGATCCGTGGTAAACAGAAATGCATTATGAATAGACGTAGGGTATGGACTGACTTGGTTAATGATGGGGCCACACAAGGCATACAGAAATACAGCACTGCGTAGATATTGAGGTATGGCTCTCTCTACCCCCCCCCCCTCCCCTGAAACCACGATTCATTTCCAAGGAACGCAACCAACAAGAATTCACAAAAATAACAAGCCACTGCACTAAAGCTTGTGGCTTCTGACTACGCGGTGAGTCACTGTTAGTTGTGATGTTTCAGGACTGTACTCTAAACATTGGTGATCAATCTTGCGGCAAGATCTATCATTTTATGAACATCTTTGTATTTATGACAGCTACCGTAGCAGGTGCCGTGACCCGATTTTTTATGTACATGTAATGCCCGGGGCAATGAATATCTAGCATTGTAGTAATTTCGTTGTCTCCCCATCCGAATCGAGGCACAGTATAATTATCGTATTTCCATTTATGATTTATATTGGAGAGTGTAGAACACAATAATACTGAAATATTTTGTTTTCCGTGGGAAAAAGTGAGGTCCAAGTTCAAACTGCTAACGTTGCAAATAAGTGAATATTGATGATGAACGTTGAGGCAATTTCATTCGTGCAGATTGACTTCTAATGGCGAATGCTCATTCACTGGATGGAAATTACACACTGCACGGTCGCTGTACCCGTACCGTACCCGTACCGTACCCCCGAGGAATGCAAATTAATCTTCATTAATTATACCAACTCAAAAGCCACTTCGGACTCCAGGGAAATTGCACAAGAATTGCACGGCACCTCGAAGGGTTCAGATTCAGTTGAAGCAGTGCAGAGAACAGAATTGAATACATAATAACACAATTACACAGAAATGGTGTTCCCTTCGCTAACTTACTCTTACACTATAGCCCCTTCCCAACGATCCCCTATTCCCATAATTTCGTGTTTGATTCTTTACACAGTCCATTCAGAGAGAACGTGGAATTGTTGTGCAGCCGCATCTGAAGTTGCTCCTAAATTTAATTTGTGTGAACAAAACCGTTTGCTGCTAACAAAATGAGCCTGGACATTTTGTGGCCTATGTTTCTCCGTTTAAATGTTTGAATAAATTGTTTATCACTTGATATAAGATAATTTCATCTGAGCAAAGGAAAATGAACAATATTTTATCAACAGGCGCACTGAATTGCAAACATTTGTTGTACAGTAAGTTGTTCCTATTTTTCCTGAGAGAATGCTAAGCAAAACGCAGGTCTGGCTAAAAGCTAAAAAAAAATATTAACAAAATACACACAGTACAGCTGAACCCTTGGCAACTCTGCAGCTGGTTAAACAGTTTGAAACTGTTGTATATGATGACATTATACTTAATGGTTGCCCTTGATAAATATCAATTAGCAACAATATAACTCGGGGTATCGGGGACAGTTCCTTTCTACAGCGAGTTTTGATCACTCATGCGAAGTTGACCATTCTGTAGTTTCCAATCTCAATTCGGATGGAATGATAAAAAGCACCACAAGACTTCTACAAAGGTCGGTATCCCCAGCTCAATGAGTATTTCACTTAAATGAAGAAATTCAACAACCGTAAAATTTCATTTTAGTTCCGCATGGCGTATGGGCGCACTTGCGGTTAAAAGCAGGGCTTTGAGCAGCTGATACAAAAAATGTACACCATTGAAAAGAAAACAATTGTCGACATAGTACATGGTATAACCATGGAGGAAGAAAATAAACAAACGTAGATGGCAAAGGGCCATTAGAAGGGGAGGGGGTAGGGGAGGGGGGGGGGGTAATACAATTCAATACCGTCCCCCAATCTCCCAGGACCCCACAAGACCTTCTTAAATTGAGCTTATCGTGAAGGCTAAAACAAGCTGGGGTGGAGGTTGGGGTGGGGGTTGAAAGAGAGCGAAGAGAATTAGTAGTTCATAAAGAAGATGAAAGATAACTGCTGATGTTGCATTTTAACTTCGCAAGTTGTAGGTATCTGGAAGAAACTTAGCAAATTAAAGTGTAAGTGCTTCGGAAGAATGTGGGCAAGTATGCCAAAGTTTAGGAAAAGTTTAATACTATTTTTGATTTTGTAGCCCTCGACGTCTAACCCCCAAGACGATTAGAAAGACCAGCTGTATTTTCCATTGTCTTTAAGGAATGATCCTAATCCCGAATGTTTTAGATAAATTAACGTTTTGGATTTGAAGCATGTTTCGTAATAATTGAATTCAACGAGATGAGTTATTTAACTTAAGTAGATTTCCCAAGGAGCTTTGTGTAAATCCGTGCGCCAATGCCCATAACACCCTAAAACCTCTTCAACCCGTGTATTTAACCAATTACTGGCACGCATACTGTAGGGTGAACGTTTTCCCATCAAACACTGATTTTCAGTCCACCGCATTTTGACACGCAAGGTTTTTTTTCTGGTGTTAAATCATAAATTATTCCCTTAATGAAATATGACGAACCACCTGCCCTGCAGGCCCTATATATGATATAAAAGGACTTAACAATGGTTCAACACGTGCCCCAAAGGGTGAAATGAAATACGACATCCAATGGAATGCTTGTTTATTTGTCTAACGAGACATGAATGTGTAAAATGCGTACAAGTATTTATTTGTTATTCATAAATCACACACTATATCAAAATGTAGTTTTTGTTGCGAATGAAAATAAAGCCGGCAATTTGAACTAAATTTGTTGGTTTGATTCACTCCTGGAATGCAACACCATTGACACCTCGTGACTGAAATCACTTTGATTTGATCAGTAAAGATCGCACGATGAACTTCTCGACGCCTATCTAACTGGGAGATTATCTCACCTCGACTTGACTCGTCTTATTTTAACCCAAGTTATTGACACTCCGCTGACAGGGGATCAATTGGCGGATGTACGAGTGGGTAAAGAGGGATGTATTGAGTGTTATCATAGGAAAGCAAATCACCATTTTGGAGGGTACATGTAGGAATTGTTACAGTGTTCTTGCTTGCCCTCTCCCCACCCCGTCGCGCCTCTCGGAATGTTATTTATCTCAAACAACCACGCCAATAATTTCCAGATCTCGATAAAACAAAAAACGCACCCCGTTTCAAGCCTTATATTCAATAAATGTTGATGTGTGTTGTGTTGTCATGCCTTCGAGAAAGACTCTGCTCGGGTCGAAACGTCAGGCCATTAACTATTTTCTGCATTGTCCTTTTGGTTGGTTAGCAATTTGCAACAGCTAATTCTGTTTTCTCAATAACTGAATCCTTCTAAATATTTATAAAAAATATTCAGACATGGTTGTTAAAAGCTACTAAACTGAGCTGTGCAAATTTGATACATTTTGAATTGGGTTTTCATTATCCAGTTAGTAAGCACAGAATGAGATGCAGTTTTCTAGAATGCTAACCGATGCGTTCAGGTCCAATTACAACTTGACACTTTTCACTCATTGTGAATTCAAAATACGATGAAATACCACGATGTGTGAACGCGTCATGAGGGTCTATCACCAACGTATCATAATAAAGACACAAGAATTTGTCTCCGGTACCAAAACATGAGTTACGAACCTCTGACCATGCTCTGACGAACTTGATCACTATCGCCTCAGACGTTTGGAGACCGATGTGGCCGCCAAAAACGCAACCGATCCGTAAAGAAATCGACAGGGAAAACCTACGAAGTGCTCATTAGTAACCCGACCCTAGGGGTGTCGTACAGTCGAACAAGAAAGGTACATGAATATACCACCATGTAACCAAAGCAATAATCACCAAGCGCTCACAGGTTGTTCATGTAAAGCTAATCAAAGCTGAACGTAACAACCTAGTTTGCACCCCCTATCAGGCAAATGGCGTGCCCAGAGGACATTACGGACACCACAGACGCCAGTACTACAATTCTAATTCGCAACCTCCCCGGGATACCGGCAAAACGCCGGGTTTCAGTTTTGTGGAAGGTTGGACTTTTACAAGTTAATGGGTGGTTTTAACTCAGGCCAGGTGTTGCTACAATTACAAGTCTATAAGTCCGTGTAAACAGAAGGTCATCCAATAGCAACAAGAGAATGAAGAGATTGCTGAGGAACATTTTAATAGACTTCCACCCGTGATTCTTCCACCGTACCTTCGTCCTATAATGGTCACACAACCGACCCATCGGCAAGGACCCCTTTATAATACGTATACATCATGTATGGTGCTTTAATTTCAGGGTGGAAATGGGATGTATTATTGCAACATTTCCAAAATATAAGAAAGCGATTACTCTAAGGGCAGATGGAGCCCCTCCAGGCGATTTTTTAAACTTTGATATCCATCTTGTCCATGTGTGTGACGTATTTCCGGCACTTTACTATACACTTCCGGTTCAAGCTGACCCACAGTAAACGGGTTGGATCCAGGCCAGCTGTTTTGGAAACTTGAGAAAGAACGCACAACAAACTTGGGAAGGGGGGGGGGTACACTGAAACTTTATTATTGATGTCCCATATAAACCAATGTTCAGAATGCCCTCTGTTGACCTTTATCTGTGTCTGGCCGCTGTTCGGAGGTACAGACTCGGATTTGCCAACTGAAACAAATTGCCCCGACGTTAAGCAGGGACGTCGGGCCGGAAACGCTCCATCTGCAGAGGGTCATTCCAGAGAGGGTCGAGTCAGTACAAGGATACAACAAGTGGAGTTGGTAACCCTTGCATGAGCTTTAATGTAGTGTAGAAGTATTATAGTTTACCGCACACATCCTCAGAACAACCGCTTACATCATTCATAAGAAAGTGCATGAACGAAAGTAGAATATTTTGATGCTTTACTCAATTTGACTGAATCAACTTCTTGACATCTAACGTGTTGATAAATGAACCCCGCCCATGGCAATGTAAATAAGTCCATTGTTAACTTCGTTGCTAGGTGATTGACACACAAGCTAGATACATTGATATATGACACTGAGGGCGTCAGTTGGCAGTTTAACAACTTAAACAATGGTTTCAACGACCGTGGTTAAGCACCTAGACAGTGCCTGAGGACGACAGTCCATACATTTTAAAGGCAACAGTGGATGCGTCACGACGTTTGAGTTCAGTTAAGAAACATTGAGAAAACTCAGCGTGCCCTTTCTTTCTTCCGTGCTTTAATTGTGTAAAATGATTGGACCATTGACATGCCTAGTGAGCGACCATATGTACGATGACCTCAGGAGTTGACCTACGCATCTTGCATGTAGTTTTAACCGAGTGTTTTATTTCCCCAACAACAGATCCCATTCGAGATGATTAGGTCAACGAATGTCAGTTCCAATTGTCGTTCGCTGTTTGATTTTGACACATTGCCGGTGGTTAACACTGTCAAGACTACATTTGGCCCCTTGCTTCCTTTGAATACATATTGGGTTGACTTGCAGTATACATCATACCATGATCATCGTTCATACAAATACAAAATTGTAGACATGTTCATAAATTATTAAGTACAAATATGAAAAGGAACTGCCACTAATTAGCTTCACGTATTTCTAGTTTGTTGATATGAGCTTACTTATTTCTGCTGAGCGATGTTTTTAGTCCTAAGCGATGGTTTGTTTGCTCATGGTATACCGTATCACTATCACGACGGTGTGGATATCGCCAACTGACAAGTACAAGTTACACCTGTTCTTCGAGAGGTATTTGACCAAATCCCCGATCTCAACGAACGAGAGTAAAATTGAAAACAATAGAGACAGACATAAGACTACTGAAATAATATCAGATATAATAATGATATTAATTACAATACAGAGAAAAATATTTGAAGTATTTTGTTCCATAAACTCATTTTTCTTCTGGACTTCAACATAAATTCCCCGTCATGAAATATGACCTTTCTAATGCATATTACTATTGATATCGGTGGGCCATGCCTTTGAATGGGTCTCCAAATGGTATACCTTTACCAACTGGCCAGTTGTGCACCCAACCCCACCCACGATTTAAACAATTTTATAATTTACAAAACTGCATTCCTGAGTGCTATTGAGTCGATGTTATTGATGCTCTTTAGGAAAACAGTTTATTTCAGATGCATCAAGCTCACATAAGGAAACCTTGGAAAATGGGCGTCGGGTGCGTGTTATTTTAAAGGATAGGAAAACTAAACTATGAGGTAATAAGTTATGTGTGTCCCTGCCGAGCCCAATTCCAAAACATAGACCAAACATATCCCACGTCATAAAAAAATAGCCTTTTAACTTCTGAAAGTCTCCTTCAAACTTGTTACTGATTTCATTTCATTATATTATTTATTCATTGTTATTTTTGTAAAAAGAGTCACAGATAATACTTCATGGATTGTCTCGCAAGAACGGATAGAAAGCTCCAGAAGGTCTAACAAAAAAATTACTGGGACTCAAACTCAGTCATATAATTCTATAAAAACATCATAGTTGAGATGCATTGGGTTACGGCGCCTTCCAAGCCAACTCCTGTGAAAAGGACGACTGGTGGAACCAGTTCTAAAAGCGTCAAATCAAAGGGTCTGTAATACGTTTGGTAATTACTGTGAAAATGAATGGCAACAAAAACTGACTTGGTAAGAAGAACAGCAGGTTTGGTTAGTAGTAGTGCATTTTGAGAAACTTTTCACTTAGAAGTACTGCGGTTATGGAACAAAGATATCACCTTTTTTTCCACCCAGAAATTTGAATCTGAGAAGCGTTACTGACACTGACAGTAACGTTTCTGAGGTTGTGTGTTCCAGCAAATTATTCTTCCTACGTGGACAAAACCGCTCCGGATTTTTGGCAATATCTGTAAAACGCTACCCCTTTTAAAATGAAATTTTTACAGGTTAGTTTTATAGTAGGCCTATATATATACAACTAACTGTAGAATTGAAACAAGAGTGGGTTCCAATTACAAAACGTATAAGACCCTATACAGTCCCTTTAATAATGGCTACATTATTGAGTTTTACCATTAATGAATGAATCCATGGACTGTGTTCTTTAATCTTACAAAATTAGTCGATGGAAATTTCGTTGAAAATCTCATTGAGTTAAATTATATGTTTACCATTTGCAGTAAATTCTTCTAAAAAGTGTAACCCTTATTTAAACTAACTGGCCGGAATCACGATATTTAAAGGCACTGGGCACTTTTGGTAATTACTCAAAATATACATATTAGCATAAAAAACTTACTTGGTAACGAGCAATGGAGAGCTGTTGATAGTATAAAACATTGTGAGAAACGACTCCCTCTGAAGTAACGTAGTTTTTGAGAAAGTGGTAACTTCTCACTTAAATATTTGAATCTGAAAAAGACTTCAGGCCTGAAGCCTTTTTTCAGGCATCTGAAAGCACACAAATTTGTGTAAAAAGGGTGTTTTTTTCATTCATTATTTTCTTGCAACTTCGATGACCAATTAAGCCCACATTTTCACAAGTTTGTTATTTTTTGCATATGTTGGGATACACCAAGTGAGAATACTGGTCTATGACAATGACCAAACGTGTCCAGTACCTTTAATTAACAGCATCTTTCAATAAAGAAGTATATTTGGAAGGAAATATTAATACGACTGTAATAACTTTTTCTGATGAAAAAACAATTTCCAATAGGCCTATGTATTATAAATTATGTTGACTCCATTAACAAAAATGAAAACAATATTTCATTGATTGAACAATTATTAATTGTAAGAGGCAGTGGTTATAATTGCCATAGGAAGGACATTGCCCAACGAACTAATTATATAAACCACATACTGCTATTGGCATGAACTTGCTCCAAACGTAACGTATAGATCATGATAAATACTGGACGCTAAAAAACTTGAGGACCGTCGGCAAACAACAACTGCGTCTCCACGGCGCCACTAAAATCTTGTTATTAAGAGCAAGGACACGGGGCCGAGTCCATTCACACTTCTCGCGACTAAAGATGTCTTCATTTTAACTTGCAGAAAAAAAAGTATCCAACTCATCCAGGGGAATTTGGGTTGATTATAATCATGTCGAATCCATGAGTATAAAAATAGCATTGAGACAGGGTACTCATGAAAACAGTCAAGTGCTTCACTTCCGCCCTGCAGGGAGACAAACACGCCGATCGCATATGATTGTAGAAACTCAACAGGTTGAGAGCAGTTCAAAGTAATTATCACAGAATGGTCATTTCCGTTGAATTTGCTCTTTTAAATGAGTAGTACATAATAATTGTGATATCATGTACACCGTTAATGTTTATGTAAGTGTGTGTGTAGCAAGGCATGGAGTTGACAAGTAAGATTAAATACAGGGGATTATAAGTAGGGGCCTATCATGCAAGATGACATATTCCGTTGGGTTGTACAGGTCCCCGGGCGCCAAGACACCAAGGCGACCTATACGTCTTAGTTTCTTAGTGTAGACTATACACAAGTTGTAATATACTATTATTTGCTTCTACATTCACCAGTCAATACCCTCGGATCAGCGGATTGCTTATACAATATTGTATACAAAAACACTTTTATTTGAACGTGACCTATAGGACAAGGGCAAACGTGCAAATTTGTTATTTAAAACTTGTTCTATAGCTCGAATGTTACACAACATGTTATTGCCGAGGCAAAAAGTCTTCAAAATCGCAAACCACGATAGGTGCATTCATCGATGGCTCATCAATATCCTATGTAGGCAAAAGTATACCACCCCACCATACACCTTGTTTCTGTTGATTGTTTGTATTGTTATTTCTGAAGAAGTGGTGTTCTACGGACTGCACTACTATGCCTTCACTAGACCGGATGGTCAATGGACTCAACTCATTCATTATTGGACATGATGTTCACAACTCAAATTAAGGCTAATTAGCTGGTAGATTAAGGTTATCGTCAAACAATGCTTATCAAAGGTGCTAAGTGAAAACCAACAGAACGTTGCTGTGTATAACTTAAGTCAGGTGATAAGCTGCTATCTGTTTGCACACTAGATAGTCCAGACTGTGATAATCATAGGCCCATCAGTCGTGCACGCTCTGGTCAGTATAGAGCTCATGCTTATTAGATAGTAGCAAGCAGCTTTTTTTTTTATTCTACATGAATCCTGAAAAGACTTGCCAACAACTATCAGTCACTGCGGCGCAAACACTAACCACCTGTCTTTTGTACGAAATCACTGGATGGAAGAAGGGTTGGCAGAGAAATAACGGGGGTGGAATACCTGCCTAAATAACTTCTTTCAGCACAGTCGGGGCATTCTACAAGAGATTTCAAGGGATAGTGGGAGTCTTTCATGAAAAACCTGTTTCTCTACCTGAACTGACAATACTACAATCAAATCTACTAAGTACAGTTGTAAAGGGTAGATTTGGAATGAAATAAAAGTACTCGATTAACAACTCAAGCTTTGGAACATAAGATACCAGTTTCAGTGTTTTTTTCTTCCTTTCATTTTTCTCTCACGAGAAAGTCGAAAAGAGTAAAATAGGAAATAGTGCATCCTCATTCAAGGTGTAACTGTAATTCACTTAAAGGCACTGTACACGTTTGGTAATTACTCAAAATATACATTAACATAAAAACTTACTTGGTAACGAGCAACGGAGAGCTGTTGATAGTATAAAACATTGTGAGAAACGACTCCCTCTGAAGTAACGTAGTTTTTGATAACGAGGTATATTCTCACTAAAATAATAAACGACTTCAGGCCTGAAGCCTTTTATTCCTATCTGAAAGCACACAAATTTGTACAACAAGGGTGTTTTTTCTTTCATCATTTTCTTGCAACTTCGATGACCAATTGAGCCCAAATCTTCAGAGGCTTGTTATTTTATGCATATGTTGGGATACACCAAGTGAGAACACTGGTCTTTGACAATTACCAAACGTGTTTGACTTTCAAACTTAAACTACACGTTTTTTTTCCAGTTGCAGATCTATCCGTGAAAATGAAATAAATGCATATTCCTGTTCATAACAGGGTACTAATGTTAAACATTAAGTCAGAGTACATTGTCTGGCAATTCTTTTCCTCATCGGGATACCTTCACTGCAGCAGTATATGGGGGGGGGGGGGGGTCACCTCTACAACTTTGCCCCTGGCTATAGTTTTGGAAATGAGGGCAGACAATGTCTTCATTCTAAAGTTGCCAAATATTTGATCTGATTGTTCTTTCTCTGCAATGCCGAGTAGTGGATTGGCCGTTGCCCGCTGTTGAAGGGCCAGCTACTTGTGCATACAAATAGTGCTCGATTTCGTGTTGTGCTCAAACAGAGATTTTTGACCTTACTGTTTGCACTGCTTTCCACGAACAACCCGTCTTTTGATGCGACTACGCGCCAACGGATGGGCTGTCAATAATGAGGCCCAACGCAAATTATGCACATTTAAGCTGAACATTGGAAGAGAGCAATCTTGTCGTTGATGTTCAATTATGGGAACTACACTATAAACAGTAAGGGCCCACATTTCTTGACAAGTATGGTGTATGTTAACATTTCAGTTTGTTAATATAATTATTTTATATTCATCTCGTAATTACTACTTGAACCCCCCCCCCTCAAAAAAAACCCCAAAACACCCTATCACAATCCATGTTAGGTGCAAACACATAAACCCTTTGTGCGCAATTATTCGAGATTTGACGTTTATTATAGGCCTACGTCCATGAACGGTATTTCTTGATAGTTTGTTATGTTTGTTTGAGTGTGCTCGGTTGTGTTTCGCCCTACAGCAACGTTCTACAAAAGTAACAACGAGGAGAAGTTAAACCAAGGTTCAACTGTTAACAGACACATTTTACTGGTTCCGTACTAATATAAGGTCCTACCATGGAGCTATATAGCTCCATGGTCGTAATTGTCCTTTCTCTATGGTCCTACCTGCTCCATGGTCCTATACACAGTTTTTTCCTACGGTTATATTCAGTCGGGTTTTTTTTTGCAATTAGGACAATATGTCGATGTGTACAGTTAATTCATAGAAAACGTACATGTACTCTCCATACCGGTAGCCTTTCGACTCTTTTACAAATTTATTGCCCCCCAATAAAAGCGTCCAATTGGAATCGCATTAACGAGGGACAGCAAAATGGGTCATGGGGGCAACACACCAATACCGGCCCCCAGACTTCTTGGCTTCGTAGGCCTGTCATAAACTAGACCTAAATCACCCTGTAATTGATGGGTAGTAGCCACGGCACGCGGCGTCAAGGCGCTGCAGTTACGACGCTTTCACAATAGGGTGATGATTAGAGTTGATAACTGTCACCAAACTCAAGTATAGACTCGTCACATGGTGCGAACGTAGACCACCAATCCACGCCATATTATAGCTATCTGTATACCGTGCTACAGTTTGAATAAGTTTTTTTATTATTATTGCTGAACGGGTTTATGGATCGTCGGTGTAGTGATAAACGTGATTATGTTTTATGTCATTTATTTTGATTATACGCAGATATGACTGTAACTTGTAAGTGGCATTAGACCCGTTACAACCTACAAGGGTACTAAGTGTGCACATACATCATGTATTTTGCTAACTAGATGAACTTAGCAACACCAGCACCGATCATGATCTACTCTAATCTCAGACTCTGAATTGACGCTTAGAGGAATAATTTTACGTATCCCGTGATTATTATATTTAAATTCTCCCATACTCATGTAGTTTATAAGTACAATGCGGGATAGTTTTTGCCTGGACTCAATCCTCGGACGGGTCTGACATTGACGACACTTCCCAATCACATAAATAAACAGTTTTTCGATAAACCGTGCTTTGAGGTAAAACAAAAAACAGTAATAATAAAAAACAAAACAAAATGTAACCCAAAGTAACGATGTATTGCTCTAATAATAACAATAGTTTCCTTTTAACATTTTTTTAAAATAGTGTTAACCCGCTACTACTAGAAGTTCCATAATATTCACAGAACAAAGTTATTGCTCTAAAGTTGAGATAACATTGTATCTTATACATTACAAAACTACTGAGTAACTTCGACCGGCAATCCTACATTCGGCAAGTGCAAAAAGCAAAACCAACAGGTAGAGCAACTTATATTTCATTTGATTTCATATACGGGCAGCAGCAAAAACAATCGTACCACCTGTAAGAGATTAATATCAAGGGTCGGCGCATAGGGATTGAAAAAGTCAGACACTTACAAAATGCATAATTTGTACATTGGTTTTAGTGGCTGTCTATAGACAGGTATAGCTAGTGTGTACTTACCGATGAGCTGCCCATAGGTCCGGTTTACTGTCCACCACATAAACAGAGCCAGTCTTAATAGAGACGCAAGTTCACGGCTGTTCCATCTAATTTGTTTCCTTCCCATGATGTATTTGTTTTTTCTTTACTTGGGGATGCTTATCACTTAAGTTCACAGAGAACCGCCATCTGACGAAACAAAACAATAGCAGATAAGGTAGCGGCAACCAATGTCACGCTGACACTACGACAGTAAATGATGCAGAGGTACGGTAAACACCGATAGTACTTTGTCCGACAACAATATGAATTGAGTTTGCCGTGCAATAAAATTGGGTTTGGTCGGGTCTTTCAGGTGGAGCAGATCTGTAAGTGTCTTCACTGTGATATAGTGTATTGAACGAGGTGTCAAGGAAAACGCCTTGATAGACAACCTAGGGGCATGGTAAATATGAATGCGTCTACGGTGGGCTACGGTGAGACTCCACCGGGGCTTCAACGCACGACCGTGTGGCGTCAGTCAACTGAGGAGGTCGCCGTTGTGTCACGGTACCGTAAAAGCACAAACTCTACCGGCAGTTAATGGGGCGACAGAAGCACTATCTATGTCATTCAGCTTTTCAAATCGAACAAGTATATTTTTAAGTTTACTGTGCCCAGATCAACTGCGATGTAGCTACCTGTGACTCCCGTAGCCCTCACGGAGCCTAACAATAGCAGAGCGAGTAGCCAGGATTCATCACACAACACACAAACGTCTAGCCTCTTGGTCCGCTAGGGGCTTACAGTCTTACGAACCGTGAGCCCTTGATGGCTCTTTACTCATCAGCTGTTGAAAGATCGTCGAGATCTACCTCTGCATAAATTGAAGACACTTTGTTATTTGATGAGCATTGAAGGAATCACAGTGTTATATATATATATATACACTTATTCTCTACACATGTATCGTATCAGTCCAGAGGCATTGATTTTCTCAGCCTGAGAATATTATTATTGCCAGCGTCCGGCCCAAGTGTCCGCTTGTGACCCCCAGTGAATCCACGGTAGAGGAAGGAGTGTAGTTACTTACTTCACTGACCAGATACAGGACACACCGACAGTGCTTGTCCGCAGTTCCTATCTTAACAGTACACCGTAGTGTTGATTGAACATTACCGTGCGTGTGTTCACCATGCACAAGACCGCGCAGTACGATTTTACACATTACACTTGTACACAATTACTCCCGGCCAAACAGTGTGCACCAACCACTACTCACTGAGCGGTGTGTGGGGGGTTCGTTACCGCACACACGTGATATAAGAGGTGTTTCGTGACCGCCTCTTGTTCCACCCTTTTCCATTGATTGACAAATCTAGACAACTACTACAACTTCACGATAATGGGACATCTTTTTAACATTCTGTAGTCCTTCTTATTAGTGTTTAAAAACCCTTCGCTGGAGATAAAGTTGAGCTGAAGTGCATTACTGAGTTATGATAAGTACGATGAATAAAATAGTAGAGTTATCACGTGAATCATTTTGGGAAACAAAATCATTTTGCGCAAAGTCAGCACTAGCTAATAAGAGTGTATTTTGCGTCTTCGTGCAAGGACACCGATTCAAAACAGCTCTACGAGGCCCTACATTACAAAAGCCTGGTCATTGTTACATATGCACATCATAACCAACAGTTATTACAGTAGGACTCACAGGAGTTGACGAGGTTGTGATAGTTAAGACAGGTTCGAAGTATTACCATTGCTATTAATTACTTGTATTATAATTATTATTCATATTATTGTTTTGAATATGGCGATTTATTTTTTTATGTTTTCATTTATTTATTTATTTAGTTAGGGGCATATTTATTTATATTAATATGTATTATATTAAAAGAAAAATTGTTATTTATTTATTATATTATTATATAAATATTTGTTTATTTGTATTACTTTTTTTGTCTCTGACACAACTCCATTTATTCAAACTACAAAATGATTAATATTGTTATGTTATCTATTACTGTTATCTATTTGTTTTTGTTGGTTGATGGGGTGTTTGTTTGTTTGTCTGTTGTTGTTGCTGCTGTTGCTGTTGTTGTTGTTGATGATGATGTTGTTGTTGTTGTTGTTGTTGTTGTTGTTGTTATTGTTGTTGTTGTTGTTGTTGTTGTTGTTATTGTTGTTGTTGTTGTTGTTGTTGCTGCTGCTGTTGTTGTTGTTGTTGATGTTGCAGCTGCTTTTGGGGTTTTTCTCTCCAGTCGGAAAGAGTTAGAAGGAAGTTCCGCATCTCGGGCAGCAGGCTAGGGTGGACTGGGCCTAAGGGACAAACTCCACTGGCAGTGCTGAATTGAACCTCCGATGCCGATGTCACAACCACATTGCCTGAGTGTCTGCGTGTGTGTATGTACAGGTGGGGGGCATGGATAAGCCAGCTATGCAAATTCAAGCCGTGGTTAAACAAACCATACAATAATGATAATTATTATAGTGGCATTTTTTTTTAGCACTCAAATCCGTCACTCAGAGATGCTCATGGCGCTCCAACTATAACAAACATTGGTAAAACGTTTATCGTCATCTTAAGGAAGGTGGTCAGTTCAACCATAGAGAAAGGACCACATTTCTCTATGGTTCAACCATAGAGAAAGGTTCAACCATGGAGGATGGTTCAGCAATCTGAAGGACGGTATGTGGGCCACAAAGACCTTTAAGTACCCACAGCACACACCCAGAAAGAGTATAAAAAGTATACATACAGGCCATTCGAGAGAGAAAAACAAAAACATATCAGCTACCGCGGTTGTCAACTTCCTGAAGCCATAACATTTCCCCCCCAACTTTACACTTGTTTTTATCAATTAATAATATTAATATGGAATAGGGACAAATGAGAGGGTAAATCTGTTTACAGAAGGCGGCGCTTTTGGGAGCAGCAAGGATCCTGAGCAGTGAGAAAGACCCCTGAGACCTAAAGCTACGGGACGTAGCCCGACTCGAGGAGTTACCGGCACAAAGGAAAATGTTATCTTTCTTTTGCATGCTGTGATAACATGAAATAATAACATATAATAATAATTACTATAATAATAATAATATGAATACCCTCTGAACGAAACACCTTAGTGAAAGTAACAGAAAAGCTGTCCCAAGTATAAAGACCTTGATGTCGAGATCAACAGGATGTGGGGAATGAAGACTGAGACAATCGGGTGGTCATCAGAGCACTAGTCCTCCATGGACTAGCGAAGAAGGGACTGGATAAATTCATCGACCGTATCCCCAGGCAACATTAACATCAACCTAGTCCAGAAGATGGCACTATTGAGCAGCCTACATTACGTATGGTAGAATACTGTCCAATAACATCCCCCTCTAGCGCCTCAGATACATAGTCTGGATCCGGCTTAATAGGATGTATACATGTATATTAAATTGCATCAAGGAAAAGCTCATAACAATAATGCAGCATACTACAATGAGTGAACTATTTATGAAAATGTTATTGTTGAAATCTGAGCTGTGATAATGGGTGATGACTGAATATTTTCTCCGTGAATGCTTGTTTATTTGGTTAACTGTTGTTCCGTAAAGTGAAAGAAAAAGGACCAAAATATAAACACCCATAAGAGTTTAAAACATGTTCCATATTCAAGGTCCACCGTTCTGTGTTGAAAGAACTTAGTGTAAACTGAACTAACGTATAGTTACCCTTTACATTGATCTACTGAGTCTATATCGCGAGTAGGAGAATATCTGCATTTGTGTTTGATTAGGCAGATAGTATGTCAAGAATGTTTAGCGTAAAATCAAATAGAAAATGTAAATACATGTACTCATGGTGGCCTCCAAATACAACATAAGGAAAATCTATTGGGAAAAACGCAATCGGTTAAGGCTGTTGAAACACTGTGAAATGTTAGCTTCCATTAACGGTTTTATTATTATTGGTGTTATTCATTTATTTATTTATTTACTTATTAATTTATTATTATTTTAATTTAATTTTGTATTTAGGCCTATGTATTTGTTTTACCCCCCGTTGAGTGGAGTCATACAACTCCATTTATTCAGTCTCCAATATATACACAGCTTTAAAGAATTGCTAATCATAAACACTATTGATTATACAGAGATTTTGAGATAGGAATGCAATTATTGTCTATGCCTTTACGGTCGCTAAGTTTAGTTGCAGATGTGGATCAGACCAGCTCCCTTTTCCATGTATCAAAGTTTGTTCTAGTTGAGTCTCTCTTCAGACATACGACCCGCATCAATGTTTGCAATTTCGTAATTTCTCTTTAAGAGATAAGTAAGCCCCGTCAATAATAATGACCTTCATCAAAATCACAAATCACTCTTACTGTCACCCCCAGCAATGGGAGACTTTAGAACACTAGGTGGCAGCAGACTTACCAGGTAAATTTCCATTGTTTACGTAGTTCTGATCATGCGCACATTACCGAGAGTACCTGGTAAGTCTGCTGCCACCTAGCGTCCCAAAAGTCCCCAATTGATGATGTCCACCATTATCATCATCGTTGTCATCTTTTATTAAACCCCCCTAAAAATGAGTTATTATTCTACCATGGTAGTGTTTTTAAATTACGTTGTTGTAGGTTTCATGAAAATATTTCAATGTTAGCGATCATTATAAAAAATTTCACATTGTCTTAACCCCCCCCCCCCCCCCCACTCAATCCGCTGAAAGTTAAGCATGTGCGTGTGGTGTAAACGAGTACAGCCCCAAGCGGTGTTTCTGGCGATGCAAGGCTACACTTGATTCAATTTGCCGTTGATTGACCCTCTCTCTTTCGGCGTCCAGCCGTGAACGTTTTCTGTCGGACTGCAACCATCCAGTCCTATGGAACGTAGTCTCCCGGTTTATATATTCCACACTTCGCCACTGAGCCGAAATGTGGATTCAATACTCATTGCCCAGGGGTTTTTGTTTCAAGTTGGGACTCATTATATAGTTCACTATTACAAGTTTGCATACCCGACATATGATAGCGTGTGAAGAAAATTAATGTGCATTTTTTTCTGTGGCAGCATACCGGTCTCCAATACATGTAACTTGCGAAAGACCCCGACTGCAGACATAAATAAGTTGGGGTTCTGATCAAGTAGCTTTCACGCAGCTTCCCCATAATGTTTGTTTTTTGTTGATCACCTTTATAAAAAATTGATATAGACCATGTGAACTTTGTTTACAATAAGTGTGACCTTGTGCATTCTTTGGGTATTCTGGCAGGCAAGATACTACACAGGTCCTATGGGAAAGTTGACATTTTGTGTCATAATTTCCACATAAATCCAAGAATTATGAAAGTAAAAGCTGGACAAGTTTTGAGATGTACCCCCTTTCATCATATCAAAAGTTGATAGGAATTAGACAGTGCAATCTCCATAAAATATAAGATTTTATGTTTTATTCCATTAGTCTGTGTACAAATCGTGCCTGCAGGAAGTCCAGCCGTCGATTTCACCAAACTCTTCCTAACTTAGGATTAATCCTAGGCAATGCTAAAAGATAGGACTAGTCTTAAGTTAAGACCAGTACTTAAGACTAGTCCTATCTCTTATCATTGCCTAGGATTAATCCTAAGTTAGGAAGGGTTTGGTGAAATCGACGGCGGGCTCTGTGGCTCCTTTGTAAACATGTGATGTCACAGGTCACATCGTCTATAGCCTAGACTGTGCAAGTCTCGCGCGTATTCGAACATTGGGACCCGTTTAAGTGCGCGGGTTTGTTTCCTTCACGCGTTAAAATAAAGGTATAGCCCCCCCCCATAAGATAATAACGACATAAATGGTTTGGGGAAGAGTTTAAAGGCCCTGTACACTATTGGTAAGATCGAAAAACACAAATGTTCACAGATTCACACATAACTTACATGATTTAAAGTAAGTAATGGTAGAAAGGGTTCCTTAAAATATTTCTGCCTAAAATGCTATCGTTTCTGAGAACTGAGTAAAACAATAGTTTTTATCACGTTTGAAAAAACAGAAAACACATAAGGTCTCTTTTCACTATATTCTCGAGACCTCGATGACCAACAAACTTTCACAGGTTTGTTTGTTCATGCATATGTTGAATCACACAACATGGACACTGATTTTGAGCTGTTACTAAAGGTGTACAATACCTTTAATTCATTTCCATCCCCGGGCTTTAAAGGTATCGTACACGTTTGGTAATGACTCAAAACAAATATTAGCATAAAAACTTACTTGGTAACAAGCAACGGAGAGCTGTTGATAGTATAAAACATTGTAGGAAACGACTCCCTCTGAAGTAACGTAGTTTTTGTGAAAGAGGTAATTTCTCACTAAAATAATAAAAACTTCTTGCAAGAAGTTTTTATTCCTATCTGGCAGCACACTTAATACAAGGGTGTTTTTTCTTTCATCATTTTCTTGCAACTTCGATGACCAATTGAGCCAAAATGTTCACAGGCTTGTTATGTTATGCATATGTTGGGATACACCAAGTGAGAACACTGGTCTCTGACAATTTCCAAACGTGTTCAGTGCCTTTAATAAGCAAGCACACCAGCCAAGCAACCTGTGAACACAGTTTATCAGAAAAGGGGATCCCATTATTGTGAAAACTATACCAACATATTTTTGTTTATTAAGAAATTGCATAGCCTATGCATGTTCATGCTTGTTATAGTCCCGATTTCGTCAATCGCGACTAAGCCACAGTGATTATGGTCTTTCGATCAAGTCATCTTCTCCACTTTGACGGTATAAGATGGATATATTTCTCTGGAGGATTTGGTATTTCATGGAGCTTTCAGCTTGATACCAAACCAGGGCCTAATTTCATAGAGCTGCTTAACAGTCGATTTTGTGCTTACGTACGAGTTTCTATTTCATAGTGCTGCTAACCGTAAGCACACGAAAAGGCATGCTAACCTTCCGGTGCTTACTGCACGAAAATGAATGACGTAACAATGCAAAACCATTGTGAACTTGCAAGATGGCTGCCGTATTTTCTTGCTAACCTGTGAAATACGCTAAGGCGTAAGCAAATTTTTCTGCTACAGTTAGCACGAAAATTTGCTTACCGTGAAGCAGCGCTTTGAAATTGGGTCCAGAGGTACTGGGCCCAATTTCAAACTGGGCCAAATTTCAAAGCGCTGCTTAAGCCTTAGCGTATTTCACAGGTTAGCAAGAAAATACGGCAGCCATTTTGCACGTTCACAATGGTTTTGCATTGTTACGTCATTCATTTTCGTGCAGTAAGCACCGGAAGGTTAGCATGCCTTTTCGTGTGCTTACGGTTAGTGAGCGCTATGAAATAGACCTTTCTTTTGTTGATAAACAAACCGCGCTGGTTGGCATGGACGGCCGAATGTTAGCAAAACATTCAATCGTGTTAACAAATGTTGTGTCAAAATTCAACATTTCTGTAAATTTTCAATCAACCAAAAATACATACCATGATTGGTTGCTTTGTTTCCAACAAATTCAACACTATTTTTGAATATTTGTGTATTATTATTACAAACTGTGGCTTTCTGCTTATGCTTTGCATTTATGGCTTTCCATAGTTTTCCAACCTCGGTTGGCAAAAACTCGGGCTGTGACGTTGCAAAAGAAAGGTCTATAGAAACTCGTACGTAAGCACAGAATCGACTGTTAAGCAGCTCTATGAAATTGGGCCCTGGCCTCAAGGGAAGACGGCTTGCCAGAGATTCGAAATTTGATATAGACTGTGCAAGTCTCGCGCGTATTCGAACATTGGGACCGTTTTTAAGTGCGCGGGTTTATTTCCTTAACGCGTTAAAGAAATGTACGTGGAACCCTTGCTCATAGGGTGGAACCAAAGTGGTTCCAAAATGTTCGAATTCACGAGAGACATGCATGGGTCATTAACCCTCTGCACTGACGTCATATACGGCTAATGTATGTTCATGGACATTAATGGTGCGCGTCTGACCTACATGCGCGTCACCTCAAAATGCGCACTGCACACAAAGGGCACCCGACTCCCAAAATATCACAACCAAGATTTATCATATGACGTCAGGTGAATTGGATCAATACTTAAAACACTCACTAATTAAAAGATCCCGTGTTAAAATACTCTGTTATGTTGCTTATAATTAGTTTAATATTGATCAACAGAAACAAGCGTCACCATAAATATTCAAACAAGTACTGAAACCGATTAACAAGGTGTTTTAAACTGAATCTAAACGAATTAATCATAATTCTTGTTTACTTTTACTTGAGTAGACAGATCAGAAGACTGTAGTGTGTGTGTGTGTGTGTGGGTCGAAGTATCCATATTCAAAGCGGGGACCTATAACAAAAAATGACAATAGGGTCCCGGATGGGTAAAGGTCCCCACCTGAAAAGTGTGTTCAAAACCAAGAGGATCCGTTGCAATATATATATACGGAGAACGTCCGGTCTGGATCAAAAACTAAGGCCATCTCACCTACTAGTTTTTTTTAGCCCCAGCATTGTTTGTAAAATAATAATTTTGATAGACTATAATTGTCCCGCTTTTTTCTGGATGCCTTCCCATAGTTTTCCACTCCTCGTTTTGCCATAAATGGATATGTTTTTGTCTGTGCTTGTTTATGCCTCTGACGAAAGTCCGGCTTGGATCGAAAGCTAAGGCCATCTCTCCTACTAGTTTTATATATAATAATAATAATTATAATAATAATAAAATAAAACAAAATACTTCTAATAATAATACATAGATACATAAGTAAAGTACCGTACAAACAGAAGAGGGACAATAGGCGGTTCCTGATTGGAGGTGTTTACACAATGGTGTGTCTGTGGATGTGTTGTTGGATGTAAAGAAGTGAGGTTTGACCCTTTTCTATGTTATACTATTAGTGTTATACATTCGCAATGGTTTAAAATGTGGTCCTAAAACACACAGAACCAGACTCCGGTGGAAAACGTGTAGTAAGAATACCTGACTGACTTTCAATCTTTATCCCAACTGTTTGACTGAAATTACAATATTTTGTACCAACTGAGTGTAGAGCTGTGTATTGAGAGAGTTGCGGCGACATAGAGGGACAAGTTTTATTCGGTCAAGTGGTAACTGGACGCCATTTTCGGTCCAAATGCAGCACAATCCAATGGGCAGACTAGTCTGGCCCCCTGTATTCGCCATGCGTTTTGTTTTGAACGCAAAATGGCTTCTACTCGCAAGTTGTCGCAACTCTCTCAAAATACGGCTCTGAGTGGGTGTCGAAACGGGCGCCACCAATGTCAACAAAGACTCCGAACAGTGGTTTATTTTAAAAAAAACTATTTTTATAAACTTCAATTTGGAAAGAATAAACGATTCAACAAGAATCAATGATAGATTGGTCAATCTTAAAATACTGCCACCAGTTAAGATTATTATTGCTAACGTTTATCAAGTTGACAATTTTTGCAATTTTTAGATTTTCAGGTCCAACCTTTTTTCACTATGCTTTGCAGTGTTTGTCTCAGCGTTTCGGTTTGCAACTGTAATATTCCACCTAACTAAAAATCACGACTAATTCAATTAAATGCGACGGGAACAAAATCTAATTTTGTTTTGCCACATAAATACCGATTTGACAAATTCTGTGCACTACAAGCTGAATAAAAAATAATCAATCTAGAAAAAAAATATTGCTTCTCCGTGGCATGACTTAGTTATTTTTACAGAAGCGTGGTAACATTTACCGAATAGATATACCAAGCCAATAATCGATAACAAATAAGCCTACTAAAGGCACCCCAAAATGCTGACTCTCTATATCTGCTTATATTGATGCTAAAAATTAAAAACAATTCAACTAACCCAATCTGATACCATCGATATTAAAATAATCGAATCAACGAGAAACAAAATTGAGATTTAAATGCGTTGTCCTTGTTTGTTGTACACAACATGCTTGAAGCCACACAACCAACGTCATTATTTATCTGAAACAAATAAAACAGGGTCAAACTTAAGCACAAGTGTCAAACAACGCAAAGAAACAATCTAAGTCAGTGTTTAAAATCAAACGACGCAGGAGGGCGCTATGATACGAACGACTGAGCTTCATTTCAGATCTATCAAGCAGATCCCGCTGCTATAACGTGAACAAAAAATGATCGGATGCGTTTCAATATTGGCATCAACATTAAAACAGAACGCTACCACGAAAATGAGTAGCTAAAAAACAAAAGGATATTATTTTAACATTTTGATTCATTGAAGAACAAGAAGATATTATAATCGAAAAAGGTATATTTGAAACCTCAAGGTATAAAGTTTTTACAATATTAATCGCCCGGATGATTAGGTCGTGGCCAAATCAAACGACTTCGGCTACGGCTGTGGCCAAAACAAACGACTTTGGCTATCGGCCGTGGGCAAGTCAAACGACTTCGGCTAACGGCTGCGAGCCAATGGCTGAAATGACGACATTGAGCAACAAGCCTTTTCGTTAATCTCGCCACAGCCACTGCTGACGACGTCAATTCGGAGACGGCCTAATTCCGTCTGAAATATTAAATTTGTACCATTCAGTCTTTTTAATCATGGTACAGTATCCAGTTTGATGATCCAGAACTATGGAATCCAGTGGACGTAGCCATGTAACCCAGATGTCCTAGTGGATGTGGGTCATCCCAAGACAGTAGAATCTTCTTCGACGGACCCCTCCCTCTGTAGAATCTTAATTCACCATTGCCGAACTCAAAGGTGTATTCCTTGTGTTCAGTCTCGTCTAGTAACCCAGGGCAAGGCGCCTCGACCAGCTTCTCACATCCCTTGCAACGACGGAAGAAACATCCTTCGTTGCCGTTAGATCCCATGACTGCAAGTAATTCAACATTGAGATTAATTCCACTGCACTTTTTCTTTAACATTGAAGATTTACTACTTTCTTATGACAGAACTGCAAGTGTAAACACCTGAACACAGGGTCAAACTTTGAGAATGTACTAACGGAAACCAATTGAAGAACTTTGCAACCTGCTTTTTGGGAACACGAAAGCTTGAGTAGTTGGAGTCAAGTGAAAATTGAATTGTCACCAAATTTGAGACATCGAAAACTAAGACAGATCACAGAAACTTAAATTTAACCTAAACTTGCAGTTTACTCACCAAGTTCGTACATTGGCGAATCCGGCGTGTCCACTGCTCGGCAGCCAGCTACGGCAAGATGTGCGTCACTGTCCGTCATGACTCCAAACTCCAATTTGTTCACCATGCGAGCTCGTTTGAATCGCATTGGGTACGCCATGCGGCTGTCGTATGTGGAGAAAATGCCATAAGCTGAAAACAAAAACATTTTAACACCATTTGAGTAATAACTTTTCACTCCCTTTATTATTCTGTTCTCCTTTTTCGTATCTTTCTGCTTTATTTTCTCACTTCTATTATTACTTTGTTATAGGCCTATGATTAAATTTGACTGGTATTTTAAGTGTGTACAGTGCTTACAAACTGAGTACTCAAACGAGTAGTATACGAAATAATGCATCGATGGAATGAACAGTGCTTACAAACTGAGTACTCAAACGAGTAGTATTACGATGTCGTCCATAAATGGAATGAACAGTGCTTACAAACTGAGTACTCAAACGAGTAGTATTACGATGTAGTCCATCAATGGAATGAACAGTGCTTACAAACTGAGTACTCAAACGAGTAGTATTACGAAGTAGTCCATCAATGGAATGAACAGTGCTTACAAACTGAGTACTCATACGAGTAGTATTACGATGTAGTCCATCAATGGAATGAACAGTGCTTATAAACTGAGTACTCAAACGAGTAGTATACGAAATAATGCATCGATGGAATGAACAGTGCTTACAAACTGAGTACTCAAACGAGTAGTATTACGATGTCGTCCATAAATGGAATGAACAGTGCTTACAAACTGAGTACTCAAACGAGTAGTATTACGATGTAGTCCATCAATGGAATGAACAGTGCTTACAAACTGAGTACTCAAACGAGTAGTATTACGAAGTAGTCCATCAATGGAATGAACAGTGCTTACAAACTGAGTACTCATACGAGTAGTATTACGATGTAGTCCATCAATGGAATGAACAGTGCTTATAAACTGAGTACTCAAACGAGTAGTATTACGATCACGTAGTCCATCAATGGAATGAACAGTGCTTACAAACTGAGTACTCAAACGAGTAGTATTACGATGTCGTCCATCAATGGAATGAACAGTGCTTACAAACTGAGAACTCAAACGAGTAGTATTACGAAGTAGTCCATCAATGGAATGAACAGTGCTTACAAACTGAGTACTCAAACGAGTAGTATTACGATGTAGTCCATCAATGGAATGAACAGTGCTTACAAACTGAGTACTCAAACGAGTAGTATTACGATCACGTAGTCCATCAATGGAATGAACAGTGCTTACAAACTGAGTACTCAAACGAGTAGTATTACGATGTCGTCCATCAATGGAATGAACAGTGCTTACAAACTGAGAACTCAAACGAGTAGTATTACGAAGTAGTCCATAAATGGAATGAACAGTGCTTACAAACTGAGTACTCAAACGAGTAGTATTACGATGTAGTCCATCAATGGAATGAACAGTGCTTACAAACTGAGTACTCAAACGAGTAGTATTACGATCACGTAGTCCATCAATGGAATGAACAGTGCTTACAAACTGAGTACTCAAACGAGTAGTATTACGATGTCGTCCATCAATGGAATGAACAGTGCTTACAAACTGAGAACTCAAACGAGTAGTATTACGAAGTAGTGCATCAATGGAATGAACAGTGCTTACAAACTGAGTACTCAAACGAGTAGTATACGATGTAGTCCATCAAATCTCCCTTGAAACCTGCCAATTTGAAGTTATAATCTCCTTTATCGTTAGCGCAGACTATTGCTGCTTTCTTCTTGAAGTTCTCAATTTGACCAATGCAGAGATCACCGCCAAACCAACTTATCCAGTAGTCTGAATATTCATCCATACTGGAGCTGGAGAGGACATGATTTGCAGAATTGACCGTGGAACCAGCAAAATTGACAAGGATCTTGGAGTTGCTCTCAGCGCCGATAACTAGGTAATGAAAGGAGATGCCAAAACTTTGATTATCTTCCCACAAATTACGTTGATTTTCTTAATGGTATCTGGATTCGGTGAATCTCAACAAGTTTGAGAGCCGCTTTGGACTGTTCTGTATGCAAGACCCCCGTGCACATAGATGGAGTTGCAAGTCTCTACCTTAAAGGAACGCTACAGAACTGGTATTAAAATTTTCTTTAAGATCACAGATTTACATAAAACTTACACGGTCTAAAGATGATGATAGTAGAAAACATCCCTAGAAATATTTCTGTCTGAAATGCCATATTTGATGAGAAATAAATAAAACTAATTTCCGATTGGAGTTTATCGCTCATGAGCGTTTTATTCATGCATTGTATAACACATGCACATGTGTAATCGGTTTTTCACTATTTTCTCGTGACCCAGATGGCCGATCGATCTCAAACTTTCACAGGTTTGTCAGTTTATGTATATGGTGGATTATATAAAATGCTTACACTGCCAGCAACTGTTTTGTTAGCAAAAACCAATTCTGTAATGTTCTTTTAAATTACGAGGGTTTTCCCCAGACACCTAAAATTAAGATTTATTACAAAATTATCATCTTCACTTGAATCTTCTGGCCCACGGGTAATAATGCACATTTTTAAGGATCCGTGTGTATCATAAAGACACAATAATGACATTAATAGTATTACAATAACTGTAGTTCAAAGGGGGAACGTTTGTACCGTATTGCTTTTCATGAACGTACATTTAGTAAGCTTATTTCTAGTTGTTTGGGTCTAGATTTGAGATAGGCCTACACTTTGCTGGTTATATCATTATTTCATCTCACTACTGTTGACTGTGCGACTTTGTAGCTAATTCCTCTACCTTGCTCGTTAGGGTTAGGGTTACTCTTAAATTATTATTATATTTTTTTCCTGGAATAATGATTTTTTTTTTATATATTTTTTTAAAATAAATCTTTAGACATTTTTATACTTTATAATTACAAGTTGGACAGGGGCTGTCAAGGTTATACAAAAGTATAAAAACTGTCATCTTAAGATGTGTACAACCAGACCCCTGCCAACGATAAAAATATAATTATATAATTATAAAAAGGAGATTGCACTCAAACGCTATTGAAATCACACAACGGTAAACATATTAATGTAATTGTGTAATATTTACCAAATTCATATGCATCCGATGCGTCACTTTGTTTTTCCATCAGCGCAATGTGAACCTCATTATCAGCAGCCACGCCCACTTGGATCTCTTTTTCGAATGCACGAATATGTTCAGTTATGTATGTCCATGTCTGGTCATTCTGCTCGATAGAGTGTGAATTCAACGAGATCGTGTCCTCTGAAAACAGTTGAGACATCATAACAATGGTCATCAATCGTAAATCGTTGGTTGGTTGCTTTTTTCTTGTTTTTTAGCTTCGTATTCGCTGTTATTAATTTTAATATTTTGTACGGTAACTTTTGACACCTGTTTACTCTTGTAGTTGTTTTTTTTTTACACCGTTTACTGCTTTTACTAGACTTTAACTTTTAAGTGGTGTTTTTTTTTCTTCTTCTTGCCTTTGGCTAGATTATTTGCGTTTTTCGCTTCATGTTGATTTGTTTCTGGTTTACCTAATCAATTTATACAGCGCATAGAGAGCTTTTGTTGTTTGATCTTCATTTAATGTTTGGCATTATTATTATTACCGTATTCTTCTTCTTCTTGTTATTATTAATATTATTATATAGGACAATTTCATCTCCTCGATGCAAATAATATGAACACAGCAATAGTTTCAAGGAACTAAAAAGCACTCGAAATGTACCCTCATTTTTAAATTACGATAATTATACCCTCTGTACCCTGTCTCGCTACCCTTTAACACCTCGCAAAAGTCCCCACTTAACCTTTCACTGACGCTATGAGCTGACACATTATAATGTAAATACGAGCAAAATCTAGTAATGGAAGAGAGCGGCGTCTAAAGTGGGACGCTTTTTAAAACACCTGGCATTATCCTTCAAATCTTCTGGACTCATTCAAGGCAAAACATGGACGATAAAATTGTCAATTTCACAAAGTGATGCGTTTCAATGTTTTATCACTTAGCGCGCCCACCACAAACACAATGATCGGACGAGCGTTCACTTCTTCAGTGTGCGTCATCCGTTACAACGGCAGATTGAACCTGTGTGCTACTTCGTGAAAACAATGATTGCCACATCACTCGTGCAAATGTTGCAATGCATAATTATCGTAATTAAAAAATAAAGTTGTGTTTGGTTAACACAAATGCCCCGCAAGCCTGTCTCTGTCTCTATTGACATTTGGATCTATAGGTGGTCCCCAAAAAAAAAGGTTTTCGGGGGATTCCAAGACCACAATCCACACACCAAGTTTGGAGTTGTCGTTGGAATGGTATTGGGATCTTTGTAGGGTTGCGACAAGGGAGGAAATGGTGTCATCAAAGTATCATTTCATGTAAATTCATCTCAATTCGGCTCAGTAGCTACGATCTCCCTTTCTCCCTCTTTAGCAATAAATCGTTTATATCATAATCATCAGCGGGTATATCCTTGCAGGATATCTTCCCCATAGCTGGGCTCTAATCACGACAGACTTGCAAGATCCGATAATTCCATTTGATTGCAAGTCCCTTTATAATCTGCTGAAATAGATATATGTACTTGTATTCTTTAGACCTATCTTGCATTATCAGTAGAGTAACACGAAGGAATACATGCACTATTATAAACACAACGTTTTGTCCGAGCAGTTGATTTTGATTAGTACAACCAAGGATAATTATTATTAATCCTCCCACCTTGTACAGTGGTTGACTGGTATACTTTCCAGCTGGCCGGGTGATTTTGTCCTGAAGAGATGAACACGTTATACGCGCCATATCTTATCTCGTTAATTGTGTAGGTCAAAAACTCTGTCTGTGTGTCCTCATATACGACGCTGATAGTACCATCACGGCGAAATAGGATAAAGTAGTTGACGAAGTGGTGGTCGTTAATGTTCCCTGCCGTGTCGACCTCTTCACCCATTATGCAATTCATTCCTTCCTCGTCACATTCTTCAATACTAGATGAAACTATTCCGATGTCTAAAAATAAAAATAAAAAACAATTAAAAAATATTATTAATAATACTAATAATAAACATAAACACAAACTAGGGCTAAAGTGCTTCACAAAGCACTTAATATCAGCCCTATGAAAACAAATATAATAACGTAAAACAAACATGTATATAATTGTTTTCTTTTTCAAAAAATGACCACTACGTACCGAGAGTGACCAATGACCAAAATCTGTGTTCACCCGAAATAGGGCTCGAGCCATTGAATCATTTCACCAAGTGAGGTAGTAAAAGGAAAAGCAGTCTTTAATTTTCGAGATGACCATTGGCCAAATTTTATGAACATACTTAGGTAAATGAGACGCATTTAAAACGAGAACGTGTTTTATTTCTTCATAAAATGACCACTGCTGACAAATGGCTGACCACTGGCCAACATCTTTCCTCGGGCCAATAAAGCATTAAACCAGGTTAGGCTGCAATTGGCTGAAGAATATGAGAGATGAAGCATTTTGTAAATATTCACACACAAAATTATGAGTGACCACTTTATAACGATTGGCAACATTTCATGAACATCCCTATACAGATAGGGCAGGTGTCAAGGTTTAGCTTGACCAAGTTTGGTTAAAGTCGGCCATATAGTTTAGGAGTTAGGACCTTTTTCATTTTGATTCTTGTGACCGCTTGACCAAAGTATGGTGTTCTAAAGACGACATGTCGCGTCGCCGTCGCCGTCGCCGTCGACGTCGCTGTCGACATCTCATTTACTCCATTAACGTGTGCATAAAACCCCGGTTCAGTGGCGACGGCGACGGAAATGTTGCCGTCGCCGTCGCAATTTCTGAACTTTTGAGGGCGCAACAGTACATTTTACCTAGCTAGCTTGATTGATTGCTGTCACCAGACTGAAGTCAGCACTAAATTTGATGCTGGCAAGAAATTTAGTGCTAGCTCCAAATTTCAAAAAAACCTTGTCAACGACCGTCATTGACAGTTCGAACGGAATCCCGAATTCTCGTGTTATTTCCTCGTTTTCAATTGCAATGTTTTCATCTTAAACACGTGAAATCGTAATGGGTTTTTTCTCAGATGTCTTTCTTATGTCAAACCATACTGCATAGGCGCCCCAATAAATCAGTCGACTGGTTAGCCCAGTAAAACTAATTAAACAATTGCATAATCATAGCCCGTTTGCGAATTTACTACATGAGTTATCGGTTAAACTCGCAACTACCTAATTTTCAATTTAAATTCATAATTTTATTGGGGCGCCTTATGGATTATGGTTTGGGATACAAGGAAGACATCTATGTGAATGATTAAGTGGACGTATAGTAAATTCGCACACGGGCTATATTATCAAAATATTTTAATTACTTGGGCTATATATAAATATATATATATATTTTAATTACTTATGAGTTATATAGTTTGGGATACAGGAAGACATCTTTGAGAAATAAACTTCAGATTTCGTTGTTTTATTATGACTACTTTTCAAAACAAATTTGGTAGTTGCGTGTTTAATCTAAAACTTCGCTCACGGGCCATTTTATGCAGATATTTAATTAGTTGGGCTGAGCTAATTAGTCAACTAATTTAATCAGGTCGCCTATGAGTTATGGTTTGGGATAGAAGGAAGACATCTGTGAAGAACAAACTAAAGATTTTATGGGTTTTCGATGACTACTTTTCAAATGAAAATTAGGTAGTTGCGAGTTTAACCATCTACAGCTCGTGTAGTAAATTCGCAAACGGGCTATGATTATGCAATTGTTTAGTTAGTTGTGCTGAGCAGCTAAACAGTCGACTAATTAATTGGGGTCGCCTATGCGGTATGGTTTGGAATATAAGAAAGACATGTGAAGAAAACCATTACGATTTCACGTGTTTAAGATGAAAACATTGCAACTGAAAACGAGTTAATAACCGAGAATTCGGGATTCCGTTCGCACTGTCAATGACGGTCGTTGAACATTTTTGTTTGACATTTGGTGCTAAATTTTTGGGGCGACGGCGACGGCGACGGCGACGGCGACGCAACCTGTCGTCTTTAGAACACCATACCAAAGTAAGAAAGAAAGAAATCTAGCATTACAATAGACTGTGCAAGTTTCGTCGCATATTCGAACTTCATGGACATTCTGGTCCAAACCATAGAGTTTTACGTGGGCGGGATTTTGTATACGTTTGGTAATGACTCTGAAAATTAATGGTAATAAAAACTTACTTGGTAAGAAGTACAGCAGCTTTGGATAGTATAATGCATTTTGAGAAACTGTTCACTTCGAAGTACTGCGGTTATGGAAAAAAATATCACTTTTTATCCCCAAAAATTTGAATCTGAGAGACTTTACTGACAGTAAAGTTTCTCAGATTGTGTATTCCAATTGCAGATTATTCTACCTGCGTGGACAAAACCGCTCCAGAAGTTCGACTATATCTCAAAATCGCTACCACCTTTTGAAATTAAATTTTTCACAGGTTAGTTTTATGGTATATATCTACAACTATATAGGGTTGAAACAAACAGTGGGTTCCAATTACCAAACGTAACCAATCCCTTTAACGTAGTTTATAGCCATGACAATTATATATGATGTTGGGAATGTATTAAAGTGATAAATAATATGACAGTAAAACCAATTCAACAAAAAAATGAAGAAAACCCGAGAATAAGACCTGACCTCAGTTTTCGGTTAATGGTAAACAAATTAAGAATGTTGCCCGACTGACGGTCATGTTGTCATTTAAAACCTATGAGGACACACACACTCGGGTGTGATTGGCAAATGTTTTTTTTAACAATAAGCATCCTTGTCCCAAGTTTAAATTTTGTCTCAATGTTAATTGAACACATTTTTTGTGTTATTATTCAACATTTATTTATAACACTTTGCTATGGGTATTTTTTATTATTTTCAAGAATTTTGTAGAAATATAGTTAAAAAAGAAGATTTGATTTCATATAATTCTTTTTTTTCCATAAAATTAAATCTTCTTTTTCAAACGAGAAAAAAATTCGAATGAAGATTTATAGTCTTCGGTCGAGTTTTTTTCTTTTTTCTTGCACAGTCTATATAGGCCTATATGAGCCTGCTTAGCAGTGCTGATTAAAAAACAGAACAAAAACCAGTACGACTCAAAGTACAAGCAGAGCGCCCTCTAACGATGTATTCTGTTTTGGTAATTGATGATTGATGTCTTGCATCTTACAGAAAGTAGTACTGTTATGGCATTATGGGAACTATCTAACGGACATGTGCAATATTTTATATTTTTCATTGTATGCATTTTGCATTTCTGTATTTTCTGTAATTCTTGTAGTTGTATTTTGTATTCTACAGTCTTGGTTTTTCTCTCTTGACTTTCCAAAAGCGCTTTGAGACTTCACTGTAATTTTTGCGCTATATAAAAACTATTTTTTTATTATTATTATTATGGAAGGTGAGAGAAAGCGTCTCCGGAAGGAGAGTAAAAATAAAATAAAAAATAAAATAAAAAAAACATGAAGAAAAGAAGAAAAAAAAGAAACACAAACCAATAAAGTAAGCTGAACTTGGAGAATACAAGTTAGGATTGGTGGACCCCGAAGTACTCTCCATTGAGACCAATTACCAAATTTGAATTCACTTACGCACGATGATGTACTTCTTCAGTTTCATCGTTGATTTCAGCCCAATTTGAAGCTGCTCTCCACCGATGACGCTGAACCTAAGTTTGATAGTTTGACGCAGATCGATTGCGCGTATCAGCCCGAGATCTTTGTCAGCGCCACTACCATCTGTATCTTCTTCCACCACTGAAACTGCAATTACACAATTAGAATGGAAAACATATCAGTTTAGATTCAGGAAAGAATGGGTTTATGAGCATTGACGTAAAAGTGGCAATTATAGGACATTTGTGAGGTTCAATGAGCTTTCTGCAATTTGAAAGGGTAAAACGTTTTAAACCACATGTACTCAACACTGATGAAAATAAAATGAGAAAAACCAATATCTAAACTGCCAATAATATTTGTTTTAATTACCCTTTTCACAGTGCAATCATAGGTGCTTAAACTAACCTACCCAGCCAGGATGGAGGCGACAGTTACACCCTCTTTGCTTTTCACAATTTAGTTATACGTGACCATGAAGAATATTATCCCGACGAACTTACATTCTTCAATTGTTGGTTTTTCGACCTGCCAGTTCACGGGAAAGGAGCCACCGGCGAAGATGTACATTTCAGCCTCGCCAATATCAGGATTGTTATTGTTGAAGCTCATCAACTCGTAGTCTGGACTGTCAAGGCCTAGTATGAAATCGCCTAGTGGTGACATTATGATGTAGAAATTGATGTACTCAACCAGAGACCTGTGCAGAAGGCCACGTGTTTCGGCGTCTTTTACCTTTTTACATTCCCCATCCGAACAAATGTCGAGGTGGGCAGTTTCCCAACCAATATCTAGAAGATAAATAAAAATAATACTAACAAAAACGAGGAAAAAACAATGCCGACGAGAACGCCGAAAACTATGATGACGACGACCAAAACAACGATAATGACAACGACCAAAACGATGATGATGATGACGGTGGCGATGAGGTCGACGACGACAACAGCAGCAGCAACAAAACATCAGCAATAACGGCAGCAACAAACACTTCAATTTGATAAGTATTCGGAACAAAACGCCTTTGTATTCTGGAGCATAGACACTGTAAAATACTTATACCTCAAGAGGAAATCGCCATGAGGTGAAATGATTTAATTTCCCAGTGTCTGCAACTCTCTATATATGTGTTTGGGATACGGCTCACATAGGGCAATGCTATTTCAACTGTTGAGTGTTGACAGTACATTGCTTCGTCATGCACCACGAACCGACGCATCCATGGGTTAAAACCCATCGGTATTTGCGACGTATCTCAACAGTCATTGGTTTGTATGTTCTTTAATGAAATACGCAGCAACTTTTATTTTGTGGAGTTGATTTTTTTTTTTTTTTTTTTTTTTTATCGGGAGACTTTCATTTTGACGTTTTTTTTCTTTTCTCGTGATATTCGCCGCCCAAAAGATATATTAAAAAAAAGTCCCGCCAAAAAAGTCTCGCATAAAAAAAGTCGCAGTCTAAACAAAGAATTTGCCTAAAGGTTTCGTTTCCTAAAAAAAGATCGCCTCTTGAAATGTTTTGCTGCGTAGGCATCCTTTATAGAACACAATAGCTTTACTTACAGCGCTGTACGTCCACGTCTCGTTTTTCGTTTTCACGAAGTGACGTATGTGTTTAAAAATTAATAACTCATCAAAAATTACATGATTGGAAACACTTTGACAGTTCTGTACAAAACAAAACATGCATTACTGCTTTACACAGAAAAGAATTACCACCATTACAGGCCGGAAAGAGAGAAAAAAAATAAATAAAATCGACTCACATATGACGTAAAATGCACCGGGTGAACCAGGGTGTCTGAATGAAATACGGAGATCTGTGTCCCATATTACGCCGAACTTTATCCTTGTAGGCTTAGACAAATCAATTGGTTGACTGTATGCAATGACATCCTTTCCCACTTCTTCAGCTACTCCAGGCTTTGCTGGTTCAACTGAAGAGCAAACCAATAACAGCAAATTTTTAGTTACTGAAAACCACAGAGCCCTAGAAAAACAAAGATATGATTTATTCTGCCAAGACTACTAAGAATACGATGATAAGCCGATTTCTCAGTTTTAGTATAGGCGCATTGGTTGGATTCTTATAACGGCATGTTGTTGGCGTATGATCAAGTGATATTTATTTCATAAAGTATGTCATCTTCTGAAATGAATGAGCTCAAAGCCTTCATGTCTTGTTTAGTTCTGATATACCGTTTTCTGCTTTGTGTGCAACGAATTGCCAATGTCTAGACCAATGCAGCAGTTATAATGCTTATCTTTCATGTAGGCCCCTATAGTTATCATTTTGTTCAGAGACTCACTTTGCATTGTCAATTTAGCTGAATGAATAATTTGCATGTCCTTTAGTGTAGCCAACCTCAGGTAACCAACCAAATTGTGTAATAGCTAAATGTAATGACATACTGCTCACGTAATCACAATAAAACAAAGGTTTAAGTAGAAAATTGTATTACCTTCTTCCTCGGGTATTTTGATTACCTCTGGAAAAAATAAGAGTAACATGAGACAAAACGAAAATGAACACAGTTTTGTAGGAAATTTTGTATGTTGAAAATACAATCAAATTAGGTTTGCTGAGACACAATGTAAATAATCTCACTATGATGAGCTGTGGTGGTTCTGAGAAGATCGGGGGGTTACAATTAGTTCTCAAAGAAAATGACAAACGTGCCCTTTAAAGGTATCGTACACGTTTGGTATTTACTCAAAATATATATTAGCAGAAAAACTGACTTGTTAACGAGCAACAGAGAGCTGTTGATAGTATAAAACATTGTGAGAAACGGCTCCCTCTGAAGTAACGTAGTTTTTGAGAAAGAGGTAATTTCTCACTAAAATAATAAAAGACTTCTAGCTAGAAGCCTTTTATTCCTCTCTGAAAGCACACAAATTTGTACAACAAGGGTGTTTTTTCTTTCATCATTTTCTTGCAACTTCGATGACCAATTGAGCCCAAATTTTCACAGGCTTGTTGTTTTATGCATATGTTGGGATACACCAAATGATCACACTGGTCTTTGACAATTACCAAACGTGTACGATGCCTTTAAAGGTTCTTTATAAAGTTTGAAACATTGGATTGACATTGTTGATACACAGTTATTTAGGGGAGAGGGGTTGAATGTGCAGGTCTTGAAAAGGAGGCCAATAATGGGGGTACAACTGTACTTAGTTATTTCAGCATGTCCTTATTCTCAAAAATGTGGACCAGCTAAACGTTTCTGTACAAGTTAATTTTTCAAAGAAATATACGAATAAAACAGTTAATTGAATAATATGAATAAATAAATGAATGAATTAATGTTTTTAAAATTGCACCTGTTATCAAATGACAGCATCAACAACAGCAACAACATCAACAACAACAACAACAGTAGCAACAGCAACAACGACGACGACGACGACGACGACGACGACGACGACGACGACGACGACGACGACGACGACGACAACAACAACAACAACAACAACAACGGCAACAACAGCGGCAACAGCAGCAGCAGCAGCAGCGGCAGCGGCAGCAGCAGCGGCAGCAGCAGCAGCAGCGGCAACGGCAACGGCGGCGGCAGCGGCGGCGGCGGCGGCGGCGGCGGCGGCGGCGGCGGCAACAACAACAACAACAACAACAACAACAACAACAACAACAACAACAACAACAACAACAACAACAACAACAGGAAACAAATCACTTACCGTTACATTTACAAGTTGGGCAACCGCTGTCATCATACATGTAACCATTTGAACAAGAGTTTCTACACACCACTGTACACGCTATGTAAGATAACACAAACCAAATGGTGTATGAAAATCACCAACTTCACTTTAACATCTACTTTTTTTACTTGCAGTATTTTCAAGTTCGCCCTTTCCACCAAGACCAAATAAACAACATTAATAAGGATATCTGTCTCAATTGGTGCAGTTTGTTTTTATTCTTTCTCTCCATCCATTTATCCGAAGATAATAATAATAATAATAATAATAATAATAATAATAATAATAATAATATAGGGGAGTGGTTTGCAAAATAAATCCGTATCCTTACGTTTTCTGCAAACACGACTACATCCATTTGAGCAGCATTTCTCCTCTTCACCTGGGCATTCACTATCCGACATACATCCACCTATAGCCTGCACACAGATGCCTGTAGAAGATACTGGGCAGAGTCCAGGTCTAATCTTACCTGTAAAAATAGTTCCAAATATGTTCCAATAATGTTTTTGGAAACTCAAATTTTTAGTTCGTAAAAAAAGTGAAGGATACAACCTTGAAACTGATCACGATAAATGCAAAAGAAAGTTAACGATGCTCTCCACATCATCTGTATTGTTTTGACTTATTGTGTGTTAAACTATGATAAAGCTAAACTACGGAGCCCCTAAAGGGACAGGTAAAATAAAAATTGAGGGAATGAAATGATTTCGTTCCCTCGAAATATTCCCTGGGAATATTTCGAGGGAACGAAATAATATTTCGAGGGAATGAAATAATATTTCGAGGGGACGAAATAATATTTCGAGGGAATGAAATAACATTACGAGGGAACGAAATAATGTCAACATTTTTTTTACCTTTTTAAATTTTATTTTACCTGTCCCTTTAGGGGCTCCGTACTAATCTACCTGAATCTTGCTTTATAGACGGAGGACAAACCCACACCCTCGCGGGATGTTGGACTACCGTAATTATGCGGTGATAATTATCAACTCCTTCAATTGAGTATTCGCATAGGTAATGTATAGAATGTAGAAATAAGTTTAGATATTACATTAGACGTACTACAACTTCCAAATTTGAGAAATCTTTCTAGCTTACCTGTATCGCATAAATCTCCTTCGAATCCCTTTCGGCACTTGCACATGAATTCACCGGTATTCAGTGGAACACAAACTCCATTAACACACGGCTTTTCGGAACATGGATCTTTTGGGGGAGCTGAGTTAAACAAAAAAGAAGTATATATTTATACTTTTTTTTGATTTTGAAATAATGTGCAGACAGAATAATCTATAGTAAAAGTCACTGCCCAATTTAAATATGATTAACATAACACATATTTGGATTTCCTGTCCTTATTCAAGGCAGTTGTTTAATAAATTTGTTACAATAAATCTATATGTAAATTATACAGTTTCACAGCTGACAAAAGTTCATAACCATGGCTATGATGTCAAGAGAAAAGAAAGAAGAAGAAGAAGAAGAAGACTTTTCAATGATATCTTCATTTCAAAACGAAAGAAGAAGAAGAAGAAGAAGAAGAAGACTTTTCAACTAGAACTTTATTTTGCCTCATGAAAACATAAAACAATATACAACCTAGAGGGGCGGTTCCAATCGATTACATGACAACAATACAGAAAACAAGCTACAATACAAACAAAAAGCAATGCAAAGGGGGAAAAAAGCCAAACCAAGTTTGGCGCAGTCACAAATTAAGATTAACCAGGTGATTTCATTCCCGAGAAAAGTAAATACGGCGTTATTAATGTTCCACTTTTCTTCAAAGGACGGAACGTTGTTCTGAGATTTGTAAAAAAGGAATTCAGACATTATTTTGTGTTGAATGCGACTGCGCCAGATAGTGAAAGGGTCCACAAAGATAGAATGTTGGTATAACCAATAAATAACGGATTTAAGACGAATAATGAGGTAGTTGGAGAGACGGACGACCTCGCGCGGGTGCCTTTTTTCTTTTTTTTTACACCGCAGCGAGGGGTTTTGTACTGTAATACTGCCAATTCCTGTCTTGAGATGAGACTACAAACATTTATGCCTATAAAGGTTTAGGTTTAGGGTTAGGGTCAGGGTTAGGGTTAGGGTTAGGGTTACGGGTTAGGGTTTAGGGTTAGACCTAGTCTCCTATCTCAAGACGGAATTGACAGTGTTACAGTACAAAACCCCTCGCTGAGGTGTAAAAAAAATATACGCGGGCGGCCCCTGACGTGTGCGATGAGTGTCCAGTAGTGGGTGAAGTCCAGTGCTTCGGTAGGGAGTAGCCGTTGTAGCAGAGCGTGGAGCAGAGTTAGAGAAGTTTGAATTGCAGGGCATGTAATGAAGAGATGGGAGGTCGTCCATTCGTCGCCGCAACATCCGCATATAGGGGAGATGTCGGGTTGAATGTGATGAAGAACCTGAAGGGACGGAAGAATATTGTGAAGGAGCTTTGGATGTCCCCTTCCCTTTTGGAGGTAAGAGGTGATGAATTGTCCTCCACTGTATATTTAAGTTTTTGTCGATGTGTCTTGTGTTTTGCCAGTGGATGGTGATTTTTTTCGGAAGATCGTTGAGTGCTTCGTTAAAGCATTTATACAGGGTTCTTTCGGAAGCTATCATTCCGTCTGTGTCGGCCATGACTGTGATATTATGTAGTGGGGGAGGGCCACCGCTCTCCTCCGGAATCGTCCGGCGTCTTCCGTGTCCATCGACATCGGAGCCTCCGGGCAACGAGGAGACAAAGGGTTGAAACCTGCCGAGGTCCGCGGAGAGGCATCTGGCGGACATTCTTACTGTAGTTTCTTTGTTGAAGTGTTCTGGGGGGGTGCAAGGATCCGGTGTTCATGTCCAAAATATCCTTGACGTGACGTATCCCACACGTCATGAGTCGGCGGGCGCGGGCGTTTCCGTCTCCATCTAACCCCTTAAAGAAAAGGCTACTAATCGGTAAATTAACAAATGAAAAAAAAAAAAAAAAAAAAAGGAGAAGAAGAAGAAGAAGGGGGTGGGGGGGGGAGCAAACAACTTAATGATCTATATAGGCCTAATAGGTTCACTACACAACTTACCAATATCGCAAAGGTCACCCCTGAAAGGACGTTGGCAAACGCACCGAAACTCTTGTCTGTTCTTTGGCACGCATCGGCCATTGATGCACGGGTTAATGTCGCAAGGGCCATTATGTTGGATGGCTGAAGTAATAATATTGTTTAATAGATGTTAAATTTGCATCGGGGATAAAGAATATTATATTTGGTTTTACCCGTACACCGATGTATGTAAAGCACTGTATACTCAGTACTTTCCCGAGTGCTGTGAAAAGAAATCACAGGCATTATTTCTCGGGTGGGATCCGAACCCACGACCGAGTAATATGCCTTTGGATTTTTTTTTACAGTGCTTTACATACGTCGGTGTACGGGTAAAACCAAATATAAAAATAATATTTTTTTAAACAATGAACAAAAAAGGTCCATTAGGCCTTTATAAAATCTATATTTTTTCAGGCTGCTTGGCTTTTCGCAATCTCGTGGTTCTAAACTGGGCATGATTTGTTGTACGTTATTCAACCTAAATAAATACCCCAGGATTGTTCATCTAAATGATCACCGAGCTTTCTATGTTTTTTTTTAATAATAACTGTTGTAACCGGCCTTTGTTGTGGACTGTATCAAACCCCCAGAAAAGGAAAAGATTATACGTTCATAATGTTATGGTACAGTTTTAATGCTTCATTAATCTTTAATAATATCCAGAAGATATAAGAGAAATTTCCATATTTGCGTACCTATTTCACATGTCACACCTTCCCAGTCGCCCATGCAGTTGCAAGAGAAGGACACACCGTCCATACCAACATGGCAATCACCCTGATTGGCACAGGGGTTCTTTGCACACGGTCCAATCTTTCGGACCTCTGCAGGAATTAAACAACAATATTTTGTTTGTTGATATTGACTTAGAACGAGCAGCACCACCCCAAAATTGAAACAAGTGCCCTAAGGGGACCCTCCGGAAGGCACTTTCTATTACGCGTATATAACCACTTTTTGGTGTAAACAATCCTTTTTGTTAATGGTCTACATGGATGAATGGAGGTCTCCTGGACACACACACAAAAATATTGAAACATTCTGGCAATTTATATGTTGGTTCACCACTGATTTGCCAAAACCAGTAATACCTTTCTGTACAGTACTGTGGACATGGGCTTATATTTTGTACACAAATGAATCAGCTTCGGCTGGAGTCTAAGCTATCGCAAATTATGCCTGACCTGTACTGAACTCAATATTGAAGGTGACTTTAATATGTCAAACTGGAGGGTTTTATTGAGGCTTCCATGTAGTTTCAGCGGAATTGGCCCAAAACGTTTTCAGTATCTGAAAAAAGGGAAAAAAGGTGCCTCCCGGAAGCTCCCCAGGTCTGCTCGCGGGGTGTTAAGTGTAGGACAATATGTATAACAACATTGTATTTCAAAACACACTTGCTAGTTTTAAAACCGATTTTTTGATTGTGTTTTCATCAGTCTCATTAATGTTAAAAATAACATCTAAAGCCAGAATACAACATACATTAACTCATCAGTTATATTATTATTATTTTGTTATATTATTGTTTTTATTTCTTTTTATCACAGCATGCAAAAGAAAGATCACACTTTCTTTGTGCCGGTTACTTCTCAAGTCAGGCCACGTACCGTCGCCTTATATCTCAAGCGGGATCCTTGCTGTTCCCATTATTAATTATTATCAGCATTATTACTATTCCACTTTATCACAGAATGCACAAGAATATTACATTTGTCTTTGTGCCGGTAAACTCATCGAGTCGGGCTACGTCACGTAGCCTTAGATGTCAAGGGTCTATTATTATAATTATTATTATTATTATTGTTATTTTATCATTATCATTTATGCCACAATACTGCAAAATGCTATAATAGGGCGACAGGGTATAATAGGGCGACACCTATACTGTCGCCCTAATATTAATTAGGCCAATCTATCAGAATTATTTGTTCAGTGTGTACAACTGACCCGTTAAAAGTTCGAGGGCCACGTTCTTACTGGAAAATAAACTTGATTATTATATGATGCATCCTGATATGATGGGATACAAAATGCTGAAATATGGCGACACTTTGTTTTTTGGGAAAACACAGAAAAAGGAAATTATCAATTAAAGATCTCTTTGATTTTAAACATGTAAACTCTTTGGAAATACATGGACTTAAATATAATTAGGTTTCAGTGATTTTCATGTAACTGCCGCCATGTTGTTGCGCTTTTCATAACAAATAATAACTGTCGCCATATTGTTGTGCTTTACATAACAACTTTCGCCATAATCTTGATTAAGTATATGCACGACGTTATAGTGGCGATTGGTCTCGTTTTCCCGTTCCGTGAAAATGAAGTAAAGTATGGAACTTATGTCACCCTATTGTTGCATTTTCACGTACGTTATATAAAATGAAATTATTGGGTGACAGATAATGTGTCGCCCAAGCTGTATACCAAGTAATAGGGCGACACCGAAAAACGTTAGTTTCTAAATAACTGATATATTCCATTAAACTAATCAGATGATCAAGTCTGCCAAACAAATAAATCATTAATTTCATTAAAAAAAAAACATGTTTAAAAAGCATGTTTTTTTTCGAGAAACACAACTGTCGGCCTGATGGAGCATATTATAGCGGGGTGTTTCTTGGGATCCTTGCTATTCCCAAATGGGAACATGGTTGTACCATTTCGCAAGCACTTGGGACACCATACTTCTTACACAGATCCCAGAGCATTATTATTATACTGGTCAACCGAGTAAGCCTAACCAATCAACTTGGGCAGTTTGTTTCTCGGTGATATAAAGTTGGATAAGCCGGAAGCCTGAATGTTTTATATTGATGAGTGAAGCAATAAGACAAAATCTAATTATCGCAGTGAAACATATCCATTTAACATTGAGATGTTCATAGCATCATGTATTATTTATATTAATACGATTTCCGTCACAAGCGGTAATAACGCAATACAAGGAAACGTACTACGACTTTCACAGAAACTCTACGTTTCAATTTAGATGTCTTCACGGATTACTTCACCTCTTTTCAGGATTCTCTCATGTAATTCTCGCGGGAGGTATAGCTGATATCGATGCTGTTCTTTTCGTAGAACATAATGAAAACAACATTTTGTCTCCTAGTTTCTATACAACTTGTCTCATGTGCATTAAAGGGGGCATTTACCATTATCAACTAATGAGTATCTGGATGTGAAAACATGAAAATGGCATCACAAATTTTGGAACTATTACCGTGTCTGCAGTATGTCCCCTCGAATCCAGGTTGGCATTCGCACCTGAAATCGCCACCTTTTGCGACACACGTTCCTCTATTTCTGCATACCACTTCTGCACAAGGATCATATGCTCTCGGCGCTGCGGACGGAACATTACAAAAACATACATTAACAATTGCAACAGTAACTACATATATAAATGTAATCTTGTGCTGGAAACAGGTGTTATTGATGCAAACTTAAGTGAATAATACAACTTAAAAGGCATAATAGTTAACCGCAACTTAACTATTACAGGTCAGTGACAACGTTTTGAGAGTTTAGCTAAAAGTGCAGTGGCCACCACACAGTCACAAGGCAAGATACAACAAAAGCAGACACTGGTCAGGGGAAGAGTGAGTTAATATTAGCTCCAGCAGCGGGGGAAGAGGGAAGGGGTGGGGGGGGCACGTACCCCCATAATTTTCCCGTGACCCCAGGTGCCCACCAACGAACAGATACAGAAACATATTGTGCCCCTTAATAGAAATAAATATGGCCCTCGGGCCTCCATGGGTAAACAATGCCCCCGTGCCGCCCGTCCCCACGGCCCGTGAAAAAACCTGGCTATACGCGGCAGGATCCAAACTTACCCTCCTCCTTCATTGTGTTTAAATACCTGCCCTCCTCCATCATTATGTTTAAATACTTACCCACCCCCTTCGATGTCATCCAAAAGCATTATGTTTACACTCTTGTGTGTGTGGAAGTGAGTAGGAATCCACATTCAAACCGTGGACATAAAACACAAGGGACAATAGGTCCACGGTTGCCATTACAAAGGAAACATTGTCGTCCACGGTTGCTATCACAAAGAGTTGAGCAAAGGAGGGTCCACGATTGCTGGTGTTTACACACGTGTTCTTACACGTGCCAACTTACGGGGTACTTTTAACAATGGAACAATGGACCCCACAAGGTAATTTCAATAGGAACAACTGGGCACCACAAGGAAATTCTTCAGAAAAGGGAATAATAGAACAACAATAGCAGTACCCCGCAAACCGGATTTGTACGGCGGTGTGTGTGTGTGTGTGAGCGTGTCTATCCATTCAAACCGAGGACTTTAACAATAGGGATCCGGGTGTTTGACAGAGCGAGGACGTCCTCGCTTCGTTTTCGTGTACAAACCCAATGGGGACGTCGCTAAAAAAAACTATGTCCAAACAATGGGAGAACAAAGAGAAGTCCTCGGTAAGCGGGATTTACAAACATGTGTGTGTGCCTTCATATTCACTACCTTATGGAGACCGAGAACAAAACAGAAAAGGGAAAACAAAAGGTCTCCATAGGGGAATTCTAAAGACTTGGGTGCTCCACAAGGAATGTTGTGTACAAAGTCTATGGGAGGTTCTTAACTACAGGGACAAAGGAAAGAACAAAATATGTCTCCACAGGGACGTAAAAAATAGAATGTGTGTGTGTGTGTGTGTGTGAGAGCTTACGTGAGTGCCCTTGTGGGGTCATTTAAACAATGGAAAAATGGACCCCACAAGTTTATCTTTGTTCAAGTTGTACCCCACAGAGGATTTCTTCAGAAAAGGAAATAATAAAACAACATTGAAGTACCCCGTAACTGCTATACAAGGGTGTGTGTGTGTGTGTGTGGGGGGGGGGGGGGGTATGGGTCTATTTTTACTCGTCAACCTCACTCCTACATGAAATAAAGCCTGTGTCAGTAATCTATACGGGCTAAGCAAACAAAGTTGATATTGGAAGGAAATTGACCAGGGTTGTTCATGTAGAATACCGGCATCGTTCTTACCAATTTCACAATTTACTCCAGCGAAGCCTCCCCCACACATACATCTGTACCGGTTACCATTGGGAATGCATTGTCCATGATTCAAGCACGGGTTGACATCGCATGGACCCACTTTGTCTGTTATTTCTGGAATCAATTGAGGTTAATACTATAAACCTTGTGACCTTTGTTTACAATAAGTGTGACCTTGTACATTCTTGGGTCTTTCTGGCAGGCAAGATACTGCACAAGTCATATGGGAAAGTTTACATTTTGTGTCATAATTTCCACATAAATCCAAGAGTTATAAAAGTAACAGCTGAACAAGTTTTGAGATGTGCCCACTTTCATCATATCAAAAGTTGAAAAAAAATTAGACAGTGCAATCTCCATAAAATTAAGTTTTTATGGTTTCTTCCCATTGAGCTGTGTACAAATCGTGCCTGCAGGAAGTCTAGGCTTGGTGGCTCTTTTGTAAACATGTGATGTCACAGGTCACATCGTCTATTAACAAAAACAATAATAATCCCCCTACAACAACATTTTTAACACAACTTTTGATAGCAAATTAAGAAGAATTGATCTTTCCCAGACATTGATTGACTGATCAATTTGAATCAAATTGAGCAAATTGTATTGATTCAATTGCTGTCCTGAATGACAACAACAATTCTATAATTGATTCTATAATTTTGATTATGCGCTAAGTTTTTTGACGATCTTTAGTATGGATTGATATCGATAAATTGTGTTAATTTTTGCTTTGCTATATGGTAACATAAGAGACCCCATAAACTAACATATAACACTTATAACTAAGATGTGTGTTTTTTCTCATTGATTTATAGATTTACTCACTACGTGCACAACGTTTCCCTCTGAATCCAGGTTTACAATCACAACTGAAACCCTTTCTTCCTTTCTTCTTACACGTGGCTCCGTTCTTGCATGGGTTGCTCAGACACGCATTTACCCTATAGACGGAGATAGAGATATAGAGGAGATGGAGATAGAGATAGAGATAGAGGGGAGATAGAGATGAAGATAAATATAGAAGGGGGTAGAGGTAAATATAGATATAGAGGGGGAAATGAAAATAAGGATAGAGATAGAGGGAGATCGAGATAAGGATAGAGGTTGAGGGACATGGAGATAGGGATAGATATAGAGGGGATATTAAGATAGGGATAGAGATAGAGGGAGATGGATATAAAGATAGAGATAAAGGGAGATTGAGTTAGTGATATAGATAGAGCGGAGATGGAGATAGAGATTTAGGGAGGTAGAGATAAGGATAGAGATAGAGGGGAGATGGAGGAAGAGATAGAGGGGAGATGGGGATAGAGATATAGGGGAGATGAAGATAGGGATAGAGGGGAGATGGAGATATAGATAGAGGAAGATGGAGGTAGAGATAGAGAGGAGATTGGGATAGAGATATAGGGGAGATGAAGATAGGGATAGAGGGGAGATGGAGATATAGATAGAGGGGAGATGGAGGTAGAGATAGAGGGGAGATGGGGATAGAGATAAAGGGGAGATGGAGGTAGAGATAGAGGGGAGATGGGGATAGAGATAAAGGAAGATGGGGATAGAGATATAGGGGAGATGAAGATAGGGATAGAGGGGAGATGGAGATATAGATAGAGGGGAGATGGAGGTAGAGATAGAGGGGAGATGGGGATAGAGATAGAGGAAGATGGAGGTAGAGATAGAGAGGAGATGGAGATGGAGATAAAGGGGAGATGGGGATAGAGATAAAGGGAGATTGAGTTAGTGATATAGATAGAGCGGAGATGGAGATAGAGATTTAGGGAGGTAGAGATAAGGATAGAGATAGAGGGGAGATGGGGATAGAGATATAGGGGAGATGGGGATAGAGATATAGGGGAGATGGAGATATAGATAGAGGGGAGATGGAGATATAGATAGAGGGGAGATGGGGATAGAGATATAGGGGAGATGAAGATAGGAATAGAGGGGAGATGGAGATATAGATAGAGGGGAGATGGAGGTAGAGATAGAGGGGAGATGGGGATAGAGATAGAGGGGAGATGGAGGTAGAGATAGAGGGGAGATGGGGATAGAGATAGAGGAAGATGGGGATAGAGATATAGGGGAGATGAAGATAGGGATAGAGGGGAGATGGAGATATAGATAGAGGGGAGATGGAGGTAGAGATAGAGGGGAGATGGGGATAGAGATAGAGGAAGATGGAGGTAGAGATAGAGAGGAGATGGAGATGGAGATAAAGGGGAGATGGGGATAGAGATATAGGGGAGATGAAGATAGGGATAGAGGGGAGATGGAGATATAGATAGAGGGGAGATGGAGGTAGAGATAGAGGGGAGATGGAGGTAGAGATAGAGGGGAGATGGGGATAGAGATATAGGGGAGATGAAGATAGGGATAGAGGGAAGATGGAGATATAGATAGAGGGGAGATGGAGATATAGATAGAGGGGAGATGGGGATAGAGATATAGGGGAGATGAAGATAGGGATAGAGGGGCGATGGAGATATAGATAGAGGGGAGATGGGGATAGAGATATAGGGGAGATGAAGATAGGGATAGAGGGGCGATGGAGATATAGATAGAGGGGAGATGGAGGTAGAGATAGAGGGGAGATGGGGATAGAGATATAGGGGAGATGAAGATAGGGATAGAGGGGAGATGGAGATATAGATAGAGGGGAGATGGAGGTAGAGATAGAGGGGAGATGGGGATGGAGATATAGGGGAGATGAAGATAGGGATAGAGGGGAGATGGAGATATAGATAGAGGGAGGTAGAGATAGAGGGGAAATGGAGGTAGAGATAAAGGGGAGATGGGGATAGAGATGGAGGGGAGATAGAGATATAGATATAGGGAAGTAGAGATAGAGAGGAGATGGAGGTAGAGATAAAGGGGAGATTGGGATAGAGATGGAGGGGAGATAGAGATATAGATATAGGGAGGTAGAGATAGAGAGGAGATGGAGGTAGAGATAAAGGGGAGATGGGGATAGAGATGGAGGGGAGATAGATATAGATATAGGGAGGTAGAGATAGAGAGGAGATGGAGGTAGAGATAAAGGGGAGATGGGGATAGAGATGGAGGGGAGATAGAGATATAGATATAGGGAGGTAGAGATAAGGATATAGATAGAGGGATATGATATAGAGGGGGAGATGGATGGAGATAGCGATAGGGGGAGATGGAGATATAGATATAGGGGAGATGGGATAGAGATAAAGGGAGGTAGAGATAGAGAGGAGATGGAGGTAGAGATAGAGGGGAGATGGGTGGAGATAGGGATAGACGGGGAGATGGAGATATAGATAAAGGGAGATGGAGGTAGAGATTTAGGGAAGATGGGATTAATAGAGGGGAGATGGAGATAAAGATAGTGGGAGATGGAGGTAGAAATAGAGTGGAGATGGAGAAAGGGATATAGATAAAGGGAGATGGAGATAAAAAAAGAGGGGAGATGGAGATATAGATAGACGGGAGATGAAGATAAAGATAGAGGTAGAGTTAGAGATACAATTTGTTTTCCCAATTCCATTTCGATTTTCCAATAGTTATACTTAGAACATTATTGATTACCTTTTTCGGGGCTTGTTCTTGTTCTTATTGTGCTTGTTCTTGTGGCGATGGCCATGCCCACTGCCGGATGATGATGATGATGATGAAGAAGATGATTGGCGATTTTTCTTCTTTCTTCTACGGTAAATAAAAAGCAAATACTTATTTATATACAATAATCACAGATTTCGTTTATTGACCGATACATTTTTAAGGAGTAAGAAAAGGGTGCAGACCGTTATGTCTAGCATGCAGTTTGTTATAACAAAATAATAATATGTTTATTATGTTGTAGACAAATAGGAGAAACTAGTTTAAAATTATTTTCATACAATATTATTCGTATTTACTTTCCACCAACTTTGTTCTTGTGATTCTTATTCTTGTGGCGATCTGCGAGTGACAAAACAACATAGCAAGATTACATGATAACCAGAAAGTCAATCAGAATAAAAAAAAACTTATATCAAACAGGTTCACATTTATCTACACATTTTCACATTTCACCGTTTTTTGGAAATAAATAGCATTTTTTCTTGAAGTTGTCTCTTAAATGCTATTTTTCTTCATAAAATATTGCTAGAGGAACAAAGTTAGAACCTGGTGCACTTAAAAAAAATATGTTTAACAGTCTTTTGATTGATTGATTTTTGTTTGCAAAACAATGTGCCAAATTGCGTACTTATAACTATTGTTGCATCATAACATCCAAGAAAAATACGCACACCTTTTTATTTACAACTATGTACTTCACTATTGGGAAAGCTGACAAAATAAAAGTTTAATTGTAGCTCGAGTTGTTATAGTTAGGTCAGGGGATAAATTTTTCTATCCCTTGTTCCTCAAACCCAGCCGAAAAGATGAGGGGATAGAATTTCCTATCCCTTGTTCCTCAAATCCAGCAGAAAAGAGGAGGGGATAGAATTTTCTATCCCTTGTTCCTCAAACCTAGCCGAAATGCTATCCCATTGTTCCTTAAACCTAGCCGAAAAGTGGAAGGGAAAGATTTTTGTATCCTTTGCTGCTCAAACCAAGCGAAAAAAGAGGAAGGAATAGATTTTTGTATCCCTTGGACCTCAAACATGAACAAATGTGCGTTATATTGCTAACAAATAACTGCAATTTTTCAATATTTTAAATGTTAGCTTAGAAAAATTTGAATGATTTGTAAAATCTGGAGCATGTTTTTCACAGTTTTGAGGAAAATAAGGTAAACGAACAATTTGATGCTTTAAAATCCTGTTTTGGTTGCAATTATCGGACTATGACAATTTTAAGCATTAAATTTGAATATGGAAAAACGCAGTTAAATATGAACCTGTTATTCAGTGAAATATGAAATAAATAAATAAACAAATACGCAAAAGTGATGCAAAACTATAACTTAAGCCTTTTCTATGTAGCGGCATCGGTGTGCTAAACATTAAGTACTTTATGATTATTAAAGCAACAACCAATGCTACCAAGTAAACCTTAGTTTATTCATTATTTGCTAACCAAATTCTGTGTTTTGTTTCAAAATATGTTCAAACCCCAAAAGAGGACGTGCAGGAACTGTCTAAATCTCATCGTTGAATTGATGTTGGTTGATATAAAATCAATATGAACATCTGAGTCGTCGGGAAATGCCAAACTGTCTACATCACAATAATTACAAAAGGACTTCAACAAAGACATCTGGATATGTGAAACATCAATATATAATAATCCTCGGATTAAGGGGTTTGTAATGAATCGCTTAACCAGTTGTGTCTGTGTATTGTTTTGATGCTCATTGTCCTCGCTTTTGCCGTTAACCTCGTTTTAGCAATGGCCAATCAGCAAATTTCAACAAAATGAAGGTTGTTCTCGACAAACTTTTCTCTCAACATTGTTGTTTATTAATCAATTTCTTTTATAAGTAATGATACTTTAAATAAATTGTTTAGCACCAAAATAGAGGTTTGTTTTTTTATCATGGCGCTTGTTTATTAATCGTGAATTACCATCAATAATCATTGTGCCTTTTTTGACTTGTACTTACGGTTAGCTACCATTGACAATACCATGTATATATTAATCAATTCAGATCAAATCAATTTTAAAGGAGAGGGTTAATGGAGGGGAACTTTTACCTATGTTGACTTTAAAATGTTAAGTTACCACGCCCCAGTTCTGGTGCCAACCACCCGTCGGGATTGGTTCACTTTCAACCTCTTATCATTTTAAACCCAGACACATGCCTGTGTCCAAAACTTCTCTCCGATTTTAAAATGATCGTGCAGTAAACATTCTAGTGAAGATAAATTGGCAGCTTTTAATTGATTTTTCCTTTCATAAAGAAATGCGCATCTGGATCTTTGAGCTGCTAAATATAGAGGAATCGATGATTTGTCAATGAAATAAGCTGATTATTGACAATATATTGACAACGTTTATTGACTGGAGTATATGACGAGGTCAAAAATACTTAAGGGTGTCAAGTCTCTAGACAAAGGTTCGTTAACACCTGCTTGTCGAAAAATAATGAACAAAAAAGGTACGAGGACAAATGGCACTTAAATGGATTTGTGCAGGACTAACTTTCGAATAACAGATGTTGAAAGTGACATCGGTCAACCACGTTTGAGCAGATGAACACTGTATGGGTGGTTTTAATCTAATGACGTTCTCACTTTTATTTCTGTGTACTAATGGGAACTCTCAACTGTTGGAGACGTACTAAAATATATTTTAAAAGTTACATACTTTTACGTCCACTATCAGAAGAACTCCTGAAAATAAATGCAGAAACAAAAGTAAAATTAATAAAAACACAACTTCCGGTTGAAATAATTCTTACTGCATGGATGTCTCATGTATAGTATTCTCCCTAAAACATGTTGAATCCTTTGAATAATTTAAGGCCGGTGTTTCAATATTCACTATCACATCTATGCCGATGATAAACAGTTGTATCTCTCATTCAAACCTGTGCAGCAAATTGTTGATTACAACCTTGCCTGTATTGAGGAATAGGTGAGATCCGACAGTGGTCCAAAGCGAACTTTCTTAGTTCAATGGACAACAACCAGAGCTCAAACTTATAGGGTCACAACAACTGGTCAAGATCATGGTCCACCATATTACTATATAGGAGGCTGGAGTGTTACTCCAGTCAAACACGTTCGCAATCTAGGCGTCGTATGAGAAATCTCAACATAATTCGTAAACATCTCTCAAAACAAGCAACATAGCAATATGTACATATAATGCTTTCATTATTTCTCGCTTTGACATGTATAACTCTCTTCTCTTTGACATTCATCAACAGCAATTGAACAAACTCCAACGTTGACGAAATGCAGCACGCCTTACACGCACCAGGGGTGACTGCTCTGTATTCCGACACCCCTGTGTTCCGACACCCCTATGTTCCGACAACCCTATGTTCCGACAACCCTATGTTCCGAAGAACCCCTCGTGATTTACATGCTTAGGGTTAGGGTTAGGAATATGAAAATACACTGGGAGTGTCGGAACATATAGGGGTGTCGGAACATAGGGGTGTCGAAACATAGTATTGTATCCGCACCCCCAGGCATTCTTCTCACACATAACTACTATTCTGCAATATCTTCACTTGAATTTAGAATTATGTACTAACTCATGCTTCTCACTTATCGCTCACTACACAACATCTCTCCCCAAATCTACGTTATCTATTAGCTTCTCACCGTACCAGCTGTTCTGATCTCCAGTCTGCAAATCAACAACTTCTTGCTGTACCGAAATCGCACCGATCTTTGGGGGAGAGATCTTTTCGTGCATCTGCCCCTCGTCTGTGGAAAAGTCTCCCCATAAATATTCGATCTACCACATTTCTAAGCTCTTTCATAATGGCTCTTATACTGCTACAATAAGTATGACATCCATTTCATCACAATGTGACACTTACGTGTATGTTTTACACGTTTTGGTTTTCAGTAGATAATTGGCAATTTGTTTGGGAAAATGGCAATTGTGTTTGTACTTCACCCTGGCTAACTCAAGAATACTACTAATAGTAACAACACTCACAAACTGGAATTGCGTCGACGAGGTGACTTTCCTTTTCCCCCCTTTTTTCCCCCTAATACAATAACGCCTGTTCACACAGGACTTCCCTTTGTTCGGAAAATCAAAACGATAACTCCTTGATCCGTAAAGACCCACCGGATCCCGGTAGACACAATCGAGGGAAATTAAGTATTGTCTTCCTCATCAGGGGCGGATCCAGGATTTTCCAAACGGGGGGGGGGGGCGTGAAAATATACCAAGCAGCAAAATGATAAATGAAGTTTGTTGCGCCTGCGTAACACAAAGCTTTCCCATTTCTCCCTCCCCTTCTCTCTCTCTCCCTCTTTTTTTTTCTCCCTCTTTTATTTTATTTTATTTTTTTATATGAAAAAGGGGGGCGTGCGCCCCCACGCCCCCTGGATCCGCGCCTGCTCATAGTAATTCACAACATTGCACATAATACTTTAAATATAAGTGCATCTTACTTTGAGCTTCTTCCATGGTGTCGATGTCTCCTTTTTGTTCCACACTTCTTCTTCCAATGGCCTGGAAAACAAACAAGAAATACACATGATAACAATCACACATTCGGGAACAATTGGCTACTGGACAATTCATAATTTTTTTCTTTCTCCAAGGTTTGAATTGCTACTGACAAAATCCATCAACAGGTACCGCCAAGATTATACTTTTAATTTAAGATTTCATGGCAGCAAAACAGGCTGAATTAGGAAATTGTAACTCACCACGAAAGATTTTGTAGTTTCCGCCTCTGAATAATCGAAAGGAAACAAACAAACAATAATAATAATAATAATAATAATAAGACTTGTAATGCGCACATATCCACCCTGCTGGGTGTTCAAGGCGCAGTAAAAAAACAAAAAACAAAACAAAACAAAACGAAGACAAAACAGACACAACAAAATTAGTCCTTGAAAACCTGTGACATAAGATGAGTTTTGAGAAGAGATTTGAATTTTGTGGTACAAAGACAAGATCTAAGATTAAGCGGTAGAGAGTTCCAGATGCGTGGCGCAGCTGAAGAAAAAGACCTGTCACCCCATGAGTGTCGAGACTTGGGTTCAATGAGGAGAAGCATGGAACTTGATCGAAGATTCCTTGATGGAGTGTAAACTTGAAGTAGTTCAGAAATATAGTGGGGAGCCTTGCCATTAAGTGCTTTGTGGACAATGAGCATCAGCTTGAAGATGATTCGTTGAGAGATAGGGAGCCAATGTAGTTGTTTCAGAATGGGGTGATAGAACAGGATTTTCTAGACAGTGTCACAATGCGGGCAGCGGTATTTTGGAGGCGTTGAAGACGGGAAATCTGGTTGTTAGGAAGACTGTAGAGAAGAGCATTGCCGTTGTCAAGACGAGAAGTAACAAATGCATGAATGACCTTTTCAGTGGCACTTTTGTCCAAGTACTTGCGAATCTTACCAATATTCCTGATGTGATATGATGACAGACGAACGATGTTGTTGATGTGTGGTTGAAGTGTCATCGATGAATCAAAAATAACCCCTAAGTTCTGAGCTTGCAGCGAGGGAGCTATCCGAGCATCACCGATGGAAATGTATGGCACTGAAACCTTTGTTAACTGTTGACGTGACCCAAATAGAAGGAACTCTGTCTTATCATCATTTAACTTCAGGAAGTTTTGTTGTGTCCAACGTCGAATCTCTTGGATGCATTTCTCAAGTCTTGCAATAGATGCATTGGCGTTTTCTTGAGAAGATTTAAACGTGATGTATAGCTGAGTGTCGTCTGCGTACACATGGTAATTCAGATTAAATTTCAGGATGATGTCACGAATCGGTAAAGTGTACAGCGTAAACCACTGCGGGCCCAGTACCGACCCCTGTGGCACAGAGTAGTTCAAAACAACAGGGTCTGATATTGCGGTGCCAATACATACATGCTGAGTTCTATTGTAGAGATACGATTTGCACCATGCTAGGGCTGTGTCCTCTATGCCAAGGTGATTCTGGAGCCGAGAGAGAAGGATGTTGTGATCAACAGTGTCAAAGGCAGCACTCAAGTCTAGCAGGACTAGTGCTGTTAGGTTACCATTGTCCATTGCAGAAAGAATATCGTTGCTCACACGGACTAGTGCAGCTTCTGTCCCATGGAAAGGCTTGTATGCTGACTGGAACACGTCGGACAGGTTGAAATTATGAATGTGATCAGAAATGCGTGATGAAACTACTCGTTCGATGACTTTTCCAAGATATTTTAAGTTTGCAACCGGTCTGTAGTTTTTGAATATCTCCTTGTCCAGGTTTGGTTTCTTGATGAGCGGCCTGATGTAGGAAACTTTGAGGCTATCGGGGAAACAACCGGAACTGAGAGATTCGTTTACAAGATTAGTGATGTAGGGTAAAAATATATCAATGTTTTGCTTCATCATGGATGTTGACACTGGATCCAGCTCACAGGATTTTGAAGGAGATTTCATAATGTGTAAAAAATAATTCAAATTGTACACTGTTACTAAAGTGAAACTAACTGTAAAATAAACGTTTTACAAAATTGAAATGCCGGCATGATTGTGTTGAACTCATGTTACTTACCCGTGCCGATGACGGCCACCGCGGTGTCCTCTCCATACGCCACCCCTTCTACGCTTCTTTGAGCACTTTTTCTTCCCTGCATGGAAACAATGACAATAACCGATGTAATGCACGTACACGAATGCTCTAAGTCCGATGTTTGGCCGATTTGACCCAACAGTTAAAGGCACTGAACACGTTTGGTAATTGTCAAAGAACAGTGTTCTCCATTGGTGTATCCCAACATATGCATAAAATAACTAGCCCGTGAAAAGTTGGGCTCAATTGGTCATCGAAGTTGCAAGAAAATTATGAAAGAAAAAACACCCAATTGTTGTACAAATTTGTGTGCTTTCAGATAGGAATAAAAGCGTCTTGCAAGAAGTCTTTTATTATTTTAGTGAGAAATTACCTCTTTCTCAAAAACTACGTTACTTCAGAGGGAGTCTGTTCTCACAATGTTTTATACTATCAACAGCTCTCTGTTGCTCGTTACCAAGTCAGTTTTTATGCTAATATATATTTTGAGTAATTACCAAACGTGTACAGTGCCTTTAAGATTTAAATTTTAAATAAGTCTACCTACCTTTATAGATTGGAAAAAAGTTACAATCTCAAAGGGTATTAATGTCAGAATAGCAACTTAAATTCACGTCCATCACCAATGTCCAAAACTCATAATGTAATATCGTCAGGATAGCAACATTAATTCGCGCCCATCACCTATGTCCAAACTCAAAATGTATTATTGCCATTATAGCAACATTAATTAACGTCCATTACCCTTGTCCAAAACTCAAAATGTATTATTGTCATGATAGCAACATTAATTCGCATCCATCACCAATGTCCAAAACTCAAAATGTATTATTGTCAGGAAAGCAACATTAATTCGCGTACATCACCCATGTCCAAAGCTCATAATGTATTATATTGTCAGGATAGCAACATGTTTTCACGTTAACACCCATGTCCAAAATTCAAAATGTATTATTGTCAGGATAGCAACATTAATTCACGTCCATCACCCACGTCAAAAACTCGAAATGTTTTATTGTCAGGATTGCAACGTTAATTTGCGTCCATCACCAATATCCAAAACTCAAAATGTATTGTTGTCAGGATAGCAACATTAATTCGCGTCCATCACCCATGTCCAAAACTCAAAATGTATTATTGTGAGGATAGCAACATTAATTTGCGTCCATCACTCATGTCCAAAACTCAAAATGTGTTATTGTCAGGATAGCAACATTAATTTGCGTCCATCACCCATGTCCAAAACTCAAATTGTATTATTGTCAGGATAGCAACATTAATTCGCGTCCATCACCCATGTACAAAGCTCAAAATGTATTATTGTCAGGGTAGCAACATTAATTCGCGTCCATCACCAATGTCCAAAACTAAAAATGTATTATTGTCAGGATAGCAACATTAATTCACGTCCATTACCCACGTCCAAAACTCAAAATGTATTATTGTCAGGATAGCAACATTAATTCGCGTCCATCACCCATGTCCAAAACTCAAAATGTATTATTGTCAGGATAGCAACATTAATTCACGTCCATCACCCATGTCCAAAACTCGAAATGTTTTATTGTCAGGATAGCAACATTAATTAACGTCCATCACCAATGTCCAAAACTCAAAATGTATTATTGTCAGGATAGCAACATTAATAAACGTCCATCACCCATGTCCAAAACTCAAAATGTATTTGTCAGGATTGCAACGTTAATTTGCGTCCATCACCCATGTCCAAAACTCAAAATGTATTATGGTCAGGATAGCAACATTAATTCGCGTACATCACCCATGTCAAAAACTCAAAATGTATTATTGTCAGGATAGCAACAATAATTCACGTCCATTACCCACGTCCAAAACTCAAAATGTATTATTGTCAGGATAGCATTATTTCGCGTCCATCACCATGTCCAAAACTCAAATTGTATTATTGTCAGGATAGCAACATTAATTTGCGTCCATCACCCACGCCAAAAACTCGAAATGTATTATTGTCAGGATAGCAACATTAATTCACGTCTATCACCCATGTCCAAAACTCAAAATGTATTATTGTCAGGATAGCAACATTAATTCACGTCTATCACCCATGTCCAAAACTCAAAATGTATTATTGTCAGGATAGCAACATTAATTTTCGTCCATCACCCATGTCCAAAACTCAAAATGTATTATTGTGAGGAAAGCAACATTAATTCGCGTACATCACCCATGTCCAAAGCTCATAATGTATTATATTGTCAGGATAGCAACATTATTTCACGTTAACACCCATGTCCAAAACTCAAAATGCATTATTGTCAGGATAGCAACATTATTTCACGCCCATCACTCATGTCCAAAACTCCAAATGTATTATTGATGTTGTTTATACCCACCTTTGCTGCCCTTTCTTCTTGTTTTATGTCTGCAAAGTCAAGGGGGGGGTAGTCACATTATCACACAATAAATAAAAACAATAACATGCATCAATAATGATTTACATTGTCAACGCTCTGCCATTCTGACATAACTGAAGCAAACATTAGCCGAGTTCTGTTGTTTATTTGTATTTAGCTGTTTTTTAAATTATTATTTCGCAGTGTGAATCCACACGCATGCAACCAACTCATAAACGTACACTTCAAAATGATTGTACGGATGTATCTGTGAAAGGAACTTGCACGATACCCCGAACACAAAAGGTTTTCTCTAGCATTTGACTACTGGAAATTTATTCAAAACTAATTGGTGAAAATGAATAGACTTTTCATTGAACTATGCAGTGAGGGACCTGTTTGGTTGAAACGCTCCCTGTACGTAGGCACATGCTGACAAGCTCTTGGGTTAAGATGGTTTATTTTTCCTTTTTGTTTTTCTTCTTTTTTCTTTTTTCATAAGTGTGTTGTTTACATGCCCAGGTATTACCTGGGTTAGTTTAAAGGAACATTACAGAATTGTTTTTGCTAACAAAACAGTTAAGCACTTTATATAATCCACCATATACATAAACTGACAAACCTGTAGAAGTTTGAGATCGATCGGCCATCTGGGTCACGAGAAAATAGTGAAAAACCCATTACACATTTGCATGTGTTATACAATGCATGAATAAAACGCTCATGAGCGATAAACTCCAATCGGAAATGAGTTTTATTTATTTCTCATCAAATATTGGCATTTCATAAATATTTCTAGGGATGTTTTCTACTATCATCATCATTAGACCGTGTAAGTTTTATGTAAATCTGTGATCTTAAAGAAAATTTTAATTACCAGTTCTGTAACGTTCCTTTAAGCTTATTTGTTTGCTTAGCTAATTATTTTTTTTAATTTGGTTTCATCTATCATTGACAATTTGACATACCGATTTTGTACAAAAAGGATGCTGGCAGAGTTTTGTTCTGCCCCCTTCCTAACCAAATCACCAACCCGTGTAGATTGACACCCCTCTCGGACGTGTGGCATGGTCCAGCTTAAGTTTAACATGGCATATGAGCTGACCAGTACAGTATGTACAATGTGGTTGAGACAATGGAAGTATTAAAATATGTCAGCACGTGCTGAAAGCGGCCTTTACTGAAGGGTTTTAAATGATATTTTGAACAATCTCTGATAACAAAATGGCAAAGACATCAGAGGGAAAAGGGGCTAGTGGATATTAGTAGTGTGACAGAGATCATGGAGTAAAGACATCTTTCAACTCGATGAAGTTAACACTTACGCTTTATGTCCATGTGATCCGTGTCCTTTACGCTTTCCACCCTTCCTTTTTTGTCCTTTCGTCCTCACGTTGCGACCCTTGTTACCTTTGTGACCCTTGCTGTGACTACTGCTGTGACCCTTGATGTGGCCCTTACCGTGTTTACCCTTAGCCTTGCAGCCACCCTTTTTCCCCTTTGTGTGTCTTACATGGTGACCCTTCTTGTTTTGACCCTTGCTGTGACTACTGCTGTGACCCTTGATGTGGCTCTTGCCGTGGCCCTTGTCGTGGCCCTTGCCGTGGCCCTTACCGTGTTTACCCTTAGCCTTGCAGCCACCCTTTTTCCCCTTGTGGTGACTCACATGGTGACCGTTCTTGTTGTGACCCTTGCTGTGACTACTGCTGTGACCTTTGATGTAGCCCTTGCCGTGGCTCTTGCCGTGACCCTTGCCGTGGCTCACATGGTGACCCTTCTTGTTGTGACCCTTGCTGTGACTACTGCTGTGACCTTTGATGTGGCCCTTGCCGTGGCTCTTGCCGTGACCCTTGCCGTGGCTCACATGGTGACCCTTCTTGTTGTGACCCTTGCTGTGACTACTGCTGTGACCTTTGATGTAGCCCTTGCCGTGGCTCTTGCCGTAGCCCTTGCCGTAACCCTTGCCGTGGCCCTTGCCGTGGCCCTTGCCGTGGCTCACATGGTGACCCTTCTGGTGACTCTTGTTGTGACCACTGTGGTGGTGACCTTTACTCTTTGGGTGACCTTTCTGGTGTCTTACACTTTTTCCTTTTCCTTTTCTTTTGCACCCTGCTTCCGCGTCGTTAGCTGAGCATGGGAGTTAATTTAAACCAGAACAAAATAATTTATTTTCTAAACCTGAATAAATCAACAAATATATTTTTAACTTGCTTAACAAAAAATATATATTTATACATAAATATATTTATTATTAGTAGTAGTAGTACTTTTTTGTTTAAAATATTAATATTTATTTTACTCCTATATAGTATTTACTCCGAGGCGGGGATCCCTTTTTCATTACATTTTTGTTATTAAAATTTATACCGTAAACGTTTTTGATTTTCCATGGGGTGTTTGTTTGTTTAATTGAGGTGTTTGTCTGTTGTCTGTGTTTGTTTGTTTGTTTGTTGGGGGTATTTGTTGGGTGTTTCTTTGTTTCTTTGTTTTGTTTTGTTTCTTTGTTGTTGTTTTTTCAGCGGGGTAATCTGAATAAAACAAATCAAAATGACGTGAGTAAAATTAACTCTACATTATATATCGTTCCCAAAACACAACATAAGTCATTGTATCGCCTAAACGAAAGAATGCTTTATACACAGGGAAGGCAGTGTTTCATGTCACGGCAGCGCGCATGCATGTATTGTTTTATTTTGGACAACAAATTTACAACTTAGGTGGGCTCGAAGGTTCACGTGCGTGCGGGCGCAGTGTGTAAATTCTTACAAAATCTAGGTAACATCAATTTCGCGGCAGAAAACATATTGCTGTATATGTATTGGTAAAGAATATAATTATGAATGTGTTACAAATTATGACAACAGTTTTGACAATAAGACAATAATATGCGGTGCAGGGAAAAGCAACCAATGGCTTCAATTCTTGCGTTGCTGGGGACGCTAAGGGCAAGCGGGAAAGTTGGGGGATAAATCACTTTCGTCTTAGTCTTGTCTGTGAATGCATGGAAATAATTTGCGGGGATTATAAAGTTTTTTCAAATCCCACCACTTCCCACCCGTTATACAAATTGCTTGTGTGGCTTCTTGCAATGACTTGCTTGGTTTTTTCACGGGATTGGCACCGAAAATACAGAGTCTGGTTAAAATTAAATTCAATGTTTTACTTTTCATCAAAACGTTTGCTTAATCAAGTTATCAGTACACTTATAAACTAGTGACATGCATTGTTACAATAAGTTGTGATAGCGCTCTGATGTACCACAGGGGCTATACCGACCGTATGTGCCAAGGTGGAAACTCACAGCTTACTTGATTGGTTAAAATCATTGTATAATTTACATGTGTGATTACTATATTGTTCTTAAATTTAATTGGGCATGACCACAGGTTCGGGTCACGTGTGCCCATATTTGTTGCCCCCGTGTGCGTCGATGCTGACATGGTTAGGGTCAGGTGTACCCATATGTTTTGCCCCCGTGTGCAAACAATTTAGTCAGTTTTGATGCTGACCAGGGTTGGGTCTGGTGTACCCACAATGTTTTGCCCCCGTGTGCAAATCATTTAGTTAGTTTTAATACTGAAATGATTCGGGTCTGGTGTACCCATATGTTTTGCCCCCGTGTGCAAGCAATTTAGTCAGTTTTAATGCTGACATGGTTCGGGTCAGGTGTACCCATATGTTTTGCCCCCGTGTGCAAATCATTTAGTCAGTTTTAATACTGACATGGGTCGGGTCTGGTGTACCCATATGTTTTGCCCCCGTGTGCAAGCAATTTAGTCAGTTTTAATGCTGACATGGTTCGGGTCAGGTGTACCCATATGTTTTGCCCCCGTGTGCAAATCATTTAGTCAGTTTTAATACTGACATGGGTTGGGTCTGGTGTACCCATATGTTTTGCCCCCGTGTGCAAACAATTGAGTCAGTTTTAATGCATACATGATTTGGGTCTGGTGTACCCCTTTATTTCTTAATAACTTATGGATGTTTATTGTACAGCGCTTTGTGATGTCTATGTGACATGGAAAGCGTTTTTTAAATAATAACTATTATTATTATTATTATTATTATTATTATTTTGCCCCTGTGTGCAATTTATTGTTTTAGGCGCAGTGTATGCCCTAAAAGGCTGGGGAGAGGTGTGCCCCGAATAAGGTTTTATGTGCGGCAGGATAGCTTAACAATTGTCGGCATCCGGCACAATTTTATTTACAGAAAATAAAAAACAGTTTTCAAGGCTGTGACATTCAATCAAAGAATAACGCGTTCCTTTGTTTCTTTCGAATCTGCGTATATTGTTAAATATAGCTGACAGTTAAGTTGATGTTGTGGAAAGCAAGCCGAGTTGCCCAATCAACCTGATAACATATAGTTCTATCCTAAAAAGAAAACTGCTGCTAAAAAGTGTCATCTTGTAACTTTCTCTCCGTAGTAATGTTGTTAATTTGGGAGATTCAAACAAAATCGGTTTAATCGGGACAATGTGCTTAATGTTCAAAACTTACCTAGAACAAGGAATATTACTACACACAAAGCAACGGCCAACCATAGACGTGCCATGTTGAACGGAACTGTGTAAAAGACGAGGGCAAAGAGCAAGAAAAAAAGATGAAGGGGGAAAATACTAATAATAACACCAACATTCAAATCCCTGTTACTGACGACTTTTGTATCTAAATTAACACTTTGGTTTACAAAAAAGAAAAAGAAAAAAAAAACCGAATCGATAACACATTAAAATTGTCGAAAATCATTGTTCTTGTTTGTTTGTTTTGTGGTGCAAAAATGTGTGAATGAGTGGACTGAATCTTTTGATAACAGTTTACTCATAGCCTACAGAAGAGAAAAAAGGGAACCAAACACCGGCTACTTCCAAAAAGAAGACCTTTTAAAACACTTTGACAAAGAGGAAGGTGGACACACAACTACAAATTATAAGTAAAATGGTAGCATTCCACAAAATCGTTTTTGTAAATGCATAACGTATTATTAGCAAAATGGGATGGTCAAATAATATGAAAGTCTATACGGTGGAAAAATAACTTTCCAAATTAAAATTATAGGCTCCGTATAAACAATGTTGATTGAAACTTAAATGAAACCATGATCTGACCAACACTCCAAGTCTTGCTTAGTTTGTTGATATTAAGGCACACATAAATATTTTGAAAACGTCATTAAGTCGTAGTTTCTTACGTTGGTGTATAATACCCGCAAGCATCATAAACGGAGCAACATGCATCTTTAAAGGCACTGAACACGTTTGGTAATTGTCAAAGACCAGTGTTCTCACTTAGTGTATCCCAACATATGCATAAAATATCAAGCATGTGAACATTTGGGCTCAATTGGTCATCGAAGTTGCAAGAAAATGATGAAAGAAAAAACACCATTGTTGTACAAATTTGTGTGCTTTCAGATAGGAATACAAGCCTTCTTGCAAGAAGTCTTTTATTATTTTAGTGAGAAATTACCCCTTTCTCAAAAACTACGTTACTTCAGAGGGAGTCGTTTCCTACAATGTTTTATACTATCAACAGCTCTCTGTTGCTCGTTACCAAGTCAGTTTTTATACTAATATATATTTTGAGTAATTACCAAACGTGTACAGTGCCTTTAATAATGGCTTTAATTTGTTTCAACATAGAAATTGTAATATCAAATTTGCATTTTTCTTGAGACTTCGAACTACATTAAAAATGAAATATCGCCATATTTATGAAGTAAACTAAAATTTCCACAGATTCACCTTGCTGATCTCGAACACCGTTTTATTAAAAAGAAAAGAAAAAAAGTACTATTTTGTTCAAGAGCATACTTAATCACCTTGTAAATCTTGAATTGTGAAATAAAGTTTGAAAGAAGAAGAACAAAAATAACATACTTTTTTAATAACATACGAAGAATAATAAAATATGCATAACGTGTCCTTACCGTCTTTCTCTGTCGGCGTAGCCTACTTCAGTGACCATGTCCTGCAGCTTGCCTTTACTTTATGTACTACAATTCGCCCTTGAGAAGTTTCATAAACATTGTCAAATCAATTACGCAAGTACGCATAGATTACATCAAATAAATCCGATTTAGTTTCAAAGGTGTTTACCAAGTCGATATGTTAAAAATGAAAGACAATAGTCTGTAGCCTCGACCCAAAATATTTCAAGAACATATTGGCAAATTTGTTCTCGAACAATAGATGTAAATTTACGCTTGCTATTGTTATCGTCTGTTTCAATTGAAAGGAAAGGTTGCCGGGTGGCGTCAAAATTGTTTACCAACTATTTAAAAAAACTTATTTTTGGATTTACATTGATTAAAGTATTAAAATTTTTACACGTACAGCTGTTGTTGTAGAAATTATCAAAAACACAAACTATAGTTTTCACACAGTGGCCATTCCGGTGTTTTCATCTTAATTGTTTTCCAAATAAAACGCGTATGCATATATCATAAAGCTAATTTATTTACATGGTCTAGATATATTACGCTATTTTTCATGATATTTTTGAAACTCTGACCTTTTACTTCCTATTTGCATATAATACCTCAGAATAATTATACAATTAACAACACTTTCTGACATGTAAAAGTCGTTGGGGGAAACAGTACAAGATGCACGCGTTTCACGCGTAGTGTTGTGTTTTTGGCTCTACTCATCACTGCTTGCTAAGGTGTAATGAATACAATTGTGTACTAAAACCATGTTGTTGTTTTTGGCGGCATGGATTAAGATGTCAGCACAAAAATGTCAAACTTGTTTTTAATGAATGAACAATACACAATGACGCCGGTTGATTGTATTCAGATGATAACACTACGACTTCAGTTGATACAATGGGGCAGTTCTACACTACTTCAGTTTTTGTGAAATTGGGCCGATAAGATCAATCCAGTTTCTGTTTTTGATTTTCATTTTAAACAGAAAGTTGCTTTTCTCTTTAATAAATCACTTAAAACCCTCCGATGCCTTGCCCCTGTTAATTTTACACGACTGCCATTGGTTACTGCAGCGTGTAGACCGTTGGGAAAACGTGTATACCTCCTTATAATGTTGATGTCATAAATATACTTTTTTTCAAAGCTAATAAACTTTCCAGAAGTTGGATAGATAGTTTGACCAAAAAACTAAAATTAACAATTATTAATGTTTAATTTGTTTTGTGTTAATTATTATGTTTCTACACTGTAAAACCGCAGTACTTTTTGTACACAAGCCTGTGTAGAAAGTGTTTTCTAACTGGAGATTCCGAGTCCATGAGTCACACTGCCTAAAGGGTCATAGACCATGTCAATCGGGCCTGTCTGAGGATTATGTCTTAAAGGGTATCACCTGAAAAAAATTGTTGCTTAAAACTGAACGAGTAATTAACTAAAATGTGTTTTCTGTCTACTGGCTGCAGTACCGGTAGGCCATCGGAGGGTTTTAAACATGCTCGCTCAACCCTTTGTATGCTTCAATCCCCGCCTCTTTACTAAAAATGCTCGCATGTGAATTGCAACGCTTTCAATTCGAATTTCAGTTTTAACGTAAAAGCTTTACTTTCTTTCTACGTCTGTTGTGCTGTTGCGATACATTCCTCGAACAGATGGTAATTTAAACTTATTCATTCAATAACTCAGAGAGAGAGGGGGTAGACAGACAGATAAGAGGGGATGGGAGGGGAGGGGAGGGGGAAAGAGAGGGCCCGGCCATTATATTTCGCATTAATCTGCAACTTCTTTTTCGTCGCAATTCTTCTCCAAATTTGTATTTATAACAACAAAAGCAATAACAAAGCAATAAGTTGTTTTAAAATAACAACCATGACGTTTTGGTTTTTTTTGCTTGACAGATTCCTATAGCTCATGACATGCGTTTATTTTAGTATGATCACCATTCTTATTTATCAAAAGACGTTATGTCCAAGAATAGTCGACATAATGTGCGTGTTTTTTATCCCCCTTTTTGTTGTTCGTTTAAATCTGTATTATTTTTAAAGTAAATTATTTTTGGATAAAGGCTGAGAGTGTTATGACTAAACACCACGGGCTGATTAAGGCTTAATTATTTGCTGTATGCAACTTGTTGTGGGATATTCATCTAAAGGCCTACATCAGTATCCCCAATAGATACCTGGTACCAAAATGCAGCAACTAAATTTTATTTAATTTAGTTCCCTCTTCAGGTTGCATCAAATTACTATGTATTTTACCTTGAATTTAAAACTGGGAAAAAATCGCCTGAAGCCAAAAGGATTATTTGAAACGATTTTTGGAAATATTCTCTATCCTCAATATAGCTCAAACAGCCATTTAAAGGGACACACCGGTTACCTGTTTACGTAATTTAGTCATGTAGAATCAAAGACAATTATTTCTTGATGGTTTTTATATTTTTTTTAATACAAAAATATCACGTAATTAACGAGAAATGACCGTCAAAAGCAAAAGCGGTCAAAGGTCATCGTATACGCTTTACCAGCCGTTGCAAGTGTCAAATTTACGGGATACATGCTATATGCAATGTTGCAAGTAGACTGGTGCTCTGTTTGTGTAAGTGTTTTACTACGACAAGGCATGAGGATCCAGTCCACGTTATCCATCTGAAAGTGTGTATAAACAACGGACATGGAAACCGGTCAACTCGCCCCCAGCAAAGACGCCAAATACAAAGTCGCAAACTACAAAGACGCCCCTAGCAAAGTCGCCCCCTCACATACAAACTCGTCCCCTCTCAAAGTCGCCCCTCACAAAGGAATGTAACAAATTGGTATGATTGGACTTCAGGGGAACGAAAGTTATCTTGAGGGAACGAAAGAGGAATTCTGGGGAACAAAATCTCAATGCGAGAGAACGAACGCGTACTTTTAGGGAGCGAAAGCATACTTCGGGTAAATTAAAGTATAGGCCTATATGGACAAAAAATTCAAAGTCGTATTTCGAGGAAACGAAAGTTTTTTTTAGGTAACCAAATCTCCTTTCGAGCTAACTAAAGTATATTTCTTGCGAACAAAATCATATTTCGAGGAAATGAATGCGTATCTTCAGGGAAAGCGTATTTCTGTGGAACTTAATCGTATTACGGGGGAAAGAAAGCGTGTTAAAGGGAACGTGAACCTATTTTTCTAGAAATAATCTATTTGGTTACCTATAGAAAAACACAATGCGTTCACAAAATGAAAAATAATATTTTGTGAGACAAAATTATATTTTCATCGAATTAAATAATATTTTAAGGAAACGAAATGATTTTGTTTGAATTTTGTGTGTCGAGGGATGCAATAGAAATTTCGAGTGAGGTATTTTTGTCTACCTTTTAATTTTAATTTCGTTTTCACTTGTCCCTTCAGGGGCTCGAATTGTTGTTGTTGTTTTTTTTTTTTTTTGGGGGGGGGGGGTTTGGGGGGCTTGTTTTTTGGAATTGTTTGTCACAAATATTGTTTAAACTAATTGCACCGTCAATATAAAAGTGGTATTCCTATGTATTGACATAAATCTTATTTAATAACCAGAAATTTGGTACAAATCGGGTCAAGGAACGTACACAGAGCATTGAAAAGTTGCGATTTTGAAACAACAGATTCGATCAGCGAGGTGTACCGACTAGCAAACCCGTATTAACAACAACGTATAGTTGGTGGTCTGGCTCCCTACCCCTCCCACATGTTCACTAGCTTCCAGGTACAGCTAACTCTTGGCTAGCGGGTTTCTGTCGCGCTAGCACCGCCGAGATACTCTGCTCGCCAGCTACATACACGACTGCCCCTGTGTTGCATGCGTGTAGCGAGTCCCCACGCTGTGCACTGTAATACACGCTTCCGTTGCTCGGACTCTCTGAAATAAAATCTTACGTTCGATTTTGTTGTATTATTTACAACTTGTATCCATAATTTGAATACCTATTTGTGTGTCAAATATTCATGAATTCTTGTTAAAAAAACAGAGTTTAATTCGGTGCAGTAATTAATGTTTATACGGCTGGAAGTAAAACTAACTCCGAAGGTCACGTGATTATTTGAACCAGTTTGTGGTTCGAACTACCACGCGACCTTCGTTTTTGTTTAAAAATGCTCAAAAACGGCTAAATTTTGCGATTTTTTTTTTTTATGGACTGTTCTTCTTCATTCCTGGAAGACCGTTGAAGTCATATTTTACTTTATTTTGTAGCCCAAATAGCCCAATTCAGCCGGTGTGTCCCTTTAACCAAAAGAGACGTACCCAGTTATAAGGATACAATACCATATAGGCCTAAAGTTAGAATGTTCCACTGCGTTTAATTAATTCTTTATAAACGTGGTATAGTTTATCTCTATGGAATCTTCTCACCGCCCGGATGCTCAAAGTGTTGGATTTGGGGAAGTTAAGTGCAAAGCGAACATCTCATAGGCCCTAAGCATCTGCAATATCACATCGACCTCGCCTACATCAATACAGCGAATTCTTATTCCCATCTTAGGATAACAGTTAACAGAAAGTTAACAGAGCTAGCACTTCGAAATGTAAGCGTTCAATGTCATCAATTTAAGAAAACTGTGTGAATAAAATGAGTATCTTATGATCATACTTACATTTACCGGGGCATGTGTAGCTTCTCCTCATTTGATGCCCCTCGAGCTCATACTAACGGATTATAACCAAGAGCCCAAAACACGCAGCCTGGCAACACTGCTAATGTTTAGAAATTACTCTCAAAAAGGAGTAAGATGTGGCTTCAAGAATGCAAGGAATTCATAATTATGCGTTATGCTGCCTTGCTTACTTTCCATCAGGACAATCTATATAGGAGGGTTCGGAATGTACCCGCCCGTGTGTCCAAGCTGTAAAAGTGCGGTTAATGTATCCGCTTTTTATGCAAATTAAAACTAGAGGACGCAAGAAGATGTTGCAAAATGATGATCACTGGTGGCGCGGCCAGTAATATTATGTAATGCGGGACCTCCTTTTTATGTGGTGGATCATAATCCACAGTCGTGTGGATCATTTGGATCATGGGTCGTTGCATGTGGGTGCCTCATGGGAGTGTCACCAAGACCTCCACTTCAGGGTGTTAATTAATGGCGTGACCCATCAACTGAAGCCACTGCTGTGCGGTGAGGTGCAAACCCTTCTTCCCTGCCAGCATCTTACTGAGTGTGAACTTCGTTCTAGTAGTATTATCTGATATTGACGTAGGGAAGACCCTTGAAAAGCTTCACAGCAACAAAACGCTCACCTCCGATGGGAAACTTGACCGCCTTTCTCTCATTCTCAGCCTGGTCGGGATCTGGCTCGAATCTACGCTTTCCGCTGGGTATTTTTCTCTTGACGTGCATCATCGGCACGGCGGATGGTACAGAGGCGTCGTCTTGCGCAGTACCCAGCTCGGCCATGACGGCTTTCAACACGTCGGACTTGGGTTTCTTGGGCAACATCTGCTTCTCAAGCTGGTGGGAGTCACATCTTGGAGGTTCCACACGCTGTGTCGTGTGTACATATTGAAAGAGTACACCCTGCCGTTCGAACCGAAAGGTAAACATTTTGAACAGAGTAGGTTGACTACTTGTGAGAGGACTGTCATCTGTAAATACACAAATTAAGTGATTGTTTTAATAGGCGTAACTACAAGAATAACAAGTAGAATGATAAAATTGTTGACGGGAATGCGAGCTTAAAAGGGGTTCACAGTAGCACAATATCATGATAAACATCGCCTAAAAGCGAAAACCTAAAATATACAAAATAACACGCTACTTTTTTAAAATCCTGTTTGTATCATTTGTTTTTTCCGCTTTTTTATTTGTTGGGGATGGCAAAGAATATTCTTGTATTAAAGCACGCGACAAAGTTCTTTGTATTGGTTTCAAGACCATGGTGTTTGCGCGTACTCACAACGACGTTCACCCATACATGCATGTGCACCGCACACTGTAAACGTTTGTAATGAATAGACATAGATGGCGCTTTGTAATTTTGTTTCCGGATCCCACCAAGGTCACTTGGACATAAAATGACGTGTCTGAACCGCGTTTTACTTGGGTCATAAAATAATTAATCAAGATTGTGCACAGGAAGAAGTACAAGTTCAATGCAGCTATGTGTAGGACTGCTCTGCACTGGACATGCGACGATGAACTGTATACTGTGGGGGAGACCGTGAGCTTCAACTTTCTGGCGAGCGCGGTCATCGTAGCATCGACTCGGCAGCAGCCGGTGATCGTGCAGACGTTAACATGGCCGGTGTCGCATGCAATTATGTACTCTATGCAATACTATCCGGCGGACATTATTGCATATGCAATAATGTCCGCCGGACGGTTTTGCATATGCAATCGTGTCCGCCGGGACGCTGTTGCATAATGCAATTGTGTCCGCCCGGACACATTTGCATATGCAATCGTGTCCGCCCCGTGCAAAACCGTCCTTGCAGTAAATTAAACGCCCTGATAATTGTCAACCTCGGACCCCTGATGGACAAGGAACAATAATAATATCTCTTATGATAGCGCGGGGTCGACTCAATTATTGAGTCTTGGATACAAGGTTCCGTTCATCGACTAAAAATGTAGTCAGGATGCCCTGCGACACAGAGAAAAATGCACGCGAAATGCCGTTACGAAATAGCTGACTTCTGGGTACCAGTCGCTGCACACTATTAATACAAAAAGATCGATCTACTAGCGCATTGAAACGGTGGTTTGTGTTCGTTGTAAGTATTTTTCGACATTTTTTGTCCGGGCGACGGCGCTACATTTTTTGTCCGGGCGCATTTGGTATTTTGAGAATTTTGGACGGGCGCGCCCGGGCGCAGCGCCCGGACAAAACCTTCGGTCAGCCCACGCTCGCTCACGCACATGTACATGTACATGTCCGCCGGACGGTTTTGCATAGCCCCGGACACGATTGCATATGCAAAAGTGTCCGGAGCGGACAGTATTGCATGGCGGACACAATGGACCTTATGCACATGACGTCATTTCAGTAGGGCGCCCTCGCTTAGAGGTCAAAAGGCGCTTGTTCATTGGCCAATCTTGTGCGCCGCGCGTACAAATCTGTGCGTTTCCATTGTTTCGTCATCGTAAGATGGCGGCTGGATGACGTCAATGCATAAGGTCTATTGCATCTGACACCGGTTCTACTAGGAGTGTGAGTTCGTGCTTATTATGCGGTACACTGTAAGCATTATGTGTCTCAGTCTAAATTGCTCTCCGACGAAGACTTATCCATCGATCATTAGTTATTTAGCGGATGAAATTTAACACATTACGAAACTGAAAATACATAAACTTAAATCAAGATATGATGTGTGTGTAGCATTTGCCAACGCCAAATTATCACTTCGACAAACCAGCGAAGAAATCCATAGGGGTTTGTGGCGACTTTGACAACCCAGTTAAAACTTCACTTAAAACACTGCTACAAGGAAGGTCTACTGTTTTTTACAGTAGATTTTTGCAGTTTTTAAAATAATTCCGCCCAGGAATTAGCAAAAATTTTAGTTTTTTGGGTATACCCCTTTAAGACGATGTAGAAACAGATGGAAGAAGTAATTGGCACTGGGAGAATTCATTCACCTTGAAAATTCCATTTGACTTCTGTGGTCAAAAGGGCTTGCCATTACTTTGTACACGTAAATCTCAGCAAACCCTCAAAGGGTAGATTGCCCACCTTGTTTGAAAATAATCATCAATCATCCTTATCCAGAGCAGCTTGTCCCTGTCAGAAAGACTGCGGGAGACTTGTTTGACAGGTGAAGGTTTTGTATCAGGGTAACACTATACTTATAAAACAAACATCCACTTGTGGGGGGGGGGGGGTTGTTAGTAAGGCCATGGAGGAAGGAAACACAAGGCACTGTAATCCTGCTGGTCATCAACCCATTCATAAAAAAACATGTTGAGGGGATATAAAGTACTTTTTATAGGAAATAAACATCTCTATAGCTCCTCTGAGGGGTATTATGCTTGAAAATGAACTAAAAAAGCTTGCATACCCCGGGTGTAAACTGATTTCACAGACTGCATGAAAATTTAGTAGGGCCGCCGCAGAATGATAAAGTATTACGTAACACGAGGTACAAAGAGAATGTCACAAAAAGGCAAACGAATACGTCATGCCCGCGAGAATAGGCATCAAGAGCTTCAGACTGTTGTTTCTTTAGAGCATTCAAGCCTAAACGACCGTCTCCAAGCATGTTTTTTAGCTTGAATATTATCTGCGTCGCTGAGCTTTGTGGATTGACGATGTGATGACTGCAACTGAAGTCATTCATTGACCTTTAGCTTCATTTTGTCACGCACATAGTTTGCATAGTCATCTTCAATGAGTCACGTGATATGAATATTGCATACATTACAAGTCATTTACATAGTATGGTCACGCCTCAAAATAGCAAATATCCAAGACCTTGGTTGGATCCGGTTGTCCGGTTGCACCACACTAAATAGGCAAACAATTCATGCGCCAAACTGATTACATGTATCGTAATTTGTATGCCCTCAACATCTTATGAATAATAACGTTTTTCGGGTCATGGAATTGATAGATTGTGTAATTATAACAATTACCAGAACCTGGAGGTTCTGTGCTTCAACTTCTGAAGAGATTTGATAACTTTAGGCGAATTGGAGAAGTGCCTCATGAAAACTGGCAGCAAGTCGGCTATGGAAAAAGTACATTTTTCGGGGTGTTTATTATTATTATTATTATTATTATTTATTTATTTATTTATTTTTATTTATTTATTTTTTTTTTGGGGGGGGGGGGTAATTAGTAAAAATTCCAAACAGCTGACCTGCCAAAAATTGAAAAGAAATCTGAAGTTTAGTTTTAGAAAATATATTTGATTGGTTTTCGAGATGCTGAGAGACTTAAAATTATGTTTTTAGTATTTTCGAAATTAAGCTATTTAGCATTGGTTGCCATGGGAGTTTTCTTAGTGTGGTGCACCCCATAGAAAATAACGCTAGTCAAAGCGCCCTCTAAGTTTATTCATTACTAACGTGTACAGGGTCTGCGGGTCGGGAGTACATTATCTGAACTATGGTTGTGTGTATGCGCAATCATCGTGGTCTTAGAACCAAGACTACACGGTTCTCTGAAATGAGATCATTAATTTACAAGATGCAACTAAGAAAATGGTGTGTGACAATAAACATGGTCATTCCGATCAAATTTTAGTCAGTGAAGTCTTACTCATAAGTACTTTATTTGATCCTTTCTTTACTGAGCCGAACGGCCAATAAATCAAAACACATAATCACTAATTTTAAGTCATTTCTACAAAGTGTAAGGACTGGGAGAGTCCAATTCTTTGATATCCTAGAATGGACGATTCCATCTAAGGGGGGGGGGGTGTTTGCGCAGACAATAATTGTTGAGTTATTGGTGTTAGCTGCTCGGGTAACTCCTGAAAGAATATGAAGTTTACTGTCAACCCTACTCACAACTTCTTTACACCTAGGCCACCACCGAAGACGGTCAGAAACTGTGAAAAACAAAATGCTTCTGACACATTCGCACTGCTACAGCGCTCAGACTTCTGCAGCCACACGGATATATAAATGGTTTACTATAGATCTTCACCGAAACTCGAAAAGTGTCACATCAGAGCAAATCAATGATCCGAGTATGGAAATAAATCAAACTACTTTTGATAGCGCCCTCTTTTGAATCCACCTCCTCCAGCCCATGTTAATTTCCCGTATGGGGACAGAATCTCCGGGGGGACAGATTTCCCTGGGACACCGGCATCCTGTTTCATTATTTCTACAAAGTGGAGGTATTATTATTAGTCAGTGAAAATTTGCCCGCCACAAATTGACAATATTTTTGACCGCATGAGGGCGCTTTCATCAGGAATTGTCTTGCATCACAATTACAGTTTCATTTCATTTTAATTGCCTGTATGTAGTTTTTTTGCATCAATGACGAAATACATAAACATAATAATAACAACATTGAACCAAAAAAAACTGTTTGTTTGCTTGTTTTGCACCACGTGAATTCGGTTCACATACGCCCTCAAGCGGTCAAAAATAGGGCGATTTCCGAAGTTTAACTTCGGAAAGGCCAAGCATTGTTTGTTATAATATTGTTAGTTATAAACATTTGTAGGGTTTGTAATCGTCCCTGCTGGTGACTATAATCTTGTGTGGACTTATGTATCCAAAGGCATTAACATGCGCAAAATCCCGGCTAGCACAACGAATCTTGTTGGTGTTTTCATTCAAACGTGACTACCTCCTTTACTTTATGTATTTATTGAAAGTGGAATAAATTCACTTTTCAGATGTAATTCAAAATGTGAATGTAAATGATGATTAACTCGATAATAATCAAACAGTGGTAGTCTTAAACTATCTCATGTTTGCTGTTAAAGTGTTTTAATTAGCTTCTCCAAACGCGTCAAACGTTTTTTGCAAACTATATTCTAAAATAATGAAGCAGTTAGCCAATCAAAATCAAATACATTAGTTTTGCTGAACCGTACAAAATTATGGAATGTTGTTCCTTTGTTAAACTGTGATACTTATTTTATTATACTGTGTGTTCAGTCTCTAAACAACGGAATGAATGCGTATTTAATTTCAACAGACCCCTCCCTCAGTCCAGATCTATACTCTGCATGTAACGATAATCGTTGTTTCTATAATGTAGTGTTATTTATTGCATTGGCCCTCTGATGTCCACGTCATACACCATTGGAAAGCTCTATATCTGTAAGCTTTCTAGCCATAGTATGGTACCCTCTTTCCATTGTGTATTACATTATGTATGTATGTAGACCTATGTACAATGTAATCTGATAAGCGGTCGATGTATCAATCAATCACAAACTGGAGTTTGGTGGAAAGGCAAGCGTTAATCTAATCCGTGCATAAATTGCACTCTCCCCGGGGGGACCAAAATCGATCTTTGTTCCAAAAGGGTGAACTCTAATTTGTTTCACTATTTCATTTGCTTTCAACTAAAATGCAAGCTTTGTAATATACTGTGATACCCATAAATTGCCTTTGCCTTCATTGAAAATCCACTGTTTCCTTTGTCGGCAAAGGATTATCTAACGTTGGTATCCATACAAAAGGGGATCAACAGTTTCCAAATTATGTAGGCCCTTAATCTTTTTCACCTTTAAATCAGACACATTTTGACTCTTGTTTTTTGGTTTTTCAATGCTCGATTATTTATTGTTATTCCTTTACCAATCATGCCTTACATTATTTGTATGTCTTACGGAAAAACAACAACTACAAATCCTTTATCAACTTAAACCCAAGTCTAAGCGTGCATTTCAATTCTTAAGGTTTACCCCGAAACGATGTATCCCGTTTTCCCAAATCTACAGCTGCATCCAAAACAAATACGTTCACATCCTCCAGCAAGTTGGTTCTACTCTAGTGTAAATAATCAAAGATTTTTAATACAGCTAACGTTTGAAGTAAGCAGCGAGTCCTTCTAAGTTTTTTTCAAATAATAACGGTTTTAACAAATTATCATTTTATGGATTGTTTTTTATCTTTATAGGAATCCAGCCATGTTCAAATTGATATGGCAATTTATTTTTTTCAGGGATCCAGGTAGCTAATACTATACTGATCTCAAAGTACATCGTCAAAAAAAAACTACAGCAGCATGAACATGGTTTACAATTGGTTTGTTTGTTTGTTTGTTTGTTTGTTCGGGGTGTTTGTTTGCTTGTTTTCGGGAGTGTTTCATTATTTATTTATTTTTTCATTCATTGGTGCATAACATTAAAAGAGAGGTATAACACGATGTGTTCGGTTTCTTTTCTTTTGGGTTTCATTCAGTAAAAATATGGATAAGTTATAGTTAACCGTTAAGTTTGTTTATAGCAAAGTATCCACTATTTTAACAAAATATCCAGTTGTTTGTAATTATAAATTAGAATAAACGACACGCGTAATGCAAGCAGTACCGTAAATCTGTGGTGGTAATAGCGGCTCTGTGACGGCTTTGAAATTAGTATTTTCGTTTTTGTGTGTGTGTTTTGTTTGAGTTTTGGATAGGGTGCATAATCAAAGTTAAATTCAGCTACGGACACAAGATAACGACATCGAGAACGAATACATAGTATTTATTGTGGTCTTAAAACATTTGCTTCACTGAGATATTAGTCTTTGTATGATAACAAAAAGAGAGATTGATACCTTGTTTTTATTCACACATCGGTTTCTCTGCAGTTGGGAAATTAATTTGAATGATCCTGGCCACCTTCCCTAACTTTAAGGAATATAAGTTACTCTTAATCTCCGAGGATTTAATTCTTCATTTATGAGCAATTTCAGATGGAAATACGTGTGGGCTTATTTACAAATGTATGAATATCAAAGCAAATGCCTTCCTGACGGTTTAAACTTTCCGTTAAGCCATGGTACTGTTTTTAACTGTCTGTTTGTAATCAAACTTTGTTTACTCCGCCCCCCCCCCCAAAAAAAAGGTTTAAAATTGTCAAATATTCCAAGTTCCCTCTGGAGACCTAGCCAAATAACATATACAAAGGAAATAAAAAATACAAAAAAATGACCTCCCCTTTACGAAAGCACACAGTGGTAGTAAAGCCACCCCTGACTGCAATCGATCATGTCTTCGACAGATGGCTTCCAGATGGCTTGACAGGTTGCAAATTATTTTATTTGGTCTAAAGGCTCGTATGTGATGTTTCAGATCATTTGACATGCATTATTATCAGCTCTCTTAATAAAACAAAAAATAATAATAACTAATAATAATAAGAAGAATATGAAAAAATGAGAATAACAATAATACAAAATAATAACGATAAATATATATAAATAAATATATGCTAATTATAAAGGTACTGTTGAAAACAGTACGATGGTGTACGCGGGTGAGTTTATTCTGATGATGTCACGACAGGTTAAAGAAATATCAACTCTTATTATATTTATCCAACAGAAATGCATAACGATTAAGTTTTCTCTCTATTTTAGGTGAATGGAAGTTCATCACTATAGTTTATTACATAATGAGTCCAACTTGAGCGGTGTAACTTCGAGGCCTCACTTATAACTCCTCTAAATTATTACGAAAAATAAATAATTTAAGCTTCCCTTTAAAACACCATAAATTATTGTCAAAACAATTCAATCCGTCGTCTTTGAAAGGTCCTCTTCTTGTCCGCTATGCCGTTCAAGTCTATAATGAAATCAAATAAATCGACAAAACTCAAGGTTTGATACATCTAATGGAATTTAAACAAAAATTGGGGAATTAATAATGGTTTCTGTTTCACCAAAACAGTTTAATCTATATTAAAGGTATCGTACACGTTTGGAAATGACTCAAAACAAATATTACCATAAAAACTTACTTGGTAACAAGCAACGGAGAGCTGTTGATAGTATAAAACATTGTAGGAAACGACTCCCTCTGAAGTAAGGTATTTTTTGAGAAAGAGGTAATTTCTCACTAAAATAAAAACAAACTTCTTGCAAGAAGTTTTTATTCCTGTCTGAAAGCACTCACACTTGTACAACAAGGGTGTTTTTTCTTTCATCATTTTCTTGCAACTTCGATGACCAATTGAGCCCGAATTTTCACAGGCTTGTTATTTTATGCATATGTTGGGATACACCAAGTGAGAACACTGGTCTTTGACAATTACCAAACGTGTTCAGTGCCTTGAAGTATAACTGTATATAACATCGCGAGGTCCTTTACTCAAAGATTTGAAAAGTGGGGGGGGGGGGTTGGCATATGAGAATTTAATGCTGCAATTACAATCAAAATACCTAGAAATGAACCCAAGCTCAAGTCCCATTCTAACCAGTTTCTGTTTTAAGCCTGACCAAGAAATGGGGCAGCCCCCCCCCCCCCGGGATCCGTGAGTTTTTAGAGTGGTGGGTCGTTGGAGAAGTAGTTGCGGTTGTGGTGACGGCCATGGTTAAAACTAATTTAGAAATTATGTTCAGGTATTTTACATCGTCCGTGACATTGTGCCTGTAATGATTGTGTTGGTTGTGGTTTGGTCGGTTTCGTGTTCACGTTTTAAAAACATTATTATTGGCGTGTGGTCCGCATATTATAGGCCGTGATCAACTCCCAATTATTATTCACTTTGCCTGGGAACTACATAATTTGTTCACCCGTGATATAGTTTCAGAATGAAAAAAAAAACAAATATGATTGTTTCCAGGTGCACAAGTGCGCACAAAAAGGTAAAATTTGGATTTGAAATTAGCACCACTTTCAGCTATTAAAAGATCATTTTCTTCATACTTACATACTTGATGGACCTATACCCCGAACTATCAACTATGGAAAAAATAGCTTTGTTGCCATAATTCAGTGTGGTTTCGCCATTATTTCGGTTTGAGAATAGTGAAATTTTCCTTTTTGCCTATTTTCAAAGTTTGAATTTATTGGGATCTTTTCTGTTCATGGAATTAACAAAAACACCCACAATTTAGTAACACAGTGTCACACAATTCAATTTCAAACATTTTCAATGTGCTCTATGTGGAGATTGGGAAAAGTCTAATATCACCCCTATATGTGCGCACTTTTGAAAGTGGGAACAGTCATACACAGATTTAGCAGGTTTTGTTTGCTATTCTAGCCAAAGTTCACTCACTTACCGATCATGTATCACAAAAGTTGTGCTCTAGCCACATTTTGAGAGGTTGATCGCGGCCTATTATCAATCAGTCGTATTACGTAATCCTTAAGTTAGCTTTAACACATACATACCTTTGTTGACCATACAACTCTGTCTAGTGATCCGAGTGAAAATGTGTCATAAGATTCACTGAAACTACGTGTTGCGACTTCATCTTGACCCACTCCAATTATGTATTTGCGATCAGAGATCTTCACCCAAACTTCCATTTCAGCTTTTAAAGTGCACTCTGAAATTGTTGGTTTCTCACTGCAGTTCCGGGCGTCTGTGTCTTCGCATTGTTTGATCCTGCATTTTTGTTCTTTTATATCAAACTCTGTAAAGAAATTAAGCATTATTTGGAAATTCGTCAAGTCTATTTAGCTTCGCCTTTCCCAATATTTTTAAAACATTTTTTGCACCGTCTTGTCTCTCACCATCTTCATTTTAATATCAGTTTAAAGATCGACGATGTTAGCCTACGATTATTAGCAACAATAACACCAGGGGGGGGGGGAGACACGATATTGCGCAATTCTCTCCCCGATGCTGTGTGAACGTACCATTACAAAAAATAGGGGTGCTTAAATTTTACACTAACACGAATGGATTAAATTAGATAAAAGTAAGGCAGTATTAATTTACCGATTATTATGTATAGTTTATTTGTCAGGTTTTTGGAGTGGAATAAAATGCAAATATTTGACAAATATTTAGACAAGACTATTTTGAAAATGCATTTGTCCCTCCAACATCAGGCGCATGGCCAGACAACAGCACCATACCGTTAATCAATGTATAATATTGCTTTGAACGAAAATTTCGACACCCCTAAAACAGTGTCACAAAACGCGACGGAAGTGAAAAATTTGACCATTCTACCCATGAGATTTTTTCAAGTTCTTGTTTAAATAATAGTTTTCTAACATTGTGAAGTTTAAAAAAAAAATTCACCCATTCTACCCAATCGATTTTTATGATTTTCAAAATGTAACGTTCGAATTAAATAGTAACTTCCGTTATCGGTTTCATGTGTGGACCAGTCGGCGTCCGGAGTTTGTGTGTGTTGGTATGGTATATCGAGCAGTCAGGGTGACACACACAGGCTGCGTTTCCTGGTATGAAGCCTGGGACCAATCAGAGCGCTTCATTGCTGCGACCTGACTGCATGAATAGAGATTCGACTGCATGCATGTAAGGCATGCTCATGAGTGAGACGAGTATCAACGTTGATGGCGCCTTTTTCTTTTTCCGTGTCCGCCCCCCCCCCTGAATAACACCTTTAAGTAGCATTATAATTTAACGATATACTAGTTGCAATGCCAGTCATATCGTCTGCAAAGAAATCTATTCCAGACAGTTTACTTACCAGCCGCAAGAAGGCCGTTCGTGACACTTGATCGAAGTGCAATATAAACTTTGTCGGTTGCTTTTTTAGCTGTGTATTTCTGTTGGACGTTCTCCCCGGGATACTTATCCATATCAATCCAAGACGGAACTAGAAGAAATGAAGTACAATGTAAGGGCGCTGTTTTATAAACTACTACATCTTTTGTGTCATAACATTTTGCAATGCTGTTTTCAAGTAGACGGAAAAGTGGGACCCACAATTTGTGGAAAGGGATATGAACAACAGCTGATTCATTTTCAATTGATAAAGTTGAGTTACATATTTTGCTTTTCGAGTTGGCTTATTAAAAATGTTGCTTTGCTGGGAAAGATTTCAGATATAAGGCCTATAGTAGGCTGATGTCATACTAAGAGTTTAAAGACGGTCGAAGAGTCTTAAAGTACACTTCCTTTTTTTCCGCCATTGTGTTTTTTGCCTGCAAAAGATAATAGTCAAATACGATTATAGACGGGCTAAAACAAGATTAATAACAAATGGAAATGGCATATGAGAGTGATAGTATTATGAAACAACTTACCACGAAAAGTCTTAGTCTGTATTTGTTCAACTCTTTGTATTTCTGTCAAAAGAAATTCATTTTATATTGCTTGAGTAAGGAATAAGTTTAACAGTTTTATTTATTTATCATTGTTTTTAATTATGGACATACCCTCCGATGGCCCACCGGTCTGCAGCCAGTAGACCGAAAACACATTTTAGTTAATCACTCGTTCGGTTTTTAGCAAAAATAGGTGAAACCTTTTAAGCTCTATCCTCAGACAGGCCCGATTGACATGGTCTATGACCCTATATGCAGTGTGACTCATGGGTTCCGAATCTCTAGTTAGAAAACACTTTCCCCCATAGGCTTGTGCACAAAAAATACTGCGTTTTTCGATGTAAACACATACTAATTTACCCAAAACAAATTAAAAATTTAAAATATGTTAATATTTATGTCAAACTCTCTCTACAACCTCTGGAAAGGTTATTAGCTTTGAAAAAAAATATGGAATCCACATTACAAAGGAGTTATTCACGTTTCCCCACGGTCTACTGGCTGAGAGGGCAGCCGTGTAAATCTGACAGGGGCGGGGCATCGCAGGGTTAAACAACAAGGGTGCAGTAACCCTTCAAGGTGCTATGCGTACCCGTTTCCGAAGTGTGCAGTGTGGTAAGTATAAAGGGACTCGTTGCCATGGATCGGGCGAATTGGTCTATGAAAAGCGTTTGTAACCGTTTGTTATAAAATGCATTATGGTTAGAAAGATGTTTTAAAAGTAGAATGTTATGATCCACACAAATATGCCTCGAAATTGGGTGGTTTGCCTTTTCCATCGTGACCTAACGCCTCACGGCATTTTGTAGAGCAAATTGTTTTACTCCAGAAAATGGTGGACCGTTTTAGTTCGCAAAGTAAAAAGAAAACCCCGCAATTTCGAGGCATATTTGTGTGGCTCAATGTATTCTATACTTTGAATACATCTTTCTAACCATATGCATTTTATAACAAACGGTTACAAATGCTTTTCATAGACTCACCCGATCCAAGGCAACGTGTCCCTTTAACTGCTGGTTCCATAGGCATCAGCCATGTTTTAAAAACTACACTGGAACAACTGGGTGTTAAAATTGACACTTCAGGTGTTATCATATAAATAGATACAAAATTGACTCAAAATTCACAGCAAAAACTGTTAAAATAACAATATTTTTTGCCAAAGAACACAATTGCATAGGTGTTAATTAAACACCCTTTAATGTTAATTTTAATCCCTCTTGGGTATCTGTATGTGATAACACCCCTGATTTTGATTTTAACACCCCAGTTTTGCAGTGTATGGTCTCGCAGGGTTAATTACCGGAAAGTAACTTAAACATACGTGTGAAGACACTTTTTTATTTGCATTATTGTAAGTAAGAAAATCGAATTATTTTTTCTCGAAGGCGAAAAAGACCCTGTGCTAGGGTCGAAACGTCAGGCAATTAACTTTGATGTGGCATTATTGTATTTTTGTTATGCTAATATATTTGAAGGAATATTTACATTTATTTAAATGGTAAAAGATAAATACCTCTTGTCTGATATACCGTTGCCCCATTTCTCGGTTTTCCTGTGCAAAATAATTCATTGTTAACCACATGGTCATTAGTTTGTAATTACAAAACTTACACAAATCACCTCATATTGATATCTTAAGGTTAACGTTTAACTAACGTTTCATTCGTTAAAAAAGAATCAAGCTGTAAAATAATTGTATGAATGTAAACATAGGTATGGACATCGTAAGATTATTCTAAGCCCTAAGTTATAAAATGAAAAAACGCTCAAAGGCACTGAACACAATTGGAAATTGTCAAAGACCAGTGTTCTCACTTGGTGTATCACAACATATGCAAACAAGAACAAGCCTGTGGAAATTTGGGCTCAATTGGTCATCAAAATTGCAAGAAAATGAAAAAGAAAAAACCGCCCTTGTTGTACAAATTTGTGTGCTTTCAGATAGGAATAAAAACTTCTTGCAATAATTTTTTTTGTTAGTGAAAAATTACCTCTTTCTCAAAAACTACGTTACTTCAGAGGGAGTCGTTTCCTACAATGTTTTATACTATCAACAGCTCTCTGTTGCTTGTTACCAAGTAAGGTTTTATGCTAATATTTGTTTTGAATCATTACCAAACGTGTAAGATGCCTTTAAAACAATAATAAAACTAGGGCCCAATGTCAACGAGCTGCTTATTAAAAACAGACAGCTAAGCACAACAAAATTATAAGTACCAGAGGAAGGTAACGAGCCAAAACACCATATCTCATGTACTATCTTTAACTATGGTATCCTGCTCGTTTTTTGCTTGGCAGAAAATTGTTGAAGAAATGCTGTGCTTAAGCGCTAAAGCTGCTCTTTGCAATTGGGTCCTGTCTTTTATAAAGCTTTCCTGAGATTTAGTTTTCCCTGATTTCATTATTTGTCTTCAATGGGTAAATTGGATCAATTGTATATACATGTTAATTTACCTTTGGTTGTTTGGGCTATTTCTTTGCACTTTCCTCTCTGTAGACCACCAGTCAATGGTGAATCAATTAATGGCGAATCTTCACCGGCAATAAAAACTTTAAAACCACCTTCAAAACATTGAAGTTGGAAGTCCAACATGTTGTTCCTCACTTTGTTGCTGATCCCTTTAGTGTGGAGTACTTTATTGTCAGATTTGACGGTCAACTTTTTAGAGGTGAAAACTTAGTTTAAAAAAAGGAAACAAAGGACAAGAAAAATTAAAATGTAAAATTAATAACCAAGAGTGTGTTGAAGAATAGGATTTTTCCTTAAGTGTACAGAATAAACAAATGTCCACTGCAACACAGAGCTGCGCGTGTGTGGGTGTGTGTGTAGGTAGGTCGGTGGGTGGTTGGCTGTATAGGTTGGTTGTTTTATGGTTTGTTGGGGTGTTTGTTTGTTGGGGTATTGGGGTGTTTTTTGTTTGTTTGTTGGGGTGTTTGTTTGTTGGGGTGTTTGTTTGTTTGTTTGTTTGTTTGTTTGTTGGGGTGTCGGGGTGTCGGGGTGTTTGTTGGGGTGTTTGTTTGCTTGTTTGTTTGTTTGTTTGTTTGATTGTTTGGTTGGTTGGTTGGTTGGTTGGTTGTTTATTTGTTTGTTTATTTGTTTGGCTGTTGGGGGTGTTTGTTTGTTTGTTTGTTCGTTTGTTTGTTTGGGGGTTTCGGGGGAGGGGTGTTTGTGTGATTGATTGATTGATTGATTGATCGACTGATTGATCGATTAATTGATCAATTAATTAATACTATTATTGTTATTATAAATTTTTCTTTACGATCGAACGAATCAATGGCCTCTTCGGGGATCGTGTTTTACCGACTTGGACAGTACATCAGATTTATATAGTAAACAAGAAAATGATCTGTACTTGTATGAACTTCAATTTAGCTTTCGGATTATTAAATGATTAACAATTCTGTGCTTTTCAATCATTTTGGGCCACAATCGCCCCCCTCCCCCATCTCCCCTCCCCTTTTTTTCTCTCGCTTTAAATAATAAAATATGTAACAAAAGAAACTATTTACCAAGATCGATCGTGCCCGTGCTGTATCTTATATGAAATATGTCCTCATTGTCGTCATTGAAATTTACGGTTTCTTGAAACGTCTTGCCTCCTAATGGTGAAAAAAAATCATTATTAATTAAGTGGTGACTAATAGGACAGGGGATGGATCCTAGGCCTCATCCGAATTGGCGGCTACAGCTACGGCTATATATACGGCTGTTGCTAAGGGTGTTGCTAAGGACGTCCTATACCTGAATGCATGATGACGCGGAAATCTAGCCGTAGCCGTAGCTGTAGCTGCCAATTTGGACACGGCCTTAATTTAAGCTTAGTTGCGTATAAATTAAATAAAATTAATTGTACAGTTTGAGTTGTAATCTTTACCAACGATATAACAATTTATTATTATTATCAATATTATTATTTGTTTTCTTCATTTTTAATATTATTATTATAATAAAAATCCTACCCTCTCATGATGCAACTTGCTCTCCAATCCTACCCTTTCATCTTTCATGTTTCCCTGCATTGTTATCGAACAATGCATTTACCACTTTTATGGTCCAGTAATCCATCCTTTCATACTATACATCCTTTGTCCTCACCACTTTACTCCTATTGGTTTATAGCCACCAATTGTTTCTGAAATAGAAACTTTGATTGGCTATAATTTTCCCGCTTCTTTCTGGATCCTTCCCTTAATCCCTTTCCCCTCTCTTTTTCTATAAATGGATATGTATTTGTTTGTACTTGTTTTATGCCTCTGAAGAAGGTCCGGTCTGGATCGAAAGCTAAGGCCATCTACCCTACTTATTATTATTATATATATATATATTTTTTTGCTTATTTTTCCTCTTTGAATCACCCCAGATTCCGATAATTATAATTCTATGAAAACTGCACTCCCTGCAGTATTTTGCCTGATTTACATTTGGGTTTTTTCTTGTGAATTTTGAAATCATCAGCGTCAACCATGTGTAACATGAATCGAGCGTCCCCAATTGTGTCAGAAAGCTGTAGAATTTCATCGGCATAGTGAGTGTATATACCCCAGGATGGCGACTACTCTGACTCTATTTCAGAGTAAACCCAGGCTACTTAGATCCCTAAGTAACGTTTCGCACTGTGTAGTCTAACATCATAAACAGGAACAGAGCAAGTGTCCCTCTGAAGGACTCGAGTTAGGATAGTAAAAAAAGTTATTGACATGGTTTTGATGACAGCTTTCAATTCCGTCAAAAATCGTATAAAGGGTTGTGGCCTGGCTAGAACGTAGCTTTGGCCGGAAAATGTATATAATGTGACCCTAGTTAGTTCATAAACAGTTCTCGATACATCCATCTCGTCTTTATCCCGTCTGCAGTCCGTTTATATCAAGTTCAGATCACGTTTTTCTTCCTTAAGGATGCATGAAATCATCAAAGAAAAGGTACGTTTTAACCATCGCCTATTGCCTTTTTAAAAGACAGAGACCATTGTCTCCCACCAAAACAACATCCATACAGTCATAGGATGCTTTATAACAAGTGATTATACCAAAACTTCAAATTTCACAACGTTTCTCTGCCCAGTTATCTTTCGTTAGTTACCGCCGGCAATAGTTTCACATTTCCCGTACTACCATTTACATACCGCTAATTTGTTAAAGACTATTGGGCGGAACAGTGCCTATATAGGCACTCCCTCTCCTTCTTTCTCACACCACTTCCTATCCGTTCAAGCAAACAAACACACACACACACACGCATCCTTACGGATCCGGTTTGTGGGGTACTGCTATTGTTGTTCTATTATTCCCTTTTCTGAAGAATTCCCTTGTGGGGCCCAATTGTTCCTATTGAAATGACCTTGTGGGGTCAATTGTTCCATTGTTGTCAGGACCCCACATATGCCCTTCCGTGTGTCCACACACGTTTGTAAATCCCGCTTACCGAGGACTTCTCTTTGTTCTCCCATTGTTTGGACATTTTTTTAGTGACGTCCCCATTGGGTTTGTACAAAAAAACGAAGCGATGACGTCCTCGCTCTGTCAAACACCCGGATCCCTTTTGTTAAAGTCCTCGGTTTTAATGGATAGACACGCTCACACACACACACACACATGTTTGTTAATCCCGCTCACCGAGGACTTCTCTTTGTTCTCCCATTGTTTGGACGTAGTTTTTTTTAGCGACGTCCCCATTGGGTTTGTACACGAAAACGAAGCGAGGAAGTCCTCGCTCTGTCAAACACCCGGATCCCTTTTGTTAAAGTCCTCGGTTTGAATGGATAGACACGCTCACACAAACACACACACACCCACAAACGTTTGTGAATCCCGTAAATCGAGGACTTCTCTTTGTTCTCCCATTGTTTGGACTTATTCTTTTTTGCGACGTCTCCATTGGTTTTGTACACGAAAGCGAAGCGAGGACGTACTTGTTTGCAAGACGTACATTAAATGAACTCTTTTGTAAACTCTTTTGTAGTTTAAGTGACTGATTCATCAGAGTGTGTGTTTGAATCCCAGTTTGACATCTGTGTCCTGAAAACCAATTACTCTAATTAATTTAAAAATCTGAACTTTAACAGTATTAAGAAACTGACAGTATTTCAGTCATATAAATATGCATTAAATAGACGATATTTACTGTTGAAATACGTCGATTGCATGCATTAGGAAAACTTCAAAATCTCTAGCATTTTGTCCTTCTTGTAAATCAAAGACTTTTCTTTGTTTCGACATGATTTTATCTTAAAAGTTATCACTGAAGCTAAGATAAAGCGTTCTTATCTCAGATTCAAAACGGAAACAAGCAAACCAATTCTTGTGGTAGAACGCCAAAGTCTTGAAAGCTAGCCACACAAGAGCTTTGGGGGTAACGTTCCCAGGAAGTATAACCCTCTTAACTATCTCGCCACCTAGGTTATAAATATTGTTCTCGTTCATTTCCCAATGGCTAATTATTGAACTAATTTATATTTGGTTCCTATAAAGCGGAAATAACACACTATTTTGAAGAAAATAAATCTTTGACACAATAAGATTTTAATTAAATTGAATAAGCACCTTTTTCTTTGTTCTTGTTCTTGTTCTTGGAATTGGCATTGTCTGTTCGGAGAAAAAAATATACAAAGTAAACTAATGTCGAACGCCTTTTTATCAAATTCAACAGGTTTTACCTGAAGGTTTTACCTTAAAAACTTGTACCGTATACTTATTTGCAAGATTTGCAAGACTACATGAATGACCTTTGACGATAACAATGATCTAACCTTGTTTTCGTCTTTGTTTCAGATTTATGTTAAGAGCAACTTACATTACTCATGCGTCACTGAACAATTATAAATATCGTAAAAGTTATCATTCAAGCTAAGATAAAGCGTTCTTATCTCAGATTCAAAACGGAAACAAGCAAACCAATTCTTGTGGTAGAACGCCAAAGTCTTGTAAGCTAGCCACACAAGAGCTGTGGGTGGTAACGTTCCCAGGAAGTATAACCCTCTTTATTACCGGTTGGACAGGTGGCCCCCTGAGCCTGTGGCAAATAAAGTGTTTTGTTTTAACACCCAAGTGGTATAGAACGATTATCCAGCAGCGAACATCTTCCTGGCGCGAAGATTACGCCACCTAGGTTATAAAACATTTATCCCAAAGTACGTGCGTGCGGACACGACCGGGAACACGCATTTTCCCGGAGTATAAAGCATTTTATCGTAACGCGGTAGTATGTGATAACCAAGTAGCTTCTTATTGAACTAATTAATACTTGGTTCTTATAAAGCGCTCATATCCCAGTAGTTAATTATTGAACTAATTAATACTTGGTTCTTACAAAGCGTTCATTTCCCAGTGGCTAATTATTGAACTAATTTATACTTGGTTCCTATAAAGCGGAAATAACACACTATTTTGAAGAAAATAAATCTTTGACACAATAAGATTTTAATTAAATTGAATAAGCACCTTTCTCTTTGTTCTTGTTCTTGTTCTTGGAATTGGCATTGTCTGTTCGGAGAAAAAAATATACAAAGTAAACTAATGTCGAACGCCTTTTTATCAAATTCAACAGGTTTTACCTGAAGGTTTTACCTTAAAAACTTGTACCGTATACTTATTTGCAAGATTTGCAAGACTACATGAATGACTTTTGACGATAACAATGATCTAACCTTGTTTTCGTCTTTGTTTCAGATTTTTGTTAAGAGCAACTTACATTACTCATGCATCACTGAACAATTATAAATATCGTAAAATTTATCATTCAAGCTAAGATAAAGCGTTCTTATCTCAGATTCAAAACGGAAACAAGCAAACCAATTCTTGTGGTAGAACGCCAAAGTCTTGAAAGCTAGCCACACAAGAGCTTTGGGGGTAACGTTCCCAGGAAGTATAACCCTCTTAACTACCTCGCCACCTAGGTTATAAATATTGTTCTCGTTCATTTCCCAATGGCTAATTATTGAACTAATTTATACTTGGTTCCTATAAAGCGGAAATAACACACTATTTTGAAGAAAATAAATCTTTGACACAATAAGATTTTAATTAAATTGAATAAGCACCTTTTTCTTTGTTCTTGTTCTTGTTCTTGGAATTGGCATTGTCTGTTCGGAGAAAACAATATACAAAGTAAACTAATGTCGAACGCCTTTTTATCAAATTCAACAGGTTTCACCTGAAGGTTTTACCTTAAAAACTTGTACCGTATACTTATTTGCAAGATTTGCAAGACTACATGAATGACTTTTGACGATAACAATGATCTAACCTTGTTTTCGTCTTTGTTTCAGATTTATGTTAAGAGCAACTTACATTACTCATGCATCACTGAACAATTATAAATATCGTAAAAGTTATCATTCAAGCTAAGATAAAGCGTTCTTATCTCAGATTCAAAACGGAAACAAGCAAACCAATTCTTGTGGTAGAACGCCAAAGTCTTGTAAGCTAGCCACACAAGAGCTGTGGGTGGTAACGTTCCCAGGAAGTATAACCCTCTTTATTACCGGTTGGACAGGTGGCCCCCTGCGCCTGTGGCAAATAAAGTGTTTTGTTTTAACACCCAAGTGGTATAGAACGATTATCTAGCAGCGAACATCTTCCTCGCGCGAAGATACGCCACCTAGGTTATAAAACATTTATCCCAATGTACGTGCGTGTGGACACGACAGGGAACACGCATTTTCCCGGAGTATAAAGCATTTTATCGTAACGCGGTAGTATGTGATAACCAAGTAGCTTCTTATTGAACTAATTAATACTTGGTTCTTATAAAGCGCTCATATCCCAGTAGTTAATTATTGAACTAATTAATACTTGGTTCTTACAAAGCGTTCATTTCCCAGTGGCTAATTATTGAACTAATTTATACTTGGTTCCTATAAAGCGGAAATAACACACTATTTTGAAGAAAATAAATCTTTGACACAATAATATTTTAATTAAATTGAATAAGCACCTTTCTCTTTGTTCTTGTTCTTGTTCTTGTTCTTGGAATTGGCATTGTCTGTTCGGAGAAAAAATATACAAAGTATCCCAGTAGTTAATTATTGAACTAATTAATACTTGGTTCTTACAAAGCGTTCATTTCCCAGTGGCTAATTATTGAACTAATTTATACTTGGTTCCTATAAAGCGGAAATAACACACTATTTTGAAGAAAATAAATCTTTGACACAATAAGATTTTAATTAAATTGAATAAGCACCTTTTTCTTTGTTCTTGTTCTTGTTCTTGGAATTGGCATTGTCTGTTCGGAGAAAAAAATATACAAAGTAAACTAATGTCGAACGCCTTTTTATCAAATTCAACAGGTTTTACCTGAAGGTTTTACCTTAAAAACTTGTACCGTATACTTATTTGCAAGATTTGCAAGACTACATGAATGACTTTTGACGATAACAATGATCTAACCTTGTTTTCGTCTTTGTTTCAGATTTATGTTAAGAGCAACTTACATTACTCATGCATCACTGAACAATTATAAATATCGTAAAAGTTATCATTCAAGCTAAGATAAAGCGTTCTTATCTCAGATTCAAAACGGAAACAAGCAAACCAATTCTTGTGGTAGAACGCCAAAGTCTTGTAAGCTAGCCACACAAGAGCTGTGGGTGGTAACGTTCCCAGGAAGTATAACCCTCTTTATTACCGGTTGGACAGGTGGCCCCCTGCGCCTGTGGCAAATAAAGTGTTTTGTTTTAACACCCAAGTGGTATAGAACGATTATCCAGCAGCGAACATCTTCCTCGCGCGAAGATACGCCACCTAGGTTATAAAACATTTATCCCAAAGTACGTGCGTGTGGACATGACAGGGAACACGCATTTTCCCGGAGTATAAAGCATTTTATCGTAACGCGATATTATGTGATAACCAAGTAGCTTCTTATTGAACTAATTACTACTTGGTTCTTATAAAGCGCTCATATCCCAGTAGTTAATTATTGAACTAATTAATACTTGGTCCTTACAAAGCGTTCATTTCCCAGTGGCTAATTATTGAACTAATTTATACTTGGTTCCTATAAAGCGGAAATAACACACTATTTTGAAGAAAATAAATCTTTGACACAATAATATTTTAATTAAATTGAATAAGCACCTTTCTCTTTGTTCTTGTTCTTGGAATTGGAATTGGCATTGTCTGTTCGGAGAAAAAATATACAAAGCATCCCAGTAGGTAATTATTGAACTAATTAATACTTGGTTCTTACAAAGCGTTCATATCCCAGTAGTTAATTATTGAACTAATTAATACTTGGTTCTTACAAAGCGTTCATTTTCCAGTGGCTAATTATTGAACTAATTTATACTTGGTTCCTATAAAGCGGAAATAACACACTCTTTTGAAGAAAATAAATCTTTGACACAATAAGATTTTAATTAAATTGAATAAGCACCTTTTTCTTTGTTCTTGTTCTTGTTCTTGGAATTGGCATTGTCTGTTCGGAGAAAAAATATACAAAGTAAACTAATGTCGAACGCCTTTTTATCAAATTCAACAGGTTTTACCTGAAGGTTTTACCTTAAAAACTTGTACCGTATACTTATTTGCAAGATTTGCAAGACTACATGAATGACTTTTGACGATAACAATGATCTAACCTTGTTTTCGTCTTTGTTTCAGATTTATGTTAAGAGCAACTTACATTACTCATGCATCACTGAACAATTATAAATATCGGAAAAGTTATCATTCAAGCTAAGATAAAGCGTTCTTATCTCAGATTCAAAACGGAAACAAGCAAACCAATTCTTGTGGTAGAGCGCAAAAGTCTTGAAAGCTAGCCACACAAGAGCTGTGGGTGGTAACGTTCCCAGGAAGTATAACCCTCTTTATTACCGGTTGGACAGGTGGCCCCCTGCGCCTGTGGCAAATAAAGTGTTTTGTTTTAACACCCAAGTGGTATAGAACGATTATCCAGCAGCGAACATCTTCCTCGCGCGAAGATACGCCACCTAGGTTATAAAACATTTATCCCAAAGTACGTGCGTGTGGACATGACAGGGAACACGCATTTTCCCGGAGTATAAAGCATTTTATCGTAACGCGATATTATGTGATAACCAAGTAGCTTCTTATTGAACTAATTACTACTTGGTTCTTATAAAGCGCTCATATCCCAGTAGTTAATTATTGAACTAATTAATACTTGGTCCTTACAAAGCGTTCATTTCCCAGTGGCTAATTATTGAACTAATTTATACTTGGTTCCTATAAAGCGGAAATAACACACTATTTTGAAGAAAATAAATCTTTGACACAATAATATTTTAATTAAATTGAATAAGCACCTTTCTCTTTGTTCTTGTTCTTGGAATTGGAATTGGCATTGTCTGTTCGGAGAAAAAATATACAAAGCATCCCAGTAGTTAATTATTGAACTAATTAATACTTGGTTCTTACAAAGCGTTCATATCCCAGTAGTTAATTATTGAACTAATTAATACTTGGTTCTTACAAAGCGTTCATTTTCCAGTGGCTAATTATTGAACTAATTTATACTTGGTTCCTATAAAGCGGAAATAACACACTATTTTGAAGAAAATAAATCTTTGACACAATAAGATTTTAATTAAATTGAATAAGCACCTTTTTCTTTGTTCTTGTTCTTGTTCTTGGAATTGGCATTGTCTGTTCGGAGAAAAATATACAAAGTAAACTAATGTCGAACGCCTTTTTATCAAATTCAACAGGTTTTACCTGAAGGTTTTACCTTAAAAACTTGTACCGTATACTTATTTGCAAGATTTGCAAGACTACATGAATGACTTTTGACGATAACAATGATCTAACCTTGTTTTCGTCTTTGTTTCAGATTTATGTTAAGAGCAACTTACATTACTCATGCATCACTGAACAATTATAAATATCGGAAAAGTTATCATTCAAGCTAAGATAAAGCGTTCTTATCTCAGATTCAAAACGGAAACAAGCAAACCAATTCTTGTGGTAGAGCGCAAAAGTCTTGAAAGCTAGCCACACAAGAGCTGTGGGTGGTAACGTTCCCAGGAAGTATAACCCTCTTAACTACCTCGCCACCTAGGTTATAAATATTGTTCTCGTTCATTTCCCAATGGCTAATTATTGAACTAATTTATACTTGGTTCCTATAAAGCGGAAATAACACACTGTTTTGAAGAAAATAAATCTTTGACACAATAAGATTTTAATTAAATTGAATAAGCACCTTTTTCTTTGTTCTTGTTCTTGTTCTTGGAATTGGCATTGTCTGTTCGGAGAAAAAATATACAAAGTAAACTAATGTCGAACGCCTTTTTATCAAATTCAACAGGTTTTACCTGAAGGTTTTACCTTAAAAACTTGTACCGTATACTTATTTGCAAGATTTGCAAGACTACATGAATGACCTTTGACGATAACAATGATCTAACCTTGTTTTCGTCTTTGTTTCAGATTTATGTTAAGAGCAACTTACATCACTCATGCATCACTGAACAATTATAAATATCGGAAAAGTTATCATTCAAGCTAAGATAAAGCGTTCTTATCTCAGATTCAAAACGGAAACAAGCAAACCAATTCTTGTGGTAGAACGCAAAAGTCTTGAAAGCTAGCCACACAAGAGCTGTGGGTGGTAACGTTCCCAGGAAGTGTAACCCTCTTTATTACCGGTTGGACAGGTGGCCCCCTGCGCCTGTGGCAAATAATGTGTTTTGTTTTAACACCCAAGTGGTATAGAACGATTATCTAGCAGCGAACATCACGCCACCTAGGTTATAAAACATTTATCCCAAAGTACGTGCGTGTGGACATGACAGGGAACACGCATTTTCCCGGAGTATAAAGCATTTTTTCATAACGCGATAGTATGTGATAACCAAGTAGCTTCTTATTGAACTAATTAATACTCGTTTCTTATAAAGCGCTCATATCCCAGTAGTTAATTATTGAACTAATTAATACTTGGTTCTTATAAAGCGCTCATATCCCAGTAGTTAATTACTGAACTAATTAATACTTGGTTCTTACAAGCCGTTCATTTCCCGGTGGCTAATTATTGAACTAATTTATACTTGGTTCCTATAAAGCGGAAATAACACACTATTTTGAAGAAAATAAATCTTTGACACAATAATATTTTAATTAAATTGAATAAGCACCTTTCTGCTTGTTCTTGTTCTTGTTCTTGGAATTGGAGTTGGAATTGTCTGTTCGGAGAAAAAAATAAACAAAGTGAACTAATGTCGAACGCCGGCCTTTTTATCAAATTCAACAGGTTTTACTATAAAGGTTTTACCTTAAAACTTGTACGGTATACTTATTTGCAATATTTGCAAGACTACATGAATGACTTTTGACGATAACAATGATCTAACCTTGTTTTCGTCTTTGTTTCAGATTTATGTTGAGATTTGCAAGACGTACATTAATGACTTTTGACAATAACAATGATCTAACCTTGTTTTCGTCTTAGCTTCAGATTTATGTGAAGAGCAACTTACATCACTCAGGCATCACAGGACAGTTATAAGTAGGCCTATGGTATAAGTTATCATTTAAACTAGGATAAGCTTAAAGTTTGCCGGTGTCTTTTGAAAATAAAAAAACAGTTTTCAAGGCTGTGACATTCAATCAAAGAATAACATGTTCCTTTGTTTCATTCGAATCTGAGTATAACCCTCTTTAATACCGGTTGGACAGGTGGCCCCTGCGCCTGTGGCAAATAATGTGTTTTGTTTTAACACCCAAGTGGTATAGACGATTATCTAGCAGCGAACATCTTCCTCGCGCGAAGATTACGCCACCTATGTTATAAAACATTTATCCCAAAGTACGTGCGTGCGGACATGACAGGGAATACGCATTTTCCCGGAGTATAAAGCATTTTTTCATAACGCGATAGTATTTGATAACCAAGTAGCTTCTTATTGAACTAATCAATACTTGTTTCTTATAAAGCGCTCATATCCCAGTAGTTAATTATTGAACTAATTAATACTTGGTTCTTATAAAGCGCTCATATCCCAGTAGTTAATTATTGAACTAATTAATACCTGGTTCTTACAAATTGTTCATTTCCCGGTGGCTAATTATTGAACTAATTTATACTTGGTTCCCATAAAGCGGAAATAACACACTATTTTGATGAAAATAAATCTTTGACACAATAATATTTTAATTAAATTGAATAAGCACCTTTTTGCTTGTTCTTGTTCTTGTTCTTGTTCTTGGAATTGTCTGTTCGGAGAAAAAAATAAACAAAGTGTACTAATGTCGAACGCCGGCCTTTTTATCAAATTCAACAGGTTTTACTATGAAGTGTTTACCTTAAAAACTTGTACGGTATACTTATTTGCAAGATTTGCAAGACTACATGAATGACTTTTGACGATAACAATGATCTAACCTTGTTTTTGTCTTTGTTTCAGATTTATGTTAAGATTTGCAAGACTTACATTAATGACTTTTGACAATAACAATGATCTAACCTTGTTTTTGTCTTAGCTTCAGATTTATGTTAAGAGCAACTAACATCACTCATGCATCACAGGACAGTTATAAGTAGGCCTATCGTATAAGTTATCATTTAAACTAGGATAAGCTTAAAGTTTGCCGGTGTCTTTTGTAGTTTTAGTGACTGATTCATCAGAGTGTGTGTTTGAATCCCAGTTTGACATCTGTGTCCTAAAAACCAGTTACTCTAATTAATTTTAAAATCTTAACTTTAACAGTATTAAGAAACTGACAGTTTTTCAGTCATATAAATATGCATGAAATGGACGATATTTACTGTTGAAATACGTCGATTGCATGCATTAGGAAAACTTCAAAATCTCTAGCATTTTGTCCTTCTTGTAAATCAAGGACTTTTCTTTGTTCCGACATGATTTTAACTTCTTCTCTTTTAAGTCATTCTCACCTTTCTCATTGCTGACCTTGGAATGGTCTGTTCGGAAAGAAATATATACAAAATATTAACTGATGTCGAACGCATTTTGATCAAATTCAACAGGTTTTGCCTTGAAGGTTTTACATTAAAAACTTAAACCGTATACTTATTTGCAAGACGTTCATAAATGACTTTTGACGATAACAATGAAATAACCTTGTTTTCGTCTTAGTTTCAGATTCATGGTAAGAGCAAGTTACATCACTCGAGCATCACTGAACAATATTATAAATATCGTACAAGTTATCATTCAAACTAGGATAACTCGCTCATGACCAAGTATATAGCTTATTATTGAACTAATTAATACTTGATTCTTACAAAGCGTTCATAACCAAGAAGCTAATTATTGAACTAATTAATACTTGGTTCTTATAAAGCGCTCATGTCCCAGTAGTTAATTATTGAACAAATTAATTCCTGGTTCATACAAAGCGTTCATTTCCCAGTGGCTAATTATTGAAATAATTTATACTTGGTTCCTTTAAAGCGGAAATAACACACTATTTAAAAAAATAAATCTTTGACACAATAATATTTTAATTAAAATGAATAAGCACCTTTCTTCTTGTTGTTGTTCTTGTTCTTGTTTTTGGAATTGTCTGTTCGGAGAGAAAAAGTTAGATCAAGGTGCTTCTAGACATTATTTTTCTTGCTTATCAGGAACACTTGAACCAATCATCAAACTTTTGAGGGAACGACATAATATTTTGTGAAAATAGAACACTATTTTGAAGAAAATAAATATTTGACACCAACATTTATCTCTTTATTTATTTATTTATTTACCTGTCCCTGTATAGGGGTTTCGTCTTAACTGATTAAAGCACATGTAATACTAAATAGTTGGCCTAAATGTTAAATACCTCTCCAACTTCGTGTTTCTGTCAGAAAACAGGGTGAAAACTAAAAAATTAATGTGAACGTCTTTAAGTTGATGATTGGTGGAAAAATTGGGGCACTGCTGGCAAATCAATTAAAGATTCGATTTGCACTTTTTTTTAAACTGGATCACGATCTACGCTATAACAAAGAAAACCTTGTCGGGTAGCATTGTTCCATTGTTAAAAGTACCCCGTAAGTTGGCGTGTGTAAGGGCGCACCTGTTCTTCTTGTGACTTTGCCCTTAGTTGTGGTCCCCCCCTTCTATAAAATAAACTGTACATGACGCCTAAAATGTGTTTTAAAGCTTTCTTTTCAATACATGATTCTCACTCGCAGAGTGGTGAAGCTTCACAAATAACATAACGTTCAGCTTATTGAAAATTTGGAGTGCGTTCCGGTACAACTATTTTCTTTGCATGTCCTTAAAAATAACTCTGTGTATGATGCATATATCGAATACCATCAAAAAGTGGGGGTTTGGTCACACAAGGTGAAGATGTTAATAAAAGTAAAAATACATGATATCATAAGGAGCTAGTTTGCTCGCATGTGTACAAACAACCAATTGCTTTGGTATGAAGCATTTCTACACTCACTTTTTCTGCGGGAGCACTTCACTCTAGTTTTCACTTTGCTGAATGAAACCTCCGTTATATCCGTGCACTGTAAGTCACTGGTCGACGTGTGTTTAATCAAGGGTTGTTCAGCACTATTCGAGACCTCGCTGACTTCAATATTCCTGTTGTCGATGTTGATGGCAAGTTCAAGCTTTCCACTGGTCGTTTCGAGCTCCGCTGGGTAGAAGACATCATCTGAACTGCCTTTTAGTTCGAGAAGGCCATTTTTGATAACTAAGATAATTTAAAAAATAAAATAAAACTGACTAAACATACTTTGCACATTATTTCCCATAACGCATAACCAAACATTTATACCTGGTACAAATTATGACATGCATCTGCTTAAGTTTTGGAGTATTGTGCATGCATCTTAGTGGGAATTGGAAAACCGGACTTACTCAGTTTATAGTTGTCTTTGCAGTAAATGGTGAGTACCTCAAACGTATCACGGTTGAATGAACTGTAGGTGATTATGGAGTTGGCCTTGTACTCAAACAAGCCAATTTCCATCTTCTGCTCTTTGCCAGACGTGGTAAGTATCTGCTCGGCGTTAGGTGCAATATCTATGGGTGTTAAAATATAAATAAGCTCAACGAAAGTTCAATTGAGCTTCAAATAGTTTATTACTATTAGACGGACCGGCGCCAGGCTGGCCGGATAATTGGTGCAATAAAAATGTCCACGGTCCAGCCCGGTCAAGCTTATTTATTGTTCGGGTCAAGCGGATCATTTGCCAAATTGTTGGCGATCTGTATAATGTGCTTTTGGTTTGTGGGTCCATATGAGCAGCCTTAGAGTTAACTTTTGCCTTTTTTACCAGCTTGATTTTTTTGTAATGCCCACCACCTCCCCCTTTCTGCCACCGCTTCTATCAATGTTGATGCCAAACTGTCAGTTAAACATTTATTTCAGACTTGTTCGCATAAACTGCAGCTTAGGAGGGCCGCTCCTGGAGTTGTTTGCTCGGTTTGTCAGGATAGATAGCTAGATAGATAGATAAAATGGTTTATTAAAAAACTGTCCTCGCAGCACAAAGGCTGAATTACAACAATTTTACATTAATTTACTAAAAAATACAAATTGAAATTAAATAGGAGGCAAGTTGGTAATGAAAAAATAGGTTGAATAGTTAAGCCACTCCCCTAAATTTAAAAAAATTGCACACTGAAATTAAAATTAATATAACTCAAATATGGTGTGAATAAGAAAACCATCAGACAAGAATGGAAAAGGCTATAATCAAGAAAAACAAGCGAAGGGCCAATATAATCTGAACAACAATTAGATAAAAACAGACCATTGTGTGAATTTGTATTTACAACATTAAAAACGGAGCAACATGGCTAGGGATGGTTTCCAGGGAGACGGAAGTTATCATCTAAAATTCACTTTTAAAAATATAAAAGGGAATTTTGCTTCATGAGGATTCATGTCCCATCCAGTGGAATTGAATTTATTTGAAGCACGGTCTGTTTTAGAGAGCAACAATTTTAGTTTCAGATTCTGAGAGCAAGTTACATCGATCATGTATTACTAAAAGAAATATTGAGATAAGAACTTAGCATTCAAACTAGGATAAGCTTAAGGTTTGTTGAAGATAACAATGATCTAACCTTGTTTTTTTCTTGGAGGAGGTTTAAATTGCTTCTTCTTGGTTTCCGTTTCTAAAAAAAAGGAGATCAACAATTCAGTCAAAATAGAAGGGGAAAAGGTGCAGTGGCGTAACTAAGGGGGGGCACGAGGGGCACGAGCCCCCCCCCCCCCATTGATGTCCGTGCCCCCCTGGTGCCCCCCCCCCGCCCAAGTAACATAAAAAAGGCGATGAAAAAAGGGCTTGTTCAGGCCCGTAACCAGGATTTTTTGTTGGGAGGCGAAATTAAAAGAAAATGTACGTTTGCGCGTTAGCGCCACCGCTTCTATCAATGTTGATGCCAAATTGCCAGTTAAACATTTATTTCAGACTTGTTCGCATAAACTGCAGCTTGGGAGGGCCGTTCCTGGAGTTGTTTGCTCGGTTTGTCAGGATGGTTTCCAGGTTAGAGCCGGAAGTTATCACCTAAATTTCGCTTTTAAAAATATAAAAGGGAATTTTGCTTCATGAGGATTCATGTCCATCTAGTGGAATTGCATTTGACGTCTCATCAATGAAGCACAGTCTTTTTTAGAGAGCAACAATTTTAGTTTCAGATTTATGTTAAGAGCAAGTTACATCACTCATGCATTACTAAACAATCACAATTATCGTATAACTTATCATTTAAACTAGGATAAACTTATCGTATAACTTATCATTTAAACTAGGATAAACTTAAGGTTTGCTAGTGTCGTTCTTAGTTTTAGTGACTGATTCATGAGAGTGTGTGTTTGAATCCCAGTTTGACATCTGTGACAAGATCAATTACTCTAATTGATTCACAAATCTGAACTTGTACTGTATACTTATTTGCAAGACGTACTTCAAATGTCCTTTGACGATAACAATGATCATACCTTGTTTTCGGGTTTTAGGAGGTTTAATTTTCTTCTTTGGTTCCGTTTCTAAAAAAGGAGATCAACAATTCAGTCAAAATAGAAGGGGAAAAGGTGACAAACGTATATCATTATTACAGTTGCCTTCATTGAACAAAAACAATATATATTAATGAGATTCGCACAATACAAATCACTGCCTTACCTCCTTTAACTACTTCTCTATCCTCTTCGGAACTTTCCCCTGCAAAAAGGCAGTGGGATTTGACGAAACAAAAACCCATTACAAATACTGAAATAATTGGCTGATGTTTATCAAACGATACATACCTTTCGTTTCTGTTCATGTATTCTTAAACAGGGAGAACAAGTTAAAAGTAAGGTTGAACGGTGTTATAGTTGATAACTTGTGGGTAGAGATATATTGAAAAGCAAGGACGTTAAAAGGAACATCACTCTCCCAAAGGGAGCAGACAGTAGCCTACAGACACATTTTACTTTTATTTAATTACTCCACTGATTAATTTTGTAAAAAACTAATATTTCCTGACTCTCTTTATTATACACTCGAGACACACATAGAAAAGTTTGAGTGGCCTTGACGTGTTGGTTCACCCAGGCCGAGCAAAAACAACCGAGCAAGTCAGTGATCCTCAGGGGAATTCCCATTACTTTGTGCGCTATAGCCTTAGCACAGGGGGCGATTGGGGGTCATTGAATCTGTCATTGAAGCTGTTATCAGTGATTGCATTACAGACTTGAATGGTTGCCAGCTAGTGTAGAATTATTTCCTGGCCTGGTATACCTTTGGGAAGGGGGGCGGAGCTTATGAAGGCAATTGACTGTTGAGGGCGCTCGTGTTGTGTAGTGGTGGTTTTTTGCAACCTCTCAGGAAAAAAAGATTTTCATCACTCTTTTCCGTCTTTTTCAACTTGTTCATCCTCCATCTTTCAACATCTGAATGCTGATACTACCTACCAACTCTAGGGTGTTTCTGAGCCTGCATTAAATACTACTCTTGTGAAGATTTATCTAGAATAAAAATGATGCCATGTACACATCTCTCGGCCATTTTGGATACTACACATCGCCAATGCATGGACACACATCAATTAATTCAGCCTCAACTACGTTGATTATAGGACTCTTACAGGTCGGTAAAGTTTTTCTTTCGTGTTTGTTTTACTTTACATGGATTCGACATTGATATCCTTCGTCATCAAGAATTGTACTGTAGGAAATTTTCCAAAAACTTTGTACAACTTTGAAGAACATAAAATCAGGAAAATTAATCTGCTTGCTACGTCAAGTTTTTGCTGCATGCTAATGCCTCTTGCAGTAAATAACCAATGGCCGTCCAGTCCCTCACACACTCTCCATCAAGTTCCAGTTATGCTTGACCGACAACTGAACAGTAGCTGTATAAATGATCTGGAAAATGCAAGTACCCATAACATCTGGTCGCTAGCCATGAATTCTTTATACAAGTCTCATAGATCCCAAATCAAAGGACTCTTTCAAACATCTTCTAAGCCATCAATCGAGTCTCGACAGGTTATCATCATGATTCTTCTATTATCTGGGGTTGGGTTGAACCCAATCCAGGCCCCAACCCTGAATACCCCTGTGGTATTTGTAAACAGGAAGTAGAGCAGGATCATCATGCCATCCAGTGTGATCAGTGTGATAGCTGGATACACACAACTTGTGCAGTAGTTTCTGAAGAGATGTATCAATTGTACACAACCCATTCCAACTTATCATGGATATGCATAAACTGTGGTCTTTCAAACATAGGGTCATCATTATTTGACATTGATCGTTTCTCCAGTGTCAACTCATTTGATGCATTAACTGATGACTGTGACGAAAGTCTGCATGAATCTTTTGAACCAAGAAACACCTCCACGCCTACCAAGAGGAACCCAAAGAAAGACAACAAGTCACCTAGATTGAAGGCAATGGTGATTAATTGTGACGGGCTGAAAGGTGAAAAAAGTCGACTAGACTTTCAAGCAACAGTAGCTCTTCACACACCCGATATCAACGTTGGATGTGAATCCAAGATTGACCCAACCATCCCAACCTACTCAATTTTTCCAGAGGAGTACAATGTTTTTCGCAAAGATAGGACAACTTCTGGAGGTGGAGTGTTTATAGCAACTAAGAGCTTCCTTGTTACAGTCGACCTGCCAGAGCTGGATTCTTCATGCGAAGCAATGTGGAACCATATTGAGTTCGCCAGGTGTGGTAAATTGTATATAGGAAGTTCCTATCGCCCCCAAACTGAAGGCATGGTACCAATGAACCGTTTGTTTGACAGTGTTGCCAAGGCATTTGGAGCTAACAAGAACAAGCATGTAAATATCCTACTTTGTGGCGACTTTAACCTGCCAGAGATTGATTGGGGCACTCAGCAGCCAAAAAGTTCAAGTAAACGTAAGAAGATGCATCAATATTTTCTTGACTTGCTGGTTGAAAGTGGTCTTGAACAGCTGAACAAACTCATTACCAGGCCAAAATCGCAAAATGTCCTTGATGTGATTTGCACCAATAACCCTAACATCATCAACAACATACGGACGGACACAGGAGTCAGTGATCACCTCATACTACTGTTTGATATAAACATGAAACCCAAGAGACAAAACAAACCCCAACATAAAGTTTATGCTTATAAAAAAGCTGACAACGAAGGTCTCAAATCATGGATAAACAAGTGCAGGGAGTCATTTTTCCAAACCAATCCCAACATAAGAACAGTGGAAGAAAACTGGAAACTGTTTAAGAGCTACACTCTTGAAGCAATGGAAAGGTTCATCCCCTACCGTATGTCCAAGAGCAAACAAAGTCACCCTTGGATTAACAGAGAAATCATCAGGCACATGAGAAAAAGGGACAAACTCCATGCTCGTGCACGCAAAGTAAAAACAGAAAGTTTGTGGAGTTGTTACAGGAAACAACGCAATTATGTTACCAAGTTGCTGAGACAGTCCTACCACTCATACATGGAGGATATCCTAGGACCTAGTTTGGAGGAAAATCCCAAACAGTTCTGGTCGTTCATACGCTCCCAGAGACGTGAGGCTGTTGGTGTCCCAACCTTGACAGTTAATAGGAAAAATAGTTCTACTGATCAAGAGAAGGCAGAAGTACTCAACCAGCAATTCACCTCTGTGTTTACTGACGAGGACCTTTCCACCTTACCAACCAAAGAAAATTCCAAGTTCCCCTCCATTGAAGATCTTGAAATCGGGAAAGAAGGGGTTCTCAAGCAGTTACAACAACTTAATTGCAACAAAGCTGGAGGACCAGACACTATTTCTGCCCGTGTATTGCATGATTATGCAGATGAATTGTCTCCCATGTTTCACTTTATTCTTTGTCAATCCTACCAATCAGGTCAACTCCCTGGAGACTGGAGAAAAGCACTTGTCACTGCCATCTATAAAAAGGGCTCAAAGTCATCACCAGAAAATTATCGTCCAGTTAGTCTAACCTGCATTGCTTGTAAAATAATGGAGCACATCATTCTCTCACACATTCTCTCACACATCTCCAAACATCTATCTGCCATTAAAGTAATCGTCGACCACCAGCATGGTTTTCGTGGAAAACGATCATGCGAGACCCAGTTGCTGGAAGCAGTTCATGACTGGTCAGAATGTTTAAACAGGAGCAGCCAATCGGACGTCTTGCTGCTGGACTTCAGCAAGGCGTTCGATAAAGTGCCACATCAGAGGCTAGCACTCAAACTTCACCACTATGGTATCCGAGGAAATACACTGAGGTGGATTCAAGCCTTCCTTAATAACCGGGAACAGTGCGTTGGCATCAACGGAGCTCACTCTAGATGGTCATCAGTGAAATCAGGTGTACCACAGGGGTCTGTCTTGGGTTCGACACTCTTCCTCGTCTACATCAACGATATCGTAGATGACGTGCAATCTAACATCAGGCTGTTTGCTGATGACAGTATCCTGTATAGAGAAATCCGTGGAGATGAAGACCATGCTATCTTACAAAAAGACCTAAGTACAGTTATTAAGTGGGCTGACACATGGCAGATGAGTTTTAATGCCTCCAAGTGCCAACTTCTGACCATCACACGCAAAATCAAACCCAGTCTCTCCAACTACAAAATAGATAATCAAGTCATAGACCGTACAACCAACCACAAATACCTTGATGTTACAATCTCCAGTGACCTGTCTTGGAACCAGCATATTGCCAAAATCAGATCAAAGGCCTGCTCTACTCTAGGGATAATAAGAAGAAACCTGGGACCTTGCCCTAAAGCAGTTAAGCTGAAAGCATATCAAGCATTAGTTCGTCCCCAACTGGAGTATGCAGCAGCCGCATGGAGTCCACACACAGCAAAAAAACATCTACTCACTGGAATCGGTTCAACGCCAGGCAGTCAGATACATATCCGAAGTCTACGACCGCACTTCCAGTATAACACCTCTCCTAACACAACTCGATTTGGACCAATTAAACACCAGAAGACTTCTACATCAGTGCACCATGTTTTACAAGATTCACCATAACATCGTCAATATTAGTTTTCCCCCTTCTATTCAACTCCACCCAGCGATAGGCAGAACTCGACACCAACTTCATTATCTACCAATCCAGGCATCACGAGACTCATTCAAATTTTCCTTCTTCATCCGCACCATTCCAACCTGGAACAGGCTCCCGTTGGAAGCAGTGACAGCATCATCAGTCAAGGTTTTTCAGGCAGTGGCCCTTCCGGCGGTGAGAGACATGCGTCCCACCACCACCCATCAACAGCTTTAAGATGATGAGGATGTTTTTACTCGCACTTTGTAAGATACTGCACTTTCACGACCACAAAACACGAGCACCCCTATACCACACCTTTGACAAGCAGTTAGCTTTATAGGTGGTTATTCATCAAGCATCAAGCATCAAGCGTGAATAGAGCATAGGTCTTGATGTATTTGGGAATGCAGTGAAGCAATGGGGATGCCAAGTAGGAACAAATTTATAACAGGAGGTTATTGTGGGAACTGTTATACAATCTGTGGACTGTCTAAAAGAAGTTCGGAAGGCTTGGGGTCCATTTGTGGGGCAGTGTATGCCCGCGTGCACGCAGTAACAAAAGTGTCAGTTGTTGACTGCCAAGGATAGTGATAGAATGCAAAAGTCGGTAACGCCTACTACAATTTGTTGTTCTTTTGTAGGTCGTAAGATATGCTATTCTGGAACAAATTAAACAATTTAATTCGTTTTATTATTATCAATATGTTTACTTCTGAGAAAACGGGATGAACAGTTTTGTAAATCTCTGGTTTGTTCTTATTCTTTTTGTTGAAATGCCTTTACGGATTGAACACAATCAGTTTGATATCGATGGCTTATTTGACAAAATACAAATCTTTGTATCTTCCATACGTTGCGTCATCATCACCACTTACCACTGTTTTTCTTGTTTCTTCGTTTGCCACGGTCTGTTTTAGAGAGCAACAATTTTAGTTTCAGATTTATGTTAAGAGCAAGTTACATCACTCATGCATTACTAAACAATTAGAATTATCGTATAACTTATCATTTAAACTAGGTTTGCAGGTGTTGTTCATAGTTTTAGTGACTGATTCATGAGAAAGTGTGTTTGAATTCCAGTTTGACATCTATGTCCTGAACAAGACCAATTACTCTAATTAATTCGCAAATCTTAACTATAACAGTATTAAGAAACTAACAGTATTTCAGTCAAATAAATATCTATTAAATGAACGATATTTATTGTTGAAGCACGTCGATTGCATACATTAGGAAAATTTGAATTAATACTAATTAATACTTGGTTCTTATAAAGGGCTCATATCCCGTTAGCTAATTATTGAACTAATTATCACTTGGTTCTCATAAAGCACACATATTCCAGATTGGACTAGTTATTTCTTGGTTCTAATTAAGCACCCATATCCCAGTAGCTAATTATTGGACTAATTAATACTTGGTTCTTATAAAGCGCTCATATCCCAGTAGCTAATTATTGGACTAATTATTACTTGGTTCTCATAAAGCACAAATATCCCAGTAGCTAATTATTGGACCATAACAGTATTAAGAAACTGCATGACAGTATTTCTGTCAAATAAATATCTATTAGACGGACGATATTTACTGTTGAAATACGTCAATTGCATGCATTGGGAAAACTTCCAAATCTCTAACATTTTTGTCCTTCCGGTAAATCAAGGACTTTTCTTTGTTTCGATATGAATTTAACTTCTTCTTTTTAAGGTCATTCTCACCTTTATTCTTCTTTCCGCTCTTGTTTTTCGAATGGTCTGTTCGAAAAGAAAAATATTCAAAATTAATACTAAAATTGTATACTTATTTGCAAGACGTACATTAAATGACTTTTGACGATAACAATGATCTAACCTTGTTTTCGTCTTAGCTTCAGATTTATGTTAAGAGCAAGTTACACCACTCATGCATCACAGGACAGTTATAAGTAGGCCTATGGTATAAGTTATCATTTAAACTAGGATAAGCTTAAAGTTTGCCGGTGTCTTTGAAAAAAAAAAAACAGTTTTCAAGGCTGTGACATTCAATCAAAGAATAACATGTTCCTTTGTTTCATTCGAATCTGAGTATAACCCTCTTTAATACCGGTTGGACAGGTGGCCCCTGCGCCTGTGGCAAATAATGTGTTTTGTTTTAACACCCAAGTGGTATAGACGATTATCTAGCAGCGAACATCTTCCTCGCGCGAAGATTACGCCACCTATGTTATAAAACATTTATCCCAAAGTACGTGCGTGCGGACATGACAGGGAACACGCATTTTCCCGGAGTATAAAGCATTTTTTCATAACGCGATAGTATTTGATAACCAAGTAGCTTCTTATCGAACTAATTAATACTTGTTTCTTATAAAGCGCTCATATCCCAGTAGTTAATTATTGAACTAATTAATACTTGGTTCTTATAAAGCGTCCATATCCCAGTAGTTAATTATTGAACTAATTAATACCTGGTTCTTACAAACCGTTCATTTCCCGGTGGCTAAATATTGAACTAATTTATACTTGGTTCCTATAAAGCGGAAATAACACACTATTTTGATGAAAATAAATCTTTGACACAATAATATTTTAATTAAATTGAATAAGCACCTTTTTGCTTGTTCTTGTTCTTGTTCTTGTTCTTGGAATTGTCTGTTCGGAGAAAAAAATAAACAAAGTGTACTAATGTCGAACGCCGGCCTTTTTATCAAATTCAACAGGTTTTACTATGAAGTTTTTACCTTAAAAACTTGTACGGTATACTTATTTGCAAGATTTGCAAGACTACATGAATGACTTTTGACGATAACAATGATCTAACCTTGTTTTCGTCTTTGTTTCAGATTTATGTTAAGATTTGCAGGACTTACATTAATGACTTTTGACAATAACAATGATCTAACCTTGTTTTCGTCTTAGCTTCAGATTTATGTTAAGAGCAACTTACATCACTCATGCATCACAGGACAGTTATAAGTAGGCCTATCGTATAAGTTATCATTTAAACTAGGATAAGCTTAAAGTTTGCCGGTGTCTTTTGTAGTTTTAGTGACTGATTCATCAGAGTGTGTGTTTGAATCCCAGTTTGACATCTGTGTCCTAAAAACCAGTTACTCTAATTAATTTTAAAATCTTAACTTTAACAGTATTAAGAAACTGACAGTTTTTCAGTCATATAAATATGCATGAAATGGACGATATTTACTGTTGAAATACGTCGATTGCATGCATTAGGAAAACTTCAAAATCTCTAGCATTTTGTCCTTCTTGTAAATCAAGGACTTTTCTTTGTTCCGACATGATTTTAACTTCTTCTCTTTTAAGTCATTCTCACCTTTCTCATTGCTGACCTTGGAATGGTCTGTTCGGAAAGAAATATATACAAAATATTAACTGATGTCGAACGCATTTTGATCAAATTCAACAGGTTTTGCCTTGAAGGTTTTACATTAAAAACTTAAACCGTATACTTATTTGCAAGACGTTCATAAATGACTTTTGACGATAACAATGAAATAACCTTGTTTTCGTCTTAGTTTCAGATTCATGGTAAGAGCAAGTTACATCACTCGAGCATCACTGAACAATATTATAAATATCGTACAAGTTATCATTCAAACTAGGATAACTCGCTCATGACCAAGTATATAGCTTATTATTGAACTAATTAATACTTGATTCTTACAAAGCGTTCATAACCAAGAAGCTAATTATTGAACTAATTAATACTTGGTTCTTATAAAGCGCTCATGTCCCAGTAGTTAATTATTGAACAAATTAATTCCTGGTTCATACAAAGCGTTCATTTTCCAGTGGCTAATTATTGAAATAATTTATACTTGGTTCCTTTAAAGCGGAAATAACACACTATTTAAAAAAATAAATCTTTGACACAATAATATTTTAATTAAAATGAATAAGCACCTTTCTTCTTGAACACTTGAACCAATCATCAAACTTTTGAGGGAACGACATAATATTTTGTGAAAATAGAACACTATTTTGAAGAAAATAAATATTTGACACCAACATTTATCTCTTTATTTATTTATTTATTTACCTGTCCCTGTATAGGGGTTTCGTCTTAACTGATTAAAGCACATGTAATACTAAATAGTTGGCCTAAATGTTAAATACCTCTCCAACTTCGTGTTTCTGTCAGAAAACAGGGTGAAAACTAAAAAATTAATGTGAACGTCTTTAAGTTGATGATTGGTGGAAAAATTGGGGCACTGCTGGCAAATCAATTAAAGATTCGATTTGCACTTTTTTTTAAACTGGATCACGATCTACGCTATAACAAAGAAAACCTTGTCGGGTAGCATTGTTCCATTGTTAAAAGTACCCCGTAAGTTGGCGTGTGTAAGGGCGCACCTGTTCTTCTTGTGACTTTGCCCTTAGTTGTGGTCCCCCCCTTCTATAAAATAAACTGTACATGACGCCTAAAATGTGTTTTAAAGCTTTCTTTTCAATACATGATTCTCACTCGCAGAGTGGTGAAGCTTCACAAATAACATAACGTTCAGCTTATTGAAAATTTGGAGTGCGTTCCGGTACAACTATTTTCTTTGCATGTCCTTAAAAATAACTCTGTGTATGATGCATATATCGAATACCATCAAAAAGTGGGGGTTTGGTCACACAAGGTGAAGATGTTAATAAAAGTAAAAATACATGATATCATAAGGAGCTAGTTTGCTCGCATGTGTACAAACAACCAATTGCTTTGGTATGAAGCATTTCTACACTCACTTTTTCTCCGGGAGCACTTCACTCTAGTTTTCACTTTGCTGAATGAAACCTCCGTTATATCCGTGCACTGTAAGTCACTGGTCGACGTGTGTTTAATCAAGGGTTGTTCAGCACTATTCGAGACCTCACTGACTTCAATATTCCTGTTGTCGATGTTGATGGCAAGTTCAAGCTTTCCACTGGTCGTTTCGAGCTCCGCTGGGTAGAAGACATCATCTGAACTGCCTTTTAGTTCGAGAAGGCCATTTTTGATAACTAAGATAATTTAAAAAATAAAATAAAACTGACTAAACATACTTTGCACATTATTTCCCATAACGCATAACCAAACATTTATACCTGGTACAAATTATGACATGCATCTGCTTAAGTTTTGGAGTATTGTGCATGCATCTTAGTGGGAATTGGAAAACCGGACTTACTCAGTTTATAGTTGTCTTTGCAGTAAATGGTGAGTACCTCAAACGTATCACGGTTGAATGAACTGTAGGTGATTATGGAGTTGGCCTTGTACTCAAACAAGCCAATTTCCATCTTCTGCTCTTTGCCAGACGTGGTAAGTATCTGCTCGGCGTTAGGTGCAATATCTATGGGTGTTAAAATATAAATAAGCTCAACGAAAGTTCAATTGAGCTTCAAATAGTTTATTACTATTAGACGGACCGGCGCCAGGCTGGCCGGATAATTGGTGCAATAAAAATGTCCACGGTCCAGCCCGGTCAAGCTTATTTATTGTTCGGGTCAAGCGGATCATTTGCCAAATTGTTGGCGATCTGTATAATGTGCTTTTGGTTTGTGGGTCCATATGAGCAGCCTTAGAGTTAACTTTTGCCTTTTTTAACAGCTTGATTTTTTTGTAACGCCCACCACCTCCCCCTTTCTGCCACCGCTTCTATCAATGTTGATGCCAAACTGTCAGTTAAACATTTATTTCAGACTTGTTCGCATAAACTGCAGCTTAGGAGGGCCGCTCCTGGAGTTGTTTGCTCGGTTTGTCAGGATAGATAGATAGATAGATAGATAACATGGTTTATTAAAAAACTGTCCTCGCAGCACAAAGGCTGAATTACAACAATTTTACATTAATTTACTAAAAAACACAAGTTGAAATTAAATAGGAGGCAAATTGGTAATGAAAAAATAGGTTGAATAGTTAAGCCACTCCCCTAAATTTAAAAAAATTGCACATTGAAATTAAAATTAATATAACTCAAATATGGTGTGAATAAGAAAATCATCAGACAAGAATGGAAAAGGCTATAATCAAGAAAAACAAGCGAAGGGCCAATATAATCTGAACAACAATTAGATAAAAACAGACCATTGTGTGAATTTGTATTTACAACATTAAAAACGGAGCAACATGGCTAGGGATGGTTTCCAGGGAGACGGAAGTTATCATCTAAAATTCACTTTTAAAAATATAAAAGGGAATTTTGCTTCATGAGGATTCATGTCCCATCCAGTGGAATTGAATTTATTTGAAGCACGGTCTGTTTTAGAGAGCAACAATTTTAGTTTCAGATTCTGAGAGCAAGTTACATCGATCATGTATTACTAAACAATAAGAAATATTGAGATAAGAACTTATCATTCAAACTAGGATAAGCTTAAGGTTTGTTGAAGATAACAATGATCTAACCTTGTTTTTTTCTTGGAGGAGGTTTAAATTGCTTCTTCTTGGTTTCCGTTTCTAAAAAAAAGGAGATCAACAATTCAGTCAAAATAGAAGGGGAAAAGGTGCAGTGGCGTAACTAAGGGGGGGCACGGGCACGAGCCCCCCCCCCCATTGATGTCCGTGCCCCCAGGCGATGAAAAAGGGGCTTGTTCAGGCCCCTAACCAGGATTTTTTGTTGGGAGGCGAAATTAAAAGAAAATGTACGTTTGCGCGTTAGCGCCACCGCTTCTATCAATGTTGATGCCAAATTGCCAGTCAAACATTTATTACAGACTTGTTCGCATAAACTGCAGCTTGGGAGGGCCGTTCCTGGAGTTGTTTGCTCGGTTTGTCAGGATGGTTTCCAGGTTAGAGCCGGAAGTTATCACCTAAAATTCGCTTTTAAAAATATAAAAGGGAATTTTGCTTCATGAGGTTTCATGTCCATCTAGTGGAATTGAATTTATTTGACGTCTCATCAATGAAGCACGGTCTTTTTTAGAGAGCAACAATTTTAGTTTCAGATTTATGTTCAGAGCAAGTTACATCACTCATGCATTACTAAACAATCACAATTATCGTATAACTTATCATTTAAACTAGGATAAACTTATCGTATAACTTATCATTTAAACTAGGATAAACTTAAGGTTTGCTAGTGTCGTTCTTAGTTTTAGTGACTGATTCATGAGAGTGTGTGTTTGAATCCCAGTTTGACATCTGTGTCAAGATCAATTACTCTAATTGATTCACAAATCTGAACTTGTACTGTATACTTATTTGCAAGACGTACTTCAAATGTCCTTTGACGATAACAATGATCATACCTTGTTTTCGGGTTTTAGGAGGTTTAATTTTCTTCTTTGGTTCCGTTTCTAAAAAAGGAGATCAACAATTCAGTCAAAATAGAAGGGGAAAAGGTGACAAACGTATATCATTATTACAGTTGCCTTCATTGAACAAAAACAATATATATTAATGAGATTCGCACAATACAAATCACTGCCTTACCTCCTTTAACTACTTCTCTATCCTCTTCGGAACTTTCCCCTGCAAAAAGACAGTGGGATTTGACGAAACAAAAACCCATTACAAATACTGAAATAATTGGCTGATGTTTATCAAACGATACATACCTTTCGTTTCTGTTCATGTATTCTTAAACAGGGAGAACAAGTTAAAAGTAAGGTTGAACGGTGTTATAGTTGATAACTTGTGGGTAGAGATATATTGAAAAGCAAGGACGTTAAAAGGAACATCACTCTCCCAAAGGGAGCAGACAGTAGCCTACTGACACATTTTACTTTTTTTTAAATTACTCCACTGATTAATTTTGTAAAAAACTAATATTTCCTGACTCTCTTTATTATACACTCGAGACACAAATAGAAAAGTTTGAGTGGCCTTGACGTGTTGGTTCACCCAGGCCGAGCAAAAACAACCGAGCAAGTCAGTGATCCTCAGGGGAATTCCCATTGCTTTGTGTGCTATAGCCTTAGCACAGGGGGCGATTGGGGGTCATTGAATCTGTCATTGAAGCTGTTATCAGTGATTGCATTACAGACTTGAATGGTTGCCAGCTAGTGTAGAATTATTTCCTGGCCTGGTATACCTTTGGGAAGGGGGGCGGAGCTTATGAAGGCAATTGACTGTTGAGGGCGCTCGTGTTGTGTAGTGGTGGTTTTTTGCAACCTCTCAGGAAAAAAAATTTTCATCACTCTTTTCCGTCTTTTTCAACTTGTTCATCCTCCATCTTTCAACATCTGAATGCTGATACTACCTACCAACTCTAGGGTGTTTCTGAGCCTGCATTAAATACTACTCTTGTGAAGATTTATCTAGAATAAAAATGATGCCATGTACACATCTGTCGGCCATTTTGGATACTACACATCGCCAATGCATGGACACACATCAATTAATTCAGCCTCAACTACGTTGATTATAGGACTCTTACAGGTCGGTAAAGTTTTTCTTTCGTGTTTGTTTTACTTTACATGGATTCGACATTGATATCCTTCATCATCAAGAATTGTACTGTAGGAAATTTTCCAAAAACTTTGTACAACTTTGAAGAACATAAAATCAGGAAAATTAATCTGCTTGCTACGTCAAGTTTTTGCTGCATGCTAATGCCTCTTGCAGTAAATAACCAATGGCCGTCCAGTCCCTCACACACTCTCCATCAAGTTCCAGTTATGCTTGACCGACAACTGAACAGTAGCTGTATAAATGATCTGGAAAATGCAAGTACCCATAACATCTGGTCGCTAGCCATGAATTCTTTATACAAGTCTCATAGATCCCAAATCAAAGGACTCTTTCAAACATCTTCTAAGCCATCAATCGAGTCTCGACAGGTTATCATCATGATTCTTCTATTATCTGGGGTTGGGTTGAACCCAATCCAGGCCCCAACCCTGAATACCCGTGTGGTATTTGTAAACAGGAAGTAGAGCAGGATCATCATGCCATCCAGTGTGATCAGTGTGACAGCTGGATACACACAACTTGTGCAGTAGTTTCTGAAGAGATGTATCAATTGTACACAACCCATTCCAACTTATCATGGATATGCATAAACTGTGGTCTTTCAAACATACGGTCATCATTATTTGACATTGATCGTTTCTCCAGTGTCAACTCATTTGATGCATTAACTGATGACTGTGACGAAAGTCTGCATGAATCTTTTGAACCAAGAAACACCTCCACGCCTACCAAGAGGAACCCAAAGAAAGACAACAAGTCACCTAGATTGAAGGCAATGGTGATTAATTGTGACGGGATGAAAGGTGAAAAAAGTCGACTAGACTTTCAAGCAACAGTAGCTCTTCACACACCCGATATAAACGTTGGATGTGAATCCAAGATTGACCCAACCATCCCAACCTACTCAATTTTCCCAGAGGAGTACAATGTTTTTCGCAAAGATAGGACAACTTCTGGAGGTGGAGTGTTTATAGCAACTAAGAGCTTCCTTGTTACAGTCGACCTGCCAGAGCTGGATTCTTCATGCAAAGCAATGTGGAACCATATTGAGTTCGCCAGGTGTGGTAAATTGTATATAGGAAGTTTCTATCGCCCCCAAACTGAAGGCATGGTACCAATGAACCGTTTGTTTGACAGTGTTGCCAAGGCATTTGGAGCTAACAAGAACAAGCATGCAAATATCCTACTTTGTGGCGACTTTAACCTGCCAGAAATTGATTGGGGCACTCAGCAGCCAAAAAGTTCAAGTAAACATCATCAACAACATACGGACGGACACAGGAGTCAGTGATCACCTCATACTACTGTTTGATATAAACATGAAACCCAAGAGACAAAACAAACCCCAACATAAAGTTTATGCTTATAAAAAAGCTGACAACGAAGGTCTCAAATCATGGATAAACAAGTGCAGTGAGTCATTTTTCCAAACCAATCCCAACATAAGAACAGTGAAAGAAAACTGGAAACTGTTTAAGAGCTACACTCTTGAAGCAATGGAAAGGTTCATCCCCTACCGTATGTCCAAGAGCAAACAAAGTCACCCTTGGATTAACAGATAAATCATCAGGCACATGAGAAAAAGGGACAAACTCCATGCTCGTGCACGCAAAGTAAAAACAGAAAGTTTGTGGAGTTGTTACAGGAAACAACGCAATTATGTTACCAAGTTGCTGAGACAGTCCTACCACTCATACATGGAGGATATCCTAGGACCTAGTTTGGAGGAAAATCCCAAACAGTTCTGGTCGTTCACACGCTCCCAGAGACGTGAGGCTGTTGGTGTCCCAACCTTGACAGTTAATAGGAAAAATAGTTCTACTGATCAAGAGAAGGCAGAAGTACTCAACCAGCAATTCACCTCTGTGTTTACTGACGAGGACCTTTCCACCTTACCAACCAAAGGAAATTCCAAGTTCCCCTCCACTGAAGATCTTGAAATCGGGAAAGAAGGGGTTCTCAAGCAGTTACAACAACATAATTGCAACAAAGCTGGAGGACCAGACACTATTTCTGCCCGTGTATTGCATGATTATGCAGATGAATTGTCTCCCATGTTTCACTTTATTCTTTGTCAATCCTACCAATCAGGTCAACTCCCTGGAGACTGGAGAAAAGCAATTGTCACTGCCATCTATAAAAAGGGCTCAAAGTCATCACCAGAAAATTATCGTCCAGTTAGTCTAACCTGCATTGCTTGTAAAATAATGGAGCACATCATTCTCTCACACATCTCCAAACATCTATCTGCCAATAAAGTAATCGTCGACCACCAGCATGGTTTTCGTGGAAAACGATCATGCGAGACCTAGTTGCTGGAAGCAGTTCATGACTGGTCAGAATGTTTAAACAGGAGCAGCCAATCGGACGTCTTGCTGCTGGACTTCAGCAAGGCGTTCGATAAAGTGCCACATCAGAGGCTAGCACTCAAACTTCACCACTATGGTATCCGAGGAAATACACTGAGGTGGATTCAAGCCTTCCTTAATAACCGGGAACAGTGCGTTGGCATCAACGGAGCTCACTCTAGATGGTCATCAGTGAAATCAGGTGTACCACAGGGGTCTGTCTTGGGTCCGACACTCTTCCTCGTCTACATCAACGATATCGTAGATGACGTGCAATCTAACATCAGGCTGTTTGCTGATGACAGTATCCTGTACAGAAATCCGTGGAGATGAAGACCATGCTATCTTACAAAAAGACCTAAGTACCGTTTTTAAGTGGGCTGACACATGGCAGATGAGTTTTAATGCCTCCAAGTGCCAACTTCTGACCATCACACGCAAAACCAAACCCAGTCTCTCCAACTACAAAATAGATAATCAAGTCATAGACCGTACAACCAACCACAAATACCTTGATGTTACACTCTCCAGTGACCTGTCTTGGAACCAGCATATTGCCAACATCAGATCAAAGGCCTGCTCTACTCTAGGGATAATAAGAAGAAACCTGGGACCTTGCTCTAAAGCAGTTAAGCTGAAAGCATATCAAACATTAGTTCGTCCCCAACTGGGTATGCAGCAGCCGCATGGAGTCCATACACAGCAAAAAACATCTACTCACTGGAATCGGTTCAACGCCAGGCAGTCAGATACATATGCGGAGTCTACGACCGCACTTCCAGTATCACACCTCTCCTAACACAACTCGATTTGGACCAATTAAACACCAGAAGACTTCTACATCAGTGCACCATGTTTTACAAGATTCACCATAACATCGTCAATATTAGTTTTCCCCCTTCTATTCAACTCCACCCAGCGATAGGCAGAACTCGACACCAACTTCATTATCTACCAATCCAGGCATCACGAGACTCATTCAAATTTTCCTTCTTCATCCGCACCATTCCAACCTGGAACAGGCTCCCGTTGGAAGCAGTGACAGCATCATCAGTCAAGGTTTTTCAGGCAGTGGCCCTTCCGGCGGTGAGAGACATGCGTCCCACCACCACCCATCAACAGCTTTAAGATGATGAGGATGTTTTTACTCGCACTTTGTAAGATACTGCACTTTTACGACCACACAACACGAGCACCCCTATACCACACCTTGGACAAGCAGTTAGCTTTATAGGTGGTTATTCATCAAGCATCAAGCATCAAGCGTGAATGGAGCATAGGTCTTGATGTATTTGGGAATGCAGTGAAGCAATGGGGATTGTAGTGAAGTAATGGGGATGCCAAGTAGGTACAAATTGATAACAGGAGGTTATTGTGGGAACTGTTATACAATCTGTGGACTGTAAAGGAAGTTGGGAATGCTTGGGGTCCATTTGTGGGGCAGGGTATGCCCGCGTGCACGCAGTAACAAAAGTGTCAGTTGTTGACTGCCAAGGATAGTGATAGAATGCAAAAGTCGGTAACGCCTACTACAATTTGTTGTTCTTTTGTAGGTCATAAGATATGCCATTCTGGAACAAATTAAACAATTTAATTCGTTTTATTATTATCAATATGTTTACTTCTGAGAAAACGGGATGAACAGTTCTGTAAATCTCTGGTTTGTTCTTATTCTTTTTGTTGAAATGCCTTTACGGATTGAACAAAATCAGTTTGATATCGATGGCTTATTTGACAAAATACAAATCTTTGTATCTTCCATACGTTGCGTCATCATCACCACTTACCACTGTTTTTCTTGTTTCTTCGTTTGCCACGGTCTGTTTTAGAGAGCAACAATTTTAGTTTCAGATTTATGTTAAGAGCAAGTTACATCACTCATACATCACTGAACAATTACAATTATCGTATAACTTATCATTTAAACTAGGTTTGCAGGTGTTGTTCATAGTTTTAGTGACTGATTCATGAGAAAGTGTGTTTGAATTCCAGTTTGACATCTATGTCCTGAACAAGACCAATTACTCTAATTGATTCGCAAATCTTAACTATAACAGTATTAAGAAACTAACAGTATTTCAGTCAAATAAATATCCATTAAATGAACGATATTTATTGTTGAAGTACGTCGATTGCATACAATAGGAAAATTTGAATTAATACTAATTAATACTTGGTTCTCATAAAGCACAAATATCCCAGTAGCTAATTATTGAACCATAACAGTATTAAGAAACTGCATGACAGTATTTCTGTCAAATAAATATCTATTAAATGGACGATATTAAATACGTCAATTGCATGCATTGGGAAAACTTCCAAACCTCTAACATTTTTGTCCTTCCGGTAAATCAAGGACTTTTCTTTGTTTCGATATGAATTTAACTTCTTCTTTTTAAGGTCATTCTCACCTTTATTCTTCTTTCCGCTCTTGTTTTTCGAATGGTCTGTTCGAAAAGAAAAATATTCAAATTTAATACTAAAATTGTATACTTATTTGCAAGACGTACATTAAATGACTTTTGACGATAACAATGATCTAACCTTGTTTTCGTCTTAGCTTCAGATTTATGTTAAGAGCAACTTACATCACTCATGCATCACAGGACAGTTATAAGTAGGCCTATGGTATAAGTTATCATTTAAACTAGGATAAGCTTAAAGTTTGCCGGTGTCTTTTGAAAATAAAAAACAGTTTTCAAGGCTGTGACATTCAATCAAAGAATAACATGTTCCTTTGTTTCATTCGAATCTGAGTATAACCCTCTTTAATACCGGTTGGACAGGTGGCCCCTGCGCCTGTGGCAAAGAATGTGTTTTGTTTTAACACCCAAGTGGTATAGACGATTATCTAGCAGCGAACATCTTCCTCGCGCGAAGATTACGCCACCTATGTTATAAAACATTTATCCCAAAGTACGTGCGTGCGGACATGACAGGGAACACGCATTTTCCCGGAGTATAAAGCATTTTTTCATAACGCGATAGTATTTGATAACCAAGTAGCTTCTTATTGAACTAATTAATTCTTGTTTCTTATAAAGCGCTCATATCCCAGTAGTTAATTATTGAACTAATTAATACTTGGTTCTTATAAAGCGCTCATATCCCAGTAGTTAATTATTGAACTAATTAATACCTGGTTCTTACAAACCGTTCATTTCCCGGTGGCTAATTATTGAACTAATTTATACTTGGTTCCTATAAAGCGGAAATAACACACTATTTTGATGAAAATAAATCTTTGACACAATAATAATTTAATTAAATTGAATAAGCACCTTTTTGCTTGTTCTTGTTCTTGTTCTTGTTCTTGGAATTGTCTGTTCGGAGAAAAAAATAAACAAAGTGTACTAATGTCGAACGCCGGCCTTTTTATCAAATTCAACAGGTTTTACTATGAAGTTTTTACCTTAAAAACTTGTACGGTATACTTATTTGCAAGATTTGCAAGACTACATGAATGACTTTTGACGATAAGAATGATCTAACCTTGTTTTCGTCTTTGTTTCAGATTTATGTTAAGATTTGCAAGACTTACATTAATGACTTTTGACAATAACAATGATCTAACCTTGTTTTCGTCTTAGCTTCAGATTTATGTTAAGAGCAACTTACATCACTCATGCATCACAGGACAGTTATAAGTAGGCCTATCGTATAAGTTATCATTTAAACTAGGATAAGCTTAAAGTTTGCCGGTGTCTTTTGTAGTTTTAGTGACTGATTCATCAGAGTGTGTGTTTGAATCCCAGTTTGACATCTGTGTCCTAAAAACCAGTTACTCTAATTAATTTTAAAATCTTAACTTTAACAGTATTAAGAAACTGACAGTATTTCAGTCATATAAATATGCATGAAATGGACGATATTTACTGTTGAAATACGTCGATTGCATGCATTAGGAAAACTTCAAAATCTCTAGCATTTTGTCCTTCTTGTAAATCAAGGACTTTTCTTTGTTTCGACATGATTTTAACTTCTTCTCTTTTAAGTCATTCTCACCTTTCTCATTGCTGACCTTGGAATGGTCTGTTCGGAAAGAAAAATATACAAAATATTAACTGATGTCGAACGCATTTTGATCAAATTCAACAGGTTTTGCATTAAAAACTTAAACCGTATACTTATTTGCAAGACGTTCATAAATTACTTTTGACGATAACAATGAAATAACCTTGTTTTCGTCTTAGTTTCAGATTTATGGTTAGAGCAAGTTACATCACTCGAGCATCACTGAACAATACTATAAATATCGTACAAGTTATCATTCAAACTAGGATAACTCGCTCATAACCAAGTATATAGCTTATTATTGAACTAATTAATACTTGATTCTTACAAAGCGTTCATAACCAAGAAGCTAATTATTGAACTAATTAATACTTGGTTCTTATAAAGCGCTCATATCCCAGTAGTTAATTATTGAACAAATTAATTCCTGGTTCTTACAAAGCGTTCATTTCCCAGTGGCTAATTATTGAAATAATTTATACTTGGTTCCTTTAAAGCGGAAATAACACACTATTTAAAAAAATAAATCTTTGACACAATAATATTTTAATTAAAATGAATAAGCACCTTTCTTCTTGTTCTTGTTCTTGTTCTTGTTCTTGTTCTTGTTCTTGTTTTTGGAATTGTCTGTTCGGAGAGAAAAAGTTAGATCAAGGTGCTTCTAGACATTATTTTTCTTGCTTATCAGGAACACTTGAACCAATCATCAAACTTTTGAGGGAACGACATAATATTTTGTGAAAATAGAACACTATTTTGAAGAAAATAAATATTTGACACCAACATTTACCTCTTTATTTATTTATTTATTTACCTGTCCCTGTATAGGGGTTTCGTCTTAACTGATTAGTAGCATTGTTCCATTGTTAAAAGTACCCCGTAAGTTGGCGTGTGTAAGGGCGCACCTGTTCTTCTTGTGACTTTGCCCTTAGTTGTGGTCCCCCTCTTCTATAAAATAAACTGTACATGACGCCTAAAATGTGTTTTAAAGCTTTCTTTTCAATACATGATTCTCACTCGCAGAGTGGTGAAGCTTCACAAATAACATAACGTTCAGCTTATTAGGTGTGAGTGCAATATGTGCACGAACACCTCTTGATTTTGTTCTGGTTTTTTTTTTAGGTGTTCGTGCAATATGAGCACGAACACCTCTTGTTATTGTTCTGTTTTTAGGTGTTCGTGCAATATGAGCACGAACACCTCTTGTTATTGTTCTGTTTTTAGGTGTTCGTGCAATATGAGCACGAACACCTCTTTGTTTTTGTTCTGTTTTTTTTCTTCTTCTCCATCTTCTTCTTCTTCTTCTTCTTCCCTGGAACTCTTCTCTAGAACATAACTCAAGATTGAAACTGAATTGAACCTTGAAACTCATCAGACAATTGAACCTTAATATGAAGACGGCACCAACTTACTGACGTCATGATGACGTCATCAGGTGTCGAATTACAAGGGTTTTAAAGTTGAAAAATGACCATTTGTTATTGGCTGTATCTCCTTGAATTTGAAAGCTGTGATGTTCATAATGAGAATCGGATAGATCAAGACTTGGGCAACATTTCAAAAGTTAACGCAAAAATCGTATGATCTTTGCTTCCGGTCGTACCGGAAGGTCAAAGTTTGCCTTTGTTTGTTTCTCTTAAAAAAATGAATTTCGGGGCATAACTCAAGATTAAAATTGAATTGAACATTGAAACTCACCAGATAATTGGACCTTAATATCAAGACGACACAAACTTGATGATGTCATGATGACGTCATCAGGTATTGAATTACAATGAGTCAAAGTTTAATATTTGTAAACAAATCATAACTCTTGAACCACATATTGGATTTTTACAATCTATACATCATCGGATAGGTCGTTAAACGATCAACAAAGGGTACACAAAGTATGACCCTGTTTGACCTTGACTTCTGGTTCAAACCGGAAGTTGAAAATTTTACAAAATTCTTATCTCAAAAACCACGTATTTTTTTATCAAAGTTTTTGCATCAGGTGATAGATGATTGAGCCTGCTCAAACATTTGCACAGACATGACAACATTTTGACTTTTACATCTGGTCAAAACCGGACGTTAAAGCCAACGTTGGTTAAAGCGCACGTGTCTCTTGACGTGACTCACGTTGACAACGCACGACGGCACAACAGTGTATTAACACATGTAGGCACTACGCACACACTGAACATGCACGTAGCACGTGAGCACGTGTAGTTAGTTTACATTGTGTATAGTCTTGGTTCCAAGACGCTCCGGTTGAAGACTAATGTATGTACTGTACAGCTACATGTATGGATACATTTGGCGTGACTGTGCAATATACAAAGAAACAACGAGCGAAAAATGCAATATTTGAAAATGTTGTAACTCTTGAACCACACATTGGATATTAACAATCCATACATCATCTGAAAGGTCTTAATAAACCTAAGACGCGCTACACAAAGTGTGACCCTGTTTGACCTTGAATTCCGGTTAAAACCGGAAGTTGAAATTTAATATTTAAAAATATCTTAACTTCTGAACAACTCATTCGATTTTTACAATCTATTCATCATTGGGAAAGTATGTAACAACTTTAGAAACGATATACAGAATGTGACCTCAATTGACCTTTACTTCCTGTTCAAACCGGAAGATAAAATTTAAAATTTGAAAAAATCAGAACTCCTGAACCACACATCGGATTTTTATCATCTATACATCATCAGAAAGGGCTCCAAAGATTTAAGAAACGCTACACACTGTGACCTCATTTGACCTTGACTTCCGGTTCAAACCGGAATATGAAAGTAAATGTTCCAACAAATTGTATATCGCGCACCCCGGCATAAAGATAATCCATGTAATACTTGACAAATTCGTAACTCCTGAACCACACATTGGATTTTTACAATCTATACATCATCTGAAAGGTCTTTATAAAACCTAACATACGCAACACTTATTGTGACCCCGTTTGACCCTGACTTCCGGTTCAAAGCGGAAATTGAAATTTAATGTTTCAAAATTCATAATTCCTGAACCACACAATGGATTTTTACAATCTATACATCATTGGACAAGTATGTAACAACTTAACAAACGATATACAGAATGTGACCCCAATTGACCTTTACTTCCTGTTCAAACCGGAAGATGAAATTTAATACTTGAAAAAATCAGAACTCCTGAACCACACATTGGATTTTTATCATCTATACATCATCAGAAAGGGCTCCAAAGATTTAAGAAAAGCTACACACTGTGACCTCATGTGACCTTGACTTCCGGTTCAAACCGGAAAGTGAAAGTTAATGTTTCAACAAATTGTTGGAGGTTTACAATCCATACATCATCTAAAACGTCTTCATAAACTAAACGCGCTACACAAAATGTGACCCCTATTTGACCTTGACTTCCGGCCAAAACCGGAAGTTGATGTTAATTTTTTTGAAAAATTCATAACTCCTGGACCAGGCATTGGATTGATAAGGTAGAATGTTTATTCATTCAATCACTCCCCACGAACACCGTGTTTTTGTCACATGACAAAAACTGAAGCTCTAGTTTTTGTTTTTTTTTTCTTCTTCATCTTCTTCTTCCGGGGAACTCTTCTCCAGAACAGAACTCAAAATAGAAATTTAATTGAAGCTTGAAACTTGGCATATACTTGAACCTTAACATGAGCACGGCACTTGCACAATTTCGTCATGATGACGTCATCAGGTGTCGAATTACAAGGTTTTTTAAAGTTGAAAAATGATCATTTGGTATTTGCTGTATCTCATTGAATATAAAAGCTATGATGTTCATAATTGGGCATGTGATAGATCAAGACTGGGGCTACATTTCAAAAGTTAACGTTAAAATCGTATGACCTTTTCTTCAAGGTCAAGCCCTAGGTCAAAGTTTGCCTTTGTTTTTTTTCTTGAAAAACATCATTTTCGGGCTTATCTACGGCATAACTCAAGATTGAAATTGAATTTTACATTGAAACTCATTAGACATTTGAACCTAAATATCAAGACGACACAAACATGATGATGTCATGATGACGTAATCAGGTATTGAATTACATTAAATCAAAGTTTAATATTTGAAAAAAAATCATAACTCATGAACGACATGTTGGATTTTTACAATCTATACATCATCGGAAAGTTCGTTAAAGGTTCAACAAACGCTACACAGAAAGTGACCCCATTTGACCTTGACTTCCGGTTCAACCCAGAAATTTAAAATTTCATAATATTCGTATCTCAAAAACCACTTATCATTTCAGCATAATTTTTGCATCAGGTTGTAGAAAGTTGAGCCTGCTCAAACTTTTGCACAGAAATAACAACATTTTGACATTTACATCTTGTCTTATAACCACCGGCATTAAAGCGCACGTTTGTGTTGACCCACTTTGATAACGCGAGATACTGTTATAGCGCGTGTACAACAGAAACATGCATTTTGAACGTGTAGTTCAGTTTACATCAACTACATGTAGGAATACATTTAGCATCGCTGGATGTTACCTTGTATATTGCGCACCCCGGCATAAAGATAATCCATGTAGTACTTGAAAAATTCGTAACTCCTGAACCACACATTGGATTTTTACAATCTATACATCATCTGAAAGGTCTTTATAAAACCTATCATACGCTACACTTATTGTGACCCCGTTTGACCCTGACTTCCGGTTCAAAGCGGAAGTTGAAATTTAATGTTTCAAAATTCATAATTCCTGAACCACACGATGGATTTTTACAATCTATACATCATTGGACAAGTATTTAACAACTTAACAAACGATATACAGAATGTGACCCCAATTGACCTTTACTTCCTGTTCAAACCGGAAGATGAAATTTAATATTTGAAAAATCAGAACTCCTGAACCACACATTGGATTTTTATCATCTATACATCATCAGAAAGGGCTCCAAAGATTTAAGAAACGCTACACACTGTGACCTCATTTGACATTGACTTCCGGTGCAAAACGGAATTTGAAACTTTATAGTTGAAAAAATCATAACTTCTGAACCAAATATTGGATGTTTACAATCCATCCATCATCTAAAAGGTCTTCATAAACTAATCCCGCCTACACAAAATGTGACCCTACTTGACCTTGACCTCTGGTCCAAACTGGAAGTTGATGTATACGTTTTGTAAAATTCATAACTCTGGAACCAGGCATTCGATTGATAATGTTAAATGTCGTTACGTATTCAATCAGTCGCTCACCACGAACACCTTGTTTTTGTAGTAAACAAAAACTCAATGTCTAGTTGAAAATTTGGAGTGCGTTCCGGTCCAACTATTATCTTTGCATGTCCTTAAAAATAACTCTGTGTATGATGCATATATCGAATACCATCAAAATGTGGGGGTTTGGTCACACAAGGTGAAGATGTTAATAAAAGTAAAAATACATGATATCATAAGGAGCTAGTTTGCTCGCATGTGTACAAACAACCAATTGCTTTGGTATGAAGCATTTCTACACTCACTTTTTCTCCGGGAGCACTTCACTCTAGTTTTCACTTTGCTGAATGAAACCTCCGTTATATCCGTGCACTGTAAGTCACTGGTCGACGTGTGTTTAATCAAGGATTGTTCAGCACTACTCGAGACCTCACTGACTTCAATATTCCTGTTGTCGATGTTGATGGCAAGTTCAAGCTCTCCACTGGTCGTTTCGAGCTCCGCTGGGTAGAAGACATCATCTGAACTGCCTTTTAGTTCGAGAAGGCCATTTTTGATAACTAAGATAATTAAAAAAATAAAATAAAACTGACTAAACATACTTTGCACATTATTTCCCATAACGCATAACCAAACATTTATACCTGGTACAAATTATGACATGCATCTGCTCAAGTTTTGGAGTATTGTGCATGCATCTTAGTGAGAATTGGAAAACCGGACTTACTCAGTTTATAGTTGTCTTTGCAGTAAATGGTGAGTACCTCAAACGTATCACGGTTGAATGAACTGTAGGTGATTATGGAGTTGGCCTTGTACTCAAACAAGCCAATTTCCATCTTCTGCTCTTTGCCAGACGTAGTAAATGTCTGCTCCGCGTTAGGTGCGATACCTATGGGTGTTAAAATATAAATAAGCTCAACGAAACTTCAATTGAGCTTCAAGACGGACCGGCGCCGGGCTGGCCGGATAATTGGTGCAATAAAAATGTCCACGGTCCAGCCCGGTCAAGCTTATTTATTGTTCGGGTCAAGCGGATCATTTGCCAAATTTTTGGCGATCTGTATGATGTGCTTTTGGTTTGTGGGTCCATATGAGTAGCCTAGAGTTAACTTTTGCCTTTTTTACCAGTTTGATTTTTTTGTAACGCCCACCACCTCCCCTTTCTGCCACCGCTTCTATCAATGTTGATGCCAAACTGTCAGTTAAACATTTATTTCAGACTTGTTCGCATAAACTGCAGCTTAGGAGGGCCGCTCCTGGAGTTGTTTGCTCGGTTTGTCAGGATAGATAGATAGATAGATAGATAGATAAAATGGATTACTAAAAAACTGTCCTCGCAGCACAAAGGCTGAATTACAACAATTTTACATTAATTTACAAAAAAACACAAATTGAAATTAAATAGGAGGCAAATTGGTAATGAAAAAATAGGTGGAATAATTTAAAAATATTGCACATTGAAATTAAAATTAATATAACTCAAATATGGTGTGAATAAGAAAATCATCAGACAAGAATGGAAAAGGCTATAATCAAGAAAAACAAGCGAAGGGCCAATATAATCTGAACAACAATTAGATAAAAGCAGACCATTGTGTGAATTTGTATTTACAACATTAAAAACGGAGCAACATGGCTAGGGATGGTTTCCAGGGAGACGGAAGTTATCATCTAAAATTCACTTTTAAAAATATAAAAGGGAATTTTGCTTCATGAGGATTCATGTCCCATCCAGTGGAATTGAATTTATTTGAAGCACGGTCTGTTTTAGAGAGCAACAATTTTAGTTTCAGATTCTGAGATCATGTATTACTAAACAATAAGAAATATTGAGATAAGAACTTATCATTCAAATTAGGATAAGCTTAAGGTTTGTTGACGATAACAATGATCTAACCTTGTTTTTGTCTTGGAGGAGGTTTAAATTGCTTCTTCTTGGTTTCCGTTTCTAAAAAAAAAGGAGATCAACAATTCAGTCAAAATAGAAGGGGAAAAGGTGCAGTGGCGTAACTAAGGTGGGGCACGGGCACGAGCCCCCCCCCCCCCATTGATGTCCATGCCCCCCGGGTGCCGCCCCCCCCCGCCCAAGTAACATAAAAAAGGCGTTGAAAAAGGGGCTTGTTCAGGCCCCTAACCAGGATTTTTTGTTGGGAGGCGAAATTAAAAGAAATTGTACATTTGCGCGTTAGCGCCACCGCTTCTATCAATGTTGATGCCAAATTGCCAGTTAAACATTTATTTCAGACTTGTTCGCATAAACTGCAGCTTGGGAGGGCCGTTCCTGGAGTTGTTTGTTCGGTTTGTCAGGATGGTTTCCAGGTTGAGGCCGGAAGTTATCACCTAAAATTCGCTTTTAAAAATATAAAAGGGAATTTTGATTCATGAGGATTTATGTCCATCCAGTGGAATTGAATTTATTTGACGTCTCATCAATGAAGCACGGTCTGTTTTAGAGAGCAACAATTTTAGTTTCAGATTGATGTTAAGAGCAAGTTACATCACTCATGCATTACTAAACAATCACAATTATCGTAATAAACAAAATGAACTAATGTCCAAGGCATTTTTATCAAATTCAACAGGCTTTACCTTGACGGTTTTACCTTAAAAACTTGCAGTTTTAAAAACAGTTTTGTAAATCTCTGGTTTGTTCTTATTCTTTTGGGTGAAACGCTTTTACGTATTAACGAAATCAGTTTTATATCGATGGCCTTTTTGACAAAATACAAACTTTTGTATCTTCCATACGTTGCGTCATCATCACCACTTACCACTGTTTTTCTTTTTTCTTTGTGAGGCAAGGTCTGTTTTAGAGAGCAACAATTTTAGTTTCAGATTCATGTTAAGAGCAAGTTACATCACTCATGCATTACTAAACAATCACAATTATCGTATAACTTGTCATTTAAACTAGGATAAACTTATCGTATAACTTATCATTTAAACTAGGATAAACTTAAGGTTTGCTAGTGTCATTCTTAGTTTTAGTGACTGATTCATGAGAGTGTGTGTTTGAATCCCAGTTTGACATCTGTGACAAGATCAATTACTCTAATTGATTCACAAATCTGAACTTGTACTGTATACTTATTTGCAAGACGTACTTCAAATGTCCTTTGACGATAACAATGATCATACCTTGTCTTCGGGTTTTAGGAGGTTTAATTTTCTTCTTTGGTTCCGTTTCTAAAAAAGGAGATCAACAATTCAGTCAAAATAGAAGGGGAAAAGGTGACAAACGGATATCATTATTACAGTTGCCTTCATTGAACGAAAACAATATATATTAATGAGATTCGCACAATACAAATCACTGCCTTACCTCCTTTAACTACTTCTCTATCCTCTTCGGAACTTTCCCCTGCAACAAGACAGTGGGATTTGACGAAACAAAAACCCATTACAAATACTGAAATAATTGGCTGATGTTTATCAAACGATACATACCTTTCGTTTCTGTTCATGTATTCTTAAACAGGGAGAACAAGTAAAAAGTAAGGTTGAACGGTGTTATAGTTGATAACTTGTGGGTAGAGATATATTGAAAAGCAAGGACGTTAAAAGGAACATCACTCTCCCAAAAGGAGCAGACAGTACCCTACTGACACATTTTCCTTGTTTTTAAATTACTCCACTGATTAATTTTGTAAAAAACTAATATTTCCTGACTCTCTTTATTATACACTCGAGACACAAATAGAAAAGTTTGAGTGGCCTTGACGTGTTGGTTCACCCAGGCCGAGCAAAAACAACCGAGCAAGTCAGTGATCCTCAGGGGAATTCCCATTGCCTTGTGCGCTATAGCCTTAGCACAGGGGGCGATTGGGGTCATTGAAGCTGACATTGAAGCTGTTATCAGTGAATGTATTGCATTACAGACTTGAATGGTTGCCAGCTAGTGTTTATCAAAGCCTGCAAATAATTATTTCCTGGCCTGGTATACGTTTGGGAAGGGGGGGCGGAGCTTATGAAGGCAATTGACTGTAGAGGGCGCTCGTGTTGTGTAGTGGTGGTTTTTTGCAACCTCTCAGGAAAAATATTTTTTCATCACTCTTTTCCGTCTTTTTCAACTTGTTCATCGTCCATCTTTCAACATCTGCTTACTGATACTACCTACCAACTCTAGGATGTTTCTGAGCCTGCATTAAATACTACTCTTGTGAAGATTTATCTAGAATAAACATGATGCCATGTACACATCTGTCGGCCATTTTGGATACTACACATCGCCAATGCATGGACACACATAAATTAATTCAGCCTCAACAACGTTGATTATAGGACTCTTACAGGTCGGTAAAGTTTTTCTTTCGTGTTTGTTTTACTTTACATGGATTCGACATTGATATCCTTCATCATCAAGAATTGTACTGTAGGAAATTTTCCAAAAACTTTGTACAACTTTGAAGAACATAAAATCAGGAAAATTAATCTGCTTGCTACGTCAAGTTTTTGCTGCATGCTAATGCTTCTTGCAGTAAATAACCAATGGCCGTCCAGTCCCTCACACACTCTCCATCAAGTTCCAGTTATGCTTGACCGACAACTGAACAGTAGCTGTATAAATGATCTGGAAAATGCAAGTACCCGTAACATCTGGTCGCTAGCCATGAAGTATTTATACAAGTCTCATAGATCCCAAATCAAAGGACTTTTTCAAACATCTTCTAAGCCATCAATCGAGTCTCGACAGGTTATCATCATGATTCTTCTATTATCTGGGGTTGGGTTGAACCCAATCCAGGCCCCAACCCTGAATACCCCTGTGGTATTTGTAAACAGGAAGTAGAGCAGGATCATCATGCCATCCAGTGTGATCAGTGTGATAGCTGGATACACACAACTTGTGCAGTAGTTTCTGAAGAGATGTATCAATTGTACACAACCCATTCCAACTTATCATGGATATGCATAAACTGTGGTCTCCCAAACATAGGGTCATCATTATTTGACAGTGATCGTTTCTCCAGTGTCAACTCATTTGATGCATTAACTGATGACTGTGACGAAAGTCTGCATGAATCTTTTGAACCAAGAAACACCTCCACGCCTACCAAGAGGAACCCAAAGAAAGACAACAAGTCACCTAGATTGAAGGCAATGGTGATAAATTGTGACGGGCTGAAAGGTGAAAAAAGTCGACTAGACTTTCAAGCAACAGTAGCTTTTCACACACCCGATATCATCGTTGGATGTGAATCCAAGATTGACCCAACCATCCCAACCTACTCAATTTTCCCAGAGGATTACAATGGTATTCGCAAAGATAGGACAACTTCTGGAGGTGGAGTGTTTATAGCAACTAAGAGCTTCCTTGTTACAGTCGACCTGCCAGAGCTGGATTCTTCATGCGAAGCAATATGGAACCATATTGAGTTCGCCAGGTGTGGTAAATTGTATATAGGAAGTTTCTATCGCCCCCAAACTGAAGGCATGGTACCAGTGAACCGTTTGTTTGACAGTGTTGCCAAGGCATTTGGAGCTTACAAGAACAAGCATGCAAATATCCTACTTTGTGGCGACTTTAACCTGCCAGAAATTGATTGGGGCACTCAGCAGCCAAAAAGTTCAAGTAAACGTAAGAAGATGCATCAATATTTTCTTGACTTGCTGGTTGAAAGTGGTCTTGAACAGCTGAACAAACTCATTACCAGGCCAAAATCGCAAAATGTCCTTGATTTGATTTGCACCAATAACCCTAACATCATCAACAACATACGGACGGACACAGGATTCAGTGATCACCTCATACTACTGTTTGATATAAACATGAAACCCAAGAGACAAAACAAACCCCAACATAAAGTTTATGCTTATAAAAAAGCTGACAACGAAGGTCTCAAATCATGGATAAACAAGTGCAGTGAGTCATTTTTCCAAACCAATCCCAACATAAGAACAGTGAAAGAAAACTGGAAACTGTTTAAGAGCTACACTCTTGAAGCAATGGAAAGGTTCATCCCCTACCGTATGTCCAAGAGCAAACAAAGTCACCCTTGGATTAACAGATAAATCATCAGGCACATGAGAAAAAGGGACAAACTCCATGCTCGTGCACGCAAAGTAAAAACAGAAAGTTTGTGGAGTTGTTACAGGAAACAACGCAATTATGTTACCAAGTTGCTGAGACAGTCCTACCACTCATACATGGAGGATATCCTAGGACCTAGTTTGGAGGAAAATCCCAAACAGTTCTGGTCGTTCACACGCTCCCAGAGACGTGAGGCTGTTGGTGTCCCAACCTTGACAGTTAATAGGAAAAATAGTTCTACTGATCAAGAAAAGGCAGAAGTACTCAACCAGCAATTCACCTCTGTGTTTACTGACGAGGACCTTTCCACCTTACCAACCAAAGGAAATTCCAAGTTCCCCTCCACTGAAGATCTTGAAATCGGGAAAGAAGGGGTTCTCAAGCAGTTACAACAACATAATTGCAACAAAGCTGGAGGACCAGACACTATTTCTGCCCGTGTATTGCATGATTATGCAGATGAATTGTCTCCCATGTTTCACTTTATTCTTTGTCAATCCTACCAATCAGGTCAACTCCCTGGAGACTGGAGAAAAGCAATTGTCACTGCCATCTATAAAAAGGGCTCAAAGTCATCACCAGAAAATTATCGTCCAGTTAGTCTAACCTGCATTGCTTGTAAAATAATGGAGCACATCATTCTCTCACACATCTCCAAACATCTATCTGCCAATAAAGTAATCGTCGACCACCAGCATGGTTTTCGTGGAAAACGATCATGCGAGACCTAGTTGCTGGAAGCAGTTCATGACTGGTCAGAGTGTTTAAACAGGAGCAGCCAATCGGACGTCTTGCTGCTGGACTTCAGCAAGGCGTTCGATAAAGTGCCACATCAGAGGCTAGCACTCAAACTTCACCACTATGGTATCCGAGGAAATACACTGAGGTGGATTCAAGCCTTCCTTAATAACCGGGAACAGTGCGTTGGCATCAACGGAGCTCACTCTAGATGGTCATCAGTGAAATCAGGTGTACCACAGGGGTCTGTCTTGGGTCCGACACTCTTCCTCGTCTACATCAACGATATCGTAGATGACGTGCAATCTAACATCAGGCTGTTTGCTGATGACAGTATCCTGTACAGAAATCCGTGGAGATGAAGACCATGCTATCTTACAAAAAGACCTAAGTACCGTTTTTAAGTGGGCTGACACATGGCAGATGAGTTTTAATGCCTCCAAGTGCCAACTTCTGACCATCACACGCAAAACCAAACCCAGTCTCTCCAACTACAAAATAGATAATCAAGTCATAGACCGTACAACCAACCACAAATACCTTGATGTTACACTCTCCAGTGACCTGTCTTGGAACCAGCATATTGCCAACATCAGATCAAAGGCCTGCTCTACTCTAGGGATAATAAGAAGAAACCTGGGACCTTGCTCTAAAGCAGTTAAGCTGAAAGCATATCAAACATTAGTTCGTCCCCAACTGGAGTATGCAGCAGCCGCATGGAGTCCATACACAGCAAAAAACATCTACTCACTGGAATCGGTTCAACGCCAGGCAGTCAGATACATATGCGGAGTCTACGACCGCACTTCCAGTATCACACCTCTCCTAACACAACTCGATTTGGACCAATTAAACACCAGAAGACTTCTACATCAGTGCACCATGTTTTACAAGATTCACCATAACATCGTCAATATTAGTTTTCCCCCTTCTATTCAACTCCACCCAGCGATAGGCAGAACTCGACACCAACTTCATTATCTACCAATCCAGGCATCACGAGACTCATTCAAATTTTCCTTCTTCATCCGCACCATTCCAACCTGGAACAGGCTCCCGTTGGAAGCAGTGACAGCATCATCAGTCAAGGTTTTTCAGGCAGTGGCCCTTCCGGCGGTGAGAGACATGCGTCCCACCACCACCCATCAACAGCTTTAAGATGATGAGGATGTTTTTACTCGCACTTTGTAAGATACTGCACTTTTACGACCACACAACACGAGCACCCCTATACCACACCTTGGACAAGCAGTTAGCTTTATAGGTGGTTATTCATCAAGCATCAAGCATCAAGCGTGAATGGAGCATAGGTCTTGATGTATTTGGGAATGCAGTGAAGCAATGGGGATTGTAGTGAAGTAATGGGGATGCCAAGTAGGTACAAATTGATAACAGGAGGTTATTGTGGGAACTGTTATACAATCTGTGGACTGTAAAGGAAGTTGGGAATGCTTGGGGTCCATTTGTGGGGCAGGGTATGCCCGCGTGCACGCAGTAACAAAAGTGTCAGTTGTTGACTGCCAAGGATAGTGATAGAATGCAAAAGTCGGTAACGCCTACTACAATTTGTTGTTCTTTTGTAGGTCATAAGATATGCCATTCTGGAACAAATTAAACAATTTAATTTGTTTTATTATTATCAATATGTTTACTTCTGAGAAAACGGGATGAACAGTTTTGTAAATCTCTGGTTTGTTCTTATTCTTTTTGTTGAAATGCCTTTACGGATTGAACAAAATCAGTTTGATATCGATGGCTTATTTGACAAAATACAAATCTTTGTATCTTCCATACGTTGCGTCATCATCACCACTTACCACTGTTTTTCTTGTTTCTTCGTTTGCCACGGTCTGTTTTAGAGAGCAACAATTTTAGTTTCAGATTTATGTTAAGAGCAAGTTACATCACTCATACATCACTGAACAATTACAATTATCGTATAACTTATCATTTAAACTAGGTTTGCAGGTGTTGTTCATAGTTTTAGTGACTGATTCATGAGAAAGTGTGTTTGAATTCCAGTTTGACATCTATGTCCTGAACAAGACCAATTACTCTAATTGATTCGCAAATCTTAACTATAACAGTATTAAGAAACTAACAGTATTTCAGTCAAATAAATATCCATTAAATGAACGATATTTATTGTTGAAGTACGTCGATTGCATACAATAGGAAAATTTGAATTAATACTAATTAATACTTGGTTCTCATAAAGCACAAATATCCCAGTAGCTAATTATTGAACCATAACAGTATTAAGAAACTGCATGACAGTATTTCTGTCAAATAAATATCTATTAAATGGACGATATTAAATACGTCAATTGCATGCATTGGGAAAACTTCCAAACCTCTAACATTTTTGTCCTTCCGGTAAATCAAGGACTTTTCTTTGTTTCGATATGAATTTAACTTCTTCTTTTTAAGGTCATTCTCACCTTTATTCTTATTTCCGCTCTTGTTTTTCGAATGGTCTGTTCGAAAAGAAAAATATTCAAATTTAATACTAAAATTGTATACTTATTTGCAAGACGTACATTAAATGACTTTTGACGATAACAATGATCTAACCTTGTTTTCGTCTTAGCTTCAGATTTATGTTAAGAGCAACTTACATCACTCATGCATCACAGGACAGTTATAAGTAGGCCTATGGTATAAGTTATCATTTAAACTAGGATAAGCTTAAAGTTTGCCGGTGTCTTTTGAAAATAAAAAACAGTTTTCAAGGCTGTGACATTCAATCAAAGAATAACATGTTCCTTTGTTTCATTCGAATTTGAGTATAACCCTCTTTAATACCGGTTGGACAGGTGGCCCCTGCGCCTGTGGCAAAGAATGTGTTTTGTTTTAACACCCAAGTGGTATAGACGATTATCTAGCAGCGAACATCTTCCTCGCGCGAAGATTACGCCACCTATGTTATAAAACATTTATCCCAAAGTACGTGCATGCGGACATAACAGGGAACACGCATTTTCCCGGAGTATAAAGCATTTTTTCATAACGCGATAGTATTTGATAACCAAGTAGCTTATTATTGAACTAATTAATTCTTGTTTCTTATAAAGCGCTCATATCCCAGTAGTTAATTATTGAACTAATTAATACTTGGTTCTTATAAAGCGCTCATATCCCAGTAGTTAATTATTGAACTAATTAATACCTGGTTCTTACAAACCGTTCATTTCCCGGTGGCTAATTATTGAACTAATTTATACTTGGTTCCTATAAAGCGGAAATAACACACTATTTTGATGAAAATAAATCTTTGACACAATAATAATTTAATTAAATTGAATAAGCACCTTTTGCTTGTTCTTGTTCTTGTTCTTGTTCTTGGAATTGTCTGTTCGGAGAAAAAAATAAACAAAGTGTACTAATGTCGAACGCCGGCCTTTTTATCAAATTCAACAGGTTTTACTATGAAGTTTTTACCTTAAAAACTTGTACGGTATACTTATTTGCAAGATTTGCAAGACTACATGAATGACTTTTGACGATAAGAATGATCTAACCTTGTTTTCGTCTTTGTTTCAGATTTATGTTAAGATTTGCAAGACTTACATTAATGACTTTGACAATAACAATGATCTAACCTTGTTTTCGTCTTAGCTTCAGATTTATGTTAAGAGCAACTTACATCACTCATGCATCACAGGACAGTTATAAGTAGGCCTATCGTATAAGTTATCATTTAAACTAGGATAAGCTTAAAGTTTGCCGGTGTCTTTTGTAGTTTTAGTGACTGATTCATCAGAGTGTGTGTTTGAATCCCAGTTTGACATCTGTGTCCTAAAAACCAGTTACTCTAATTAATTTTAAAATCTTAACTTTAACAGTATTAAGAAACTGACAGTATTTCAGTCATATAAATATGCATGAAATGGACGATATTTACTGTTGAAATACGTCGATTGCATGCATTAGGAAAACTTCAAAATCTCTAGCATTTTGTCCTTCTTGTAAATCAAGGACTTTTCTTTGTTTCGACATGATTTTAACTTCTTCTCTTTTAAGTCATTCTCACCTTTCTCATTGCTGACCTTGGAATGGTCTGTTCGGAAAGAAAAATATACAAAATATTAACTGATGTCGAACGCATTTTGATCAAATTCAACAGGTTTTGCATTAAAAACTTAAACCGTATACTTATTTGCAAGACGTTCATAAATTACTTTTGACGATAACAATGAAATAACCTTGTTTTCGTCTTAGTTTCAGATTTATGGTTAGAGCAAGTTACATCACTCGAGCATCACTGAACAATACTATAAATATCGTACAAGTTATCATTCAAACTAGGATAACTCGCTCATAACCAAGTATATAGCTTATTATTGAACTAATTAATACTTGATTCTTACAAAGCGTTCATAACCAAGAAGCTAATTATTGAACTAATTAATACTTGGTTCTTATAAAGCGCTCATATCCCAGTAGTTAATTATTGAACAAATTAATTCCTGGTTCTTACAAAGCGTTCATTTCCCAGTGGCTAATTATTGAAATAATTTATACTTGGTTCCTTTAAAGCGGAAATAACACACTATTTAAAAAAATAAATCTTTGACACAATAATATTTTAATTAAAATGAATAAGCACCTTTCTTCTTGTTCTTGTTCTTGTTCTTGTTCTTGTTCTTGTTCTTGTTCTTGTTCTTGTTCTTGTTTTTGGAATTGTCTGTTCGGAGAGAAAAAGTTAGATCAAGGTGCTTCTAGACATTATTTTTCTTGCTTATCAGGAACACTTGAACCAATCATCAAACTTTTGAGGGAACGACATAATATTTTGTGAAAATAGAACACTATTTTGAAGAAAATAAATATTTGACACCAACATTTACCTCTTTATTTATTTATTTATTTACCTGTCCCTGTATAGGGGTTTCGTCTTAACTGATTAGTAGCATTGTTCCATTGTTAAAAGTACCCCGTAAGTTGGCGTGTGTAAGGGCGCACCTGTTCTTCTTGTGACTTTGCCCTTAGTTGTGGTCCCCCCCTTCTATAAAATAAACTGTACATGACGCCTAAAATGTGTTTTAAAGCTTTCTTTTCAATACATGATTCTCACTCGCAGAGTGGTGAAGCTTCACAAATAACATAACGTTCAGCTTATTAGGTGTGAGTGCAATATGTGCACGAACACCTCTTGATTTTGTTCTGGTTTTTTTTTTAGGTGTTCGTGCAATATGAGCACGAACACCTCTTGTTATTGTTCTGTTTTTAGGTGTTCGTGCAATATGAGCACGAACACCTCTTGTTATTGTTCTGTTTTTAGGTGTTCGTGCAATATGAGCACGAACACCTCTTTGTTTTTGTTCTGTTTTTTTTCTTCTTCTCCATCTTCTTCTTCTTCTTCTTCTTCCCTGGAACTCTTCTCTAGAACATAACTCAAGATTGAAACTGAATTGAACCTTGAAACTCATCAGACAATTGAACCTTAATATGAAGACGGCACCAACTTACTGACGTCATGATGACGTCATCAGGTGTCGAATTACAAGGGTTTTAAAGTTGAAAAATGACCATTTGTTATTGGCTGTATCTCCTTGAATTTGAAAGCTGTGATGTTCATAATTGAGAATCGGATAGATCAAGACTTGGGCAACATTTCAAAAGTTAACGCAAAAATCGTATGACCTTTGCTTCCGGTCGTACCGGAAGGTCAAAGTTTGCCTTTGTTTGTTTCTCTTAAAAAAATGAATTTCGGGGCATAACTCAAGATTAAAATTGAATTGAACATTGAAACTCACCAGATAATTGGACCTTAATATCAAGACGACACAAACTTGATGATGTCATGATGACGTCATCAGGTATTGAATTACAATGAGTCAAAGTTTAATATTTGTAAACAAATCATAACTCTTGAACCACATATTGGATTTTTACAATCTATACATCATCGGATAGGTCGTTAAACGATCAACAAAAGGTACACAAAGTATGACCCTGTTTGACCTTGACTTCTGGTTCAAACCGGAAGTTGAAAATTTTACAAAATTCTTATCTCAAAAACCACGTATTTTTTTATCAAAGTTTTTGCATCAGGTGATAGATGATTGAGCCTGCTCAAACTTTTGCACAGACATGACAACATTTTGACTTTTACATCTGGTCAAAACCGGACGTTAAAGCCAACGTTGGTTAAAGCGCACGTGTCTCTTGACGTGACTCACGTTGACAACGCACGACGGCACAACAGTGTATTAACACATGTAGGCACTACGCACACACTGAACATGCACGTAGCACGTGAGCACGTGTAGTTAGTTTACATTGTGTATAGTCTTGGTTCCAAGACGCTCCGGTTGAAGACTAATGTATGTACTGTACAGCTACATGTATGGCTACATTTGGCGTGACTGTGCAATATACAAAGAAACAACGAGCGAAAAATGCAATATTTGAAAATGTTGTAACTCTTGAACCACACATTGGATATTAACAATCCATACATCATCTGAAAGGTCTTAATAAACCTAAGACGCGCTACACAAAGTGTGACCCTGTTTGACCTTGAATTCCGGTTAAAACCGGAAGTTGAAATTTAATATTTAAAAATATCTTAACTTCTGAACAACTCATTCGATTTTTACAATCTATTCATCATTGGGAAAGTATGTAACAACTTTAGAAACGATATACAGAATGTGACCTCAATTGACCTTTACTTCCTGTTCAAACCGGAAGATAAAATTTAAAATTTGAAAAAATCAGAACTCCTGAACCACACATCGGATTTTTATCATCTATACATCATCAGAAAGGGCTCCAAAGATTTAAGAAACGCTACACACTGTGACCTCATTTGACCTTGACTTCCGGTTCAAACCGGAATATGAAAGTAAATGTTCCAACAAATTGTATATCGCGCACCCCGGCATAAAGATAATCCATGTAATACTTGACAAATTCGTAACTCCTGAACCACACATTGGATTTTTACAATCTATACATCATCTGAAAGGTCTTTATAAAACCTAACATACGCAACACTTATTGTGACCCCGTTTGACCCTGACTTCCGGTTCAAAGCGGAAATTGAAATTTAATGTTTCAAAATTCATAATTCCTGAACCACACAATGGATTTTTACAATCTATACATCATTGGACAAGTATGTAACAACTTAACAAACGATATACAGAATGTGACCCCAATTGACCTTTACTTCCTGTTCAAACCGGAAGATGAAATTTAATACTTGAAAAAATCAGAACTCCTGAACCACACATTGGATTTTTATCATCTATACATCATCAGAAAGGGCTCCAAAGATTTAAGAAAAGCTACACACTGTGACCTCATGTGACCTTGACTTCCGGTTCAAACCGGAAAGTGAAAGTTAATGTTTCAACAAATTGTTGGAGGTTTACAATCCATACATCATCTAAAACGTCTTCATAAACTAAACGCGCTACACAAAATGTGACCCCTATTTGACCTTGACTTCCGGCCAAAACCGGAAGTTGATGTTAATTTTTTTGAAAAATTCATAACTCCTGGACCAGGCATTGGATTGATAAGGTAGAATGTTTATTCATTCAATCACTCCCCACGAACACCGTGTTTTTGTCACATGACAAAAACTGAAGCTCTAGTTTTTGTTTTTTTTTCTTCTTCATCTTCTTCTTCCGGGGAACTCTTCTCCAGAACAGAACTCAAAATAGAAATTTAATTGAAGCTTGAAACTTGGCATATACTTGAACCTTAACATGAGCACGGCACTTGCACAATTTCGTCATGATGACGTCATCAGGTGTCGAATTACAAGGTTTTTTAAAGTTGAAAAATGATCATTTGGTATTTGCTGTATCTCATTGAATATAAAAGCTATGATGTTCATAATTGGGCATGTGATAGATCAAGACTGGGGCTACATTTCAAAAGTTAACGTTAAAATCGTATGACCTTTTCTTCAAGGTCAAGCCCTAGGTCAAAGTTTGCCTTTGTTTTTTTTCTTGAAAAACATCATTTTCGGGCTTATCTACGGCATAACTCAAGATTGAAATTGAATTTTACATTGAAACTCATTAGACATTTGAACCTAAATATCAAGACGACACAAACATGATGATGTCATGATGACGTAATCAGGTATTGAATTACATTAAATCAAAGTTTAATATTTGAAAAAAAATCATAACTCATGAACGACATGTTGGATTTTTACAATCTATACATCATCGGAAAGTTCGTTAAAGGTTCAACAAACGCTACACAGAAAGTGACCTCATTTGACCTTGACTTCCGGTTCAACCCAGAAATTTAAAATTTCATAATATTCGTATCTCAAAAACCACTTATCATTTCAGCATAATTTTTGCATCAGGTTGTAGAAAGTTGAGCCTGCTCAAACTTTTGCACAGAAATAACAACATTTTGACATTTACATCTTGTCTTATAACCACCGGCATTAAAGCGCACGTTTGTGTTGACCCACTTTGATAACGCGAGATACTGTTATAGCGCGTGTACAACAGAAACATGCATTTTGAACGTGTAGTTCAGTTTACATCAACTACATGTAGGAATACATTTAGCATCGCTGGATGTTACCTTGTATATTGCGCACCCCGGCATAAAGATAATCCATGTAGTACTTGAAAAATTCGTAACTCCTGAACCACACATTGGATTTTTACAGTCTATACATCATCTGAAAGGTCTATATAAAACCTAAAATACGCTACACTTATTGTGACCCCGTTTGACCCTGACTTCCGGTTGAAAACGGAAGTTGAAATTTAATGTTTCAAAATTCATAATTCCTGAACCACACAATGGATTTTTACAATCTATACATCATTGGACAAGTAAGTAACAACTTAACAAACGATATACAGAATGTGACCCCAATTGACCTTTACTTCCTGTTCAAACCGGAAGATGAAATTTAATATTTGAAAAATCAGAACTCCTGAACCACACATTGGATTTTTATCATCTATACATCATCAGAAAGGGCTCCAAAGATTTAAGAAACGCTACACACTGTGACCTCATTTGACATTGACTTCCGGTGCAAAACGGAATTTGAAACTTTATAGTTGAAAAAATCATAACTTCTGAACCAAATATTGGATGTTTACAATCCATCCATCATCTAAAAGGTCTTCATAAACTAATCCCGCCTACACAAAATGTGACCCTACTTGACCTTGACCTCTGGTCCAAACTGGAAGTTGATGTATACGTTTTGTAAAATTCATAACTCTGGAACCAGGCATTCGATTGATAATGTTAAATGTCGTTACGTATTCAATCAGTCGCTCACCACGAACACCTTGTTTTTGTAGTAAACAAAAACTCAATGTCTAGTTGAAAATTTGGAGTGCGTTCCGGTCCAACTATTATCTTTGCATGTCCTTAAAAATAACTCTGTGTATGATGCATATATCGAATACCATCAAAATGTGGGGGTTTGGTCACACAAGGTGAAGATGTTAATAAAAGTAAAAATACATGATATCATAAGGAGCTAGTTTGCTCGCATGTGTACAAACAACCAATTGCTTTGGTATGAAGCATTTCTACACTCACTTTTTCTCCGGGAGCACTTCACTCTAGTTTTCACTTTGCTGAATGAAACCTCCGTTATATCCGTGCACTGTAAGTCACTGGTCGACGTGTGTTTAATCAAGGATTGTTCAGCACTACTCGAGACCTCACTGACTTCAATATTCCTGTTGTCGATGTTGATGGCAAGTTCAAGCTCTCCACTGGTCGTTTCGAGCTCCGCTGGGTAGAAGACATCATCTGAACTGCCTTTTAGTTCGAGAAGGCCATTTTTGATAACTAAGATAATTAAAAAAATAAAATAAAACTGACTAAACATACTTTGCACATTATTTCCCATAACGCATAACCAAACATTTATACCTGGTACAAATTATGACATGCATCTGCTCAAGTTTTGGAGTATTGTGCATGCATCTTAGTGAGAATTGGAAAACCGGACTTACTCAGTTTATAGTTGTCTTTGCAGTAAATGGTGAGTACCTCAAACGTATCACGGTTGAATGAACTGTAGGTGATTATGGAGTTGGCCTTGTACTCAAACAAGCCAATTTCCATCTTCTGCTCTTTGCCAGACGTAGTAAATGTCTGCTCCGCGTTAGGTGCGATACCTATGGGTGTTAAAATATAAATAAGCTCAACGAAACTTCAATTGAGCTTCAAGACGGACCGGCGCCGGGCTGGCCGGATAATTGGTGCAATAAAAATGTCCACGGTCCAGCCCGGTCAAGCTTATTTATTGTTCGGGTCAAGCGGATCATTTGCCAAATTTTTGGCGATCTGTATGATGTGCTTTTGGTTTGTGGGTCCATATGAGTAGCCTAGAGTTAACTTTTGCCTTTTTTACCAGTTTGATTTTTTTGTAACGCCCACCACCTCCCCTTTCTGCCACCGCTTCTATCAATGTTGATGCCAAACTGTCAGTTAAACATTTATTTCAGACTTGTTCGCATAAACTGCAGCTTAGGAGGGCCGCTCCTGGAGTTGTTTGCTCGGTTTGTCAGGATAGATAGATAGATAGATAGATAAAATGGTTTATTAAAAAACTGTCCTAGCAGCACAAAGGCTGAGTTACAACAATTTTACATTAATTTACAAAAAAAACACAAATTGAAATTAAATAGGAGGCAAATTGGTAATGAAAAATAGGTGGAATAGTTAAGCCACTCCCCTAAATTTAAAAACATTGCACATTGAAATTAAAATTAATTTAACTCAAAATATGGTGTGAATAAGAAAAATCATTAGACAAGAACGGAAAAGGCTATAATCAAGAAAAACAAGCGAAGGGCCAATATAATCTGAACAACAATTAGATAAAAGCAGGCCATTGTGTGAATTTGTATTTACAACATTAAAAACGGAGCAACATGGCTAGGGATGGTTTCCAGGGAGACGGAAGTTATCATCTAAAATTCACTTTTAAAAATATAAAAGGGAATTTTGCTTCATGGGGATTCATGTCCCATCCAGTGGAATTGAATTTATTTGAAGCACGGTCTGTTTTAGAGAGCAACAATTTTAGTTTCAGATTCTGAGAGCAAGTTACATCGATCATGTATTACTAAACAATAAGAAATATTGAGATAAGAACTTATCATTCAAACTAGGATAAGCTTAAGGTTTGTTGAAGATAACAATGATCTAACCTTGTTTTTGTCTTGGAGGAGGTTTAAATTGCTTCCTCTTGGTTTCCGTTTCTAAAAAAAAAGGAGATCAACAATTCAGTCAAAATAGAAGGGGAAAGGGTGCAGTGGCGTAACTAAGGGGGGGCACGGGGGCACGAGGCCCCCCCCCATGTGATGTCCGTGCCCCCCCCCCCCCAAGTAACATAAAAAAGGCGATGAAAAAGAGGCTTGTTCAGGCCCGTAACCAGGATTTTTTATTGGGAGGCGAAATTAAAAGAAAATGTACATTTGCGCGTTAGCGCCACCGCTTCTATCAATGTTGATGCCAAATTGCCAGTTAAACATTTATTTCAGACTTGTTCGCATAAACTGCAGCTTGGGAGGGCCGTTCCTGGAGTTGTTTGCTCGGATTGTCAGGATGGTTTCCAGGTTGGAGCCGGAAGTTATCACCTAAAATTCGCTTTTAAAAATATAAAAGGGAAATTTGCTTCATGAGGATTCATGTCCATCCAGTGGAATTGAATTTATTTGACGTCTCATCAATGAAGCACGATCTGTTTTAGAGAGCAACAATTTTAGTTTCAGATTTATGTTAAGAGCAAGTTACATCACTCATGTTTTACTAAACAATCACAATTATCGTATAACTTATCATTTAAACTAGGATAAACTTATCGTATAACTTATCATTTAAGCTAGGATAAACTTAAGGTTTGCAAGTGTCGTTCGTAGTTTTAGTGACTGATTCATGAGAGTGTGTGTTTGAATCCCAGTTTGACATCTGTGACGTCGTCGCCTCCGATTGGTGGAAAGTTTCCCTACATAGTAACAGCATTCTGTGCGCTTAACGCTGATCTTTAGCTACGCCATTACAACAAACACACAACAAGCCAAACAGCAGGCAGCTTGTTGTTTTTTCATCACCCACCGCCACCCCACTTACAACCGCCCGGTTAATTTTTCTTTGCTGTTTTCTCCATCTATGTGGGTTTGAGATGTTCGTTTGTTTTTGTTTTGCGTGTTTTCCCCTCAAAAACAGTAGATTTAATTATATAAGTAATTCAGTGTAGCCACTTGTTTAAATAATTGAGGTTTATAATTATTGTTATTGTTATGAATATGTGTTTATTTCATATTTAGAGTGGTTTTGGGAAATCAAGGCTCACACCAGAGTTTACATTAATTGATTCAGATGATTAAGCATTTAGTGGTTGCTAACCAGTTTATTCTAGTTAAAGTATAATAACTGTGTTTCATTGTACATTTTATACTTAAAGGAGATGCATTGGTGTAAACATTTGTATGGACAAAACAGTTGAAAGTTTGAAGTTTTAAATTAATTTTACAAGAATAAATAAATAAATAAATAAATAAATAAATATAGAAATATAAACAAATAAATAAACAGGACTCCTAAACCCAGAAGAAGTAATGGTGTAAAACAACAGAGTTTCATTCATGCGTTTGGTCCCGTAGGTCCATAAATGTCCTTTGACGATAACAATGATCATACCTTGTTTTCGGGTTTTAGGAGGTTTAATTTTCTTCGTTGGTTCCGTTTCTGAAAAAGAAGATCAACAATTCAGTCTAGATAGAAGGGGAAAAGCTGACAAACGGATATCATTATTACAGTTGACTTCATTGAACAAAAAGAATATATATTAATGAGATTCGCACAATACAAATCACTGCCTTACCTCCTTTAACTACTTCTGTATCCTCTTCGGAACTTTCCCCTGTAACAAGACAGTGGGATTTGACGAAACAAAAACCCATTACAAATACTGAAATAATTGGCTGATGTTTATCAAACGATACATACCTTTCGTTTCTGTTCATGTATTTTTAGGTAGGGAGAACAAGTAAAAAGTAAGGTTGAACGGTGTTTTAGTTGATAGAGATATGTTGAAAAGCAAGGACGTTAAAAGAAACATTTAAACAATTTGTTGTTCTTTTGTAGGTCATAAGATATGCCATTCTGGAACAAATTAAACAATTTAATTCGTTTTATTATTATCAATATGTTTACTTCTGAGAAAACGGGATGATCAGTTTTGTAAATCTCTGGTTTGTTCTTATTCTTTTTGTTGAAATGCCTTTACGGATTGAACAAAATCAGTTTGATATCGATGGCTTATTTGACAAAATACAAATCTTTGTATCTTTCATACGTTGCGTCATCATCACCACTTACCACTGTTTTTCTTGTTTCTTCGTTTGGCACGGTCTGTTTTAGAGAGTAACAATTTTAGTTTCAGATTTATGTTAAGAGCAAGTTACATCACTCATACATCACTGAACAATTACAATTATCGTATAACTTATCATTCAAACTAGGATAAGCTTATTCTGCAAGTGTCGTTCGTAGTTTTATAGTGACTGCTTCATGAGAGTGTGAGTTTGAATCCCAGTTTGACATCTGTGTCCTGAACAAGATCAATTACTCTAATTGATTCACAAATCTGAACTATAACAATATTAAGAAACTAACAGTATTTCAGTCAAATAAATATCCATTAAATGGACGATATTTACTGTTGAAATACGTCGATTGCATGCGTTAGGAAAACTTCAAAATCTCTAACATTTTGTCCTTCTGGTAAATCGAGGATCTTTCTTTGTTTCGACATGATTTTAACTTCTTCTTTTTTTAAGTTATTCTCACCTTTCTTCGGGTTGTTATTCTTGACCTTGGAACGGTCTGTTTGGAGAGAATAATAAACACAATGAACTAATGTCCAAGGCATTTTTATCAAATTCAACAGGCTTTGCCTTGACGGTTTTACCTTAAAAACTTGCACTTTTAAAAACAGTTTTGTAAATCTCTGGTTTGTTATTATTCTTTTGGGTGAAACGCTTTTACTTATTAACGAAATCAGTTTTTTATCGATGGCCTTTTTGACAAAATACAAATTTTTGTATCTTCCATACGTTGCGTCATCATCACCACTTACCACTGTTTTTCTTTTTTCTTTGTGAGGCAAGGTCTGTTTTAGAGAGCAACAATGTTAGTTTCAGATTTATGTTAAGAGCAAGTTACATCACTCATGCATTACTAAACAATCACAATTATCGTAGAACTTATCATTTAAACTAGGATAAACTTAAGGTTTGCAAGTGTCGTTCGTAGTTTTAGTGACTGATTCATGAGAGTGTGTGTTTGAATCCCAGTTTGACATCTGTGACAAGATCAATTACTCTAATTGATTCACAAATTTGAACTTGTACTGTATACTTATTTGCAAGACGTACTTCAAATGTCCTTTGACGATAACAATGATCATACCTTGTTTTCGGGTTTTAGGAGGTTTAACTTTCTTCGTTGATTCCGTTTCTAAAAAAGGAGAGTAACAATTCAGTCAAGATAGAAGGGGAAAAGCTGACAAACGGATATCATTATTACAGTTGACTTCATTGAACAAAAACAATATATATTAATGAGATTCGCACAATACAAATCACTGCCTTACCTCCTTTAACTACTTCTGTATCCTCTTCGGAACTTTCCCCTGCAACAAGACAGTGGGATTTGACGAAACAAAAACCCATTACAAATACTGAAATAATTGGCTGATGTTCATCAAACGATACATACCTTTCGTTTCTGTTCATGTATTTTTAGGTAGGGAGAACAAGTAAAAAGTAAGGTTGAACGGTGTTTTAGTTGATAACTTGTGGGTAGAGATATGTTGAAAAGCAAGCACGTTAAAAGGAACATTTAAACAATTTGTTGTTCTTTTATAGGTCATATATGCCATTTTGGAACAAATTAAACAATTTAATTCGTTTTATTATTATCAATATGTTTACTTCTGAGAAAACGGGATGAACAGTTTTGTAAATCTCTGGTTTGTTCTTATTCTTTTTGTTGAAATGCCTTTACGGATTGAACAAATTCAGTTTTATATCGATGGCTTATTTGACAAAATACAAATCTTTGTATCGTCCATACGTTGCGTCATCATCACCACTTACCACTGTTTTTCTTGTTTCTTCGTTTGGCACGGTCTGTTTTAGAGAGTAACAATTTTAGTTTCAGATTTATGTTAAGAGCAAGTTACATCACTCATACATCACTGAACAATTACAATTATCGTATAACTTATCATTCAAACTAGGATAAGCTTATTCTGCAGGTGTCGTCCGTAGTTTTATAGTGAATGATTCATGAGAGTGTGAGTTTGAATCCCAGTTTGACATCTGTGTCCTGAACAAGATCAATTACTCTAATTGATTCACAAATCTGAACTATAACAATATTAAGAAACAAACAGTATTTCAGTCAAATAAATATCCATTAAATGGACGATATTTACTGTTGAAATACGTCGATTGCATGCGTTAGGAAAACTTCAAAATCTCTAACATTTTGTCCTTCTGGTAAATCGAGGATCTTTCTTTGTTTCGACATGATTTTAACTTCTTCTTTTTTAAGTCATTCTCACCTTTCTTCGGGTTGTTGTTCTTGACCTTGAAACGGTCTGTTTGGAGAGAATAATAAACAAAATGAACTAATGTCCAAGGCATTTTTATCAAATTCAACAGGCTTTACCTTGACGGTTTTACCTTAAAAACTTGCAGTTTTAAAAAACAGTTTTGTAAATCTCTGGTTTGTTCTTATTCTTTTGGGTGAAACGCTTTTACGTATCAACGAAATCAGTTTTATATCGATGGCCTTTTTGACAAAATACAAATTTTTGTATCTTCCATACGTTGCGTCATCATCACTACTTACCATTGTTTTTCTTTTTTCTTTGTGAGGCAAGGTCTGTTTTAGAGAGCAACAATTTTAGTTTCAGATTTATGTTAAGAGCAAGTTACATCACTCATGCATTACTAAACAATCACAATTATCGTAAAACTTATCATTTAAACTAGGATAAACTTAAGGTCTGCAAGTGTCGTTCGTAGTTTTAGTGACTGATTCATGAGAGTGTGTGTTTGAATCCCAGTTTGACATCTGTGACAAGATCAATTAGTCTAATTGATTCACAAATCTGAACTTGTACTGTATACTTATTTGCAAGACGTACTTCAAATGTCCTTTGACGATAACAATGATCATACCTTGTTTTCGGGTTTTAGGAGGTTTAATTTTCTTCGTTGATTCCGTTTCTAAAAAAGGAGAGTAACAATTCAGTCAAGATAGAAGGGGAAAAGCTGACAAACGGATATCATTATTACAGTTGATTTCATTGAACAAAAACAATATATATTAATGAGATTCGCACAATACAAATCACTGCCTTACCTCCTTTAACTACTTCTGTATCCTCTTCGGAACTTTCCCCTGCAACAAGACAGTGGGATTTGACGAAACAAAAACCCATTACAAATACTGAAATAATTGGCTGATGTTCATCAAACGATACATACCTTTCGTTTCTGTTCATGCATTTTTAGGTAGGGAGAACAAGTAAAAAGTAAGGTTGAACGGTGTTTTAGTTGATAACTTGTGGGTAGAGATATGTTGAAAAGCAAGCACGTTAAAAGGAACATTTAAACAATTTGTTGTTCTTTTATAGGTCATATATGCCATTTTGGAACAAATTAAACAATTTAATTCGTTTTATTATTATCAATATGTTTACTTCTGAGAAAACGGGATGAACAGTTTTGTAAATCTCTGGTTTGTTCTTATTCTTTTTGTTGAAATGCCTTTACGGATTGAACAAATTCAGTTTGATATCGATGGCTTATTTGACAAAATACAAATCTTTGTATCTTCCATACGTTGCGTCATCATCACCACTTACCACTGTTTTTCTTGTTTCTTCGTTTGGCACGGTCTGTTTTAGAGAGTAACAATTTTAATTTCAGGTTTATGTTAAGAGCAAGTTACATCACTCATACATCACTGAAAAATTACAATTATCGTATAACTTATCATTCAAACTAGGATAAGCATATTCTGCAAGTGTCGTTCGTAGTTTTATAGTGACTGATTCATAAGAGTGTGTGTTTGAATCCCAGTTTGACATCTGTGACAAGATCAATTACTCTAATTGATTCACAAATCTGAACTTGTACTGTATACTTATTTGCAAGACGTAGGCTTCACAAATCTGAACTTGTACTGTATACTTATTTGCAAGACGTAGGCCTACTTCAAATGTCCTTTGACGATAACAATGATCATACCTTGTTTTCGGGTTTTAGGAGGTTTAATTTTCTTCGTTGGTTCCGTTTCTAAAAAAGGAGATCAACAATTCAGTCAAGATAGAAGGGGAAAAAGTGACAAACGGATATCATTATTACAGTTGACTTCATTGAACAAAAGCAATATATATTAATGAGATTCGCACAATACAAATCACTGCCTTACCTCCTTTAACTACTTCTGTATCCTCTTCGGAACTTTCCCCTGCAACAATACAGTGGGATTTGACGAAACAAAAACCCATTACAAATACTGAAATAATTGGCTGATGTTCATCAAACGAAACATACCTTTCGTTTCTGTTCATGTATTTTTAGGTAGGGAGAACAAGTAAAAAGTAAGGTTGAACGGTGTTTTAGTTGATAACTTGTGGGTAGAGATATGTTGAAAAGCAAGGACGTTATCAGGAACATTTGAACAATTTGTTGTTCCTTTGTAGGTCATAAGATATGCCATTCTGGAACAAATTAAACAATTTAATTCGTTTTATTATTATCAATATGTTTACTTCTGAGAAAACGGGATGAACAGTTTTGTAAATCTCTGGTTTGTTCTTATTCTTTTTGTTGAAATGCCTTTACGGATTGAACAAATTCAGTTTGATATCGATGGCTTATTTGACAAAATACAAATCTTTGTATCTTCCATACGTTGCGTCATCACCACCACTTACCACTGTTTTTCTTGTTTCTTCGTTTGGCACGGTCTGTTTGAGAGAGTAACAATTTTAGTTTCAGATTTATGTTAAGAGCAAGTTACATCACTCATACATCACTGAACAATTACAATTATCGTATAACTTATCATTCAAACTAGGATAAGCTTATTCTGCAGGTGTCGTTCGTAGTTTTATAGTGACTGATTCATGAGAGTGTGAGTTTGAATCCCAGTTTGACATCTGTGTCCTGAACAAGATCAATTACTCTAATTGATTCACAAATCTGAACTATAACAATATTAAGAAACAAACAGTATTTCAGTCAAATAAATATCCATTAAATGGACGATATTTACTGTTGAAATACGTCGATTGCATGCGTTAGGAAAACTTCAAAATCTCTAACATTTTGTCCTTCTGGTAAATCGAGGATCTTTCTTTGTTTCGACATGATTTTAACTTCTTCTTTTTTAAGTCATTCTCACCTTTCTTCGGGTTGTTGTTCTTGACCTTGGAACGGTCTGTTTGGAGAGAATAATAAACAAAATGAACTAATGTCCTGGGCATTTTTATCAAATTCAACAGGCTTTACCTTGACGGTTTTACCTTAAAAACTTGCAGTTTTAAAAAACAGTTTTGTAAATCTCTGGTTTGTTTTTATTCTTTTGGGTGAAACGCTTTTACGTATTAACGAAATCAGTTTTATATCGATGGCCTTTTTGACAAAATACAAATTTTTGTATCTTCCATAGGTTGCGTCATCATCACCACTTACCACTGTTTTTTTTCTTTGTGAGGCACGGTCTGTTTTAGAGAGTAACAATTTTAATTTCAGGTTTATGTTAAGAGCAAGTTACATCACTCATACATCACTGAACAATTACAATTATCGTATAACTTATCATTCAAACTAGGATAAGCTTATTCTGCAAGTGTCGTTCGTAGTTTTATAGTGACTGATTCATGAGAGTGTGTGTTTGAATCCCAGTTTGACATCTGTGACAAGATCAATTACTCTAATTGATTCACAAATCTGAACTTGTACTGTATACTTATTTGCAAGACGTAGGCTTCACAAATCTGAACTTGTACTGTATACTTATTTGCAAGACGTAGGCCTACTTCAAATGTCCTTTGACGATAACAATGATCATACCTTGTTTTCGGGTTTTAGGAGGTTTAATTTTCTTCGTTGGTTCCGTTTCTAAAAAAGGAGATCAACAATTCAGTCAAGATAGAAGGGGAAAAAGTGACAAACGGATATCATTATTACAGTTGGCTTCATTGAACAAAAACAATATATATTAATGAGATTCGCACAATACAAATCACTGCCTTACCTCCTTTAACTACTTCTGTATCCTCTTCGGAACTTTCCCCTGCAACAAGACAGTGGGATTTGACGAAACAAAAACCCATTACAAATACTGAAATAATTGGCTGATGTTCATCAAACGAAACATACCTTTCGTTTCTGTTTATGTATTTTTAGGTAGGGAGAACAAGTAAAAAGTAAGGTTGAACGGTGTTTTAGTTGATAACTTGTGGGTAGAGATATGTTGAAAAGCAAGGACGTTATCAGGAACATTTGAACAATTTGTTGTTCCTTTGTAGGTCATAAGATATGCCATTCTGGAACAAATTAAACAATTTAATTCGTTTTATTATTATCAATATGTTTACTTCTGAGAAAACGGGATGAACAGTTTTGTAAATCTCTGGTTTGTTCTTATTCTTTTGTTGAAATGCCTTTACGGATTGAACAAATTCAGTTTGATATCGATGGCTTATTTGACAAAATACAAATCTTTGTATCTTCCATACGTTGCGTCATCACCACCACTTACCACTGTTTTTCTTGTTTCTTCGTTTGGCACGGTCTGTTTGAGAGAGTAACAATTTTAGTTTCAGATTTATGTTAAGAGCAAGTTACATCACTCATACATCACTGAACAATTACAATTATCGTATAACTTATCATTCAAACTAGGATAAGCTTATTCTGCAGGTGTCGTTCGTAGTTTTATAGTGACTGATTCATGAGAGTGTGAGTTTGAATCCCAGTTTGACATCTGTGTCCTGAACAAGATCAATTACTCTAATTGATTCACAAATCTGAACTATAACAATATTAAGAAACAAACAGTATTTCAGTCAAATAAATATCCATTAAATGGACGATATTTACTGTTGAAATACGTCGATTGCATGCGTTAGGAAAACTTCAAAATCTCTAACATTTTGTCCTTCTGGTAAATCGAGGATCTTTCTTTGTTTCGACATGATTTTAACTTCTTCTTTTTTAAGTCATTCTCACCTTTCTTCGGGTTGTTGTTCTTGACCTTGGAACGGTCTGTTTGGAGAGAATAATAAACAAAATGAACTAATGTCCTGGGCATTTTTATCAAATTCAACAGGCTTTACCTTGACGGTTTTACCTTAAAAACTTGCAGTTTTAAAAAACAGTTTTGTAAATCTCTGGTTTGTTCTTATTCTTTTGGGTGAAACGCTTTTACGTATTAACGAAATCAGTTTTATATCGATGGCCTTTTTGACAAAATACAAATTTTTGTATCTTCCATAGGTTGCGTCATCATCACCACTTACCACTGTTTTTTTTCTTTGTGAGGCACGGTCTGTTTTAGAGAGTAACAATTTTAATTTCAGGTTTATGTTAAGAGCAAGTTACATCACTCATGCATCACTGAACAATCACAATTATCGTAGAACTTATCATTCAAACTAGGATAAGCTTATTCTACAAGTGTCGTTCGTAGTTTTATAGTGACTGATTCATGAGAGTGTGTGTTTGAATCCCAGTTTGACATCTGTGACAAGATCAATTACTCTAATTGATTCACAAATCTGAACTTGTACTGTATACTTATTTGCAAGACGTAACTTGTACTGTATACTTATTTGCAAGACGTAGGCCTACTTCAAATGTCCTTTGACGATAACAATGATCATACCTTGTTTTCGGGTTTTAGGAGGTTTAATTTTCTTCGTTGGTTCCGTTTCTAAAAAAGGAGATCAACAATTCAGTCAAGATAGAAGGGGAAAAAGTGACAAACGGATATCATTATTACAGTTGACTTCATTGAACAAAAACAATATATATTAATGAGATTCGCACAATACAAATCACTGCCTTACCTCCTTTAACTACTTCTGTATCCTCTTCGGAACTTTCCCCTGCAACAAGACAGTGGGATTTGACGAAACAAAAACCCATTACAAATACTGAAATAATTGGCTGATGTTCATCAAACGAAACATACCTTTCGTTTCTGTTTATGTATTTTTAGGTAGGGAGAACAAGTAAAAAGTAAGGTTGAACGGTGTTTTAGTTGATAACTTGTGGGTAGAGATATGTTGAAAAGCAAGGACGTTATCAGGAACATTTAAACAATTTGTTGTTCTTTTGTAGGTCATAAGATATGCCATTCTGGAACAAATTAAACAATTTAATTCGTTTTATTATTATCAATATGTTTACTTCTGAGAAAACGGGATGAACAGTTTTGTAAATCTCTGGTTTGTTCTTATTCTTTTTGTTGAAATGCCTTTACGGATTGAACAAATTCAGTTTGATATCGATGGCTTATTTGACAAAATACAAATCTTTGTATCTTCCATACGTTGCGTCATCATCACCACTTACCACTGTTTTTCTTGTTTCTTCGTTTGGCACGGTCTGTTTTAGAGAGTAACAATTTTAGTTTCAGATTTATGTTAAGAGCAAGTTACATCACTCATACATCACTGAACAATTACAATTATCGTATAACTTATCATTCAAACTAGGATAAGCTTATTCTGCAGGTGTCGTTCGTAGTTTTATAGTGACTGATTCATGAGAGTGTGAGTTTGAATCCCAGTTTGACATCTGTGTCCTGAACAAGATCAATTACTCTAATTGATTCACAAATCTGAACTATAACAATATTAAGAAACAAACAGTATTTCAGTCAAATAAATATCCATTAAATGGACGATATTTACTGTTGAAATACGTCGATTGCATGCGTTAGGAAAACTTCAAAATCTCTAACATTTTGTCCTTCTGGTAAATCGAGGATCTTTCTTTGTTTCGACATGATTTTAACTTCTTCTTTTTTAAGTCATTCTCACCTTTCTTCGGGTTGTTGTTCTTGACCTTGGAACGGTCTGTTCGGAGAGAATAATAAACAAAATGAACTAATGTCCAAGGCATTTTTATCAAATTCAACAGGCTTTACCTTGACGGTTTTACCTTAAAAACTTGCAGTTTTAAAAAACAGTTTTGTAAATCTCTGGTTTGTTCTTATTCTTTTGGGTGAAACGCTTTTACGTATTAACGAAATCAGTTTTATATCGATGGCCTTTTTGACAAAATACAAATTTTTGTATCTTCCATAGGTTGCGTCATCATCACCACTTACCACTGTTTTTTTTTTTTTCTTTGTGAGGCAAGGTCTGTTTTAGAGAGCAACAATTTTAGTTTCAGATTTATGTTAAGAGCAAGTTACATCACTCATGCATTACTAAACAATCACAATTATCGTAGAACTTATTATTTAAACTAGGATAAACTTAAGGTTTGCAAGTGTCGTTCGTAGTTTTAGTGACTGATTCATGAGAGTGTGTGTTTGAATCCCAGTTTGACATCTGTGACAAGATCAATTACTCTAATTGATTCACAAATCTGAACTTGTACTGTATACTTATTTGCAAGACGTACTTCAAATGTCCTTTGACGATAACAATGATCATACCTTGTTTTCGGGTTTTAGGAGGTTTAACTTTCTTCGTTGATTCCGTTTCTAAAAAAGGAGAGTAACAATTCAGTCAAGATAGAAGGGGAAAAGCTGACAAACGGATATCATTATTACAGTTGACTTCATTGAACAAAAACAATATATATTAATGAGATTCGCACAATACAAATCACTGCCTTACCTCCTTTAACTACTTCTGTATCCTCTTCGGAACTTTCCCCTGCAACAAGACAGTGGGATTTGACGAAACAAAAACCCATTACAAATACTGAAATAATTGGCTGATGTTCATCAAACGATACATACCTTTCGTTTCTGTTCATGTATTTTTAGGTAGGGAGAACAAGTAAAAAGTAAGGTTGAACGGTGTTTTAGTTGATAACTTGTGGGTAGAGATATGTTGAAAAGCGAGCACGTTAAAAGGAACATTTAAACAATTTGTTGTTCTTTTATAGGTCATAAGATATGCCATTCTGGAACAAATTAAACAATTTAATTCGTTTTATTATTATCAATATGTTTACTTCTGAGAAAACGGGATGAACAGTTTTGTAAATCTCTGGTTTGTTCTTATTCTTTTTGTTGAAATGCCTTTACGGATTGAACAAATTCAGTTTGATATCGATGGCTTATTTGACAAAATACAAATCTTTGTATTTTCCATACGTTGCGTCATCATCACCACTTACCACTGTTTTTCTTGTTTCTTCGTTTGGCACGGTCTGTTTTAGAGAGTAACAATTTTAGTTTCAGATTTATGTTAAGAGCAAGTTACATCACTCATACATCACTGAACAATTACAATTATCGTATAACTTATCATTCAAACTAGGATAAGCTTATTCTGCAGGTGTCGTTCGTAGTTTTATAGTGACTGATTCATGAGAGTGTGAGTTTGAATCCCAGTTTGACATCTGTGTCCTGAACCAGATCAATTACTCTAATTGATTCACAAATCTGAACTATAACAATATTAAGAAACAAACAGTATTTCAGTCAAATAAATATCCATTAAATGGACGATATTTACTGTTGAAATACGTCGATTGCATGCGTTAGGAAAACTTCAAAATCTCTAACATTTTGTCCTTCTGGTAAATCGAGGATCTTTCTTTGTTTCGACATGATTTTAACTTCTTCTTTTTTAAGTCATTCTCACCTTTCTTCGGGTTGTTGTTCTTGACCTTGGAACGGTCTGTTCGGAGAGAATAATAAACAAAATGAACTAATGTCCAAGGCATTTTTATCAAATTCAACAGGCTTTACCTTGACGGTTTTACCTTAAAAACTTGCAGTTTTAAAAAACAGTTTTGTAAATCTCTGGTTTGTTCTTATTCTTTTGGGTGAAACGCTTTTACGTATTAACGAAATCAGTTTTATATCGATGGCCTTTTTGACAAAATACAAATTTTTGTATCTTCCATACGTTGCGTCATCATCACCACTTACCACTGTTTTTCTTTTTTCTTTGTGAGACAAGGTCTGTTTTAGAGAGCAACAATTTTAGTTTCAGATTTATGTTAAGAGCAAGTTACATCACTCATGCATTACTAAACAATCACAATTATCGTATATCTTATCATTTAAACTAGGATAAACTTATCGTATAACTTATCATTTAAACTAGGATAAACTTCAGGTTTGCAAGTGTCGTTCGTAGTTTTAGTGTCTGGTTCATGAAAGGGTGTGTTTGAATCCCAGTTTGACATCTGTGACAAGATCAATTACTCTAATTGATTCACAAATCTGAACTTGTACTGTATACTTATTTGCAAGACGTACTTCAAATGTCCTTTGACGATAACAATGATCATACCTTGTTTTCGGGTTTTAGGAGGTTTAACTTTCTTCGTTGATTCCGTTTCTAAAAAAGGAGAGTAACAATTCAGTCAAGATAGAAGGGGAAAAGCTGACAAACGGATATCATTATTACAGTTGACTTCATTGAACAAAAACAATATATATTAATGAGATTCGCACAATACAAATCACTGCCTTACCTCCTTTAACTACTTCTGTATCCTCTTCGGAACTTTCCCCTGCAACAAGACAGTGGGATTTGACGAAACAAAAACCCATTACAAATACTGAAATAATTGGCTGATGTTTATCAAACGATACATACCTTTCGTTTCTGTTCATGTATTTTTAGGTAGGGAGAACAAGTAAAAAGTAAGGTTGAACGGTGTTTTAGTTGATAACTTGTGGGTAGAGATATGTTGAAAAGCAAGGACGTTAAAAGAAACATTTAAACAATTTGTTGTTCTTTTGTAGGTCATAAGATATGCCATTCTGGAACAAATTAAACAATTTAATTCGTTTTATTATTATCAATATGTTTACTTCTGAGAAAACGGGATGAACAGTTTTGTAAATCTCTGGTTTGTTCTTATTCTTTTTGTTGAAATGCCTTTACGGATTGAACAAAATCAGTTTGATATCGATGGCTTATTTGACAAAATACAAATCTTTGTATCTTTCATACGTTGCGTCATCATCACCACTTACCACTGTTTTTCTTGTTTCTTCGTTTGGCACGGTCTGTTTTAGAGAGTAACAATTTTAGTTTCAGATTTATGTTAAGAGCAAGTTACATCACTCATACATCACTGAACAATTACAATTATCGTATAACTTATCATTCAAACTAGGATAAGCTTATTCTGCAGGTGTCGTTCGTAGTTTTATAGTGACTGATTCATGAGAGTGTGAGATTGAATCCCAGTTTGACATCTGTGTCCTGAACAAGATCAATTACTCTAATTGATTCACAAATCTGAACTATAACAATATTAAGAAACTAACAGTATTTCAGTCAAATAAATATCCATTAAATGGACGATATTTACTGTTGAAATACGTCGATTGCATGCGTTAGGAAAACTTCAAAATCTCTAACATTTTGTCCTTCTGGTAAATCGAGGATCTTGCTTTGTTTCGACATGATTTTAACTTCTTCTTTTTTTAAGTTATTCTCACCTTTCTTCGGGTTGTTGTTCTTGACCTTGGAACGGTCTGTTTGGAGAGAATAATAAACACAATGAACTAATGTCCAAGGCATTTTTATCAAATTCAACAGGCTTTGCCTTGACGGTTTTACCTTAAAAACTTGCAGTTTTAAAAAACAGTTTTGTAAATCTCTGGTTTGTTATTATTCTTTTGGGTGAAACGCTTTTACGTATTAACGAAATCAGTTTTTTATCGATGGCCTTTTTGACAAAATACAAATTTTTGTATCTTCCATACGTTGCGTCATCATCACCACTTACCACTGTTTTTCTTTTTTCTTTGTGAGGCAAGGTCTGTTTTAGAGAGCAACAATGTTAGTTTCAGATTTATGTTAAGACCAAGTTACATCACTCATGCATTACTAAACAATAACAATTATCGTAGAACTTATTATTTAAACTAGGATAAAGGTAAGGTTTGCAAGTGTCGTTCGTAGTTTTAGTGACTGATTCATGAGAGTGTGTGTTTGAATCCCAGTTTGGCATCTGTGACAAGATCAATTACACTAATTGCTTCACAAATCTGAACTTGTACTGTATACTTATTTGCAAGACGTACTTCAAATGTCCTTTGACGATAACAATGATCATACCTTGTTTTCGGGTTTTAGGAGGTTTAACTTTCTTCGTTGATTCCGTTTCTAAAAAAGGAGAGTAACAATTCAGTCAAGATAGAAGGGGAAAAGCTGACAAACGGATATCATTATTACAGTTGACTTCATTGAACGAAAACAATATATATTAATGAGATTCGCACAATACAATTCACTGCCTTACCTCCTTTAACTACTTCTGTATCCTCTTCGGAACTTTCCCCTGCAACAAGACAGTGGGATTTGACGAAACAAAAACCCATTACAAATACTGAAATAATTGGCTGATGTTTATCAAACGATACATACCTTTCGTTTCTGTTCATGTATTTTTAGGTAGGGAGAACAAGTAAAAAGTAAGGTTGAACGGTGTTTTAGTTGATAACTTGTGGGTAGAGATATGTTGAAAAGCAAGCACGTTAAAAGGAACATTTAAACAATTTGTTGTTCTTTTATAGGTCATAAGATATGCCATTCTGGAACAAATTAAACAATTTAATTCGTTTTATTATTATCAATATGTTTACTTCTGAGAAAACGGGATGAACAGTTTTGTAAATCTCTGGTTTGTTCTTATTCTTTTTGTTGAAATGCCTTTACGGATTGAACAAATTCAGTTTGATATCGATGGCTTATTTGACAAAATACAAATCTTTGTATCTTCCATACGTTGCGTCATCATCACCACTTACCACTGTTTTTCTTGTTTCTTCGTTTGGCACGGTCTGTTTTAGAGAGTAACAATTTTAGTTTCAGATTTATGTTAAGAGCAAGTTACATCACTCATACATCACTGAACAATTACAATTATCGTATAACTTATCATTCAAACTAGGATAAGCTTATTCTGCAGGTGTCGTTCGTAGTTTTATAGTGACTGATTCATGAGAGTGTGAGTTTGAATCCCAGTTTGACATCTGTGTCCTGAACAAGATCAATTACTCTAATTGATTCACAAATCTGAACTATAACAATATTAAGAAACAAACAGTATTTCAGTCAAATAAATATCCATTAAATGGACGATATTTACTGTTGAAATACGTCGATTGCATGCGTTAGGAAAACTTCAAAATCTCTAACATTTTGTCCTTCTGGTAAATCGAGGATCTTTCTTTGTTTCGACATGATTTTAACTTCTTCTTTTTTTAAGTTATTCTCACCTTTCTTCGGGTTGTTGTTCTTGACCTTGGAACGGTCTGTTTGGAGAGAATAAAAAACACAATGAACTAATGTCCAAGGCATTTTTATCAAATTCAACAGGCTTTACCTTGACGGTTTTACCTTAAAAACTTGCAGTTTTAAAAACAGTTTTGTAAATCTCTGGTTTGTTATTATTCTTTTGGGTGAAACGCTTTTACGTATTAACGAAATCAGTTTTTTATCGATGGCCTTTTTGACAAAATACAAATTTTTGTATCTTCCATACGTTGCGTCATCATCACCACTTACCACTGTTTTTCTTTTTTCTTTGTGAGGCAAGGTCTGTTTTAGAGAGCAACAATGTTAGTTTCAGATTTATGTTAAGACCAAGTTACATCACTCATGCATTACTAAACAATCACAATTATCGTAGAACTTATTATTTAAACTAGGATAAACTTAAGGTTTGCAAGTGTCGTTCGTAGTTTTAGTGACTGATTCATGAGAGTGTGTGTTTGAATCCCAGTTTGACATCTGTGACAAGATCAATTACTCTAATTGATTCACAAATTTGAACTTGTACTGTATACTTATTTGCAAGACGTACTTCAAATGTCCTTTGACGATAACAATGATCATACCTTGTTTTCGGGTTTTAGGAGGTTTAACTTTCTTCGTTGATTCCGTTTCTAAAAAAGGAGAGTAACAATTCAGTCAAGATAGAAGGGGAAAAGCTGACAAACGGATATCATTATTACAGTTGACTTCATTGAACAAAAACAATATATATTAATGAGATTCGCACAATACAATTCACTGCCTTACCTCCTTTAACTACTTCTGTATCCTCTTCGGAACTTTCCCCTGCAACAAGACAGTGGGATTTGACAAAACAAAAACCCATTACAAATACTGAAATAATTGGCTGATGTTTATCAAACGATACATACCTTTCGTTTCTGTTCATGTATTTTTAGGTAGGGAGAACAAGTAAAAAGTAAGGTTGAATGGTGTTTTAGTTGATAACTTGTGGGTAGAGATATGTTGAAAAGCAAGCACGTTAAAAGGAACATTTAAACAATTTGTTGTTCTTTTATAGGTCATAAGATATGCCATTCTGGAACAAATTAAACAATTTAGTTCGTTTTATTATTATCAATATGTTTACTTCTGAGAAAACGGGATGAACAGTTTTGTAAATCTCTGGTTTGTTCTTATTCTTTTTGTTGAAATGCCTTTACGGATTGAACAAATTCAGTTTGATATCGATGGCTTATTTTAAAAAATACAAATCTTTGTATCTTCCATACGTTGCGTCATCATCACCACTTACCACTGTTTTTCTTGTTTCTTCGTTTGGCACGGTCTGTTTTAGAGAGTAACAATTTTAGTTTCAGATTTATGTTAAGAGCAAGTTACATCACTCATACATCACTGAACAATTACAATTATCGTATAACTTATCATTCAAACTAGGATAAGCTTATTCTGCAGGTGTCGTTCGTAGTTTTATAGTGACTGATTCATGAGAGTGTGAGTTTGAATCCCAGTTTGACATCTGTGTCCTGAACAAGATCAATTACTCTAATTGATTCACAAATCTGAACTATAACAATATTAAGAAACAAACAGTATTTCAGTCAAATAAATATCCATTAAATGGACGATATTTACTGTTGAAATACGTCGATTGCATGCGTTAGGAAAACTTCAAAATCTCTAACATTTTGTCCTTCTGGTAAATCGAGGATCTTTCTTTGTTTCGACATGATTTTAACTTCTTCTTTTTTTAAGTTATTCTCACCTTTCTTCGGGTTGTTGTTCTTGACCTTGGAACGGTCTGTTTGGAGAGAATAATAAACAAAATGAACTAATGTCCAACGCATTTTTATCAAATTCAACAGGCTTTGCCTTGACGGTTTTACCTTAAAAACTTGCAGTTTTAAAAACAGTTTTGTAAATCTCTGGTTTGTTTTTATTCTTTTGGGTGAAACGCTTTTACGTATTAACGAAATCAGTTTTTTATCGATGGCCTTTTTGACAAAATACAAATTTGTGTATCTTCCATACGTTGCGTCATCATCACCACTTACCACTGTTTTTCTTTTTTCTTTGTGAGGCAAGGTCTGTTTTAGAGAGCAACAATGTTAGTTTCAGATTTATGTTAAGAGCAAGTTACATCACTCATGCATTACTAAACAATCACAATTATCGTAGAACTTATTATTTAAACTAGGATAAACTTAAGGTTTGCAAGTGTCGTTCGTAGTTTTAGTGACTGATTCATGAGAGTGTGTGTTTGAATCCCAGTTTGACATCTGTGACAAGATCAATTACTCTAATTGATTCACAAATTTGAACTTGTACTGTATACTTATTTGCAAGACGTACTTCAAATGTCCTTTGACGATAACAATAATCATACCTTGTTTTCGGGTTTTAGGAGGTTTAACTTTCTTCGTTGATTCCGTTTCAAAAAAGGAGAGTAACAATTCAGTCAAGATAGAAGGGGAAAAGGTGACAAACGGATATCATTATTACAGTTGACTTCATTGAACAAAAACAATATATATTAATGAGATTCGCACAATACAATTCACTGCCTTACCTCCTTTAACTACTTCTGTATCCTCTTCGGAACTTTCCCCTGCAACAAGACAGTGGGATTTGACGAAACAAAAACCCATTACAAAAACTGAAATAATTGGCTGATGTTCATCAAACGATACATACCTTTCGTTTCTGTTCATGTATTTTTAGGTAGGAGAACAAGTAAAAAGTAAGGTTGAACGGTGTTTTAGTTGATAACTTGTGGGTAGAGATATGTTGAAAAGCAAGCACGTTAAAAGGAACATTTAAACAATTTGTTGTTCTTTTATAGGTCATAAGATATGCCATTCTGGAACAAATTAAACAATTTAATTCGTTTTATTGTTATCAATATGTTTACTTCTGAGAAAACGGGATGAACAGTTTTGTAAATCTCTGGTTTGTTCTTATTCTTTTTGTTGAAATGCCTTTACGGATTGAACAAATTCAGTTTGATATCGATGGCTTATTTGACAAAATACAAATCTTTGTATCTTCCATACGTTGCGTCATCATCACCACTTACCACTGTTTTTCTTGTTTCTTCGTTTGGCACGGTCTGTTTTAGAGAGTAACAATTTTAGTTTCAGATTTATGTTAAGAGCAAGTTACATCACTCATACATCACTGAACAATTACAATTATCGTATAACTTATCATTCAAACTAGGATAAGCTTATTCTGCAGGTGTCGTTCGTAGTTTTATAGTGACTGATTCATGAGAGTGTGAGTTTGAATCCCAGTTTGACATCTGTGTCCTGAACAAGATCAATTACTCTAATTGATTCACAAATCTGAACTATAACAATATTAAGAAACAAACAGTATTTCAGTCAAATAAATATCCATTAAATGGACGATATTTACTGTTGAAATACGTCGATTGCATGCGTTAGGAAAACTTCAAAATCTCTAACATTTTGTCCTTCTGGTAAATCGAGGATCTTTCTTTGTTTCGACATGATTTTAACTTCTTCTTTTTTAAGTCATTCTCACCTTTCTTCGGGTTGTTGTTCTTGACCTTGGAACGGTCTGTTTGGAGAGAATAATAAACAAAATGAACTAATGTCCAACGCATTTTTATCAAATTCAACAGGCTTTACCTTGACGGTTTTACCTTAAAAACTTGCAGTTTTAAAAAACAGTTTTGTAAATCTCTGGTTTGTTCTTATTCTTTTGGGTGAAACGCTTTTACGTATTAGCGAAATCAGTTTTATATCGATGGCCTTTTTGACAAAATACAAATTTTTGTATCTTCCATACGTTGCGTCATCATCACCACTTACCACTGTTTTTCTTTTTTCTTTGTGAGGCAAGGTCTGTTTTAGAGAGCAACAATTTTAGTTTCAGATTTATGTTAAGAGCAAGTTACATCACTCATGCATTACTAAACAATCACAATTATCGTATAACTTATCATTTAAACTAGGATAAACTTAAGGTCTGCAAGTGTCGTTCGTAGTTTTAGTGACTGATTCATGAGAGTGTGTGTTTGAATCCCAGTTTGACATCTGTGACAAGATCAATTACTCTAATTGATTCACAAATCTGAACTTGTACTGTATACTTATTTGCAAGACGTACTTCAAATGTCCTTTGACGATAACAATGATCATACCTTGTTTTCGGGTTTTAGGTGGTTTAATTTTCTTCGTTGGTTCCGTTTCTAAAAAAGGAGAGTAACAATTCAGTCAAGATAGAAGGGGAAAAGGTGACAAACGGATATCATTATTACAGTTGACTTCATTGAACAAAAACAATATATATTAATGAGATTCGCACAATACAAATCACTGCCTTACCTCCTTTAACTACTTCTGTATCCTCTTCGGAACTTTCCCCTGCAACAAGACAGTGGGATTTGACGAAACAAAAACCCATTAAAAATACAGAAATAATTGGCTGATGTTCATTAAACGATACATACCTTTCGTTTCTGTTCATGTATTTTTAGGTAGGGAGAACAAGTAAAAAGTAAGGTTGAACTGTGTTTTAGTTGATAACTTGTTGGTAGAGATATGTTGAAAAGCAAGGACGTTAAAAGGAACATTTAAACAATTTGTTGTTCCTTTGTAGGTCATAAGATATGCCATTCTGGAACAAATTAAACAATTTATTTCGTTTTATTATTATCAATATGTTTACTTCTGAGAAAACGGGATGAACAGTTTTGTAAATCTCTGGTTTGTTCTCATTCTTTTTGTTGAAATGCCTTACGGATTGAACAAAATCAGTTTGATATCGATGGCTTATTTGACAAAATACAAATCTTTGTATCTTCCATACGTTGCGTTATCATCACCACTTACCACTGTTTTTCTTGTTTCTTCGTTTGGCACGGTCTGTTTGAGAGAGTAACAATTTTAGTTTCAGATTTATGTTAAGAGCAAGTTACATCACTCATACATCACTGAACAATTACAATTATCGTATAACTTATCATTCAAACTAGGATAAGCTTATTCTGCAGGTGTCGTACTTAGTTTTATAGTGACTGATTCATGAGAGTGTGAGTTTGAATCCCAGTTTGACATCTGTGTCCTGAACAAGATCAATTACTCTTATTGATTCACAAATCTGAACTATAACAATATTAAGAAACTAACAGTATTTCAGTCAAATAAATATCCATTAAATGGACGATATTTACTGTTGAAATACGTCGATTGCATGCGTTAGGAAAACTTCAAAATTTCTAACATTTTGTCCTTCTGGTAAATCGAGGATCTTTCTTTGTTTCGACATGATTTTAACTTCTTCTTTTTAAAGTCATTATCACCTTTCTTCGGGTTGTTGTTCTTGACCTTGGAACGGTCTGTTCGGAGAGAAAAATAAATAAAATGAACTAATGTCCAACGCATTTTTATCAAATTCAACAGGCTTTACCTTGACGGTTTTACCTTAAAAACCTGCAGTTTTAAAAACAGTTTTGTAAATCTCTGGTTTGTTCTTATTCTTTTGGGTGAAACGCTTTTACGTTTTAACAAAATCAGTTTTAAATCGATGGCCTTTTTGACAAAATACAATTTTTTGTATCTTACGTTGCGTCATCATCACCACTTACCACTGTTTTTCTTTTTTCTTTGTGAGGCAAGGTCTGTTTTAGAGAGCAACAATTTTAGTTTCAGATTTATGTTAAGAGCAAGTTACATCACTCATGCATTACTAAACAATCACAATTATCGTAGAACTTATTATTTAAACTAGGATAAACTTAAGGTTTGCAAGTGTCGTTCGTAGTTTTAGTGACTGATTCATGAGAGTGTGTGTTTGAATCCCAGTTTGACATCTGTGACAAGATCAACTACTCTAATTGATTCACAAATCTGAACTTGTACTGTATACTTATTTGCAAGACGTACTTCAAATGTCCTTTGACGATAACAATGATCATACCTTGTTTTCGGGTTTTAGGTGGTTTAATTTTCTTCGTTGGTTCCGTTTCTAAAAAAGGAGAGTAACAATTCAGTCAAGATAGAAGGGGAAAAGGTGACAAACGGATATCATTATTACAGTTGACTTCATTGAACAAAAACAATATATATTAATGAGATTCGCACAATACAATTCACTGCCTTACCTCCTTTAACTACTTCTGTATCCTCTTCGGAACTTTCCCCTGCAACAAGACAGTGGGATTTGACGAAACAAAAACCCATTAAAAATACAGAAATAATTGGCTGATGTTCATTAAACGATACATACCTTTCGTTTCTGTTCATGTATTTTTAGGTAGGGAGAACAAGTAAAAAGTAAGGTTGAACGGTGTTTTAGTTGATAACTTGTGGGTAGAGATATGTTGAAAAGCAAGCACGTTAAAAGGAACATTTAAACAATTTGTTGTTCTTTTATAGGTCATAAGATATGCCATTCTGGAACAAATTAAACAATTTAATTCGTTTTATTATTATCAATATGTTTACTTCTGAGAAAATGGGATGAACAGTTTTGTAAATCTCTGGTTTGTTCTCATTCTTTTTGTTGAAATGCCTTACGGATTGAACAAAATCAGTTTGATATCGATGGCTTATTTGACAAAATACAAATCTTTGTATCTTCCATACGTTGCGTCATCATCACCACTTACCACTGTTTTTCTTGTTTCTTCGTTTGGCACGGTCTGTTTGAGAGAGTAACAATTTTAGTTTCAGATTTATGTTAAGAGCAAGTTACATCACTCATACATCACTGAACAATTACAATTATCGTATAACTTATCATTCAAACTAGGATAAGCTTATTCTGCAAGTGTCGTTCGTAGTTTTAGTGACTGATTCATGAGAGTGTGAGTTTGAATCCCAGTTTGACATCTGTGTCCTGAACAAGATCAATTACTCTAATTGATTCACAAATCTGAACTATAACAATATTAAGAAACTAACAGTATTTCAGTCAAATAAATATCCATTAAATAGACGATATTTACTGTTGAAATACGTCGATTGCATGCGTTAGGAAAACCTCAAAATCTCTAACATTTTGTCCTTCTGGTAAATCGAGGATCTTTCTTTGTTTCGACATGGTTTTAACTTCTTCTTTTTTAAGTCATTCTCACCTTTCTTCGGGTTGTTGTTCTTGACCTTGGAACGGTCTGTTCGAAGAGAATAATAAATAAAATGAACTAATGTCCAACGCATTTTTATCAAATTCAACAGGCTTTACCTTGACGGTTTTATCTTAAAAACTTGTACTTTGAAAACAGTTTTGCAAATCTCTGGTTTGTTCTTATTCCTTTGGGTGAAACGCCTTTACGGACTGAACAAATTCAGTTTTATATCGATGACCTATTTGACGAAATACAAATTTTGTATCTTCCATACGTTGCGTCATCATCACCACTTACCACTGTTTTTCTTTTTTCTTTTTTGGCACGGTCAGTTTAAGAGAGCAACAATTTCAGTTTCAGATTGATGTTAAGAGCAAGTTACATCACTCATACATCACTGAACAATTACAATTATCGTATAACTTATCATTCAAACTAGGATAAGCTTATTCTGCAGGTGTCGTTCGTAGTTTTATAGTGAGGGATTCATGAGAGTGTGTGTTTGAATCCCAGTTTGACATCTGTGTCCTGAACAAGATTAATTACTCTAATTGATTCACAAATCTGAACTATAACAATATTAAGAAACTAACAGTACTTCAGTCAAATAAATATCCATTAAATAGACGATATTTACTGTTGAAATACGTCGATTGTATGCGTTAGGAAAACTTCAAAATCTCTAACATTTTGTCCTTCTGGTAAATCGAGGATCTTTCTTTGTTTCGACATGATTTTAACTTCTTCTTTTTTAAGTCATTCTCACCTTTCTTCGGGTTGTTTTTCTTGACCTTGGAACGGTCTGTTTGGAGAGAATAATAAACACAATGAACTAATGTCCAAGGCATTTTTATCAAATTCAACAGGCTTTACCTTGACGGTTTTACCTTAAAAACCTGCAGTTTTAAAAACAGTTTTGTAAATCTCTGGTTTGTTCTTATTCTTTTGGGTGAAACGCTTTTACGTTTTAACGAAATCAGTTTTAAATCGATGGCCTTTTTGACAAAATACAATTTTTTGTATCTTCCATACGTTGCGTCATCATCACCACTTACCACTGTTTTTCTTTTTTCTTTGTGAGGCAAGGTCTGTTTTAGAGAGCAACAATTTTAGTTTCAGATTTATGTTAAGAGCAAGTTACATCACTCATGCATTACTAAACAATTACAATTATCGTATAACTTATCATTTAAACTAGGATAAACTTAAGGTTTGCAAGTGTCGTTCGTAGTTTTAGTGACTGATTCATGAGAGTGTGTGTTTGAATCCCAGTTTGACATCTGTGACAAGATCAATTACTCTAATTGATTCACAAATCTGAACTTGTACTGTATACTTATTTGCAAGACGTACTTCAAATGTCCTTTGACGATAACAATGATCATACCTTGTTTTCGGGTTTTAGGAGGTTTAATTTTCTTCGTTGGTTCCGTTTCTAAAAAAGGAGAGTAACAATTCAGTCAAGATAGAAGGGGAAAAGGTGACAAACGGATATCATTATTACAGTTGACTTCATTGAACAAAAACAATATATATTAATGAGATTCGCACAATACAAATCACTGCCTTACCTCCTTTAACTACTTCTGTATCCTCTTCGGAACTTTCCCCTGCAACAAGACAGTGGGATTTGACGAAACAAAAACCCATTACAAATACAGAAATAATTGGCTGATGTTCATCAAACGAAACATACCTTTCGTTTCTGTTCATGTATTTTTAAACAGGGAGAACAATTAAAAAGTAAGGTTGAACTGTGTTTTAGTTGATAACTTGTTGGTAGAGATATGTTGAAAAGCAAGGACGTTAAAAGGAACATTTAAACAATTTGTTGTTCCTTTGTAGGTCATAAGATATGCCATTCTGGAACAAATTAAACAATTTAATTCGTTTTATTATTATCAATATGTTTACTTCTGAGAAAACGGGATGAACAGTTTTGTAAATCTCTGGTTTGTTCTTATTCTTTTTGTTGAAATGCCTTCACGGATTGAACAAATTCAGTTTGATATCGATGGCTTATTTGACAAAATACAAATCTTTGTATCTTCCATACGTTGCGTCATCATCACCACTTACCACTGTTTTTCTTGTTTCTTCGTTTGGCACGGTCTGTTTGAGAGAGTAACAATTTTAGTTTCAGATTTATGTTAAGAGCAAGTTACATCACTCATACATCACTGAACAATTACAATTATCGTATAACTTATCATTCAAACTAGGATAAGCTTATTCTGCAAGTGTCGTTCGTAGTTTTATAGTGACTGATTCATGAGAGTGTGAGTTTGAATCCCAGTTTGACATCTGTGTCCTGAACAAGATCAATTACTCTTATTGATTCACAAATCTGAACTATAACAATATTAAGAAACTAACAGTATTTCAGTCAAATAAATATCCATTAAATGGACGATATTTACTGTTGAAATACGTCGATTGCATGCGTTAGGAAAACTTCAAAATCTCTAACATTTTGTCCTTCTGGTAAATCGAGGATCTTTCTTTGTTTCGAAATGATTTTAACTTCTTCTTTTTTAAGTCATTCTCACCTTTCTTCGGGTTGTTGTTCTTGACCTTGGAACGGTCTGTTTGGAGAGAATAATAAACAAAATGAACTAATGTCCAAGGCATTTTTATCAAATTCAACAGGCTTTACCTTGACGATTTTACCTTAAAAACCTGCAGTTTTAAAAACAGTTTTGTAAATCTCTGGTTTGTTCTTATTCTTTTGGGTGAAACGCTTTTACGTTTTAACAAAATCAGTTTTAAATCGATGGCCTTTTTGACAAAATACAATTTTTGTATCTTCCATACGTTGCGTCATCATCACCACTTACCACTGTTTTTCTTTTTTCTTTGTGAGGCAAGGTCTGTTTTAGAGAGCAACAATTTTAGTCTCAGATTTATGTTAAGAGCAAGTTACATCACTCATGCATTACTAAACAATTACAATTATCGTATAACTTATCATTTAAACTAGGATAAACTTAAGGTTTGCAAGTGTCGTTCGTAGTTTTAGTGACTGATTCATGAGAGGGTGTGTTTGAATCCCAGTTTGACATCTGTGACAAGATCAATTACTCTAATTGATTCACAAATCTGAACTTGTACTGTATACTTATTTGCAAGACGTACTTCAAATGTCCTTTGACGATAACAATGATCATACCTTGTTTTCGGGTTTTAGGAGGTTTAATTTTCTTCGTTGGTTCCGTTTCTAAAAAAGGAGAGTAACAATTCAGTCAAGAGAGAAGGGGAAAAGGTGACAAACGGATATCATTATTACAGTTGACTTCATTGAACAAAAACAATATATATTAATGAGATTCGCACAATACAAATCACTGCCTTACCTCCTTTAACTACTTCTGTATCCTCTTCGGAACTTTCCCCTGCAACAAGACAGTGGGATTTGACGAAACAAAAACCCATTACAAATACTGAAATAATTGGCTGATGTTCATCAAACGATACATACCTTTCGTTTCTGTTCATGTATTCAAGTAAGGACGTTAAAAGGAACATTTAAACAATTTGTTGTTCTTTTATAGGTCATAAAATATGCCATTCTGGAACAAATTAAAAAATTTAATTCGTTTTATTATTATCAATATGTTTACTTCTGAGAAAACGTGATGAACAGTTTTGTAAATCTCTGTTTTTTTCTTATTCTTTTTGTTGAAATGCCTTTACGGATTGAACAAAATCAGTTTGATATCGATGGCTTATTTGACAAAATACAAATCTTTGTATCTTCCATACGTTGCGTCATCATCACCACTTACCACTGTTTTTCTTGTTTCTTCGTTTGGCACGGTCTGTTTTAGAGAATAACAATTTTAGTTTCAGATTTATGTTAAGAGCAAGTTACATCACTCATACATCACTGAACAATTACAATTATCGTATAACTTATCATTCAAACTAGGATAAGCTTATTTTTGCAGGTGTCGTTCGTAGTTTTATAGTGAGTGATTCATGAGAGTGTGTGTTTGAATCCCAGTTTGATATCTGTGTCCTGAACAAGATCAATTACTCTAATTGATTCACAAATCTGAACTATAGCAATATTAAGAAACTGACAGTATTTCGGTCAAATAAATATCCATTAAATAGACGATATTTACTGTTGAAATACGTCGATTGTATGCGTTAGGAAAACTTCAAAATCTCTAACATTTTGTCCTTCTGGTAAATCGAGGATCTTTCTTTGTTTCGACATGATTTTAACTTCTTCTTTTTTAAGTCATTCTCACCTTTCTTCGGGTTGTTGTTCTTGACCTTGGAACGGTCTGTTCGGAGAGAATAATAAACAAAATGAACTAATGTCCAACGCATTTTTGTCAAATTCAACAGGCTTTACCTTGAATGTTTTACCTTAAAAACTGTTACTTTTAAAATAAAGTTTTGTAAATCTGATCTCTGGTTTGTTCTTATTCTTTTGGGTGAATGGCCTTTACGGATTGAACAAAATCAGTTTTATATCGAAGGCCTATTTGACGAAATACAAATCTTTGTATCTTCCATACGTTGCGTCATCATCACCGTTTACCCCCTTCTTGCACTTTTCTTTGTGTGGCAAGGTCTGTTTTAGAGAGCAAACCTAATGTACTTAATAATTTATTTATGTATTCTTACACAAAGTTATTTGAAAATTATATAAATACAAGATCTTAACTTTTATTATTTGCTTGTGTTTGTTTGTGCTTTTCAAGTTCAATATTTCCTGAAATAAACGACTCTTTTCCATTTCTTGTTTACCATTCACATTTCTCTGTGCAAACCTTAACCAAACTTGTAACGTATTATTTAAAAACCTGCACTAAAACACTTTTGACGAAAACATTGATCTAACCTTTTTTTCGTCTTGGACGCGGAAGATCTTCTTTTAGCTGAATATTGTCCGTTTCTACAAAAAGGGATCAACTGTTTATTCAATGTAGGCTAAAAGTGACAAACGGTTTCGTTGCTGCAACAAAATCAGCTGACTTTATTGAACTGACAATAGTGTTTTTCATACAATACAAATCACTGCCTTACCTGCTTCCGAGATTGTTGGAACCTCTTTTACACTTTCTTCTGCAACAAGACAAAAGGATTTGATGATCTATTTATGTAAATTAACACAAGCAGTTGAAAGGTTTCATCCTGATGTAAAATATAGCTAGCAATAATGTAAAACAATCACCCGTGTGCATTGATACTTATTACTGCCATAAACCGTTCTTCCTAAATACTCATTTGTTCAAAATGATTGTATAATGTGTGTAAAGTGGAGATCAGAAGCAATGAAATTATAATTTGAAAGCAAATTCTCTTTTGTAAGCAATAAACTTATCTTTTTGAAGCAACACAATTATTTTTCGGAAGCAGTATCATTTTCTTTTGGAAGCAATAACATTATATTTTGGTTAGCAATATAATTATCTATTGCAAGCTTTGAATTTCTCATTTGGAAGCATTGGATTTCTCTTTTGGAAGCAGTGAAAATCTCTTTAAGAAGCAATTAAGTTCTATTAATTAAAAATTAACTTTGTTCGGTTTTGGGTTAGGAAATATAGCAATAACATGTTAAAGTATCAATGTTAGACTGTTAAAAATAACTGGCTTCAGGAATATTGTAAATAAATGTATTATGGGAGGGCAAGTGATTAAGGAAATAAAAAGCTAACAATATATAAATGTGGGTTATTTTAAAGTGAAACGAAACTTGCTTAGATACTGCAACTACACTTAAGTGAGAGAAGACAAACTGTCTACTTCGTTAAAGCTTAAGCAAATGCATTTTGTCATGCTACTTTTGCCCTTAAATAAACATACATCAATATAAAAATAAAAAATGCTTTATCGATATGACAAATGAATTTATAATAGGAAGACTTAAGTTGATTTCATGAGAATTTAGACCTACCTACTCCCACCTTCTCTACGGGACCTGACAATGACAAAACAAGGAAGAGTATTTGTTTAAATAATTATAATGGCCTTGCGTTACTTGTTTAAACATTTTCTGTATAAGTCTTTGTTTTGGTTTGTTTTGTTTGTTGGCAAAGGTTTGTTGATGAGCTGCTACTGTCTGGCACGGTGGCTACTTTGGGACGCAAATTACAGTCAAATAAGGGAGTCAAAATAATAAGGGAAGAATGCAAAATTTAACAAGCGGTATTACACCACTGCAAGGGTCTGTTGAAGGTAGGTAGGTATGAATAGATACTTGTAAACCTGAATGATCAATATTCATGACAGGTCATTCCAGGCTCATCAAGACTTTGGGCTTAAAGGAACGATGGCTTCAATGGCTTGAGGTTTTCGAACAATAACCCACCAACCATGTAGGCCAAAGCCAGCATTGTGCAAATTGTGTGGTGATTAAAGGATTAGGACCAGAGGGGCATCCGGCATGAAACTGATCACTGTCATGGGTAAAGATGAATGCAACTTGACAGAAAACTTGAAACACTGCTATCCTGACAATTTACTATAATCATATATTAATATGAACGGCAAAGACCATGTCTCATGATAAATCTAGGATTCCCCCAAAAAGGTTAAGTTTAAAAGAAGAGAAATAAACCACAAGGGAAACTGACTAAGTAAAAAAGAAAGATAACACATCTTAACAAAGCCCAATTACCCACAGCGCGGGGATATTGAGGGGATTAAGTCTGTCTTGAATATTTCTCTTGTACTGTCCACTAGTTATTTTACCGGGAAACCACTCATTCCATCATTCAAAAACATTTCTTATAACATTTTCAATTCAATTCAACTCGACATATATGTCCATATTATTATAATGAAATGGATACGGAGTAAACCAATAAGGGGGCATTTTCAGAAGCCAAAAGGAGGCTTGTATTGAAATGCCCACTGACAAAAACAAAACAAAACAAATCACAGCATATACAAAAGCAAAAAACAAACAAATATACACATTTTAACTCAAAGAGGAATACGTTGAACGAAAATAAAAATGATAATAATAAAACTAAAACGAAGGTGGCAATAACATAACATAACATAACAATTAAAATTTATAAGGCGCTATTCCATCAAGATCATAGCGCACTAGAAAGAAATTAACATGGAAAAAGGTGAGTCTTAAGGACTTTACGAAAAGCAGATAGAGTATTAGATTCCCTAATGACAGTAGTGAGATTGTTCCAAATCATTGGCCCAGCCACACTGAAAGCCTTTTGACCTAGAAATTTGTTTGCTCGGGGAACATTCAAGCGAGTGATGTCAAGTAAGGACCGAAGGAATCGTGGAGGAGTGTAATATAACAACAATGACAAGAATGAGTTTTGAAGAGGGACGACATGATTATTATATAACTCCACAGTTTGGTAACATAAACTGATATTTTTGATAAGACTTTGAGTCTTTGCGAAATATATGTGTAAAGCAAGTCCGAAAATTAGTTTGCTCTTACATAAAATTATATCATCAATATAAAAAAGTTCGATGAATTTCCTATGGGCTTCTTTTCAACGTTTGAGCAAGTTTATGTGAAGTGGGCGTGGCTTACAGTGGAGTGACGTCACGCTAAACCAACATGGCAGAGTTATGTATGACCATTTCGAGTGACCACATTGGAAATGGTATGTTGTCTACCTGAATCAGAAGCACCGGAAATACAATTTTAATTATATAGCTCAAAAACCTTAAAAGGTTTTGTGCTATATAGGATTTGAGGCATTGCATGGTGAGGTATCAATATATATTTGGTTTGCGGTAACACCATGTGTATATCTACTTGCTAGGTAGATTTTGTTCTTTGAGAACTTGTCTTGCTTATTATTCTACTGCCGCAGAGTAGAATATTCAGAATTCGGGAGACTTTTCAGTTCTTAAATCTACTTGCTAGGTAAATTTTGTTCTATGAGAACTTGTCTTGTTTATTATTCTACTGCCGCAGAGTAGAATATTCGGAATTCGGGAGACTTCTCAGTTCTGAAAAAGAACTGTCCTTCTTATTAACTACTACCTGGGCGGGAGGTCGGAAATCGGGCGGGACTACTACTTTCGCTATGAGGATCGGGGGACTTCTCGTTAATAACTACACTGCCGCGGAGTGAGTCTTACTATGTCTCAAGGTTTGTGCTGTTCTTGCACGTCACACAAAGTGTTGACAGTCCAGCAGGGAAGAGGGTTTCCCCGTTCTCAATGCAACTTTCATCATCTAGAGCCTCTATTACGGGGCTCTGGAGGTGCCATCCAACTTGTTGATGACGACATCCTGAGATGATTTATCTTGAAAGTAGAACGTCGTCTTCCTGATATATTCCATCTCGGGATGATGTCATCCTGAGAGTAGGATGTTGTCTTTCCAAGATAATTGATTTAGGCCTCTCGACATTTTCAAGGTGTTATCATCTCGGGATGTCGATAACTATACTTTCGTAATGTCGACATTCCAGGTTAAAATATTTCGGGAAGTCGACATATTACTTTAGGATGTCGTCACCCCGAGATAAATCATCTCAGGGTGTCGACATTATTAATTACGTTTATGATGTCATCATCCGGCAGTAAATTATCTCAGGATCTCAACAAGTCGGATGGCACTTCCAGAGCTCCGTACTTTATTGTAATTACAAGAGCATTTATCCATGGAACGACCTGCCAGTTAGTCTGAGAAAAATTGAGTCTTTGTCTGTTTTTAAAACTGAGCTTTTTCAATTCCTAATCGCTTACTTTATACTCTGTACATATTGTGAGTTTCTTTTATTTGTACTTCTTGGCAGTTTTCCCGCCTTTTTTTCATTTATTGTACATTCATCCAAATCACATTTTTATTTATATTCCGGAATGTGTATGTAGTGACCGGTCTCTATTGTTATGAAAGCTTTTGCCTGTTTACTTTTTATTGTGTTAATTTGTTTGTTCTACACAATGTAATTATGCAGGGCCCAAATGGAAACCAGTTATTTTTACTGATTTGGCTCACCCTGGGTAAATAAAGGAAATAAATAAATAAATAAACAAGCATGGGGGACAGAATCTCCGGGGCAGATTTCCTTATAACACCGGCACAATAATCCGGAGGTCATTGGTTCAAATCCCACTCAAGTCAATTTGTCTTAGAAGCATAAAATGAGGTTCAACCCCAAAGTACCTGGAATAAGTAATTGAACTTATCTTACCTGTCTGTAGAATGTGTTCTGCAAAGTACAAAATATACAAAACATCCATTGTAAGTATTTTCTAATCTTGTCAAGACCACTTCAAACAGCTTACAATATCAACATTGTAGTTACCAGTGACTGGGATTTAGCATAAATCATTAAATCATTATAGTAAAAAAAATGAAAGTGAGGCAACCGCAGAAACAATTGGTTTTCACCTGAAAGGTAGAGTCATAGATTGGTTTTAACCTGAAAGGTATAGTCATTGATTGGTTTTAACCTGAAAGGTATAGTCATAGATTGGTTTTAACCTGAAAGGTAGAGTCATAGATTGGTTTTAACCTGAAAGGTATAGTCATTGATTGGTTTTAACCTGAAAGGTATAGTCATTGATTGGTTTTTACCTGAAAGGTATAGTCATTGATTGGTTTTAACCTGAAAGGTATAGTCATTGATTGGTTTTTACCTGAAAGGTATAGTCATTGATTGGTTTTTACCTGAAAGGTATAGTCATAGATTGGTTTTAACCTGAAAGGTATAGTCATTGATTGGTTTTTACCTGAAAGGTAGAGTCATTGATTGGTTTTAACCTGAAAGGTATAGTCATTGATTGGTTTTTACCTGAAAGGTATAGTCATTGATTGGTTTTAACCTGAAAGGTATAGTCATTGATTGGTTTTAACCTGAAAGGTATAGTCATTGATTGGTTTTAACCTGAAAGGTATAGTCATTGATTGGTTTTTACCTGAAAGGTATAGTCATAGATTGGTTTTAACCTGAAAGGTAGAGTCATTGATTGGTTTTTACCTGAAAGGTATAGTCATTGATTGGTTTTTACCTGAAAGGTAGAGTCATTGATTGGTTTTTACCTGAAAGGTAGAGTCATTGATTGGTTTTTACCTGAAAGGTATAGTCATTGATTGGTTTTAACCTGAAAGGTATAGTCATTGATTGGTTTTTACCTGAAAGGTAGAGTCATTGATTGGTTTTAACCTGAAAGGTAGAGTCATAGATTGGTTTTAACCTGAAAGGTATAGTCATTGATTGGTTTTTACCTGAAAGGTAGAGTCATTGATTGGTTTTTACCTGAAAGGTAGAGTCATAGATTGGTTTTAACCTGAAAGGTATAGTCATTGATTGGTTTTTACCTGAAAGGTAGAGTCATTGATTGGTTTTAACCTGAAAGGTATAGTCATTGATTGGTTTTAACCTGAAAGGTATAGTCATAGATTGGTTTTTACCTGAAAGGTAGAGTCATAGATTGGTTTTAACCTGAAAGGTATAGTCATTGATTGGTTTTTACCTGAAAGGTATAGTCATAGATTGGTTTTAACCTGAAAGGTAGAGTCATTGATTGGTTTTTACCTGAAAGGTAGAGTCATTGATTGGTTTTTACCTGAAAGGTAGAGTCATAGATTGGTTTTAACCTGAAAGGTATAGTCATTGATTGGTTTTTACCTGAAAGGTATAGTCATTGATTGGTTTTAACCTGAAAGGTATAGTCATTGATTGGTTTTTACCTGAAAGGTAGAGTCATAGATTGGTTTTAACCTGAAAGGTATAGTCATTGATTGGTTTTTACCTGAAAGGTATAGTCATAGATTGGTTTTAACCTGAAAGGTAGAGTCATTGATTGGTTTTTACCTGAAAGGTATAGTCATTGATTGGTTTTAACCTGAAAGGTAGAGTCATTGATTGGTTTTAACCTGAAAGGTATAGTCATTGATTGGTTTTAACCTGAAAGGTAGAGTCATAGATTGGTTTTAACCTGAAAGGTAGAGTCATAGATTGGTTTTAACCTGAAAGGTAGAGTCATAGATTGGTTTTTACCTTAAATGTAGAGTCATAGATGTAATACTGATTGGCAGGCCACATTTTAAATAAATATACAATTTTAGTCATTCAGATATTTTCATCAAGGGGGTCGAAGCCGTCCACTTTTAGCAAGGTGTCGCAGGGTACCAACCACATCGCCTGCCGCTTTGGGGGTAAAAATGTTCGACTTCGTTTTTTCTCTTTCTAATCAACGGGGGCATTTTTTTCTTCTTCTGTTTTCTATTTTTTTTTTATGGGGGGGGGGTCATTACCGAAGTACGATTTCACCTTGATGTCTAATAGTGACACATTATACTATATCGCAAGATTGTCGGGTATTTCACTCATTACCCAAATTAAAGTTTTGCAAATATTCATACCTGGAATAAGATCGACGGGCCATTTCCATTCAACACAATGATCGTAATCTCCAGCGAAACCGATGTAGCGATAGTCGATGGCCGACAAGGTGTCCGTAAAGTCGATCAGTGTTTTTGGGTCTCCTAGACGCGTAATAACGATGTGAGATCCAGCAGCCTCAATACAGAAGGACGCAAACTCATCGCAGTTCAGGGCGTTGATCACTTCAGCACTGCTGATGTCCGCTCCGTGCATATGGCGGCGAACCACAATCATGCTGTCTTTGGCATAGCCAAATACTATCCACCCACACAAAAAAATAATAACGAAGCTCATTTATAACAATTTTATGATTCTGTACAGTATTCAGCCTAACTTTTTTGCAACTGTTGCAAAGGACTAGTTTTACCGAATTGGAAACAAGCCATTTTTATTCCTCTACCTAAACGTTCTCCCCCAACTTGGAGCAAACTTCGTCCTATTTCCTGATCATTTTGCCAAATTAGCTGAACATTTCGTCGTTCATTGGATCATTTCAGATATCCAAGATAACTTGGATCTTAATCAGTATGATAACAGAAAAGGAGTGTCTGATCTAGTTAAACTTGTTGATAATTTAAACGCTCATGAAGATCTTACGAAGAGTCACTAAGGCATTTGATTATTGTTCATCATAATAGTGTTATTCGTAATTTGCTTCATCTGGGTGCACGCCAATCGATTGTCCCTTTGGTTTGTAGCTTTTTAACCGAGAGATCTCAGTGTTTCAGATGAAAAAAGATTTTCTGTCAAATTTTAATGTCCCTAGGGTTTCCCGCAAGGGACTAAATTCGGGCTTTTGGGTTTTCTTGCAAAATGTAATAGTGCTGTTCATTTAAAAAATGATTCAAAATAATTTGACAATCCATCCAGATAAATGTGCAACAATGACTGTATGCTTTATGAAGAATATCTAGAGCTCATTTCAACGAATTGGAGATTATTCAAAAGCGTTCTATGGAAATTATTTTGGGCTTGGGTTATGTCAATTACGATCATGCGCTTATTGGTGCAATTTAGTGTCACTCCATGACCGTAGAAAAAAATCTTTGCATCAGCTTTGCATCAAAGCTGAAAGATTCCGGCGTGTTCCGCCAGTGGTTACCGAAGCCACGAGGTTGTAGTAGGCAATATCAATTAAGAAACAAGAACAATGTTTCAAAAATTAAGTGCAAAACAAACAGATACAAAATACCTAAGAGAGGTTTGCGGTAACACCATGTGAATATCTCTTTTGAGTAGAGTTGGTTCTGAACAGAACCGGTGGTTAACGACTCAACGTTTCGATCAGTATGCTCTGCATCGTCTTCAGGAGAAGACGATCAGAGCAAGACGATCAGAGCATACTGATCGAAACGTTGAGTCGTTAACCACCGGTTCTGTTCAGAACCAACTCTACTCAAAAAGGATACCGCAAACCTCTCTTAGTTATACCTCCACCATGCAAAGTTTCAAATCCTACAGATACAAAGTAGTCCGATAACTTACTTTTCAGTATTTCGAACCAAGTATAAATTTCTCTTTTTAAAACTAGATGCTATGTTTTTGTTTCTAGTTTTCTGATTGTCACTGCATTAAATTGCTGAGTTGGTCTTTTACTTAATATAAAAATAAAACAAAAGACAGTTGCTATGTGAATTTAGACTGTATGCGGAAAGCGGGACTAACTTTCGGAAGGACACAAGAACAAACAGACAAACAATAATCATCAGCGACGCGCCGAGAACAAATCACATCAAAGAATAAAAAGTGATCATACCGATTTCATAAAGAGCCTGACCGGCTTTTGGATCCTTCATTGGGGATAAAGCAATAGCAGCCTCGCCTTCAGTGCGTGCTTGGAAGCATATCCTCTCGTTAAGGTGCATTGGTTTCAAACTCCAGTCGTAACAGAATCCTTCGCAAGTTTTAAACCCGCGCTCCCAAAACTTTGCTATCGGTTTATTAAAAGACAAAAGTGAAAAATGATTTGGTGTATTTTAGTATCTTGGGAATGAGCAAACTTATCTAAGAACAAACTTTGTAAATAATAATAGCAATAAAAATAGACTTCAATTGCTATAAACGTGTTTTAAATTAGTCACGTGACAGTTAAATAAATTTGTGTTCCGTTTTGGATGACATTATTCTTTTGGCGACAATTATTTATTTTATTATTTTTTATATATCTGTTTTACTTTTTCCGCTCTCCTTGGCATCCCGCTGTTTTTTTAAAGTAAGCTTGTAAATATCATCATAATTATATTTTCCTTAAAATGTGCGGCACGGGCAGTGCTTATAAAACAGTTTTGGACCTCGCACAATATTTGTTGTTAAAGCTTTTGAAACAAGTGTGTCGTTTTGTGGTTATCTGTTGCTGTTGTTACTTACGTGTCTTCTTCCCGAATGGTTCAAATGAAAAGAGTCCAACACTTCTTTCACTCGTCTTGAAACCCAACCTAGTCAGGTAATCTTCATAACCGTCTAAGTTGAGTCTCAAGAATGCTGAACTCTGACCAACTTCACCAATTTCCAGTACACTAGAAGAAAAAAGACATTTATCAGAATTATAAAAAGAAACTCATGTTTAGTTGTATTTTAATTGTATGAAAAGAAAGAACAAATTTGTCTTTGTTTACATGTAACGCTAGGAAACTGGTATTTTAGATTGCACTGCTTATATATAACAATGAAAATGTTCACTGTACGAAAGCATGCAAGTGTGCTGGCGATGTGGTTAATCCCATCGGACTTTATATTTCGTGTTGTTAGAGAGTGAGTTCGGGTTTGGTGGTCGTCACTAAAGTGATCGTGACACTAAATTGTTGTTTCCTTTGGATCGGACTTAAAGCCCTATAGCAAACAATCTGTTTCTCTTACTGTTTACGTTCCTACAAAAACTGGTTACCTCATTTTATGCTTCTAAAAGAGCGTCCTCTATCCTTTTACAATTTGCCGCGATGTTGTTATTATGCATTATTATAATATTGTAATAATGTTATTAATACCTGAATGAGTTAGCCCTGACTTTGACAAATTCGTTTTTTTCGTGTTTTGTTTGGTCTCATTGCAGCGGCTCACATGGATACCATGCAATCAAACAATAATCACCATCAACAATCAAACAGTGACAAATGACGCTTGATATTCGGTAAGTAACTACATGTTTTATTATATTTGTCCATGTATGTGACTAAGTCGAAATAGTAAAAACAAATTCCTAAGGTTCCTGTACATTTTATTGTTTGCTATTATTACTGTAGGGATCCCAAGTGCGCCCTCATTGTTCAACTTGTAGGAAAGTTTACTTTTGGAGTTGTCACGTGACAATCTTTTTCTTTTTCTATAGCTTCATTTCTTGGGAGCACATTTTTATTTTAGTGGTATTTCTCTCTATTTTTGTAGGGAGACATTGCTCCAAAAAGCTATTTATATGGTAGTAATAGAGGTGTAGAGATATCTGTGAGTATTATTTTGTATGCAAACCCTCATTTATACCTGAACTACTGTGATTTTTAGGGCTCTATTTTGATCGGAATCATTGTAAAACCATGTGTATATTTGCCAGGCAGCACCGTCACACGTGCGTCCGTGTAGCCAGATCGTGTGTGCTGTGTAGTTGTGTAGTGTATATTATTGTGACTTTTTGCATTGTATGTGCTAGTGTATTGGAGAAATTAAACCAGTACAGGAGAGTTTATTTCATTTTAGACGTCATTGATTGCATTGATTATTAATGATGTATTTTGGCAAATCCTCGTCCTTTTTAAATAGAGGACCGGCCTCCTTCCCGTGTCGCTACATTACCAAGGCTGGTCATTATGCTTTGGCTCTGCGCTTGAAGTCTTACACCGAAAGTGCATGTTTTCAAAACAACCGACGGAGCCTCAGCAAAAGCCCAAACCAGACCCGTGATTTTTGGAAATGGCCCTCGATTCAACTCTTGTGCATCCATTGGACGATGATCAAATTTATTTATTCTTTAACATTAATATAAACATTTTTGCTGAAAATTAATCCCGTTTGGTTCATTAAAACATGTTTTCTTCCAACATTCTTTGGTCGGAGAGATACTTCTACAGATCGGATATGACTTTTGAATGATATTACGAAATGTGCTTGCACATGTTGCGCGATAACGAGTACAAATTTTAAACTTTCCAATTCAAAATCAAATGCAGTTTCTGATGAAGATGAAAATCTTCTTGCTTTAAATTCTAAAAAAATTACAATCACAAACCTCAGTTTATACATCAACCAAAACTGGCTGAATCTGTCACACTTGATTATTCCAGGCGTCTCTTGATGCCTATATTCATTATCAAACTGTCCATTGATGGTAGTTTTAGAGTTGCCGTCGACACCGATTCCTGTTAAATCAAAACGGAAGCCAATAAACTTATTCACTGGTGCGGTTTGTCTTTTAATAAAAGCATGGTTGCCAAATTGGTCCATACCAAGAGCGTCAAGAGCACCGAAGTCTGGCTCGTTCGTTCATTCGTTCATTGGTGTGTTGTTGTTGTTGTTACTGTTGTTCTTGTTGTTGCTGTTGTTGTTGTTGTGTGTATTGGGGTTTTTGTGGGGTGGGTTTGTTTTTGTTTTTTTGGGGGGGGTGGGGGTGGTGGTTATTAGTGAGTGGGATCTTTTACAGTCATACATATCACGACTGGGCCTTTCGCGGTGATCAGTTTACGGGTAAAAAAATATGATAGGGATAATGCAGTTTATCTTACGCACAGTTTGTTGATTTGGGAAAACATTTTCAATAAATACACAAGCTAACAGACTTGAACAGACTTGTGTGAAAAAAGTATCAAGTTTAATGATCCCGGTGTAATGAGAACAACGAATAATGATTTGTTTGTGTACAACCATATATATGGGGTCATGTATTTCTCTGGATTATCGGTATGGGTATTATATACGCTAATTAATGATCATTCAGACTGAAATTATATATACGGTTACTATCAAACAGGGGTTAAAACTGCTGTCGTGCAGATATACAAAAAGGAAAAGGGGTCATACCAATGGTGTAATAGAAACCGTCAAGATCATCACTATCTGACAGGTAGATGAAGACATCCTCTATCGCCAACACACTAATAGAAACAAAAACGAAGACAACTCACTCTCGTCAAATTACTTCATTTGTTTGTCAATGTGTTCAAAAAGCACACCGGAAGATAAACAGGCTGACAACAGGGATAAGGAAAAACGACATAGCATTTAGCGCTTAGATTTGTGAGGTGAATAATCGTAATAAAACATGGCATGATATTAAAAGGAACATTCTGTCTTCACATTGGAATCCTTTTTATTTTTGTGACCTCACATGTTGTCATGTGCTTAGTCTTTGGAGAGTGTTAAGTTAAAAGGATAATGGAAAGTCCTCACATTGATAGCAATGTAAATATACATGTATGTATGTTTGCACGGAGGGGTAATTGTGGTAAATTGACGTATTTCTTACAGCAAAAAGGAGCTTTAAACGGCTAAAATCCTTGCATAACAGTCACAATTTCATCTTTTTTGATTGTCTGTATGTTGTTTCCTTGTGCCAATGGCCAAGGAAAAAAAATCACAATTAGCCTATAACAACAATGGAAAAGTTTGTTTTACTTGTTTTGTATCACGTAAATTGGTTCAAACTTGCCCTCACGCTGTGAAAAATACTGGCAATTGCGGGTACAGTTTCAAGTAATAAAACTCAAAATATTAGTCGATTTCAACTTTGCGCTTCTAGTGTAACGAAATCTAGTAATACGTGGTTAAGAAATTATAGGCAAGTAATAACTCGTCGTAGTAGACATGATTTTAAAAGAACCCTTGACTGTGGATTTACAATAATATTTATTTAAACTTGATTTATATGGCGCCAAATTATCGAATGATACAAGGGGAAAAGACAAAAGTAATAGGGACACCAGCTCATGAGGCTACAAAATGGACCCAAACATGACCCTAAAGGTCTTCCAGGTATAGAGTCAAACGGATTGTAAAATAAACCATAACATTTCGTAGTTTCAGAAAAATAAGTTCGCGTGATTTAGCCGAACTGAATTTTGGGTTCGTATAAATCACGTGATGTTTGAAGTTAGTTTTATTTCCAGCCGTAGAAATTCAACTCTGTTTTCATTATTATTATTATTCAAGTTATAAACCAAAAGGGGAACTAACTCATGGGTAAATTCGAAATATTGTTTCTTTGTTCAACCCCAAATTATTATTATTTGTATTCATGAGTATTTGACAAAAGAGGCTTTGTAATCGGATTATAGATACTATAAGGTGCCGTTTGTCAATTAATTGTTTAGCGTATTTTTGACATGTTTTTACCATGGTTTGTAACAATTAGATGTAAACCATGAAGATTGAATCATCTCCAAAACATGGTTTATAAACCGTGAAATTATAGCATTATAAAACATGGTTTACAAATCATGGTTTATAAACCATGAAAATTTAAGTACCTTCAAAACATAGTTTATAAACCATGAAAAATTAAGCATCTTCAAAACATAGTTTATAAACAATGAAAATTATAGCATCATAAAACATGGTTTACAAATCATGGTCTGTAAACCATGAAAATTACAAATCATGGTTAATAAACCATGAACATTTAGGCACCTTCAAAACATGGTTTATAAACCATGAAAACGATAGCATCATAAAACGTGGTTTACAAATCATGGTTTATAAACCATGAAAAGTGAAGCATGATAAAACATGGATTTTTAAATCATGAAAATTGAGGCATCATAAATCATGGTTTATGAACCATGAAAATCGTGTGTTCGAAAATCATGGTTTATAAACCATGAAAATCGTGTGTTCAAAAATCAAGGCAATTTTCGACAGAGTTGAAAGAATGATGCTCTTTAAAGGCACTGTACACGTTTGGTAGTTACTCATCATATATATTAGCATAAAAACTTACTTGGTAACGAGCAACGGAGAGCTGTTGATAGTACAAAACATTGTGAGAAACGACTTCCTCTGAAGTTACGTAGTTTTTTGAGAAAGAGGTAATTTCTCACTAAAATAATAAAAGACTTCTTGCAAGAAGCCCTATTATTCCTATCTGAAAGCACACAAATTTGTACAACAAGGGTGTTTTTTCTTTCATCATTTTCTTGCAACTTCAATGAACAATTGAGCCCAAATTTTCACAGGCTTGTTATTTTATGCATATGTTGGGATACACTAAGTGAGAATACTGGTCTTTGACTATTACCAAACGTGTTCAGTGCCTTTAATTGTCTATAATGTTTCATTAAAACAAGTTAAAATTTAAACTGCGAAATCTTACCTGAAAGTAACCTCGAATTGGTTTGCTGGGAGAGTTTCGGGAAGCCACTTGACATTGTCGTTTTTTTCCGTTTGATACAAATTACAACTTTCAGACGCAGCTATGATCAAGAAACAATATTTTCTAATTAATCACACAACAACAAAAATCACATTTTTCTCCCGACTCTAAGAAAAGACAAAATCTGTTGTCCGGTGTGTATATATTGTTCTGTATAAGACCTTTTCGTCGATTTTCGGGCTCTCCTTGGCTCTTTGGGGTTGTCCACTTGTCACATTTTATGGTTGTCCCGTCGTTTGTTTGTTTTGCTGTTTTGTTTAATTGTTGCTGTTGTTGTTAATGTTGTTGTGTGTATTTATTATTATTATTTTTCGCATTTTCATTCATGCGTTTCTTTTGTTTAATGTCCGTCTCTTTTTCGCATTCATACGTCACTTTTGGGGTGAAACCGGCTTTTATGGGTTGTTTCGTCTAGTCTATACATCCATGTGTAATATTATTATCTTTTCTTTTTTTTTGGGGGGGGGATGGGGATGGGGGTTTGACCCGTCGCCTTTGTGGGTTGTCTTGTCGCTTTGTTGCCTTTGGTCGTTGCTTGTCGCCGGGCAGGTCGAGTTGGACACAGTTCAATTGGGACAATCAAATTTTGAACTCACCGGTGGATATGGTTATACAAATAGCCACCACGATGACACACAAAGATGTTCTTGCCATCGTTGTTGCCTGCCTCTACCCCTTGGGTGAATTCTAGAACCAAAACAAGTTAGAAACATTTGGGTTATTGGTGTTTAACTTCAATTGTGGACAAAGCTTACCAGAGGAAAGTTTTTTGGTAGCGATATTTAGCAGAAGTTCATAAGTGTACTGTCGAGAATAAAAATTGAAATACAATGTTAAATATGACAATTTGTGATTTTGACATGGCAGCAAATAAATTCAACATTGATAATATTTGTTGAATGTATTTGTCATGTAATGTGGGTTTGACTGCCATTCTTTGTATCAACACGGACTTTTTAATTCGGTAAGATCACTAAGATTGTTTGATTGTGAATTAATTCCACTGTTTAATGTAATCTAAATTTACAATCAAAACAATCATGTATACTATACTGAAATAACGCCACTATTCGATTGTCCCGAAAATATCAAGCAATCACATGTCATAGGGCATAAGTGTATGTCATTCATACCAATGCAATGGATATACATAATCATTTAGATGCATCATATTACAACAGTGTTTCTTCAAAGTATGACCATTTAAACTGTTACCCTCAAGACGTGGCGCTGATGTTGCCCTGTCCCAATGGCTCAGAATGTGTACGTAATGAAACCACCGATGTGAAATTGATGTTCACCTTCCAACAGCATGCACAGCTCTAACTTGGAAGTACAAATGGTACTAACAACTGAGAAAGGGTTGTGACGTGTACATATTGTCTTTGCCAAGCATGCGCAGTCGTTATTTTGTGTGCGTGTTTGGTTATTTGGGTTTTTGTTTTTTTTGTTTTTTAAGGGGGTGGGGTGGAGAACAATATATATTTAAAAGAGAAAAATAAATCAATGCGGTTTGCTGTTTAACGGTTTGTTAAAATGTTTGTTTTATTCAAATAGACCATGAATTTGGACCTTAGGCTCATATTGCATAAGATTTTTTAATCAAAGGGTTACAGTTTTCGGTAATTGGGGTAGATTGATTTTATTTATTTATTTATTTATTTATTTATTTATTTATTTAATTATTTATTTATTTATTTATTTATTTATTTATTTATTTTTTGATTTATTTATTTATTTATTTATTTATTTATTTATTTATTTATTTATTTTTTGATTTAAGAGCAACATGTTTACAAAATCCATAAAGATTACAAACAAATTCCGACATCTGTCGGTAGTTGTCAAATTCAACTAAAGGTGATTGATTACATATAATATTCTATTGATTTAGTTTTTTAGAAGTTTTTTCCCACAGAAAAGATTGCCCATATGGTTGATACTTTGATCATTTTAATGGATTTACTTTTTTTACTTACATTTCTCGACTTACGTTTTTAAAGTTTACTATAAAAAAGTTAAAATTACAATAAAACTTTACTAAAGTTTTGGGATTTATCATTTCTACCTTTGTGGTAATATTGTACCAATATAATATTTTGATGAAATAAAATTAACTGTTGCAAACTGCTTACCAACCAAAATGACCTAAGTATAAATAAATAAAATATATATATCATATTTATATCGTATGTACGACGTTTGACCTGTTCTCTGTATCGTTCTGTTTCTTTTAAGCATATCGCGGCACTTCGACCGAATAATTTCGGTTGCTTTTGTTTACACGTGAAATTCCACATCATTATTTTTGTCTTAGGGATTTTCTTTGTTTTTCGTTTATATCACGACTGTCCTTTGTTCATGTATTTATTGTATTTTGTTGCACAATTTTGATAACAAAATCACAAATTTCATACTTTGCTACGTTTTCTTGTGCAAGGTGAAAGCTCATCACGTTCAAGGTAAGTGAGTAAAACATCCTGTCGGTTCGATAGAAATTCCAGATTGACGCGCCTATTGTGTCGATATTCCTATTGTTTCCCCCTTTAAACAAATGATCTTTTGTGTTTGGGGCGACAGTCTCACACCGCACCGGGCTACGGGACGTCATTCGGGTGTTAATAACAGGTGTTGGTAAATGGTGAACGTGTAATAATATAGGGAGAGAGTGTCCTTTCAAAATAGTTATTGGAAGAAGTATTACTGTAATATCTATTATGTAAGAATATGTCAAATAAAACTGTCTGCATACGAAGAACATAACTGATTCGATGTGATTCCCTACTGAATTTGAATATAAAGCAAAACATTTTAAAAGGCAAACCTAGTCCATTCTGTAAAAAGAAAATAAACAAAATTTACAAATACCAAAATTAATGTGGTACATCCTAAAACCAATCATCTGCAAGTGCAATCTCGAGACACAATATAATTTGACTTCAAAAAAGCGAAGACATCGTACGATGCTCCCAACCATGATCCGCTTGCACTTGCGTGTGATTTATACGGAATTGTTTTGATTACGAAAATAACACATTCAGCTGATACCGAGAAAATGAGAGGAAAGTCAACACAAGATAAAATACATAGCAAGTTATTGTATAATATTTTGTTGCGTGTGCGGATGTTTTTTTGCACAAAACTGGCACTTTTCTCGAATCTGATACAGAACATTTCACAAGGCTGTAACATTCGTCCCAAGCTCGTACCAGTAAACTTCTACACCGAGTGCGCCTAATGAGCCTTTATATACCGGTACCGTACTATAGTTTCCCCTTTCAGTCTCGGCAAATAAGCGGCCAAGTTATTCTTTTTTGCGCGAAATTGAAAGCTCCTTTAAAGGCCCTGTACACGTTTGGAAATTGTCAAAGACCAGTGTTCTCACTTGGTGTATCCCAACATATGGATAAAATAACAAGCCTGTGAAAATTTGGGCGTAATTTGTCATTGAAGTTGCAAGAAAACGATGAAAGAAAAAACACCCTTGTTGTACAATTTTGTGTACTTTCAGATAGGAATAAAAACTTCTTGGAAGAAGTTTTTATTATTTTAGTGAGAAATTACCTCTTTCTCAAAAACTACGTTATTTCAGAGGGAGTCGTTTCCTACAATGTTTTATACTATCAACAGCTCTCCGTTGCTTGTTACCAAGTTACCAAGTAAGTTTTTATGCTAATATTTGTTTTGAGTCATTACCAAACGTGTACGATACCTTTAAGGGCCTGTATACGTTTGGTAATTGGAGCCCACTGTTTGTTTCAATCCTATATAGTTGTATATAATAATACCCTAAAACTAATCTTCTAAAATGTCATTTCAAAAAGTGGTTGCGTTTTTGAGATATTGCCGAAAATCTGGAGCAGTTATTTCCACGCAGGAAGAGTAATCTGCAATCGGAATACACGATCTCAGAAACGTTACTGCGGTAACGCTTCTCAGATTCATTTTGTTTTGATAAAAAGTGTTATCTTTTTCCATAACCAGGAGTTCTAAATCAAAATTAATGCTAAACACGAATGAGTAGGTTATATAGAGACCATGTCACTATTTATGTTGGTTTCATTCGACCACTATTAGAATGCTGTCCCATTCTGGCACCAAGGTCGCATTCAAAAAAGAGCATGTAGGATTATCTTAGCTAACGATTATGAGTCTTACAATCATGCCATGTAACAGTTGTGTGGCATACAAAACCTCATGCAACGCCGTCAAGATATTTGCCTAAAGTTTGCTAATTCTCTGATGTACCGGTACAGTAAAGAATTTCGTGAATGGCTTTCTATAAAACTAGAAGAGATGGTAATGGGCCTATGTTACGTAACTCTCACTTGTTGAACTAATGTTCGTACTAAGAGACATGCTAATAGTGCTATTCCTTACATGGTTAAACTGCTCAATGAAAACTGTTAACTCTGCTGCAATTCTTCAAATGTACAGTTTTGTACATGTAGCATACTTTTGCTTACAGTTATTCATTGCTTTTTTTTCTTCTTTTTTTTTCTTTTTTAAATAAATGTGACTACTTTGTATGTGGGCATGGCCTTCACTTAGTACTGCTCAGGGGCGTCAATCCTGTGGGGGGGGGGACACACGTGTGTCCCCCCCCCCCACTTTTTGAAGGGTGGGGGACACCATATCAAATTTACCCAGTTTTGTTTTAACTCATGTATCTCATATAGGGGCAATTTAATTTGTCATCTACTATATGACTAACGGTAACGCGCTGTCTGTAGTAAAGCTAACGCTTTAGTCGATGCACCACCCGAAACTGCTCGGCAATTGACTCACTGGACCACCCGAAACCGCCCGCGATTGGAAACACTTCGTATCCATGGTTTTACACACACTAGCGGGTCGCACAAAACAGCCGCCGAAAGAGCATGAACTGAAGACTTTGATGGTACTGCCGGTGACGCGCTGTCTACGATCGACCATACTCACTGGACGTAGCGAACTAAAGGGACATAAAATAAGTTTGGTGAGAAAACTCAACGACTTCATTTAGAAACTAAAGAGTATTCTGTCATTTGCATTCATACAAAGACATTTGTAAACTTTGTTAGAAGCATGTAGTGTGTCAATTCTATCTTTCATTAGATCATTTTTGAGTGCCTGTTTAAATACTTCTAGAGACAGAGGACACTGGTGTTGAGAATTCGTGTGCAATCCGTATGAGACAAAAAAAAAACCGACAACCAATAAATGGTCAACATACAACCAGGGTTGAACCGTAGTCTTGCATTATATAAACAAATGCTCAATAGTTTCTGTGTCAGAATCACAGAGTGGACACTTGATCTTTTCTGTGATTTTCGTACGAAAAGGTTTGTTCCAAGTTTGGAAGATCCTGTGGTGATAAATTCAAAAAATCATATCTTTATCCTTGCATCAAAAAGGAAGTTTTTTATGAATTTTACCCCAAACTTCAGTCCAGTTGAAATCTTTTGGAAGGTTTTTAAATCTGAACCCATTTTTCTTGGGCCTTTGGCAGGACAAAATCTCTGGCTATAAGGGCTATGTAAATAATTTCGGTGGACAGTTTTGAAAATGTCGCAAAATCCTCTACTCCATGATCAATTTTTATATTCATCTATCTGCAAGGATGATTACTGGGCTTACATCGTGTCTCTTAAAACAGGACTGGATTGATATTTTCAGCAAGACACTTGTTTGTTTGTTGGGGTGTTTGTTTGCTTGTTTGTTTGTTTGTTTGATTGTTTATTTATTTATTATTTTTTTGGTGCTATGTTTTTCTAGTTGTTGTTTGTTTTTTTGTTCCTGTTATTACCTTGTATTGTATTTGTTGTTCTTGTTTTGTTGTGGTCGAATAATTAACAACAATAATAGCAATATTATTCCAAACACATGCCAGGATCACAACTCATTAACCTTTTTTCTGAGTTTGTTAGTAAAAAAATTGTCTTTGTTCTGAAAGTGTATTTTTAAGTGGAAACATCCGGTATAACTTAGATATTCTAAAAATCGGCCCATTGTTTTGAGCTTAAGCAGTTGTTCTTTAAAATTTGATACATTTTATATCTTTGAAATATGGCATACAAGGAATATTCATCAAATTTTAATCAACATCCTTCACTTTTCTTTTCATCGCTTACTGTATTGTTACGCACAAAGCTGGAAATGTATGTTACTGGAAGTGGCCTTAAAAAAAGGATGATAAAACTTTCTATCTGAAAATCAAATGATGACAAAAGTGAAAGAACCTATCAATAACAACCATGGACTTTACAAGTTTCCTGGACCGAAGCAAAATTGTTAATTTTACAACCCATGAGAGTTTATTGTTTTTTGTTCTAAATAAGACACTTGAGTAAAAAGAATTGCATGTCCTCTGCGTGTAGCACGAGTTATTGATGTTCTCCGCTGCCCCATGCATACAAAAGTAAAACAAACAAATTGTCAAAATACTATGAGGATCTAGCCTTGAATGTTGGTTGTTAAAATACAAAAAAATCAAGATACCAACCAAATTGTTTAATATCTGGAGCATAAAGTATGTAAAAAGACACCTTAAAGTGTAGCACGAGTGACAGTGGAATTACCCATAATAATAATAGGCCTATATCATGTATGTTGGTATTTTATTAGTGTCGCCTGTTTTATCTCTCTCTGAACCAAGTCCAAGTTTTATATGAAATAATTATAGCAAGGAGAGCTTTTCTAGGTCGTTCAAACATGCTAAAACCCAACAGCTTATAGGGGCTCCGCCCCCTGAACCCCCGCCAAGGGCTTCGCCCCTGGACCCCACCAGGGGCCCTTGAGCGGGCCCCTGGACCCCACGCCGTAAATGATCATGATGTGTCTCCCCCCCCCCCCCCACATTTCAAGACGGATTGACGCCCCTGGTACTGCTGCATTCCATATGCTGCTTTTTAATCACAAAATGTTCATCTTTGTTTAAGTGAGCTTACACTTGGTTTCTTGTGAGTTTTTAAACATAATGTTCACATTATCTTTTCTATCCACTCAGATTTGAGTGTCTACTTGTTGTAAAAACGTTGGGTTACTGTTTAATGCTCCACCTTTCTCTTAATTCAATCCAAGTTTTTTGGTGCAATTTGTTTTGATATTTTTTGTATTCAATGTAATTTTGCCTTTAGCAACCAAATTGAATATTTTTTCATTGAATAAATAATAGAAAAGCTCTCATCTCGAAAGTGATTACGTCGATCGCAGAGTGCCTGTAGCAATAACTTCAAAAGGAATTATTAATATCAACGCCTGATGTGCGCCCTCAATCTGTATTTACCGGTATATTGTGACCCGGCGCATTAATATTAACTTTAGATACAATTCAATTGAATGCGGAACGAAAAGTATCTAAAGTAATTCATTAGCATTTTAAACATCTTGGATTTTTCAGCTTACCAACGAAAAGAAATAAAATTAAAAACAATTCAAGGAATTAAATTGTTTTGAGGGTGTTACAACTCGATGAATTGTATTTCGTTTTCGTTTGTTTTATTTTTTATTAACCAGCGCCCCCAACGATGAACGATTGCTTTTCTTTGTGCAGATGTACAGTGCACATGAATTTACTTGGCAAGAAAGTGCATTAAACAGTCAAATCTTATCAATGAAAGCTAACACGATACATGTTTTTCCTAAGCAGCGACGTGAAATCTCTTCGCCCAATGGTTTTTCTGCGTTCAGAGGTTTATATCAGGGCCTACATTTTTATGTTAGGAGATAACACTCGTATTTATACTTTTTTTCCGGCGGCAGATCTGAAACCGTAAAAATATTTTTCTCAACACGGAACAGAGCAAGAAATGATGTACTGTTTGTCAATCATCTTTTAGTATTATTACGAGAGGGTTTTACGAGAGGGTTTTACGGATGGGTTTTTGTTAAATGGTTATACACTTTTTTGAATAGAAAAAACATTTTTGCGGTAGGTGTCTGAACGCACAAATCCCCCGTTTAACCGCTAGCTGATCAATAATTTTCAAACCTCTCTCTAACCCTCGTTCTCGCTCACACACTTTGGATCATTAACATATGCCCTTCATATTATGGATCTGTCAACAGACTGACAGTATTGCTGCGGGAACATTTTACCAGAGGGATTGTTAAACGACAACGGATCTTTTAAATTGATGTAGGTAAGTACTGAACAGTTTAGTCGTTGTCGTAACATAACATAGATTGAACATTTGAAAATTATTTCTGAACTCAATAAGGTCGGAATAACTCAAAATTAAGCCGAGTTGTTCTGTCTCTTTGAAAATGTTTGAAAAAAATAGTTTTTTTGATTAATTATTTCAGCAATGCATGATGATTTTCCCATAATGTGTAATTCGCATGTGTACAAATATATATACTTTTGTGTACACTGTAATATTTTTGCATTTTCTTCACAATTTAATCATTATTCTGTACAAATTTTTTTAAAGTTGGGGTCTAGATTGGTTTTTGTCAACGTAATGCTAATTTAAATTCAACAATTTAGAAAGATACTATCAAAGTCATATGTGAAAGTTTCAGCTGAATACAGTGTCTACTTACTGAGAAAACAGCAAAAAACCTGTCACGATACCGAATCCATTCACGTTTAGTGAGGTGACTGCGGGTATATCAACTGCATCTCTCACCGGATCATTCGCGAACAGACATCAACCCTCAGAAATTTCATGCATGAATCGTTTCTCAGATTCAAATGTTTAGGGGTAAAACAATATCCAAACCATTATTACTTCGAATGAATCATTTATCAAAATAGAGAAACATAAAAACTTGATCTTTTGGGGGGGCTTATGGAATGAGATTCTATCTGAGATTTTTATCCGAACTGGACGGCCAATATTTTCAAGTGAGTAGAATAAATTGGTTAACATGATTCGCTGTGTTATTACGTAATTACATTCCATAAAAATACATATTATAGGATGATGATACTTTATTCTTTTAGTACCTATTGTAAACAGGTGGGTTGTTCGGTTCGGTTCCGTTAAAACCAAGGGTCGTGTATTTCAACCAACATAAACGTCGCTTTCTAAAGTTTATAATGTAAACCATGTTTCCTTTACTACAGTAACACGTTACCACCCTACTCTGCATACGAATGTTTAAGAGGAAATTAATTAAATATGTCATCTCTAATTAACGCTTAACTTTCTTATACGTCAGCAGGAGATACTTTGTTTCGCAACAGGTGCTCTTTTTGATGGCATGTTTGTTTGTTTGTTTATTTGTTTGGTTGTTTTTCTGTTTTAGCATGGCGTTTAGGCGTTACAAATACAAACAAAGGAAGACAAAATACCTTTGATAGATCAATACAGTCCATGCTAATACAGAAGATAATACTTACAAGGTTAATTAAAATCAATCAGCAGTTGTAGTGTTTTTCATGGGGCATTGTACGACATTGTTTGTGTTATTTCCCACGGTATTGAGAAAAATTGATTTAATATTATAGTCTGCATAATCGAATCCCAACTGGTGTAGGAGTCACTCATCTGGATTTAACCGGATTTTGCTTTTAATGAATAAAAGAAATACATTACAAATGATACTAGGTTATTGGCTGTAGATACCAGTGCCAATAAAACTAAAATACTTTCTCAAATTAAAACAAACACTTGAACTATAGCAACGAATCCCTCGGAAAGTTTTAGGCGTCCTCTTGAAGTGAGTTCAGAAGTTGAAATTTTAAAAGTGTCTTTTAATTTTCCTTTACCTGCTCTATAATAATTTGATGACTAATCGTTGAAATTTTGTTTTACCCCCCCCCCCCTCCACCCCTCCCGCAGATTGATACCAGAAAGACAAAATTCGAAACTCTTGGTTGGAGTGGCAAAATTGCCGTGGAGATCGGGTACGTACTGTGTATGAGCTTCTGTATATCTTCTTTTATATAGCTGGAGCTTCTGTGATTGATTTTTAACTTAAAATGGAACATTATCATTGACATTTATATTAGACCATATTTTAATGTCTAAATTAGCTGGGGTAACTTGTTAATGCGAAATTGTGAAGAGGAAAACTATTAATTTTGTTAGTTTTTGTTTGTTTGTTGTGGGTGGGGCAGGTTATTAGAGTGTACTGCAGTGGCGTCACCAGAGGGGGGCAGGGGGGCGTGCGCCCCCGCTCAGAACCCTTGCCCCCCTCTTGCCCCCCCATATGAAATCACAGAAAAGTATATTCTTATAATATATAAATCGTTTAAGGCTGCATAAAATGCTGCCGTAAAAAGTAAAACTTTTATTCATATCAGTATGTGGACTATAACGCAGTCATGACAAATGCATGGAAACGCGCGCGCGATCGTATTGGCGGTAAATGTATGTTGTGGTTTTGCGGTTACAGAGAGTGCAGGAAGTCACAAAGTTCAGTTTAATACGTGGTGGTGCGTCTGAACGGTGAACGCAGACCAATAGCTCCGTTAACACAACGTAGTCAGATGCACAACAGAGTATTTTAAACAGCAAAATGGCCAGCGAAAAAGGTAGCTTAGACATTTCTTCTCCATATCAAAGCGCCCGTCTTTGCCTCGTGTTCCAACACCTAAGAGGCAGAGACGGGAAAATACAGAAGATTCTGATTCTGATGTGGTACCATCAGAGTATTGCAAGGACTCTGCATCCGAGGATTCTGCCGAGGAGAATTTCGAAGAAGATGTATCCGTTAGTAATACTGGGAGCGCACTGAGTAGCACAAACAATAATTTAATTAGTACTCACAGAGCCAACTTGAGAATACCGTGTACAACTCCAAATTGATATTTCGGGTAATCACTGTTGGTAATTTAATCCTTGTATACAGTCGAAAAGTTGTATCTCATAAAAATGACAAGTTTTCTAAGATTTGGTTGTTTTCGCAATATTTTGTTACCTGCAAACTATGTAGACTGTTTTAGAACTGCATTGGTGTGTATCAGCTGGTGTGTATCAACTATCAGTTAACATATGTTATGATAATCTTGCACTGCTTTGGCCCCCCCCCCAAATTTAATCTTTGCCCCCCCCCACTTGCCCCCCCCCCCAAATGAAAATGTCTAGTTACGCCACTGTGTATTGCTACCTGACACGTTGCCTTGGATCGGGCGAGTTGGTCTATAAAAAAGCATTTGTGACCGTTTGTTATAAAATGCGTATGGTTAGAAAGATGTTTTAAAAGTAGAATACAATGATCTACACAAATATGTCTCGAAATTGCGTGGTTTTCTTTTCACATCGTGAGCAAACACAGTCGGCCATTTTGTGGAGTCAAATTTTTAACTCCACAAAATGGCCGACCGTGTTAGTTCGCAAAGTTAAAGGAAAACCACGCAATTTCGAGGCATATTTGTGTGGATGATTGTATTCTGCTTTTACAACGTCTTTTTAACCATATGCATTTTATAACAAACGGTTACAAACGCTTTTTGTTGACTAACTCGTCCGATCCAAGGCAATGTTTCCCTTTAACAGGAATTTCGGCCTTTTTGCGTCAATGGGTCATAAAGGGTTCCAGTTCACAATTGGGCAGACAACACTATTATTATGTAGTGAAGCCATCGATTCTGTAGGTTTAGAGACCGATAAGGATTGGCTTTTTCAGGTCAATTAAAAAAAGTCAAACACCTGTCTCATTCAATTTTGTTTGAAACCGAATGCTCCGTTGCATCAATAATCAACCATCAAAAGGAGTAATTCAATTTCAACATCATTCATTTATATTGGTCAAATGAGATCATTCAAATTCCTTTGGTCGCAAAGATTCACTGCCAATGATCATTCAAATCCGTAAACGCCAGCAGCAAGAGGCTTGTCAACCATTCAAATTCAATAATTAGCACCAAAACAAAAGGTGTTCAAAGGTTGTATTTAAATTCGTATTATTCTTTCTGGTTTGTATTGCTTATGTGGAGGCATAGATTCTGATGAAAATTCATATCTACATCAGTTCTGCGTGTAGAGCGGAGTGGAGTGAAAAGATGGTTGTCCATTTATTTAGTATTTACATGCCGAGATGCCTATAGCAAGTCTGAACATTGCACACTAACCATTATCAGAACGGGGGGGAGGGTAACACAGCTCTTGAAGGTAACGCCACCAACGCGCCGCCAACGTTGAAAACTATCTTATTTGACTCTCTCTCGGACCAAGACTGGTCCCCTGTCTTTATCCGCAAGGATAAAGATAGCCTTGATCAAGGCAGTCGCATTTTTCACTCCAAAAAAGACGCCGTAAACACACCCGTATACACTGTGTGTAATGTGTGTATCACGTCGCACGACCCCCGTACACACACTGTGCGCCGGTCATCCGCACTCGTACCACTCTCCGCATGCGGAGGCCGTCAGGCCGACAGCCTTGACAGGTCTGTAACTTCCGGGTTTAATGTGTTTCTTGATATTTTCGTCCAATATTGGACGAAAATGGGGGGGCTCTCAGATATGCTAGTATGCAGCTCATGAATATTTAAATATTTCGTCAGACCTATTGCAGACAACACAGGATGGGAAGCAAATGAATTATTCATTTTGACGTCCAATCACGAGCTTCTCTCACTATGACCTTTGTACCATATCATGCTTGCTGTATGTGATGCAATGTGAGTACATGTATAGTTACCGACTTAATGGCGTTTGTGTGTAGCATTGTCTCGGCCATTTTGAACCGGTAATCTGCGAGGCTGGTCAGTCAGCTCAAAAGTGCTAGACTTGACCCAAGTCGAACTTTCGTCGAGTCTTTCGTCGTCTGATTAATCCACTGCATGCACTTTTTAACTCAGAATCGCAGCTTTATTTCACCACTTTGTTGTGCGCCCTCAATCGCCAGGAAAGTGCCAATCAACTGGATTCGAAAGTCCGACTTGATGAATCTGCCAGGAGGCACCCCCCTGCGTGATATGTAGTTATTCATTATGCATATGCAATAGTTTAAATAAGCAACACACGCGTCCGCTGCTGACCAATGAAATCAGTTCAATTTATGAGGACTCGCTAAAGTAGGTGTTCACAATAACTCCTCGGCGTTACATTGAGGTTAATATGTCTGTGATGTGAAGAGTCGAAATTGATAGATTTTATATGAATATAAGCCAGACTCTTTTAGATAGATTTCCCTTTGTTGACGAATTTCCGTTTTATGTTTAGGCCTATATATTTTTAAGAGGGTTCTGTGCAGGTGTAACAATGGACTGTTCTTACTGCACAATGAACCGTTAAACCACAAACATTACGTGATTTTAAACTTTGAATAAGTTAACAATTATGGGAAGAAAATTATGAGCAAATATTCTTCAACAAGCTAAACTCTTGATAAATACATTCCCAAGTTTTGAAGAATTTCCGTTTATATTTTGATATTTTTAAGACATGTGAGGGTGTGACCATGGATAGTACGTATTAACTACGACGTTGCCCCGGTCTGCATGCTTCTCCAATCCCTCGGACTCCCGACCATTCCGGTCCCGCTGCCAGTTCGTGGGGGCTGGAGCTCCGCAGAGCTGTAGCTCCGCAGGGCGGCCACGAGATTCACACGGCGTCAATGCAAAACCGATCCGTTGAGCCCAAACGGTCGTCATTTTAACAACAATACCCAACTTAAATATTGATATACTGGCGGAAAGACAGAATCTAAAGACCTTGTTCATGATACACGATGAGCCCATAACGTTTGAGAACCATAGCATCCACCATCCAATCATGACCACTCTAAACAACCATTAAATGCACATCGTACCTTCACAACCAATAGTCGCCATTTTTCAAAACAAAGTTGTATGGCAGAGTTTCCAAGGAAGTCTTGAATATTCATCAATTTTTCAGGTCAAAGTGTACATAACAGTAATGTATTCTGAATGCTGCACTCTCATTGGCTGCTACCCAAATCGGTAGATGAGCTCCATTGGCCGTGTACAAACTTCTGGCGGATTCACCAAGTCGGGTGTCGCGATCCAAAATTCACTGGATTGGCAAATAAATGACACTAGAGGGCGCGCGTTACAACACTCACAGCTGATTACTGACTCGATTAGCACGAGACCCGACTTGACCAAGTCTACAAAAGTGCTGAACCCGGGCGCGGCCCCTGGAGCTTTATGCGCTGCACTCAAGTTCCCTCATAGGACTACCCTGATCATTCGCCATTCTTTTGGTTATTAATTCTGGAGTTGATGTAGTTTCTGCATCTGTGTTTTCCTGACATGTCCTCTCGAAGTCCGACTCTGTGTAGCCACTCACACCGTCTTCATACTTTTGAGTTGTTCTCAGACAGGGTCTTATAAGAATTACTGCTAAACAAAAATTTAAGGGATACAGCCACACATGATACATGTGAAATAGATTTTTAGCTACTGTTCTAGTGAGTGTACTTGGGAAATTTGGTGTTAGGCAGCTCTTTTTTTAGCTATATGTCTTCATGAAACAATCAACAATGGTAGTTTATTGAGGTCTTTGTTTTGTATATTTTTACCTCCAATGAATGCACCAACTTTGATTAAATCACTGTTTAATGATGCAAGATGGAGACAGGAGATGGTCAATCGGGCCTTAATGTCTTCCTGCTGGAAAATGGTGTATGTAATGTATGTTACAAATTGATCCACGCAACCTTTTGTTTAATTCCTGCCATGCCCTCATTGTCTCGCTCAGCTGAGGAGAATACGCAACATTTTCAGATAGATATTATTATAACAAAGTATTTCCAAATTCAAACCGGCGCGCCAGTGCAGTAGCCACATCTGGGTACTGCATGCATATTCATAAGAATGAGTAAACAAGACTTCCGCCACTGACCAATGAGGTCTCGCCTTTCGCGCGCATTATAGTAATGAGTCATCGGCTTCGAGACAGAACCGTCAAGGCGTTGTTCGGTGAGTGTCGCATACAGCTCACGCGAGCACGCGCATACCGTACTGCACACACAGACACCATGCACACAGCTCGGGCAGGTTGGTAGCTCGGGTGGGTAGCGCGGCGCAAATAAAATAAAAATGAAAAGAATAAAATAAAATTGAGAAAAAATCTCCAACGCCTTGATCAAGGCTACCATTCACACGGCAGAGATTCGTAGTCACACACACGGGGTTGGTGTGTACATGCATTACATTGTGTATAAACAACATTACAAACACACATTAAGTACACGCGCGCAGCAGCAGACGATCGACAAGTTCATGCTGTATGGTGGAGCTGACAAACACGTCACTTCGAAACGGCCCAATCATAACACAGATATGGAAAGCCTACGTCACTGCCCGTTTATCCAATGAAATCATTGTATCCAATGAAATCATTGTCTGTAAAACAAGTACCTGTCTTTATCCTTGCGGAAAAGACAGGGGACCAGTCTTTCCCGAACCGGACAGTTCGAAGCCCAATGTACGATGTATAATGTACATGTACATGTATATGTACACGTACATGTACAAACATTGATAGCAATAAATTGATGTATGCATACACATTTACACGTATCCATTGCTTGTTTGAACGGCCAGCCACTTAGACAGCCTGGACGAGTCCATTTTGTCTAAGGGTGGTAATATTTTCAAATGTTGTAAAAAAAACTAACCGTTTACACTACAGAACCTTCGTTTTTGTTAATTGTTTTATTTTATTGTATTGCGTTGCTTACTGCTTCAGATAGTTTAATAATTTAATAAACAACATTTAAGCCTAAACGACAGTTATTACCTGTTTAGGATGTGTAGGGCCTTAACGTTGCCTCAGAACTGATATTACCTTTGGCAAACAATGTTCCCGTCCGACGAAAAAAATTGCAATCGTGGCATGAAACTGATAGGCGGAAACCATTTTCAAAAGAACTTATATAAATATAGTCATAAAAAACGTAAAATATGTACGGAGGTATTTTGTTTAAAACAAAACGTCGATATTTTTGTACCCATTTTAGGGGAGACGTGTTGTAATGAATTTCCCACCTGAACCAGTTCGAACACGTCAGACGCTGTACTAAACCAACGATTAATGTTCGGTATTTTTCCTTTTTACAAATTTTATATAAAACTAACCAACATTAAGAAATGCAAATGCTCGTAAAACCTATACTGTTACACGTTTCCAGTGCTGACAGAGATAGCATTTTAACGGTATAAATGGTTTTCTTTTTCTTGTTTAACGGTAATCACCTCTTTTTCAATATGGAGTGTACCCACACTGTGATTGGAAATGATTGGGCATTCCCCCCCCCCCTCCGAAGCCTATCAGGAAGACATTTTCACAAATTTCACGTAATTTTTGTCGAAATGTTGCAAAACATAATCAATAACGTGAGTTTGCATTTCATCACTGGGATCACCGTTGGAGGAGCTATTAATTATTGGTTAATCCCTTTTGGGTGAATTGTATTTTCAAAATCGATATCCGCCATTTTTTTGGGTAGGCGGGGTGCAATGTTGAGGCCTGAATAATGAATATATAGCATGTTTGGCCTGACAAGTTGGAAATTAGCTTCTAAAAATAGTTCATTGATCAAAAAACTAGATATAGTTTAAACCCTAAGAACGGGCTGAAAACACAAAATCAAAAATGGCCGTTGGATTTGTTATAATGTATGAAGAACCCCTTTTTGTCCAAACATTAGCAGAAACAAAGCAGGCACAAAAAAAACACGAAATAATAATTCAATAGTAAAAGATTTTGCTTTCATTTCAAACTCAAGAGCGTAACTTTTCAAACTTCACTTAAAACACTTAAATGTTAGAGGTCCCCAGATACTTGGTAACTTTATGACCTTGGCACCCGTGTGTGCCAGGTGTGTGACGCCCCTCATGTAGTTATAACATTGTTATATTTTCATCTCCCATTGTTTTTTGACATCTTAGTTGTCTAGAATTACATAAGCCTTAATTGTGTTTGTTAAAATAAAATACAAATGGTTTTATGTAGAGACAAATAATAAATAATTTTTTGAAGAGAAATAATTCTGTCAAATCCAGCCATCTTTAATTAGCGCCTATAGTAAACAATACAATTTAATTGGCCTAACACCTTTCTAACAGCCTGTTGACCACAAAATACAGCTCTAAACTCCCATGTTAGTATTATTGCAAGCATGGATAATAATAATAACACAAATTTGCACTATTTATTCGTATAAACTGCAAAGCTGTTTTGAAAAATACAGAATCTCCAATCCGATCAGATCAATCAAGTTGGCGTTAGGCCTAATCGTTCTTAAGTTCAAAAAGAAAGAGGAGAATTGCATTTTGTTGACACAGAAACAAAAACATTTGTTAACCTTTTTTCTTTCTTTTTTTTTAGTTTTTTATTGTATTGTATTTATTTATTTTGTTTTATACATATTTTGTACATTTGTTATTAGTGCCGTTGGAGTACCATTGTGAAATATCAAGATGTTTCGAGCACTCCTACTTGTCATGGTCACTGCATCCGCGTCGTCCCTACGCACCAACAGTGGTGAGACTACTTTATTCAATCCTTTTTTTTCTTTTACTTTTTTCTTTTTTCTTTTCAATGAGATGAATTCCTGGTTCATCCGACCACGATCAATTAATTTTGACTGAAAAAGGATTGGAATTTTCTTCAACAATATTAACAAGCCATCATTTTCATGTTGAAATAAATTATGTTCTTCATTTTTCTTGATCTTTGTAGGCGTCGCTGAGATGACTTGCGACATTATAAAAGAGACGGAACACTCTGAGCAATTTATGTGGGATCTCCCCATGCTCAAGAACGATCCGGTTATTGTTGGATTTTCTGTCTACGCAAAGAGTGAAGTTTACATTGCCTTATCCAACAAACCTGAATTAGAGGATGCATTAGTATATTACATCGGTAGGTATAAACTCGCATTGCTGCTTTTAATCTGGGGAGTATAATGTATCAAATAAAAGAAATTCTTATTTAAAAATGACAGTTTCTAAAATTCTTATAGAGGACTCGAATTCACTTTTGTGATGCACTAACTTTCCCTATAGATTGAGTCTATATGAACTCACAAGTCTCCAACCTCATGTTAAAACGATGTAAAATGTCACTGTTGTTGATACCCTTCCAGTGCGAAATTTACTAACATCCAAGTAAACATCATATTACGTCACATTTCGAATATACATTTTTATAATGGGAATGTTACGTGCATTCCTGAAAATCCATGATGTTTAATAAAAACAGCTTTGAAACTGACCTTTTGACTAACGCAAGATTGAAAATTTGTAATTAGATCCTCACTACCCTCATCGTAATGCCATTTTGTTAGAAAATGAGTGCATCAAACAACTTAATTTTTACCCTGGAACCCTTTTTGAGTGACCAAACATGCAATACTCTTTATCGCTGCATATCGAGAAGTAGGTCCTTGAGCAAGTCCATGTTAATAATGGTTAGTAAAAAGGGATATTTTTTTTTATATTTGTTGCCGATGAAGATTAATATAATGAAGACTTGGCTATACCGGTAGTTGCTCCACCTACAAAGCAGTCTTATTGACAGCACAAACACACAGTTTATTCATGCCATGAATTTTGAGCAAGTTTTGGGGCCAAAATATACGTAAGCCGATTACCAATCCATCGTAAAACCACATAACAGGAGTTGGATTTGTGTTTTGAAACAGTCATTGGTGGGCACAGCAATACTGCATCGTACATATCACGGTGTCGGGACTGTGACCCACTAGGCAAACTATCGAGTGAAAAACTACAGTGCGACCGCCTCAACCACTACTGGATTCACTTCGAAGACGGCTATATCAAGCTTGGTTTACGAGGAAAGGTTGAACCAATCACGCAGTACGAGGTTCTTGAATCCGACTTCGACCCCCGATATTTGGGATACTCCTCAAACATGTTGAGCCACGGGATGTTCACATTCTCCTTCGATAAATTTGGATGTAAGTATACAACTTGGCACAGTACAATTGGAGCATTCCACGGCAACGTGGAATTCAACAATCAACGCGAGTATTTGTTCGAGACTGGTAGTTACGTAATACTTGGGGTTACTGGGTGTAGACTCGGATAATTAGTCGTATTCATGCCACACACAAAATATATTATTGTGACTTGCTTCCTATTTATTTGGATGTTTTTAACCTTATATGAGTAAACATTATGTTATTCTGTGAGCTGGAAGAAGTTATATTGTGTTCATAAACACTGATGACCCGTGAAACCATGCGACTATTAACAAAAATGCTTGTGTAAACTAAGAGTCTGTCTTTTATGTGATTCCTTTAAGTGATTTGTTTGTGCCTTTCTTTGTAAAAGAATTTATAAAGGGGTCATTCATCACAATGGCACTTGTCTCCTGTAATGGCTGCATTGTCATTTCTCACGGTGACACCTGCATTGTATCTATGTTGTTGTTTTTACTTGGAATGCTCAAATTCATTTACACAAAAAAAACTTCGCTCAAGTCCTTTTTCTCTGCCTCTCAATCTTATTTTAATGCAATAATAATATTTAATACCTTTATATAATTGTCTTTAATTGTCCAGATCATATCTACAGTGAGCGTGTGTACTGGACAGGCGAAGCATTTTGCCTTGACTGGTTTTTAAACGAAATACCAACAGGGCTTCAAGAGTTCTGTTTTCAAGCCCAGGTAGAGCAAGGACCAATTTACGTTGTTTTCAGCCCACAGCGATTTAGAAATCCTGGTGATACAGCTTACGAAATTGGTAAACAAGTTTGTATTTTTTTTTTTTTTTTTTTTTAACAAATGTGATTATTGATCATTAAATGAGGATTATTTGAAACGTGTTACCGGGAAGGTAAAACAAATCACTGCCATGGACTTTTCAAGTAAGACAATGCCGTTGGCCTACTCTATACGTGGGATGTGCATGACGAACATGTTGATCTCCCGTTGTTAAATATGCCAAGATTGTCACTTTCTTCCTTCGTCCTCCTCTCCATTTTCCCTTTCATGTGTTCAATGAAATTTTCCATCATGCATGGCATTGCAAAAGTAAGACAAAAAATTATTGTATACATTTTTGTCTAAACAGTGATTGGGGCAGCGGACAACAGCATGACTCTCGTCCACTCTAAACTTCGTGGGGATCATCCGATCAAGGAAGTTTCTACCTCTTCAATTTTAAATCCGAACAGTTTCGTAGAATACTGTTTCACTTTCAAGAGCCACATTATTACCTTTGGCACAGCAAGTAACAGAAATTTGGTGGTTTGGAAGAGGGATACCTCCATTCAAATCAAACATATCGGATTTGCAGGAAGTCAAAAACCAGCCCAGTTCTTGTTTCCTGTGGAGTTCATTCCGTTATGTAAGTAAACCGATTTCGGGCATTGATACACGACAACTGTTTATTAGGCCTCCTCATACAGTGGCATCATCAGGTTTAACTTGTTTAAATTGATTCATTGATAATGATAAAATATTTTTCGTACTGTTGATATAAGGCTAAAATACTAAAAATCGTTCAAATATATATATTCACCAGTAAAGAAGGACCCGGAATACGTGTCAAAAAGACCCAGAAATGGGTCAACTGAGCACAATCCGAGTTGGAACCCGGAATCTGTGTCAATATTCTACCCTGTAGTTTATAGGCCTACCGTTACGTTACACCATAGAGCAAGGAAGTTTCCCTGCTCTATGGTTACACTTGTTACACTGTTATTTTAATAAGAAGCAAGTGTTGGGTTATTGTATAAAGAAACGTCACCTATCCGAGGTTTAAATCAAAATTATAAGATGGCTTTTTGTTGTTGTTGTTGTTGTTCTTCTTCTTCTTCTTCTTTCAGAATAACATGTCTTAAATTAATTGATCTTACAGATTATCAAGGCGTTATCGACTTACCTCCCGAAAACCCAGCCGGAACAGGTACTCTCTGTTTCATTTCTATATTATTATTTTACGTTTTAGCAACTCGTTCTACCCCAGGTGAGTAATTTACTTGAGACTTTTACTTGAGACCCTTTGTTTAATTCCATGACTTAAGTAAATAGAGAGCATGGTTTTAAGCTACAAGCCAAAAATCAAATCATCCTGACGAATTCCAATGTCTTCTGATATCTAAGTGCAATTTAATATGGTTTGAATCTCGTCTTGTTGTCCTTCCTGTCCATGTTTACAGTTTACACATGGCTTTCTTGATAACCGTGTGACTTTTCACAGAGTTGTTAAATATAGTGCTACAATCTCTGAATGTAACGCTTGAATTGACTTTTTTTTCAGATGAATGTTTAGCGAAACCTTGTGGAGATAACGGTAACTGTGCAACTGATCATTCGTTGGCCAAAGGTTTCAAATGCACCTGTATTAATGGATACACCGGAGCTCACTGTGATGGTAAGTTTTATAATTAATGATTTATACGCCTAGTCATTTTCTACCAATGAAATGATTCCGTTTTTGCTAATACCCTGAGTCCGCAAACTAATTCACTTACAATCAAAAATCTTCCCAATTTACAGAAATGGAGAAGACGTAACTTTAATTTCATGGGAACAAAATATGAAGTTAATGGAACTTTGTGTTACTAACATTTATTTCTTTAACTTGTTTGTCCTTCACAGTACTTCCACCGCAAGATGGTAAATATTCTTCATAGTTTTCTCTATGTTGGTTAGATAAACAATTTCTCGCAGAAAGGTTAAATATGTTTACGAATTTTGTATCCGAAAGAATGTTAACAGAAGATAATGTTGCAAAACAGAATAAATGCAACGTGTAGATTGATTGTACATATCTGCTGGTTACAGGGATTATATTGGCAGATGCATTTCCTGCGTATTAAAGACAGTTTTTTATAAAGTACCTAGCATGGTGTCACAGGTAAGTACGGGGCAAGCTGTATCTTCGAGCAAGTCACACAATACATTACGTATAAATGATGCACATGGAAATAGCGTCTAGATATGATTACAGTTCACGAGACATGTACAAGTAGAAAGTAAATTAAATATTTGTGCAGACTTGCACTACTGTTGTTTTGTATGTTTACCTTCACATTTGCATATGTGCATATTCAATGAGCATCTTCTTATTTGAAAAATATATCACACTGCTGAATTTGACAACTTCAATAAGTTGTTTTCACTTTTTAAATGTAGTGAGCAACTTGTTTTTTTCAAGTATTTTATTTGAAATGTTCACCTTATCTTCGATGAAACCAACCACAATCGGCCAAACGCCAAAAAATTCAATACAAAAGGAAATTTTAGACGGACATTTTAATACAAAGCTGTATACAAAGAAATCGGTGTCAAGTAGAGACGATAAAAATGTTTTGCGAAATGTTCAGCACATTTTGAAAAAAGGTCCGCACATTTTGCGAAATGTTCAGCACATTTTGAAAAAAGGTCCGCACATTTTGCGAAATGTTCAGCACATTTTGAGAAATGTTCCGCACATTTTGAGAAGTGTTCCGCACATTTTGCGAAATGTTCCGCACATTTTGCGAATGGATGGTAGAGCTCAACATAGGGCTATAAAAAACAATTGCGAGAAAGTCGCTATATGCTCAGCTTGAATGTATTTGTGCAGTGTGAATGGACAGCTATTCAAAACATGCCGTCTTCAATCAAGCCCCAAAAGAAATGGCTGAAAAATAATCCCTCAGTAAGCTTAAAAAATAGTTCATATTTTACGTCGACAAGTCTATTTAGATGATCAATTTGTTTCTTCATTAATTTTTTGACTTAATGAAGTAATACGGTTTAAATTCTCGAATTTTGCACAAAATAATGTTGCAACAATTGAAAAAATAGTAAAAAAAATTAGCGTATAAATAAAATAATTGCAACGTGCAGATTGTTTATACATCTGCTGGGTGCAGAGATTATTGGCAGATGCATTTCCGAAATATCTACGAAAGTTGATTAGATTTAAACAGTGGCAAATATTAATATTACAAACAGCATCTGAACAAAAAAGTTATTGTATTAACATACAAACTACTAAGAAAGTATATTATTACATTAATAATTGATTGATCGAGAAAACAAACATCGTGTTAAACTATTTCTACTGTATAAACTTCCGTTATAGAACCGGAACAAGAGGAAACTGGTAAGTTAGTGTCATTTTTATATGTTTCCCTTAATATTGTTATGATGAATTTACCTAACACAAACAAACCACTCCATACAGATATCAAAATATGTTGTTTTTTTACCAACTTCTTTTAAACGTATAAATACATTTCTCCAGTGTGGATTAATAAAGTTGTTAACTCATATTACCTTATCTTATCTTCAATACGAAAGTATTAGTGTTGTCTTTTAACAAATTTTAACTAATTCTAATTCTTGTTAAACAGATGTCATAACGACTAAGCCTCTTCCAAAGAGAACAACTACCCCTCCACCAGGTAAATCACCAAATCAATTGCCTGTACCTTAATAAAATGTATAGAAAATAGTTTAGTGGGTATGGTATTTCCTCCGCCATAATTCATTCAGCTACTTAAATGCAAGATACTTCTTTATACTAATAAGTACATTTATCCAGTGTGGAATATTAAAGTATTTAACTTATGTTACCTTATATTATCATCGATACAAAAGTATTTTTATTGTCTTTTGATCTACATTGTTTTCGTTAAATGTTATTTATTATTAATTGTTTTGTCTAAAGTGTACATTGAAACACCCTACATAATAGACCATGGAATAATTTTAATTATTTGTAATTCTTTTTAAACAACTGTCACAACGACTAAGCCTCCTAAACAGATAATTACTACCCCTAAACCAGGTAAATCACCAACTCAATTGCATGTAAAACATACAACAAATATATTCTACTCCGCGGCAGTAGAATAAAACGCAAGACAAATTCTCAAAGAACAAAATCTACCTAGCAAGTAGATATACACATGGTGTTAAACCAAACCCAATATATATTGATACCTCACCATGCAATACCTCAAATTCCATCTACAACAAATAAGTTAGTGGGTATGGTCTTTCCTCCGCCATGGTTCATTCAGCTACTTAAATGCAGGATACTGCGACGGCTTACGATGCAAATTATTAACATTCTCGTACATATGCATTCACTGAGCAATACAAGAATATGAAATTGATTTAAGCATCACTAAGTGGTAAAAAAAGATACTGTTTTATTTAACCTCGACACCTTCACAGTAAAGGTTGACACTTTTTTTGCAGCGCACTTTTATTGTTTCCAAAAAAAAATTATCTCCCGATACGAACGGTGTAGCTGTTACTGGTGAGTACATGGCAATGTGTCAGTGGTAAGTACAGGGCAATACCGATAGTATAAGGCAAGCTGTAGCTTTCAGCAGCTTAATACAAAACGTAGAATTGATGCACATGGAAGTAAACATCGTTTAGATATAATTACAGTTTATATTCTAATGGGACCTATTGAAATCTCATTTGATTGATCTTTCCTGACATTCAGATACAAAACCGCCGACCATCGATTGCCAGCATGTTGAGCTCGAAGACAATTATGTGGCATCAGCCGATTCAACAACGATGCAAGTTGCGTTTAGTGCCCCACGGGCCAAAGATAATTCAGACGAAAGCCCAAATGTTGTGTGTAATCCTCCCTCTAACAGTGAATTCGCCATCGGTGATTCTACGGTGAATTGTACAGCAACTGACGATGCCGGAAACGCAGCTTCATGCAACTTTAAAGTCGAGGTGAAAAGTAAGTGGGTTTGTCTGCGTTTACAAAGGCTCTGGATACCATGAGGTACAGAGCTGGGCTTGATTGAGCCTCGGGATACTTTATGTGACGGAGTTGTGGCTTTATTATGACTCGGGTTAAATTGAGGAACAGAGTTGTGGCTTTATTTATACTCTGGATAAATTTCGGTACCCGGTTTTGTCTTCATTAAGGCTGTAGATACAATGAGATACAGGGTTGTGGCATTATTAAAGCTTGGTAAACATCGCGATATAGCCCCGCCTACCGCAACGGCAGCCATCTTGCCGGTCAGGGTTAGGATCTTGCAGCTGGTCAATGACCGGCAATATGGCGTCTCAAACACATAGTCACGTCATAACATCACGTGACTGTAAAACCTCTATATAGAGGTTTTACAGCTGACGTCACTATAGCCCCGCCTACCGCAACGGCAGCCATATTGCCGGTCAGGGTTAGGATCTTGCAGCTGGTCATTGACCAGCAATATGGCGTCTCAAACACATAGTCACGTCATAACATCAAGTGACTGTAAAACCTCTAGGTGGTGCACCCAGAAATGATAAGCGTGTCATCCCTCCCTACAAGACCACACACAGTTACATAAAATAACGGAGATACGGGGGCAGAGGTTTAAACCCATCCCCCTTTCCGAACCCCGAATGCCCTCCTGCATCCCGACCCCTCCCAACTGGGTGAGCAAAAGAGGCCAATAATTAGAAATCAACATGGCGGAAGCTTCTTAGCATTATTTGTAGCGTGATTTTTAATGATCTCTTATCTCTATTTGATCTATTGTATCAGGCTTTTGTAGCCTGTTTTGGAGTTTGCAATCTCCTACCAAAATGTTAACTGCGTATGTAGTATTTCTACAGAAATGGTTAGAAATGCATGAAATTTAATTGAATTTATTCATTGACATTATCTTGTAGATTCCTGTCAAAACAATTCTTGTGGAAATCACGGAACTTGCGAAGTTCAATCGTTTGAACCTTCAACATATACCTGTGTATGCACCGACGATTACGTAGGGGAGTTATGTGATAGTAAGTTCTTACAAAGAGTACATTTTCATATGTTTTGCTTATAAAGGTGATGTTGGTTTTTATAGAATGAATGGCGAAGTTTCCTAAAAAGTAAATTGCTTTTCAAAATGAAATGTTGGCATTAATGAAATCAAAACACAAGAACCACACAAGCGATGCAAACTAACATCACTAACAATGTAAACAATATTGTGTTAATGAAAAAAAATCACCATATCAGAATTGTTTTATCGTTTGCTGAATTGAAACTCAAAGCACAATATGTACTTTTTTTATTCTGCAGAGGCACCGGAGGTTGATGAGGGTAAGTTACGAACAAATTATTCTCGAATTAAACAAATTTTCATGTTCGACATTTTGTTTATTAATTTATTTTTAACAAAGACTTACTTGTTGCATTTTAATGGGCACACCTGAATAACTATAAGCGAGCATTATTTCTGAGCGACCATATTAATTTCAAACTATAGGGATTGGATTCATAATATAAGGCAATAACTAAAACTGTATGTTTTTTATTTATTGTATTTGTTTCTCTTTTGCAGAGGAAGATTTTTCAATGGAAGGTATGTTAATTTCATAAACTTTCATGTAAGATGTAGGCCTATTGAGGTTTAGTTGACCTCAAATCGCAAACATTTTGAATATTTGTTTCGCACAATATTTTGCAATTATCAACTGTCTTCTGGCAAGTTTACACCGGTAAGTACGGGGCAAAGTGTCACCGGTAAGTACGGGGCATGGTGTGTTACCGTTAATATTGGTATGATGAATTTTAGTTGCACAAACAAACCACTTTTTTTCCAACTAATTTTAAACTTATAAATCGTTTCTCCAGTGTGGATTCATAAAGTTGTTAACTCATCTTACCTTATCTTATCTTCAATACGAAAGTATTAGTATTGTCTTTTGATCTACATGATGCTGCTTTAAAAGTTATGTATTATTATGAATTTGTTTTAATTTATCATTGTCTCAAGTCTACATGGAGACATCATACTTATTAGACCATGGACAAATTTTAACTAATTCTAATTCTTGTTAAACAGCTGTCACAATGACTAAGCCTTTTCCAAAGAGAACAACTACCCATCCACCAGGAAAGTCACCAAATCAATTGCCTGTACCTTAATAAAATGTATAGAAAATAGTTTAGTGGGTATGGTATTTCCTCCGCCATAATTCATTCAGCTACTTAAATGCAGGATACTTCTTTATACTAATAAATACATTTCTCCAGTGTGGAATATTAAAGTTTTTAACTTATGTTACCTTATATTATCATCGATACAAAAGAGTTTTCGTTAAATATTATTTATTAATAATTGTTTTGTCTAAAGTGTACATTGAAACACCCTACATAATAGACCATGGAATAATTTTAATTAATTGTAATTTTTTTAATTAAACAACTGTCATACCTACTAAGCCTCCTAAACAGATAATAACTACCCCTAAACCAGGTAAATCACCATTTCAATTGCATGTAAAACATACAACAAATATATTCTACTCCGCGGCAGTAGAATAAAACGCAAGACAAATTCTCAAAGAACAAAATCTACCTAGCAAATAGATATACACATGGTGTTACCGCAAACCCAATATATATTGATACCTCACCATGCAATGCCTCAAATTCCATATACAACAAATAAGTTAGTGGGTATGGTCTTTCCTCCGCCATGGTTCATTCAGCTACTTAAATGCAGGATACTGCGACGGCTTACGATGCAAATTATTAACATTCTCGTACATATGCATTCACTGAGCAATACAAGAATATGAAATTGATTTAAGCATCACTAAGTGGTAAAAAAAGATACTGTTTTATTTAACCTCGACACCTTCACAGTAAAGGTTGACACTTTTTTTGCAGCGCACTTTTATTGTTTCCAAAAAAAAATTATCTCCCGATACGAACGGTGTAGCTGTTACTGGTGAGTACATGGCAATGTGTCAGTGGTAAGTACAGGGCAATACCGATAGTACAAGGCAAGCTGTAGCTTTCAGCAGCTTAATACAAAACGTAGGATTGATGCACATGGAAGTAAACATCGTTTAGATATAATTACAGTTTATATTCTAATGGGACCTATTGAAATCTCATTTGATTGATCTTTCCTGACATTCAGATACAAAACCGCCGACCATCGATTGCCAGCATGTTGAGCTCGAAGACAATTATGTGGCATCAGCCCATTCAACGACGATGCAAGTTGCGTTTAGTGCCCCACGGGCCAAAGATAACTCAGACGAAAGCCCAAATGTTGTGTGTAATCCTCCCTCTAACAGTGAATTCGCCATCGGTGATTCTACGGTGAATTGTACAGCAACTGACGATGCCGGAAACGCAGCTTCATGCAACTTTAAAGTCGAGGTGAAAAGTAAGTGGGTTTGTCTGCGTTTACAAAGGCTCTGGATACCATGAGGTACAGAGCTGGGCTTGATTGAGCCTCGGGATACTTTATGTGACGGAGTTGTGGCTTTATTATGACTCGGGTTAAATTGAGGAACAGAGTTGTGGCTTTATTTACACTCTGGATAAATTTCGGTACCCGGTTTTGTCTTCATTAAGGCTGTAGATACAATGAGATACAGGGTTGTGGCATTATTAAAGCTTGGTAAACATCGCGATATAGCCCCTCCTACCGCAACGGCAGCAATCTTGCCGGTCAGGGTTAGGATCTTGCAGCTGGTCATTGACCAGCAATATGGCGTCTCAAACACATAGTCACGTCATAACATCAAGTGACTGTAAAACCTCTAGGTGGTGCACCCAGAAATGATAAGCGTGTCATCCCTCCCTACAAGACCACACACAGTTACATAAAATAACGGAGATACGGGGGCAGAGGTTTAAACCCATCCCCCTTTCCGAACCCCGAATGCCCTCCTGCATCCCGACCCCTCCCAACTGGGTGAGCAAAAGAGGCCAATAATTAGAAATCAACATGGCGGAAGCTTCTTAGCATTATTTGTAGCGTGATTTTTAATGATCTCTTATCTCTATTTGATCTATTGTATCAGGCTTTTGTAGCCTGTTTTGGAGTTTGCAATCTCCTACCAAAATGTTAACTGCGTATGTAGTATTTCTACAGAAATGGTTAGAAATGCATGAAATTTAATTGAATTTATTCATTGACATTATCTTGTAGATTCCTGTCAAAACAATCCTTGTGGAAATCACGGAACTTGCGAAGTTCAATCGTTTGAACCTTCAACATATACCTGTGTATGCACCGACGATTACGTAGGGGAGTTATGTGATAGTAAGTTCTTACAAAGAGTACATTTTCATATGTTTTGCTTATAAAGGTGATGTTGGTTTTTATAGAATGAATGGCGAAGTTTCCTAAAAAGTAAATTGCTTTTCAAAATGAAATGTTGGCATTAATGAAATCAAAACACAAGAACCACACAAGCGATGCAAACTAACATCACTAACAATGTAAACAATATTGTGTTAATGAAAAAAAATCACCATATCAGAATTGTTTTATCGTTTGCTGAATTGAAACTCAAAGCACAATATGTACTTTTTTTATTCTGCAGAGGCACCGGAGGTTGATGAGGGTAAGTTACGAACAAATTATTCTCGAATTAAACAAATTTTCATGTTCGACATTTTGTTTATTAATTTATTTTTAACAAAGACTTACTTGTTGCATTTTAATGGGCACACCTGAATAACTATAAGCGAGCATTATTTCTGAGCGACCATATTAATTTCAAACTATAGGGGGATTGGATTCATAATATAAGGCAATAACTAAAACTGTATGTTTTTTATTTATTGTATTTGTTTCTCTTTTGCAGAGGAAGATTTTTCAATGGAAGGTATGTTAATTTCATAAACTTTCATGTAAGATGTAGGCCTATTGAGGTTTAGTTGACCTCAAATCGCAAACATTTTGAATATTTGTTTCGCACAATATTTTGCAATTATCAACTGTCTTCTGGCAAGTTTACACCGGTAAGTACGGGGCAAAGTGTCACCGGTAAGTACGGGGCATGGTGTGTTACCGTTAATATTGGTATGATGAATTTTAGTTGCACAAACAAACCACTTTTTTTCCAACTAATTTTAAACTTATAAATCGTTTCTCCAGTGTGGATTCATAAAGTTGTTAACTCATCTTACCTTATCTTATCTTCAATACGAAAGTATTAGTATTGTCTTTTGATCTACATGATGCTGCTTTAAAAGTTATGTATTATTATGAATTTGTTTTAATTTATCATTGTCTCAAGTCTACATGGAGACATCATACTTATTAGACCATGGACAAATTTTAACTAATTCTAATTCTTGTTAAACAGCTGTCACAATGACTAAGCCTTTTCCAAAGAGAACAACTACCCATCCACCAGGAAAGTCACCAAATCAATTGCCTGTACCTTAATAAAATGTATAGAAAATAGTTTAGTGGGTATGGTATTTCCTCCGCCATAATTCATTCAGCTACTTAAATGCAGGATACTTCTTTATACTAATAAATACATTTCTCCAGTGTGGAATATTAAAGTTTTTAACTTATGTTACCTTATATTATCATCGATACAAAAGAGTTTTCGTTAAATATTATTTATTAATAATTGTTTTGTCTAAAGTGTACATTGAAACACCCTACATAATAGACCATGGAATAATTTTAATTAATTGTAATTTTTTTAATTAAACAACTGTCATACCTACTAAGCCTCCTAAACAGATAATAACTACCCCTAAACCAGGTAAATCACCAACTCAATTGCATGTAAAACATACAACAAATATATTCTACTCCGCGGCAGTAGAATAAAACGCAAGACAAATTCTCAAAGAACAAAATCTACCTAGCAAGTAGATATACACATGATGTTACCGCAAACCCAATATATATTGATACCTCACCATGCAATGCCTCAAATTCCATATACAACAAATAAGTTAGTGGGTATGGTCTTTCCTCCGCCATGGTTCATTCAGCTACTTAAATGCAGGATACTGCGACGGCTTACGATGCAAATTATTAACATTCTCGTACATATGCATTCACTGAGCAATACAAGAATATGAAATTGATTTAAGCATCACTAAGTGGTAAAAAAAGATACTGTTTTATTTAACCTCGACACCTTCACAGTAAAGGTTGACACTTTTTTTGCAGCGCACTTTTATTGTTTCCAAAAAAAAATTATCTCCCGATACGAACGGTGTAGCTGTTACTGGTGAGTACATGGCAATGTGTCAGCGGTAAGTACAGGGCAATACCGATAGTACAAGGCAAGCTGTAGCTTTCAGCAGCTTAATACAAAACGTAGAATTGATGCACATGGAAGTAAACATCGTTTAGATATAATTACAGTTTATATTCTAATGGGACCTATTGAAATCTCATTTGATTGATCTTTCCTGACATTCAGATACAAAACCGCCGACCATCGATTGCCAGCATGTTGAGCTCGAAGACAATTATGTGGCATCAGCCGATTCAACGACGATGCAAGTTGCGTTTAGTGCCCCACGGGCCAAAGATAATTCAGACGAAAGCCCAAATGTTGTGTGTAATCCTCCCTCTAACAGTGAATTCGCCATCGGTGATTCTACGGTGAATTGTACAGCAACTGACGATGCCGGAAACGCAGCTTCATGCAACTTTAAAGTCGAGGTGAAAAGTAAGTGGGTTTGTCTGCGTTTACAAAGGCTCTGGATACCATGAGGTACAGAGCTGGGCTTGATTGAGCCTCGGGATACTTTATGTGACGGAGTTGTGGCTTTATTATGACTCGGGTTAAATTGAGGAACAGAGTTGTGGCTTTATTTACACTCTGGATAAATTTCGGTACCCGGTTTTGTCTTCATTAAGGCTGTATATACAATGAGATACAGGGTTGTGGCATTATTAAAGCTTGGTAAACATCGCGATATAGCCCCTCCTACCGCAACGGCAGCCATATTGCCGGTCAGGGTTAGGATCTTGCAGCTGGTCATTGACCAGCAATATGGCGTCTCAAACACATAGTCACGTCATAACATCAAGTGACTGTAAAACCTCTAGGTGGTGCACCCAGAAATGATAAGCGTGTCATCCCTCCCTACAAGACCACACACAGTTACATAAAATAACGGAGATACGGGGGCAGAGGTTTAAACCCATCCCCCTTTCCGAACCCCGAATGCCCTCCTGCATCCCGACCCCTCCCAACTGGGTGAGCAAAAGAGGCCAATAATTAGAAATCAACATGGCGGAAGCTTCTTAGCATTATTTGTAGCGTGATTTTTAATGATCTCTTATCTCTATTTGATCTATTGTATCAGGCTTTTGTAGCCTGTTTTGGAGTTTGCAATCTCCTACCAAAATGTTAACTGCGTATGTAGTATTTCTACAGAAATGGTTAGAAATGCATGAAATTTAATTGAATTTATTCATTGACATTATCTTGTAGATTCCTGTCAAAACAATCCTTGTGGAAATCACGGAACTTGCGAAGTTCAATCGTTTGAACCTTCAACATATACCTGTGTATGCACCGACGATTACGTAGGGGAGTTATGTGATAGTAAGTTCTTACAAAGAGTACATTTTCATATGTTTTGCTTATAAAGGTGATGTTGGTTTTTATAGAATGAATGGCGAAGTTTCCTAAAAAGTAAATTGCTTTTCAAAATGAAATGTTGGCATTAATGAAATCAAAACACAAGAACCACACAAGCGATGCAAACTAACATCACTAACAATGTAAACAATATTGTGTTAATGAAAAAAAATCACCATATCAGAATTGTTTTATCGTTTGCTGAATTGAAACTCAAAGCACAATATGTACTTTTTTTATTCTGCAGAGGCACCGGAGGTTGATGAGGGTAAGTTACGAACAAATTATTCTCGAATTAAACAAATTTTCATGTTCGACATTTTGTTTATTAATTTATTTTTAACAAAGACTTACTTGTTGCATTTTAATGGGCACACCTGAATAACTATAAGCGAGCATTATTTCTGAGCGACCATATTAATTTCAAACTATAGGGGGATTGGATTCATAATATAAGGCAATAACTAAAACTGTATGTTTTTTATTTATTGTATTTGTTTCTCTTTTGCAGAGGAAGATTTTTCAATGGAAGGTATGTTAATTTCATAAACTTTCATGTAAGATGTAGGCCTATTGAGGTTTAGTTGACCTCAAATCGCAAACATTTTGAATATTTGTTTCGCACAATATTTTGCAATTATCAACTGTCTTCTGGCAAGTTTACACCGGTAAGTACGGGGCAAAGTGTCACCGGTAAGTACTGGGCAAGCTGTCACAGGTAAGTACGGGGCAAGCTGTCACCGGTAAGTACGGGGTAAGCTGTCACCGGTAAGTACGGGGCAAGGTGTCACCGGTACGAACGGGGCAGGGTGTCACCGGTAAGTACGGGGCAAGGTGTCACCGGTAAGTACGGGGCAAGCTGTAGCTGCGAACAGAGAAAGAGGAAGATTTCGGAGCCCTCGGGCCATGTTGATGAAAAAGCAGCCATCTTGAAACCGTCAAAGCACCATGAAACCAACCACAATCGGCCAAATGCCATTAATTTCAAATTATAGAGGGTTCCTTTTACAGTGGTTAGAGATAATTCGCTGTAAATGTCGACAACAAAACACGCTTAAATCATAATATCAGCCTATAACTAAAACTGTATGTTTTTATTTTTATTTTATTTGTTTTCTATTTTGCAGACTTTGAGGAAGATTTTTCACAGGAAGGTATGTTACTTTCATAAACTTTCACAGTTTTAATCGGTAAGTACGGGGCAAGCTGTAGCTGCAAACAGAGAGAGAGGAAGATTTCGGAGCCCTTGGGCCATGTTGAGGGACAAGCAGCCATCTTGAAACCTTCAAAGCAGCATGAAACCAACCACAATCGGCCAAATGCCATTAATTTCAATACAAAATTAAACATTAGACGTGTACTTTAATAAAAAAGCTGTGTACAGAGAAATCGTCAAGTAGGGACGATGAAAATGTTCCGCACCTTTTTTTTAAGAAAGTTCCGCACATTTTCGGAAAAGTTCAGCACATTTTCCGAAAGGTTCCGCACATTTTGCGAAATGCTCCGCACATTTTGCGAATGGATGGCGGAATTCAACTCTTGACAAAAGCATTGAAAAGCATTGCGAGAAAGTCGCTACGCAAGGCTTGAATGTAAGGAATGTAATGGTGCAGTGATAAATTACAGCTATTCGAAACATGCTGTCTTCATTCGTCCCGTATACGAAATGTTTTACCAAATAATCCCTCAGTAAACTGTTGGGATAGTTTATATTATACGTCGACAAGTCTGTGATTAAGATGATCAATATATTTCTTCATTAATTTTTTGACTGGATGAAGTAATATGTATTTTAATTCTCAAATTTGGCACAAGATGTTCCAAAAACGGGGAAAAAATACACAAACTTTAGCGTACATAACATAATTGCAACGTGCAGATTGTTTATACATCTGCTGGGTGCAGAGATTATTGGCAGATGCATTTCTGAAATATCTACGAAAGTTGATTGGATTTTTTGGACTATTTGTAAAATGTGGAAATTGGAGTTGTATTTGTAACAAATCGGTTATGGTTATTATTATTTATTTTTATTTTATTTTTTTTAGAATTAGGAACGGCAACAAAAACCAATGTTTGCTTAGTGTTTTCGTTTTGTTGTTGTCCTGTCACCGTTGAAGATAAGCCTGTCAATTCAACTTTCAGTTTACTTGATGAATACATGTTTCTTTACAGTGTGGAAAAACATTTGTGGTTTTTTTTTCTGTTTAATATGTAATTTCGCCTCTGTCGAGGCAGTTTATGAGTCGAAAGTTATTGGAGTTATTCTTCGAAACTGCTGAAATAACTTTCCATAATTTATTTTGTGGTTAACAGACAAAGTTCCACCGAAAGTAGCTTGCCCGGTAGATATGTCAGAGCAAACAGACCTTGGAAGTAATAACAAACAACTGACGTGGGAGGTTTCTGCTTCCGATTACGTCGATGGAGACGTCAAGGTCGAATGCAATCCGAAATCTGGATCTTCGTTTGGATTTGGCAGTAAAGAAGTCGAATGCCATGCATCTGATCAAGCGGGAAATAGAGGGCAGTGTAAATTCGAGGTCAAAATTAAAGGTATTATTTGTTTTTCGTGTTACGCAAACATGGACGGAGCTATGTGATCATTCACTGGCCTTGCATTATGTGAGGACGCATACAATATGAGAAATCCTTCCGTCGAATATTGTTAACGTAGGCACATATCATTACCACCATATAATGAGCCTTTTGGAAGTAACAGATTTGACTTTGCCAGTTTGAAGCTCTATACCGTTTTCTTTACTTTCTTTGTTGTTATTATCGACATGTGTTCCCTCCGATGCTTTAAAATGGCAGCATTTCGTGTTTCATGTTTTACTTGTTATCATTTTATTTATTAGATGAAGAAAAGCCTACTATGGATTGTCCAGAGAATCAAGAAAACTACATTAAAAAGGCTGGTGATGAAACAAGAAGTGTTTGCTACAAGGTACCCAAAGCAAAGGATAACTCTGGAATTAAACCAAAAGTATCCTGTGAGCCTAAACCGCGTTCTGATTTCCGGATTGGTGAAACAACAGTCATGTGTACGGCCACCGACGCACATGACAACAGTCAACAATGTTCCTTCAATGTTACAATTATAGGTTAGTGAGAAAAAGATAAGTTCACAAAAATAGTTAGTGGCCTGACGTTTCAACCCCATTAGAGTCTTTCTCTCATTTAGCCTTCGAGAAAGACTCTGCTACTAGGGTCGAAAAGTCAGGCTACCAACTAGGTTTTGCGTTTATACCATAGGTCCGTTTGGCTGGTAAGCAGTTTGCAACAGCTAATTATATTTTCTCAAAAAGATAAGTTAACAGCAAGATTATTGCCCACTGCTGCTCCTCCTCTAAAACTGCTAACAGTATTGATGCCTTGGCTGATCATGCTTACGCTGGTGATGGCACTATGCTGTGCTGCTACTAGCCATGATATTGATGCCGTTCATGCTGCTGGTAATGGAGCTTCATCTGCTGCTACTGCTCTGATCATGTTGATGATGATGATGATGAAGATGATAATAATGATGAAATTGTTTACTGTTTGTAATTGTTTCTGAAAGATTCTAGTCCCATTTTAAGATTGGATTGATAGGCTTTCGAGTAACAGTGGTTAGGTTCACTTTGATTAAACCTGGCAAAGTCAGAATGGGCTTGTCCTGTCTGATATTATATAGGGGGTTTTGGTGATTGTTTTGCTTTTGATTTATCAGTGTTCTGTTTCCTTTTCAACATTGATTTATAAAAACAGTACAAGATACAACATTACCGATAACTTGTTACAGTACACAAGATTGTTAAAGTATACTTTCGTTGTTTCTTGTACTGTTACAAGTTATCGGTAATGTTGTATATTGTACTGTTTTTAGAAATCTTGGCCGAATAAATAAAAATAATACTAATAATAATCATGATGATAATGATGATAATAATGATAATGATGACATGATGATGGGGATGTAATGGGGATGGTGATGGTTATGATGATTGGGGGATGATGGAGATGATAATAATGATAATGATGATAATGATGATAATAATGATAATGATGATAATGATGATAACGATGATATAATAATAATCATAATAATAATAAGACTTGTAATGCGCACATATCCACGTTAGAGACGCACTAAAAAAATATAAAAAAAACAGACACAACAAAATTAGTCCTTGAAAACCTGTGACATAAGATAAGTTTTGAGAAGAGATTTGAATTTATTGATAAAATTAATGTTCATGATGATAATGATGATAATGATGATGGGGATGAAATTGGGATGGGGATAGGGATGATGGTGGCGTCGAACACGACGACGACGAAGATGACGATGACGATGATGATGAAGATCTTTTCTTTTGAACAGATCCTTGTAAAGATAATCCATGTGGAGAAAATGGTGTTTGCAAAACGAAGAGGAAAGGCTACACATGTAAATGTGAGGGCGATTACACAGGGAAACATTGCGATGGTGGGTTCCGTATCTAGTAATAGAATTTGTCTGTTTGTTCCAGCGTGATCAATAATAGTTCATGTGTTGAATGTTTAACATTTACGTCACCAATAAGCACTCTTCATGTTAATTCGTAAAAACAAAGACGGGCCTAGATCAGTTAAAACGTCTCTTGGCACTTGCGTCTTGAACACTTTATCGGTCATTTCAATATTCAAGGTTTTTTTTTCTAATTTTGACCATACTTCATTCACCAACTTTAATCTTTGAACAAAAATGGCTTTTGTAAAAACAGCAAATTGTTTGAAAAATCCTGTCTGAAAATGAACACAATGTTATCGGAATTGTTTAGTCAAAGAAAATATAACTAGCTAAACTTGCCTTTTACTTTTCGTTGCTTCAACAGGGAAGAAGCCGGGAGAACCTTCGAAGGGTAACAATTATTCATTTATTTTTGTGGGAAAATACAAACGTCACCATCTATCACCGTTTATATCTTTCGCTAGAAATGCAGAAGCCTCTTAACAAATTGACAACAAAATTATACTGTGTGTTGTTAGTCATACTCAAGCAACACCACAAGATAGGCATCTTAAGATATAAGGATGATGTGAAGGCAATTTACTTGATAAAGGTTTGGGTGTTTTAAAATCAACACTTGCGTCCATTCGTAGTATTTAATGAGGTTTTAGTAAAGAACAATACAAACTTAACCACACAGAAAAGCCAATATTCATGAAAGTGTCATTTGAATAAAAGAGTTCTTGCAGATAAGCTTCTTTTCTTGTTTTCTTTTAGATACCCAGGATCCTACTATTGAATGCCCAGCAAGTATGACAGACATACAGGTACCCAATACAGATCCCAAAGCCCTCGTTATCTTCGACGATCCTATAGTTCACGATAATGTTGATCCATTCCCAAGGGTTGACTGTAACCCTTCATCTGGAAGTCTCTTTTCCGTTGGTGATACAGAAGTAGAATGTACCGCCACTGATGCTTCTGGCAATGATAATTCATGCACATTCCAAGTAACTGTTGACGGTAAGCAAGCATCAGATGGATGATTTATCTATTTTCCTGACACATATTTACCTCATCTATATTTCCTTCTTTAATCCAATTCAATACAAAGCTACTATTGTGTTTTCATTATTATTATTATTATTATTATTATTTTCTTTTTGTTTATAGACAATACAGAACCTGACATAAAATGTCCAGATAAAATGAGTTTTCGAGCTGAGGAAGGGTTGAGTAGCTACAAGGTGGAATTTTCTGTTAGTGCCGATGACAACGTAGATGGTGCAAGTGAGGCTACCTGTTCTCCCTCATCCGGAACTTCGTTTTCAGTTGGAAAAACCACGGTGATGTGTAGCTCAACCGATGCTGCACAAAATACAAACAACTGTTCCTTTGATGTCACAATTAGAGGTAGAACATTAAAGTGGATTTCAGTTATAAGTAACGTCTTTACTATATTAGGGAAAGGCTACCTTGAATTGAAAAAAGCACCCAAAATTTACTTCGTATATGGTTAGATGTCTTTAAATACAAATTCGTGACCATTTTAGTAAACTAAGGCTTGACGAAACGTCTGTACCTGTATCTGTATAGTTGAGCCGGCAAAAAATGTCTAAAGACACATCACACCAGCTTATGCGCATTGTGTGGATGGGATGGCTTAATTTTTGAAGTGCTTAGTGGGAGTGTCTTTGAAGGTGTCTAATGAGTTGCTGGAAATAACACTACAGGGTAAGCCATTCCAGTTCTTGATGGTGGCCGGGGAAAAAAACTGCTGCCGTAGATTTTGGTTGTGTGACGAATTTGATGGAATTGAAGATTGTGTTTTCTGGAGGGTCGAGTGGAAAGTTGTACAAAGTCTTGAAGAGGGATTTCAACTAAATTATTGACAAGTTTGTAGAACATGGCTAGCCTTCTAGCTTTCCTTCTAATTTCTAGTGGTTTCCAGCTAAGTTCTTCTAGTATAGTGGTGACTGTACCTGGTGTTCTGCTGTAACAATTTGTGGTGAAGCGAGCTGTTTGTCTTTGAATTCTTTCCAGGGCTTGACAGTTCTTTTTACTATGTGGGTCCCAGGATGCTGTGGCATACTCTAAGATGGGACGAACCAAACTTGTGTAGGCTAGCGATTTTACATGAACAGGGCATTTGTTGAGGTTCCTTTTGATAACACCAAGTACTTGTTGGGCTTTTATAGAAGCTGAAGCTGTTTGTACATCCAAGTTTAAAGTGTTAGTGATATGAACGCCAAGATATGTGTGAGATTCCACAGATTCTAGTTGTTTGCCACAAAAGGTATAGCTATTGGGGGAGACTTTTCTTGAGGCAATTGTCATAGTAAAACACTTGCTGGGGTTGAATTGCAAGAACCAAGTGTCTTGCCATTCTTCGAGTCGCTTCAGGTCATCTTGTAGAATGGATCTATCCCGAGCTGACTTTATTGGTGTGTACAAAAGACAATCATCTGCAAATAACCTTGAGGAAGAGGTTAGTTTGCTAGGAAGGTCGTTTATGTATGCCAAAAACATAAGCGGTCCGAGGAGAGTCCCTTGAGGTACACCCGAGGTGACGGCAACAGATGAGGATGAAGTCCCATTTACGACAACTCGTTGAGTTCTTCCAATGAGAAAGCTTTTAATCCATTTGGCAATATTGCCGTTGATTCCATAGTAGTTTAATTTGTGAACTTTATCCTTCTTATAAACATTTTGAGGCGAAACTTGTTGAGCGTAGAATAATTTATGATTGGCGGGGCAAATATTCGCGGGGCTTTGTTGTTCTGTTAAAAAAGTTAAAGAGTGGCAGAAGGGGAGAAGGTGAGCATTTAAACTAATTCAAATTGGTTGTAATACAGCATGTTAACTCAGAGGCTGCTCAAACAAGAGTTAACTACCAAACAAACGCTCGTAACTATAGTGTTGCTTCGGGATTAGTACTGTATACTTGTACAAGTTTAGCAAGTTTAGCAAATTAAAACTAGTTTGCGTTTAGATATAAGACCCGTTCCTGTAGTTCTGTTTTCGGTTACCATTGCCCAGATTGGGTTTTTGGTGGTTTTAGCTGTTCGCAGGAAAGGGTCTATTCGTGTTAGCGTTATTTCTGTGCTGTCATCATCAAAATCATCAGAATTATTCATTTAGATGCCCCTCTGTTAATTTGGGGGTTGTTTTGTCTTTCTTAAGTCAATGTGGTACAAAATTACAATATCAATCGCAGTTATGCTCAACAATGATATAATCTACCGTTGTTTCTCATTTCATTTCATATATAGATGAAGAACCACCGGTTATAACAGGCTGCCCGTCAGAGGATATCAGAGACGTGCAATCACAAACAACTAACAAGTACTCGATTCCAACGGCAAATGACAATACCGATGGAATAGTATTAGTTACTTGTGATCCTTCACCCAACAATGCTTTCAACATTGGTGAAACTAATGTCAAGTGCACAGCAATTGACGAAGCAAAGAACTTAGCTACATGCTCGTTTAACATCCATGTCATCGGTAAACTTATATTGTTTGTCATGTTAGCATCAACAATGTTTTTAATGAATTACTAGAAAGGTTAACAATAACGTCACCTATAAAGAGAGTAATTTTAGGGCTTATAATATAATATAATCTCAATTGGTAAAAAGAAAGAAAAAAACCTATATTTTTCAGATGATCCGTGCTTTGATAATGAATGTAAAAACGGCGCCACATGTGAAGAAGATGCCCAATCAACAATTAGCTATAAATGTTTGTGCAGTGGAGAATACTATGGTACTTTGTGTCAAAGTAAGTTTATATCTTTTATTGCCTTTGTTTCATTATACCATAGAAATATATCATAATACTTTTTTGTTAATAGTGTTAATCCCTCGCCAATGAAGATTACTCGGGGAAATAGTGGTTTGAGAAAGAATTGATTTAAAGATGAGCTAATTGAGGGATCTGAAATGGACAATACAGTTCAAAACACAATTGCGTAGCGCTTTTACTGAAGTTGCCTGAGCTGATCATAGCTGCGTTCATTTTAGTATAACTAACAGTTCCTATAACGAATGTTTCATGGACTTAAATATTTTCAAATTAAAAACCTAAACAAAAACGAACACAAATATTGTCAGTATCTCTGTTCGGTGGTGCAAGTCAGAGACCATTCAACTAAAAAGATACATCCCTTTAAGGTGATCTCATCACTGCTGCTGCTTCCCAGGTTACACGTCAGTTGCAGGTTGTATGGCTTCTGATTGGCACCTGAACAAAGATATGGAAAAAATAGGGAGACCACCAACATAGATAGCTCAGTTGGTAGAGTTTCTGGAAGTCACAGGTTCAAGTCCAGCTTTGGACAATAAATGCTTTCTTTCAACTTAATGTTTTACTTGATGAAATAAAAATGTAATTTATGCACAAATTTGTTATTTTTATTTTATATATATATTTTTTTTTTTTCAGACGAACCTTTTGATACAGGTAGGCAATAAATTTATACTTCTTTATCAACTTGGAATCACTACATCAATACAGAAGTCCTTTTGTTGTCTGTAGATCTCCACTTAAAGGCACTGAACACGTTTGGTAATTGTCAAAGACTTGGTGTATCCCAACATTTGCACAAAATAACAAGCCTGTGAAAATGTGGGCTCAATTGGTCATCAAAGTTGCAAGAAAATGGTGAACGAAAAAACACCCTTGTTGTACAAATTTGTGTGCTTTCTGATCGGAATAAAAGGCTTCTTGCAAGAAGTCTTTTATTATTTTAGTGAGAAATTACCTCTTTCTCAAAAACTACGTTACTTCAGAGGGAGTCGTTTTTCACAATGCTTTATACTATCACCAGCTCTTCGTTGCTCGTTACCAAGTTAGTTTTTATGTTAATATATATTTTGAGTAATTACCAAACATGTACAGTGCCTTTAAGGGCATTTTTGTTGTTGTTTGTTGGGGTGTTGACATGTTTTTGTTTATTGTTTTTTGTTGGGGTGTTTGTTGGGGTGTTGGGGTGTTTGTTTGTTTGTTTGTTGGGGTGTTGGGGTGATTGCTTGTTTGTTTGTTTGCTTGTTTGTTTGTGTGCTTGCTTGCTTGCTATACCAACTTCCTTAAACTAATATATAAATTCATCCAGTTAGGAATAACAAAGTTTTTAACTCATCTTATCTTATCTTATCTTCAATACGAAAGTCTTTTTATTGTCTTTTAATCTTCATGTTGCTGCTTTAAATGTTATTTGTTATTATTACAACAACAAAATGTTATTATTGTCTAAAGTCTACATTGAGACATCATACTTATTAGACCATGGAATAATTTTAACTAATTCTAATTCTTGTTAAACAGCTGTCATAACGACTCAGCCTCCTAAAAAGAGAACAACTACCCCTCCACCAGGTAAATCACCAAAATCAATTGCCTGTACATGTTAAAAATACGTGAAAATCACTTAGAAATCACGTTATTTGTTTTTTTTATTAACGTTTTAAATACCTAATACGTAACGGGTCCGCTTTTTACACACGAGATCACTGCCAAAAATAACAATACTTTTCGGTGTTACTAGAAGACTACACCAGTTTGGTGTCATTTTAACACTTTTGGTGTTTCTCATTTACACCCATGGGTGTGTCAGTACACCATGGGTGTAAAGAATAACACCAAATGTGTTAAAATAACACCCACAATTTTAACACCGGTGAACATTTTTGGTGTTGTCCTCTAGTAACACCGGGGGTGTTAAATTTAACACCCCAGTTTTTGCTGTGATAATGTAGTGATAAGCGTTAATGCATTTTCTCCATTTTCTCAGGTAAGCAAAACCTTAATAAAGAACGAACAATAACGTGATTTCTAAGTGTGCAAAACTTGATTTTCGAAAGGGTCTATAACGCTTTTATTCAGTATGCAAATCCCGTTATTTAATAATAAGCCGATAACGTTATTATAATGGTTAACATTTCTGAGGTTTTTAACGTGAATAAATTACGTGACCTTTTGCAGAAAAAACGTACAGTATTATCGCCTATCGATTCATTATAACGTGTGTAAAATACGTGACTCGCAACATAATGGGTAACCCGAAACTGAAGTGATTTTCACGTATTGTTAATGTTGTTTTGTTTACTGGGTAAGGTATACTTATTAGACTATGGAATAATTTTAACTAATTCTTATTCGTGTTAAACAAATGTCAAAACGACTCAGCCTCCTAAAAAGAGCACAACTCCCGGTATCCCTCCACCAGGTAAATTACCCAATCAATTGCCTGTGCATTAATAACATGTATAGAAAATAGTTTAGTGGGTCAAATGGTATTTCCTCCGCCATATTCATTCAGCTACTTAAATGCAGGATATACTAATAAATACACTTCTCCGGTTAGGAATACTTAAGTTTGTTAACTTATGTTACCTTATCTTATTATCAATACAAAAGTATTTTTTATTGTCTTTTGATCTACATTGTTTTCGTTAAATGTTATTTATTATTAATTGCCTATCATTACATTATACACTGATTAATACAAAATATAAACACTATAGACTTGTCTGACGTTTTTCTGTCACAGCTCAAAACTGGTTTTATTGAACCCACAAGAGCATTACTTCGCCCATATCAACTAATAGCCAAAGGCGGGCAATTTGCCCCAAAACAATGTTATACCTAGAAATTGGGCAATTCATGTTTGCCTCAAGGTATTGATGTAGGCTACAAACAAACAAACACACGTACCCGGGCAACGAGCGGCCCTCATAAAATCACGGGCAACGAGCGGCCCACATCAAATCACGGGCAACACGCGGTCCACATCAAATCACGGGCAACGAGCGGCCCACATCAAATCACGGGCAACGAGCGGTCCACATCAAATTACGGGCAACGAGCGGCCCACATCAACTGACGGGCAACGAGCGGCCCACATCAAATCACGGGCAACGGGCTGCCCATGGGCAACGAGCGGCCCTGGCTGATCAAACCATAGAGTAAGGACAGAGATCAAACCCTTACAAATTATCTTTACGGCCTTGCATTCAATTGAAATTTCCTCCGGTTGCCACCGGTCGGAATAGCCCCGTCTGAACCGACGGGTGCTAAAAGCATGTTTACATTTCGGATGTAGTCAGTAAAAACAAACAAACAATTAGTGGTAAATGTTACAAAATGAGGCAATGTGAGACCTAATCCCACGTGGCTTGAATCACATTAAACAAAGCCTGGTACGCAAACCTGCTGTTCCACTGAATCACTTTCCAAGCCCAGAAAAAGTATAGATTGACTTGGACTGCGGTCTTATCCAACACAATTGGCACCCCTAATAACGAGGAACACACAACTGTACTCATTCAAATGTATTTAATAACGCACCACAACTTGGCCCCGATGCTTCCACAAACAAAAATCATTCAAATAATGAGCAACCAACTCTGATTGGTTTACTTGACGCACCATCTATCCGAAAAATGTGCTAAAAGTCTCAAAAAGGAGACAGGATATGGCCATCCCATTGTAAACATAAATATTTACCAATTGAAAACCCAAAAGCTCATTAGTCTGTAGGGGACACCGGTAGTAACAGGAAGGCCGGATTAATATCTGATTTGGCCATCCAAGCCCTGTTACCTGCTCCCATGTCCACTGCTTGATCGAACGACGAAAAAAATGATAAGTGATGAATCAGCCTGAAAGACTCCGGTTCAATTTTCTTTTTCTCTTTTCTTTTTTTTTGACAATTTATCTTCTCTTAAGCGGGATTTGAAACTTTGCATGGTACAACTTTGCAACTTTGCATATCTTCTACCAGTTGTGCCTACTGGGCAGCCCGTGGCCCGGTAAAACCAATTTTGAAACATTGGGCAAAACCACCCAAAAGGAGATCAGCGGCCTCCCTGTTTGGGTAATGGCATAAGCAACGGCGCAGAACACTTAAGTTAATTGACATTAGGGGCATGGACGTTCCCCCGTATTGTTTCGGCAGCCAAAGTTTGTTCGCCGTTTAATACCCTACCCTTTAATAAAACTGTTAATCAACCTGCCTGGTTTAGGACCAGCCCGTTTTTGCTAACTTTGAGTCAAAGGCTGGGACGAGAAATTCCTAGGGCTCTGTACTGTCCTAGCGTATAATGTCATTATTATTACTGTAAAATCTAATGTTGCCAGCCCTGCTCACATAACATGTTGTTATCCCATGACCCTTTATTTAGAACGCTTACATCTATGGGAAAAACAGCAACGCTGCCAATGACAACCTTTGTCAGTTTTAAAAGCGAAACAAATATGGACAGCAGAAACCTGGTAGCCAGTGTCCGCCCTACCGCCCGACCTGGAATTTAAAAAAACGGTCCGGACATGCCCATGTGTTGTTGTTCGTACTTGCATGCCCGGTGTGGCAGGAGATTCTGTCCCCCCGGAGATTATGTCCCCCAGACGGCGAACTGTGTACAAACTTCTTTTGATAGCGCCCTCTTTTGAATCATCCTCCTCCAGCCCATGTTAATTTCCCGTATGGGGACAGAATCTCCGGAGGGACAGATTTCCCTGGGACACCGGCACCAGAGCCGACGCAGCAGCCACTGTCACCCACAATTCTACGTCTCAGCCCATGATCGTACCGGGCTAGCCTCTTGACACAGGTGGAATTGTTCGTTTTAATTATGACTGCCAACCAAAACCTGGAAACTGCAAGGACGCGCCTTTTATTGTCTCCACATACCTTAGCCGTTAGTAGATTTAAAACTTCGTTATACTCAGACTCCAAAATGAAACAAAGAATAAACATTCTTGCTTGTGTGAATCTATGCAACAGCCTTTGATAACTGTTTGTTTATTCAATTATCCCGGATACCGAATTTTGGGCAAACCGGACACAAACTAAAAACAAGAGAATACACAAGGTCCAAACCAATGGTAAACGGTAAATACATTACCGTAAGTTGTCTTCTTAAAATAATAGTCAAAGTATAGTTGCGCTTCCACCACTGTGACCTGTGGTCGGAATCATAGCCTCATGAAACTCTGGAGCGCTATGGCAACTAAACAAATCACAAAATACAATTATGATATAAACATTAAACGCTTATTAAACCACTGGCTTAATAACCCCAGAAGCTCCTAAATGTGTTTGGTGGCTGTCTGTACCGTGAAAACTTGCCCACCCCGAGACACATTATGGAAAAAACTCAACTTTCCCGCCTAATAAAAGTAATTAGGGCAGCCGTGGAAGACTCAACTTCCCGCCCACAGGGCAGCCTTGTAAGACCCATTCTTCCCGCCAAATAATACCAGGGGCAGCCGTGGAAGACTTAACTTCCCGCCCAAAGGGCAGCCAAAGAAGACTCATTCTTCCCGCCCTTTTTTGTTTGTTTAATAATACCAGGGGCAGCCATGGAAGACTCATTCTTCCCGCCCTTTTTTGTTTATTAATACCAGGGGCAGTCATGGAAGACTCAACTTCCTTCCCGCCCACAGGCCAGCCATGGAAGACTCATTCTTCCCGCCCTTTCATTATTGTTTAAAAAAAAAAAAAAATCTTGTTTTCTTTTATACTAATAGGGGCAGATGGAAGACTCAACTTCCCGCTCGCAGGGCAGCCATGGAAGACTCATTCTTCCCGCCCAATAATACCAGGGGTAGCCATGGAAGACTCAACTTCCCGCCCATTGGGCAGCTATGGAAGACTCATTCTTCCCGCCCAATAATACATGGGGCAGCCATGGAAGACTCAACTTCCCGCCCATTGGGCAGCTATGGAAGACTCATTCTTCCCGCCCAATAAAACAAAATTACATTACTTTGTGCACGCAATCGGGTACAGTGAATTATCGGTACAAACTGTAAAATATATGTTGGGATGAAGGGGTGGTGGAGGTATAATGTCTAAACACTTTGGTTGACTGTGACAAAGCGAGGATTTCCCGCAAAAACATACAACCCACGCTAATCCGCAAAAGCTGATTGGTTAAAAGTAATACACATAAATACCGTCCGATCGATCATGCAACACATAAACCAAAACAGATGATCAACTAAGCCAACGCTGTATACATACATACACACGCACAGACCTTGACCCAGATACAGTAAATTTGTTACAACGCACTTGCGCACCGTCTATGTTAACATACATGTAGAAAGCAAAACGTCGGACGGTGTTGAAATGTTATTGTTCACTGAGTATAAGGCATTTTATCATTTATTGATGATAAACTGAATTATCAGCAGATAAAAATATAACAATTAACGAAAAACCTTTACAAAAGAGTTAAAATATGCGAGAAGAGACAATGGGCATTTATACTAAATAAAAATATGGAAGAAAAGAGAATCAGCTGCTACAAACTGCTTACCAACCAAAATGACATATGTTGCAAAAAAAATAGGTAAATGGCCTGACGTTTCGCACACACACAGAAACAAGTATATTGGTGTAAAAGAAGCAGGCGAGTTGAACAAATTGAAAAAAGAAAGAGGGTAAAGCTAGTCTCTTTTAAATACCCCGTGTTTCAATAACAAAAAGAACAGAAAACCAAGAAAAATTCGGTATCAATTTCTTACAGTGTTGGAGCTTCCGAATGTTGGTGGAGTTACAAAATGTGCAGCTTAGACGTCCGGGCATTTAAGGATCGCAAACAAATACAAACGTTTAATATATACATCTTCAGAGAGCCAAATTTTAACTTATTTAAATTTAGTTTGATTTTATTTATGAACTAGATGAAGAGAAAGAGGAGGTTTTTGAAACTACAGGTGAATCTAAAGATGTCATCCAACAGGTTTTGGATGAGAAAGAAATCAGTGTATTCGAAATCTCTCCATTCGACGCTCAGGTATCTAAGGAGTTCAAAATCGATTGTGACATTGGCGTTTTCAAACTTGGTAAGACTCTAAAGTTACAACGTCTTTTATGTGATAAACTAACTTACACAATTCGACGACTGATTTTAAGGTAATCTAAATAACCACGAGAATTTGAGGGGGCCAAAACAGAAGCTGGGGAGGAAATAAAGTATGATGGGCAATGGGTTACAGGATAAACAAAGTGTAGCATAACAAAACCATGTTTCTTTATTTCTTTTTTTCAGATGTTGATAGTCAAACTTTTACACTCAAAGATGACAGCGGCACAAAGGTTAAATCACATACTACGCCTGAGACTTCAGGTCGTCTCAAATTCTCAATTGAAATCACCAATTCGACTTTCATAATCTACAACATGTTGGACCAGAACTCTGATTCACCTACTACCCTTATCGAATACTCGCCTATCAAGACGATTGCTGATAAGGATTTGAACTGCAAGGCTTTTACCATTAAGAACGTAGATAACCGCCGTCAAAGAGGGTGTCAGATTGTCTACTCCAAGATAAGTAAGTGTAATTTTTCCAGAACAAGACTTCTTACCTAAAGTGGCAAGAGCAGCTAGAGGGCAAACGAGGGAGAGGCTCATGCCCCGAGCGCCGGTTTTTTTTTTTTTTTTTTTTTATTTGGTTTTGGTTCAGTCTGTTTTGGGTTTTTTGTTTTGATTTCTGTGTTTTGGGGGGTTGTTGTTGTTGTTTTGTTTGTTTGTTTTTTTTGGGGGGGGGGTTGTTTTGGGTTTCTTGGGGGTATTGCTTATTTCCTTTTACGATGATCATGTCCATTTTAAGGACAGGTGATTTTCGGGGCTGATACTAATATCTAAGCATCAAAATATCTAAAGTGTCTATATTTTGAGATAGAATTGTAGTATTTTTGTTAACACACACCATTAAATGTGTAATCGATTCAACAAATAAAAAAAATAGTGCGATTACTTTCCGTATTAACTTAACCAATTAAGTATAATTTTAAATATGATGAGCTTGACTTAATTGTTTTGGTTTTAACTTTGCGATTTTTTTTATTTTTTAGCTCAACAAAAATGGAAGAAATACCGGTACGGCAGTAAGTATATTTTACAATTCGTCTGTTGTTGAGGTTTTTTTCTTCTATATTCCATGTTTTATACTAAATGCAAAAAACGTGTAAATAATTATTCAACTACTTTCATTGATTTAATTCATCTGCCTTTAAGCATACCTTGCATATGACACAGCATTCTATGGTTTGTAAATCTAACAATAATCCAATCAATTCTCTTCTTATCATTTAGTTTACAAAGGAAGAACAATCTCACAAAGAGTATATATAATCTCAGTTTAAAAGGGACATAACATTACTTGCAATTATGTATGCATGTTTAATCAAAGAAAAGGTTCAACAGATATCCAGTTGGTAAGTCATTAAAGGCATCGTACACGTTTGGTAATTGTCAAAGACCAGTGTTCTCATTTGGTGTATCCCAACATATGCATAAAACAACAAGCCTGTGAAAATTTGGGCTCAATTGGTCATAGAAGTTGCAAGAAAATGATGAAAGAAAAAACACCCTTGTTGTACAAATTTGTGTGCTTTCAGATAGGAATAAAAGGCTTCTAGCTAAAAGTCTTTTATTATTTTAGTGAGAAATTACCTCTTTCGCAAAAACTACGTTACTTCAGAGGGAGTCGTTTCTTACAATGTTTTATACTATCAACAGCTCTCCGTTGCTCGTTACCAAGTCAGTTTTTATGCTAATATATATTTTGAGTAAATACCAAACGTGTACGATACCTTTAAGTCACACGCGCGCTACTTCCGGTTCTAAATCTGTCATACGTTTTTGTGTTATTTTACCGAAAACACCCATTCCATTGTTGAAAGACATGGCAGGACAGAAACCGATATTTCTTATGAGACCTTTAGTCTTTGCAATTAGGTATGTTAAAAGCAAGTTTAAAAATGAGTTTGTTCTTACGTTAAGGGCACTGAACACGTTTGGAAATTGTCAAAGACCAGTGTTCTCACTTGGTGTATCCCAACATGCAAAAAATAACAAGCCTGTGAAAATTTGGGCTCAATTGGTCATCGAAGTTGCAAGAAAGTGATGAAAGAAAAAACACCCTTGTTGTACAAATTTGTGTGCTTTCAGATATAGGAATAAAAACTTCTTGCAAGAATGTTTTATTATTTTAGTGAGAAATTACCTCTTTCTCAAAAACTACGTTACTTCAGAGGGAGTCGTTTCCTACAATGTTTTATGCTATCAACAGCTCTCCGTTGCTCGTTATTAAGTAAGTTTTTATGCTAATATTTGTTTTGAGTCATTACCAAACGTGTACGATACCTTTTACCATTAAAGACAAAACAAGTTTAATGTATTTCCTGTGGGCTTCTGGCTATAACCATCGAGCCAGTTTGCGCGAAGTGCGTGTGGCCTACAGTGAACAAAATACGTCACACTTCCCCCACTTGATACCGGTATCATCTTTGCGCGAAACTGAAATTTTGGATTTAGGACGCTTCAAGCGTTCTCACGCGTGGTTGTGCATACTGATTATTTCAGGGTGCTTTCTGTCGATCAACGTTTATTCTTGTTTTAAACCGAATAAATAAATATAAATAAATTAATAAATAAAAGTGACTAGTCATTGCCATGCCCGGGAACGTAGCCGACTTTAAACTGTGTGCATGTGACATCAAGTGGGAACTATAGTTGAACACATACGGAGTGGTAATGGGGAAATCCTCCTCTGATCACTCATATACTTCTTCCAAAAAAATTAAAATAAGAAAAGATACTTTTTTAGGATTCTATAATTAAACTGTTTTAAATCAACAATTAACTTACAGTAAGTAATTCAACGTACAATTATAAATGAACGGTTTTGAGATTTTGAGGGTGCTTTAATGCCCGATCGGGCACTACCATTGGAACGTGTGACTTAATTCGACAGTAAGCACCGCCCCTTTCACATAGACTGGCTCCATATTATTACCAGAAGCCGTTAGGAAATGCATTAACTTGTTTGTCTTTGATGATATATGTAAGAAACTTGCCTTTCCCATGTCTTGCAAAGACTCAAGGTCTTATCAGATATATCGGTTTCTGTCATGGAAAACAGTCCTAATTGTTAGACATTATATATTTCTACATTTCTAGTTAATACATTATGTTGTATCGGTCTTGAGCGTGTCCAAAACCGGTGTCGCGGTTTCAACCTTCCGGCGTATTCAGTTTTCCGGGTGACGTAGCCGGGCATTTCATCACGCAATAGTCACGGTTTCAGCTTTCCGGCGTGTTCAGTTTTCCGGGTGACGTAGCCGGACATTTTCTGCACGCTGTAGTCATGGTCTCACGTGCTCTAAAAATCGTCAGAAAAATACCGCTGCGAGCGAGTACTGTTTTGGATTGGCAACGGACAAGCCTCTTCTGACTCTCTGAAGATCCTTCTTTATATGTACCGCTAGTTAAATAATGGATAATGTGATCTGTCTTCTCACAAAATTCTCTAAGACGATCCACGCGTTCACCGGTTTTTCTTTTGTTTCGTTTGTTTCTTTGTTTGTTTGTGCAGCGTGGGGTGGGTTTTTTTTTTCAGAACCGTCTTCTAGAGTCTTTAGTTGTTTGATGTAATTTAAACCCTTTTTTTCTTTTCAGAGAAAATTCGTTTACACAAATCAGGTACGAAAATTGTTGCTTGTTTACAGTTTAATTTACTTTTAAACGATAACATTTCCAACTTACTTGTCACTTTTTTTAAGAATGGAGCTATCCACCATAAAATTACCACATCTTGTACGACCCCCTGCAACAAAGTGGTTTTGGGTGTGGTTGAGGTTGTGGTTGTGGTTGTGGTTGTGGTTGTGGTTGTGGTTGTGGTTGTGGTTGTGGTTGTGGTTGTGGTTGTGGTTGTGGTTGTGGTTGTGGTTGTGGTTGTGGTTGAGGTTGTGGTTGTGGTTGTGGTTGTGGTTGTGGTTGTGGTTGTGGTTGTGGTTGTGGTTGTGGTTGTGGTTGTGGTTGTGGTTGTGGTTGTGGTTGTGGTTGTGGTTGTGGTTGTGGTTGTGGTTGTGGTTGTGGTTGTGGTTGTGGTTGTGGTTGTGGTTGTGGTTGTGGTTGTGGTTGTGGTTGTGGTTGTGGTTGTGGTTGTGGTTGTGGTTTGGTTGTGGTCGTGATTGGACGCACAATCAATGGTTGGCAACGTTTCGCATTATCCGGCTCAAAAGCTTCCTTCAGGTTGTGATTTCTTGTTATTGTTATTGAGGTTGTGGTTGTTGGGGTTGTGGTTGTTGTTAATGCTGTTGTTGCTGTTGCTGCTGCTGCTGCTGCTGTTTTGTTATTGGAGTTCAGTCGTTTAAATTTCCTTACACGTTTTGTATTTTTACTTTACAGATACATATGTTGTTAAAAAAACCAAGAGAAAAAACAGTAAGAGACAAAGTAATGTATTTGTAACAAATTTTGTATTTTTCTACAGAAGCGTAGTGCCGCCACCTGAATAAGAAACAAAATCCTGGTCTTATCGTATACGTACACGATAGCTATCGTGTACGTACACGATAACTATCATGTATGTACACGATAGTTATCATTTACGATTTACATTACACGACAGTTATCATCCCCTTCGGACTTATCCTGTATCACAAGATATTTGCGGCGTCTCAATACGAAATCATATTCTAAAACAACCCAGAGATAGTGGCTTATGAATACAGAGATGTTGTTAATAACCTACGATGGCGCTTTGCCAAACACTGGAAGTGATTTCCTTCACAACTTCTTCCCTGTACCACTTATGTTGGCCTATAAACGACAAAAGCACATAAAGGACAACATAATTCGGGCTAGATTGCAAGACTCAACACAAGAAAACTCACTCAAGGAAATGAATGCACAGAACTTGTTAATCATGCTTGAATTTACTGCAAGAACAATAGTCGCGACTGGTCGGGTGCACAATATTAACAACAAAAGTACACGGCTTGATGCAAGATGAGATTACGCAAGCTAAAAACAAACTAGGAAAACTAATCTCTCTTGGTCTCTTTGCCCACAACAAAATTATACTAAGATCACACTTGAAAACAAATTTATCAAAAGGATATAAAAAAGCTAAAATGGTGACCGATGAAGTGCAGCTTATAAAACGCACAGAAACAATGTCTTGACCCCCCCCCCCCCCCACCCCAAGGAAAAAACACAAAATGGTTCAACATATTTCCAACTTTTTCTGCAGTCTGAGAAGTGACCTTTTACTATTCATTGAACAATTTCCCTAAACACAACAGGCATAATCAAAGCTAGGTTGAATGGTCGTCTTGTAAAGCGTGTCAAGTAAACTACTGTTAATTGTATACCTAATCCTACTTAAAGAATACACCGAAAGTTATCATACATACACGATAAGAGCGGGATTTTTGTAATCATGTGGCGGCACTATACGCTTCCATACGCTTTCGTATTTTTCTGTATAGTTTGTCGTTTTTAATGGGGATGAATCATTTAAATGTGTTCTTTTCGAGGACGGCTGTTTTAAACAAAGTGACAAGCTCGTCAGCAATAAATAAATTGTTTCCCTTTTAATTATCCAAACTTAGTTTATATCTGTCCTTTTCTTTCAGCGAGAAAGGTAACAACAAAACAGCGGAAAATCACCAACGGAGGTAAACATTTGTTTTTTCCCCTCTTTTATCTTACGACAATGTGCTAATGTGTGCATAATTTGTACAATGCTGCAGTTTTTACCGTTGCAGTTTGACAAGTAGCTAAATTACCTATTATTATGTTTTTCAACTCAATACAAGATTTTGTTGTAGACTAATGCCTTGTTCCCTTTTCAAATGTTGCTTATTTATCGAGAAGAGCATGTTTCAAGCCGTTTCTTTGTGACTTTCATTTAAGGTGTCATAAGTAACCTAGCAGACGGGACTGGGCAAAAACACCTATTGAAACTTTATCTGGGTCTGGTGTACATTCATTAAGACAAAAAATTCTAGTTCATTCAAGATTTCCATTTGATTATCTTGAAGTGAATGTGTGTATTGTAGGACGGCTATTCAAACAAAGTGACAAGCTCGTCAGCAATGAATAAATTGTTTCCCTATTAATTATCCAAACTTAGTTTCTTCAAATAACTAGCTTCCGTGATATGAGCGCTTTATAAGAACCAACTATTAATTTGTTCAATATCAAGCTACCAGGATACAAGCGCTTTTTTTTTGAGCCGGGATTAAGACATACTTATTCGTTTTCGAAAACATGTTGTCGACTTGGAACAAGCAAATCAAACAGATTTAAACAAATTACAATTCTTTCGAAAAGAAAAACACAACTCTTTTCAAGGTCAAGTTTACTTTCTGTTTCATACGCTACATCGACCAAAACAATCCCACAAGCACAAAAAAGAAAGTTCGTTTATAGGTAAACGAATTGCCTGAATTGTGTATTCCCTAAAAGTCCCAAAACACCCGTGCCCTCTCTACCCTGTTTTGTTATTTTGGGCTTCATTTACTTATATATATAATTACTGGATGTTCATCAAAATCACTTTAAAAAAAGTAAAGTCGAAACGTTGACAAAGTTAAAAGCTACGTGTATTTTGTTACATACACAATAAGAGCGGGTCTTTTGTAATCATGTGGCGGCACTACGCTTCCGTACGCTTCCGTATTTTTCTGTAGTTTATCGTTTTTATTGGGGATGAATCATTTAAATGTGTTCCTTTTCGAGGACGGCTGTTTCAAACAAAGTGATCAGCTCGTCAGCAATGAATACATGTTTTTCCTTTTTATTATCCTAACTCAGTTTACTCTGTCCTTTTCTTTCAGCGAAAAAGGAAAAAACAACGAAGCGAACAATCAGCAGGGGAGGTAAACATTAGTTTTTCCCCTCTTTTTTCTTTCGAAAATGTGCATAATTTGTACAGTGCTGCACTTTTTACCGTTGCAGTTTGAGAAGTAGCTAAATAACCTATTATTCTTTTCAACTCTACACAAGATTTGATTGTAGACTAATCCCTTGTTCCCTTTTCAAATTTTGCTTATTTATCGAGAAGAGCATGTTTCAAGCCGTTTCTTTGTGACTGACATTTATAATGTGTCATAAGTAACCTACAAGTAGCAGACGGGACTGGACAACAACACATATTGAAACTTTATCTGGGTCTAGTATACATTCGTTAAGATGAAAATACTGATTCATTCAAGAATGCCGTTTGATTATCTTGAAGAGAACGTTGTTTTTTGGTGTTTTGTATAATAGCTAAGATTTTTTTTGTTCAACAAATGCACTTACAGAAAGTCAAGTCGAAACGTTGGTAAAAAGAACGAATCAATGTAGACAATGAACGCAATGCCGGTTTGTCCTGTTGTATAAACTCCTAAGTTTACCATGTTAACCAGGTAAAAACCATAGAACTATATACGTGAATGTTACTTTCAGAGATCACATAGATGTAAGCAAAATGTTATTTTTGTGTACCTCGGAAATACGTATTCATTTCCAAAAACATGTTGTCAAGGTGGATATTATTTCTATAAAACTGAACTGTGCTCTTTTGCAACTTTACTTAAAACAAATTCAATTCCTTTTCACAAATGTTTTCTTATTCTGAATTTTACGCCAACGAAGTTTTGTTTCTTCTTACTTTACAGATACACATGCTCAGAAAACAACCGAGGATCAAAAAAAAAGGAAAATACAACGTAAGCACTTTTTTACAAATTTAGTTTTTCCTGTATTTTCCCATTTTTATTTGGGATAACCAATCTATGTTGTGTGAATATGTTCGAGGAAGGCTTTTTTCAAACAAAGTGATCAGCTCGTCAGCAATGAATACATGAATTCCCTTTTTATTATCCTAACTCAGTTTACTCTGTCCTTTTCTTTCAGCGAGAAAGGAAAAAACAACGAAGCGAACAATCAGCAGGGGAGGTAAACATTAGTTTTTCCCCTCTTTTTTCTTTCGACAATGTGCATAATTTATACAATGCTGCAGTTTTTACCGATGCAGTTTGACAAGTAGCTAATTACCTATTATTCTTTTTAACTCTATACAAGATTTGATTGTAGACTAATACCTTGTTCCCTTTTCAAATTTTGCTTATTTATCGAGAAGAGCATGTTTCAAGCCGTTTCTTTGTGACTGACATTTATAATGTGTCATAAGTAACCTACATGTAGCAGACGGGACTGGACAACAACACATATTGAAACTTTATCTGGGTCTAGTATTCCTTTCCGAAACATTCGTTAAGATGGATATTGCTTCCATTGAAATAATCTGTAATCGTTTGTAACTTACCTAAAACATTTCATTTCCTTTTTCCGAAACCTTTCTTAGTTTTGAATTTTACGCTCAACAAAGTTTTGTTTCTTCGAGATTTTCTCAGTAAATGTATATCTTTTCGGAACCTTTGATTTATGTTATTTCAATTAGAAGTCTATTTATTCAATATGTTACAGTTACACAGGATACATCGGATACATTAATCTCAGGAGGTATGTTTTCGTTTCCTTTAGAAATTCCAAATATACGTCGCTGTCGTAAACAATCTTTTCATTTTCACTTTTGAACTTGTGGATTATTCTAATAATAATGATGTTACAATAAACACCGTAATATTGAGTCTAAGTACCAAGAACGGAGTCAAATATTTAATTAAAGTCTAATGGTCAGAGTCTGGATCCAATTTGTGGGGATTTTCATTGGTTGAGTCTGTCCGGGTGATTGTCTTCATTTATAGAAACTTGCTTATATTATGCGCTTAGACATTAAAAACCATTTTTCTTTCTGAACTATGCTCGGCTAATATACACAAATCTTTTCCTTTTAGTGCATACAACGACGAGTCGTTACTCCCAACGACGACAAATCGATAATTTGTTGTCGAAAAGGGCAGTATCGGATCAAAATCAAGAAGACCTAGTAGAGTGTTCTTACATATGTTTCTTTTGTTGTTTTCCTCTTTCATCATTAGGAGAGGAAAATGTAGATTGGCATAAGAAAACATGGACAGTAAACTTTGATGATAAAGTCAAGGATTTACTTACCTTGGAGTTTGAGAACGGCAACATATGGACAATTTGTAAGTGTTATTTATTTGAAAATCGGCGTCTAGTTATTTGATTTGCTATACCTTGCATGATAACTCTTCCTTTGCAGTAAATAATGAAATAAATCATTCCATTTCTTTTTCAATTTTCTCGTAGATGTTGAGAGCAAAGGAATGACGATCAAAGATAAATATGATAAAGAACTGATTTCGAAATCGTTAGAAGGAAAAGTTCGGCACAACCGTTTGAAATTCACACTCTACTTGATTCTTGGAGGTTTAGAGATCAAACTGGAAAATGAAAGTACAACTTTCCTGACGTTTACTACGAATAGCAAGAAGAAGTCTAAGTGCACTAAAATAAGAGAGAAATATACAAGAACAAAATGTAAGATTTTCAACATTACATTCATGTTAACAATAATACCAGAGTCTGTTGTGCACAATGATATAAAACAAAATTGAACAAGAATAATATTAATATGTAATTGTCATGTTTTTCAAAACCAAAGGATAAAATAACATAATATCTAAACGAATCAGAAATAACATTTTTCTGCTATTAATTTAATTTGGAGGTTTAAAATGCCAAACATTTATTTGCAGCGTATGGAAGCAAAAAAAACATTAAACGTGAATGGTCCTCGAAGACAGGTACGTAGCTATTGGGGTTCTGGGTCACATGATGAAATACCAAGATTGGAATCATTACTGATAGTTTCTAACTTACACTTGATGATAAAAGTCATCTTATTCTGGAATGCATTACTGAATGACAGTTTGGAACCAGAAGAGATCAAATAGATGTAAGCAATTACCAATATTTTTGTACTTAAGAAATACTTATTCGTTTTTGAAAACATGTTGTCGACGTGAATGTTTGTTGAAATAATATTAATGTTGTTACTCAATCCAAGATACCCTTGTGCTCTTTGGAACAAGCAAATCAAACAACACCCGTGCCCCCTCTACCCTGTTTTGTTATTTTGGGCTTCATTTACTAATATATATAATTACTGGATGTTCATCAAATCACTTTAAAAAAAGTAAAGTCGAAACGTTGACAAAGTTAAAAGCTACGTGTATTTTGTTACATACACGATAAGAGCGGGTCTTTTGTAATCATGTGGCGGCAATATCGCTTCCGTACGCTTCCGTATTTTCTGTAGTTTGTCGTTTTTATTGGGGATGAATCATTTAAATGTGTTTCTTTTCGAGGACGGCTGTTTCAAACAAAGTGATCAGCTCGTCAGCAATGAATACATGAATTCCCTTTTTATTATCCTAACTCAGTTTACTCTGTCCTTTTCTTTCAGCGAGAAAGGAAAAAACAACGAAGCGAACAATCAGCAGGGGAGGTAAACATTAGTTTTCCCCCTCTTTTTTTTTTCGACAATGTGCATAATTTGTACAATGCTGCAGTTTTTACCGATGCAGTTTGACAAATAGCTAATTACCTATTATTCTTTTTAACTCTATACAAGATTTGATTGTAGACTAATACCTTGTTCCCTTTTCAAATTTTGCTTATTTATCGAGAAGAGCATGTTTCAAGCCGTTTCTTTGTGACTGTCATTAATAATGTGTCATAAGTAACCTACATGTAGCAGACGGGACTGGACAACAACACATATTGAAACTTTATCTGGGTCTAGTATACATTCGTTAAGATGAAAATACTGATTCATTCAAGAATGCCGTTTGATTATCTTGAAGAGAACGTTGTTTTTTGTTTTTTGTATAACAGCTAAGAATTTTTTTTTGTTCAACAAATGCACTTACAGAAAGTCAAGTCGAAACGTTGGTAAAAAGAACGAATCAATATAGACAATGAACGCAATGCCAGTTTGTCCTGTTGTATAAACTCCTAAGTTTACCATGTTAACCAGGTAAAAACCATAGAACTATATACGTGAATGTTACTTTCAGAGATCACATAGATGTAAGCAAAATGTTATTTTTGTGTACCTCGGAAATACGTATTCATTTCCAAAAACATGTTGTCAAGGTGGATATTATTTCTATAAAACTGAACTGTGCTCTTTTGCAACTTTACTTTAAACAAATTCAATTCCTTTTCACAAATGTTTTCTTATTCTGAATTTTACACCAAACAAAGTTTTGTTTCTTCTTACTTTACAGATACACATGCTCAGAAAACAACCGAGGATCAAAAAAAAAGGAAAATACAACGTAATGCACTTTTTTAGAAATTTGGTTTTTCCTGTATTTTCCCATTTTTATTTGGGATAACCAATCTATGTTGTGTGAATATGTTCGAGGAAGGCTTTTTTCAAATAAAGTGATCAGCTCGTCAGCAATGAATACATGAATTCCCTTTTTATTATCCTAACTCAGTTTACTCTGTCCTTTTCTTTCAGCGAGAAAGGAAAAAACAACGAAGCGAACAGTCAGCAGGGGAGGTAAACATTAGTTTTTCCCCTCTTTTTTCTTCGACAATGTGCATAATTTGTACAATGCTGCAGTTTTTACCGATGCAGTTTGACAAGTAGCTAATTACCTATTATTCTTTTTAACTCTATACAAGATTTGATTGTAGACTAATACCTTGTTCCCTTTTCAAATTTTGCTTATTTATCGAGAAGAGCATGTTTCAAGCCGTTTCTTTGTGACTGTCATTAATAATGTGTCATAAGTAACCTACAAGTAGCAGACGGGACTGGACAACAACACATATTGAAACTTTATCTGGGTCTAGTATACATTCGTTAAGATGAAAATACTGATTCTGTAATCGTTTGTAACTTACCTAAAACATTTCATTTCCTTTTTCCGAAACCTTTCTTAGTTTTGAATTTTACGCTCAACAAAGTTTTGTTTCTTCGAGATTTTCTCAGTAAATGTATATCTTTTCGGAACCTTTGATTTATGTTATTTCAATTTGAAGTCTATTTATTCAATATGTTACAGTTACACAGGATACATCGGATACATTAATCTCAGGAGGTATGTTTTCGTTTCCTTTAGAAATTCCAAATATACGTCGCTGTAGTAAACAATCTTTTCATTTTCACTTTTGAACTTGTGGATTATTCTAATAATAATGATGTTACAATAAACACCGTAATATTGAGTCTAAGTACCAAGAACGGAGTCAAATATTTAATTAAAGTCCAATGGTCAGAGTCTGGATCCAATTTGTGGGGATTTTCATTGGTTGAGTCTGTCCGGGTGATTGTCTTCATTTATAGAAACCTGCTTCTATTATGCGCTTAGATATTCAAAAACCATTTTTCTTTCTGAACTATACTCGGCCAATATACACAAATCTTTTCCTTTTAGTGCATACAACGACGAGTCGTTACTCCCAACGACGACAAATCGATAATTTGTTGTCGAAAAGGGCAGTATCGGATCAAAATCAAGAAGACCTAGTAGAGTGTTCTTATATATGTTTCTTTTGTTGTATTTCTCTTTCATCATTAGGAGAGGAAAATGTAGATTGGCATAAGAAAACATGGACAGTAAACTTTGATGATAAAGTCAAGGATTTACTTACCTTGGAGTTTGAGAACGGCAACATATGGACAATTTGTAAGTGTTATTTATTTGAAAATCGGCGTCTAGTTATTTGATTTGCTATACCTTGCATGATAACTCTTCCTTTGCAGTAAATAATGAAATAAATCATTCCATTTCTTTTTCAATTTTCTCGTAGATGTTGAGAGCAAAGGAATGACGATCAAAGATAAATATGATAAAGAACTGATTTCGAAATCGTTAGAAGGAAAAGTTCGGCACAACCGTTTGAAATTCACACTCTACTTGATTCTTGGAGGTTTAGAGATCAAACTGGAAAATGAAAATACAACTTTCCTGAAGTTTACTACGAATAGCAAGAAGAAGTCTAAGTGCACTAAAATAAGAGAGAAATATACAAGAACAAAATGTAAGATTTTCAACATTACATTCATGTTAACAATAATATCAGAGTCTGTTGTGCACAATGATATAAAAAACATTTGAACAAGAATAATATTAATATGTAATTGTCATTTTTTCAAAACCAAAGGATAAAATAACATAATATCTAAACGAATCAGAAATAACAGTTTTCTGCTATTAACTTAATTTGGAGGTTTAAAATGCCAAACATTTATTTGCAGCGTATGGAAGCAAAAAAAACATTAAACGTGAATGGTCCTCGAAGACAGGTACGTAGCTATTGGGGTTCTGGGTCACATGATGAAATACCAAGATTGGAATCATTACTGATAGTTTCTAACTTACACTTGATGATAAAAGTCATCTTATTCTGGAATGCATTACTGAATGACGGTTTGGAACCAGAAGAGATCAAATAGATGTAAGCAATTACCAATATTTTTGTACTTAAGAAATACTTATTCGTTTTTGAAAACATGTTGTCGACGTGAATGTTTGTTGAAATAATATTAGTGTTGTTACTCAATCCAAGATACCCTTGTGCTCTTTGGAACAAGCAAATCAAACAACACCCGTGCCCCCTCTACCCTGTTTTGTTATTTTGGGCTTCATTTACTAATATATATAATTACTGGATGTTCATCAAAATCACTTCAAAAAAAGTAAAGTCGAAACGTTGACAAAGTTAAAAGCTACGTGTATTTTGTTACAATACACGATAAGAGCGGGTCTTTTGTAATCATGTGGCGGCAATATCGCTTCCGTACGCTTCCGTATTTTCTGTAGTTTGTCGTTTTTATTGGGGATGAATCATTTAAATGTGTTTCTTTTCGAGGACGGCTGTTTCAAACAAAGTGATCAGCTCATCAGCAATGAATACATGAATTTCCTTTTTATTATCCTAACTCAGTTTACTCTGTCCTTTTCTTTCAGCGAGAAAGGAAAAAACAACGAAGCGAACAGTCAGCAGGAGGTAAACATTAGTTTTTCCCCTCTTTTTTCGAAAATGTGCATAATTTGTACAATGCTGCAGTTTTTACCAATGCAGTTTGACAAGTAGCTAATTACCTATTATTCTTTATAACTCTATACAAGATTTGATTGTAGACTAATCCCTTGTTCCCTTTTCAAATTTTGCTTATTTATCGAGAAGAGCATGTTTCAAGCCGTTTCTTTGTGACTGTCATTTATAATGTGTCATAAGTAACCTACATGTAGCAGACGGGACTGGACAACAACACATATTGAAACTTTATCTGGGTCTAGTATACATTCGTTAAGATGAAAATACTGATTCATTCAAGAATGCCGTTTGATTATCTTGAAGAGAACGTTGTTTTTTGGTGTTTTGTATAATAGCTAAGAATTTTTTTTTGTTCAACAAATGCACTTACAGAAAGTCAAGTCGAAACGTTGGTAAAAAGAACGAATCAATGTAGACAATGAACGCAATGCCAGTTTGTCCTGTTGTATAAACTCCTAAGTTTACCATGTTAACCAGGTAAAAACCATAGAACTATACGTGAATGTTACTTTCAGAGATCACATAGATGTAAGCAAAATGTTATTTTTGTGTACCTCGGAAATACGTATTCATTTCCAAAAACATGTTGTCAAGGTGGATATTATTTCTATAAAACTGAACTGTGCTCTTTTGCAACTTTACTTAAAACAAATTCAATTCCTTTTCACAAATGTTTTCTTATTCTGAATTTTACACCAAACAAAGTTTTGTTTCTTCTTACTTTACAGATACACATGCTCAGAAAACAACCGAGGATCAAAAAAAAAGGAAAATACAACGTAATGCACTTTTTTAGAAATTTGGTTTTTCCTGTATTTTCCCATTTTTATTTGGGATAACCAATCTATGTTGTGTGAATATGTTCGAGGAAGGCTTTTTTCAAATAAAGTGATCAGCTCGTCAGCAATGAATACATGAATTCCCTTTTTATTATCCTAACTCAGTTTACTCTGTCCTTTTCTTTCAGCGAGAAAGGAAAAAACAACGAAGCGAACAGTCAGCAGGGGAGGTAAACATTAGTTTTTCCCCTCTTTTTTCTTCGACAATGTGCATAATTTGTACAATGCTGCAGTTTTTACCGATGCAGTTTGACAAGTAGCTAATTACCTATTATTCTTTTTAACTCTATACAAGATTTGATTGTAGACTAATACCTTGTTCCCTTTTCAAATTTTGCTTATTTATCGAGAAGAGCATGTTTCAAGCCGTTTCTTTGTGACTGTCATTAATAATGTGTCATAAGTAACCTACAAGTAGCAGACGGGACTGGACAACAACACATATTGAAACTTTATCTGGGTCTAGTATACATTCGTTAAGATGAAAATACTGATTCTGTAATCGTTTGTAACTTACCTAAAACATTTCATTTCCTTTTTCCGAAACCTTTCTTAGTTTTGAATTTTACGCTCAACAAAGTTTTGTTTCTTCGAGATTTTCTCAGTAAATGTATATCTTTTCGGAACCTTTGATTTATGTTATTTCAATTTGAAGTCTATTTATTCAATATGTTACAGTTACACAGGATACATCGGATACATTAATCTCAGGAGGTATGTTTTCGTTTCCTTTAGAAATTCCAAATATACGTCGCTGTAGTAAACAATCTTTTCATTTTCACTTTTGAACTTGTGGATTATTCTAATAATAATGATGTTACAATAAACACCGTAATATTGAGTCTAAGTACCAAGAACGGAGTCAAATATTTAATTAAAGTCCAATGGTCAGAGTCTGGATCCAATTTGTGGGGATTTTCATTGGTTGAGTCTGTCCGGGTGATTGTCTTCATTTATAGAAACCTGCTTCTATTATGCGCTTAGATATTCAAAACCATTTTTCTTTCTGAACTATACTCGGCCAATATACACAAATCTTTTCCTTTTAGTGCATACAACGACGAGTCGTTACTCCCAACGACGACAAATCGATAATTTGTTGTCGAAAAGGGCAGTATCGGATCAAAATCAAGAAGACCTAGTAGAGTGTTCTTATATATGTTTCTTTTGTTGTATTTCTCTTTCATCATTAGGAGAGGAAAATGTAGATTGGCATAAGAAAACATGGACAGTAAACTTTGATGATAAAGTCAAGGATTTACTTACCTTGGAGTTTGAGAACGGCAACATATGGACAATTTGTAAGTGTTATTTATTTGAAAATCGGCGTCTAGTTATTTGATTTGCTATACCTTGCATGATAACTCTTCCTTTGCAGTAAATAATGAAATAAATCATTCCATTTCTTTTTCAATTTTCTCGTAGATGTTGAGAGCAAAGGAATGACGATCAAAGATAAATATGATAAAGAACTGATTTCGAAATCGTTAGAAGGAAAAGTTCGGCACAACCGTTTGAAATTCACACTCTACTTGATTCTTGGAGGTTTAGAGATCAAACTGGAAAATGAAAATACAACTTTCCTGAAGTTTACTACGAATAGCAAGAAGAAGTCTAAGTGCACTAAAATAAGAGAGAAATATACAAGAACAAAATGTAAGATTTTCAACATTACATTCATGTTAACAATAATATCAGAGTCTGTTGTGCACAATGATATAAAAAACATTTGAACAAGAATAATATTAATATGTAATTGTCATTTTTTTCAAAACCAAAGGATAAAATAACATAATATCTAAACGAATCAGAAATAACAGTTTTCTGCTATTAACTTAATTTGGAGGTTTAAAATGCCAAACATTTATTTGCAGCGTATGGAAGCAAAAAAAACATTAAACGTGAATGGTCCTCGAAGACAGGTACGTAGCTATTGGGGTTCTGGGTCACATGATGAAATACCAAGATTGGAATCATTACTGATAGTTTCTAACTTACACTTGATGATAAAAGTCATCTTATTCTGGAATGCATTACTGAATGACGGTTTGGAACCAGAAGAGATCAAATAGATGTAAGCAATTACCAATATTTTTGTACTTAAGAAATACTTATTCGTTTTTGAAAACATGTTGTCGACGTGAATGTTTGTTGAAATAATATTAATGTTGTTACTCAATCCAAGATACCCTTGTGCTCTTTGGAACAAGCAAATCAAACAACACCCGTGCCCCCTCTACCCTGTTTTGTTATTTTGGGCTTCATTTACTAATATATATAATTACTGGATGTTCATCAAAATCACTTTAAAAAAAGTAAAGTCGAAACGTTGACAAAGTTAAAAGCTACGTGTATTTTGTTACAATACACGATAAGAGCGGGTCTTTTGTAATCATGTGGCGGCACTATCGCTTCCGTACGCTTCCGTATTTTTCTGTAGTTTGTCGTTTTTATTGGGGATGAATCATTTAAATATGTTTCTTTTCGAGGACGGCTGTTTCAAACAAAGTGATCAGCTCGTCAGCAATGAATACATGAATTCCCTTTTTATTATCCTAACTCAGTTTACTCTGTCCTTTTCTTTCAGCGAGAAAGGAAAAAACAACGAAGCGAACAGTCAGCAGGGGAGGTAAACATTAGTTTTTCCCCTCTTTTTTTTCGAAAATGTGCATAATTTGTACAATGCTGCAGTTTTTACCAATGCAGTTTGACAAGTAGCTAATTACCTATTATTCTTTTTAACTCTATACAAGATTTGATTGTAGACTAATCCCTTGTTCCCTTTTCAAATTTTGCTTATTTATCGAGAAGAGCATGTTTCAAGCCGTTTCTTTGTGACTGTCATTTATAATGTGTCATAAGTAACCTACATGTAGCAGACGGGACTGGACAACAACACATATTGAAACTTTATCTGGGTCTAGTATACATTCGTTAAGATGAAAATACTGATTCATTCAAGAATGCCGTTTGATTATCTTGAAGAGAACGTTGTTTTTTTGGTGTTTTGTATAATAGCTAAGATTTTTTTTTGTTCAACAAATGCACTTACAGAAAGTCAAGTCGAAACGTTGGTAAAAAGAACGAATCAATATAGACAATGAACGCAATGCCAGTTTGTCCTGTTATATAAACTCCTAAGTTTACCATGTTAACCAGGTAAAAACCATAGAACTATATACGTGAATGTTACTTTCAGAGATCACATAGATGTAAGCAAAATGTTATTTTTGTGTACCTCGGAAATACGTATTCATTTCCAAAAACATGTTGTCAAGGTGGATATTATTTCTATAAAACTGAACTGTGCTCTTTTGCAACTTTACTTCAAACAAATTCAATTCCTTTTCACAAATTTTTTTCTTATTCTGAATTTTACGCCAAACAAAGTTTTGTTTCTTCTTACTTTACAGATACACATGCTCAGAAAAAAACCGAGGATCAAAAAAAAAGGAAAATACAACGTAATGCACTTTTTTACAAATTTAGTTTTTCCTGTATTTTCCCATTTTTATTTGGGATAACCAATCTATGTTGTGTGAATATGTTCGAGGAAGGCTTTTTTCAAACAAAGTGACAAGCTTGTCAGCAATCAATCACTTTTTCCCTCTTTATCCTAACTTAGTTTACTCTATTCTTTAGTTACTCTAACTTAGTTTACTCTATCCTCAGAATTATCAAGGTTCCTGGGGACAAGCAGAGATCAAACAGATAAAAATTAAAATTTCGTTTTTGTGTACTTCGGAAAGACGTATTCCTTTCCGAAAACATGTTGTCGAGGTGGATATTGCTTCCATAGAAATGATCTGTAATCGTTTGTAACTTAACTAAAACATTTCATTTCCTTTTTCCGAAACCTTTCTTAGTTTTGAATTTTACGCTCAACAAAGTTTTGTTTCTTCGAGATTTTCTCAGTAAATGTATATCTTTTCGGAACCTTTGATTTATGTTATTTCAATTAGAAGTCTATTTATTCAATATGTTACAGTTACACAGGATACATCGGATACATTAATCTCAGGAGGTATGTTTTCGTTTCCTTTAGAAATTCCAAATATACATCGCTGTCGTAAACAATCTTTTCATTTTCACTTTTGAACTTGTGGATTATTCTAATAATAATGATGTTACAATAAACACTGTATTGAGTCTAAGTACCAAGAACGGAGTCAAATATTTAATTAAAGTCCAATGGTCAGAGTCTGGATCCAATTTGTGGGGATTTTCATTGGTTGAGTCTGTCCGGGTGATTGTCTTCATGTATAGAAACTTGCTTCTATTATGCGCTCAGACATTCAAAAACCATTTTTCTTTCTGAACTATGCTCGGCCAATATACACAAATCTTTTCCTTTTAGTGCATACAACGACGAGTCGTTACTCCCAACGACGACAAATCGATAATTTGTTGTCGAAAAGGGCAGTATCGGATCAAAATCAAGAAGACCTAGTAGAGTGTTCTGACATATGTTTCTTTTGTTGTTTTTCTCTTTCATCATTAGGAGAGGAAAATGTAGATTGGCATAAGAAAACATGGACAGTAAACTTTGATGATAAAGTCAAGGATTTACTTACCTTGGAGTTTGAGAACGGCAACATATGGACAATTTGTAAGTGTTATTTATTTGAAAATCGGCGTCTAGTTATTTGATTTGCTATACCTTGCATGATAACTCTTCCTTTGCAGTAAATAATGAAATAAATCATTCCATTTCTTTTTCAATTTTCTCGTAGATGTTGAGAGCAAAGGAATGACGATCAAAGATAAATATGATAAAGAACTGATTTCGAAATCGTTAGAAGGAAAAGTTCGGCACAACCGTTTGAAATTCACACTCTACTTGATTCTTGGAGGTTTAGAGATCAAACTGGAAAATGAAAATACAACTTTCCTGAAGTTTACTACGAATAGCAAGAAGAAGTCTAAGTGCACTAAAATAAGAGAGAAATATACAAGAACAAAATGTAAGATTTTCAACATTACATTCATGTTAACAATAATATGAGAGTCTGTTGTGCACAATGATATAAAATAAAATTGAACAAGAATAATATTAATATGTAATTGTCATGTTTTTCAAAACCAAAGGATAAAATAACATAATATCTAAACGAATCAGAAATAACAGTTTTCTGCTCTTAATTGAATTTGGAGGTTTAAAATGCCAAACATTTATTTGCAGCGTATGGAAGCAAAAAAAACATTAAACGTGAATGGTCCTCGAAGACAGGTACGTAGCTATTGGGGTTCTGGGTCACATGATGAAATTCCAAGATTGGAATCATTACTGATAGTTTCTAACTTACACTTGATGATAAAAGTCATCTTATTCTGGAATGCATTACTGAATGACAGTTTGGAACAAGAAGAGATCAAATAGATGTAAGCAATTACCAATATTTTTGTACTTAAGAAATACTTATTCGTTTTTGAAAACATGTTGTCGACGTGAATGTTTGTTGAAATAATATTAATGTTATTACTCAATCCAAGATACCCTTGTGCTCTTTGGAACAAGCAAATCAAACAACACCCGTGCCCCCTCTACCCTGTTTTGTTATTTTGGGCTTCATTTACTAATATATATAATTACTGGATGTTCATCAAAATCACTTCAAAAAAAGTAAAGTCGAAACGTTGACAAAGTTAAAAGCTACGTGTATTTTGTTACAAACACGATAAGAGCGGGTCTTTTGTAATCATGTGGCGGCACTATCGCTTCCGTACGCTTCCGTATTTTTCTGTAGTTTGTCGTTTTTATTGGGGATGAATCATTTAAATATGTTTCTTTTCGAGGACGGCTGTTTCAAACAAAGTGATCAGCTCGTCAGCAATGAATACATGAATTCCCTTTTTATTATCCTAACTCAGTTTACTCTGTCCTTTTCTTTCAGCGAGAAAGGAAAAAACAACGAAGCGAACAGTCAGCAGGGGAGGTAAACATTAGTTTTTCCCCTCTTTTTTTCTTTCGACAATGTGCATAATTTGTACAATGCTGCAGTTTTTACCGATGCAGTTTGACAAGTAGCTAATTACCTATTATTCTTTTCAACTCTATACAAGATTTGATTGTAGACTAATCCCTTGTTCCCTTTTCAAATTTTGCTTATTTATCGAGAAGAGCATGTTTCAAGCCGTTTCTTTGTGACTGTCATTTATAATGTGTCATAAGTGACCTACATGTAGCAGACGGGACTGGACAACAACACATATTGAAACTTTATCTGGGTCTAGTATACATTCGTTAAGATGAAAATACTGATTCTGTAATCGTTTGTAACTTAACTAAAACATTTCATTTCCTTTTTCCGAAACCTTTCTTTGTTTTGAATTTTACGCTCAACAAAGTTTTGTTTCTTCGAGATTTTCTCAGTAAATGTATATCTTTTCGGAACCTTTGATTTATGTTATTTCAATTTGAAGTCTATTTATTCAATTATGTTACAGTTACACAGGATACATCGGATACATTAATCTCAGGAGGTATGTTTTCGTTTCCTTTAGAAATTCCAAATATACCTCGCTGTCGTAAACAATCTTTTCATTTTCACTTTTGAACTTGTGGATTATTCTAATAATAATGATGTTACAATAAACACCGTAATATTGAGTCTAAGTACCAAGAACGGAGTCAAATATTTAATTAAAGTCTAATGGTCAGAGTCTGGATCCAATTTGTGGGGATTTTCATTGGTTGAGTCTGTCCGGGTGATTGTCTTCATGTATAGAAACTTGCTTCTATTATGCGCTTAGACATTCAAAAACTATTTTTCTTTCAGAACTATACTCGGCCAATATACACAAATCTTTTCCTTTTAGTGCATACAACGACGAGTCGTTACTCCCAACGACGACAAATCGATAATTTGTTGTCGAAAAGGGCAGTATCGGATCAAAATCAAGAAGACCTAGTAGAGTGTTCTGATATATGTTTCTTTTGTTGTTTTTCTCTTTCATCATTAGGAGAGGAAAATGTTGATTGGCATAAGAAAACATGGACAGTAAACTTTGATGATAAAGTCAAGGATTTACTTACCTTGGAGTTTGAGAACGGCAACATATGGACAATTTGTAAGTGTTATTTATTTGAAAATCGGCGTCTAGTTATTTGATTTGCTATACCTTGCATGATAACTCTTCCTTTGCAGTAAATAATGAAATAAATCATTCCATTTCTTTTTCAATTTTCTCGTAGATGTTGAGAGCAAAGGAATGACGATCAAAGATAAATATGATAAAGAACTGATTTCGAAATCGTTAGAAGGAAAAGTTCGGCACAACCGTTTGAAATTCACACTCTACTTGATTCTTGGAGGTTTAGAGATCAAACTGGAAAATGAAAATACAACTTTCCTGAAGTTTACTACGAATAGCAAGAAGAAGTCTAAGTGCACTAAAATAAGAGAGAAATATACAAGAACAAAATGTAAGATTTTCAACATTACATTCATGTTAACAATAATACCAGAGTCTGTTGTGCACAATGATATTTTTTTGAACAAGAATAATATTATTATGTAATTGTCATGTTTTTCAAAACCAAAGGATAAAATAACATAATATCTAAACGAATCAGAAATAACAGTTTTCTGCTATTAATTTAATTTGGAGGTTTAAAATGCCAAACATTTATTTGCAGCGACTGGAAGTAAAGGAGAGATTAAACGTGTACGGTCCTCGAAGTCAGGTACGTAGCTATCAATTTGGGTTCTGGGTCACATGATTAAATTCCATCATCTTATTCTGGAATGCCATACTGAATGCCAGATGTTCATGTGTACTTTGGAACGAGAAGAGATCAAATAGATGTAAATAAACATGTTGTCGACGTGAATATTAATTGTTGATATAGTTTTATTACTCAATGCAAGATATCCATGTGTTCTTTGGAACAAGCAAATTAAACAGTAAACAATTTACAATTCTTTCGAAAATAAAAATACAGCTCTTTTCAAGGTCAAAATTACTTTCTGTTTTATATCATTACATTGACTAAGTAGCCACGAAAAAGATAAATGAATTGCCTGATTTGTGTATTCCCTAAAAGTCCCGAAACACCCGTCTGTGAGCCATTAGAGGTTTAGATTCCGAATGGTATGTTGACAGGTACAATGCCTTGTTTGGTCACAAGTGAATGCTCAAGTTGGATGTCTCAGACTGAAACCAGTGTTGCTCAGCCACACGGCTCTGGGCAAGCTTTTGCAAAGCAACTTTGAGACGAGTAAAGACTGTGTTATATATTTGTGACATACTTTATTTTCATTGGAAATTGTGTATTGATCTCGAAACGTTTGTTATTGGTAATTTTTGAACTTCCATTCGAATCTTTCGAGACTTTCTGTATTTATATAGCATTGCACTAATGTTGAAGTGAAACTAAGAAAGCAGAATTCATTTTGTGTATAAATTTAAATGTATCCACTTTGTGGTGAAGCACTGCAATCACACTCATTTCTATTCGGCATTTCTACTAATCAGATAAGTTAACACCAGATTACTTTTTTTATAATGACGTTCATTATTTTACTTTTTTCCTTGAGTGCACAAACCTGCACCATACCATCTCTTGTTCAAACACTGAACCATCCTATCCTTTTCACTTCAATACTGAACTATATTTATATATTTTTTCACCTAAATAAATTTTCTTTAATAAATTTAAATTTTCCTTTATTTCACGTCTATAGGATACCGAGGATCCACTTAGAAAGAATGGAATACTAGACGACTATTGGAATCTCAGTAATGGTATGATAACAAAACATCTTTCTCATGCACCAAATCCAGGACGCATTTTAAATAATTTGAGCAATATTGTGCATGTTCTGTCAACCTTCATTAATTCTCAATAACAAGCTTGTTTAATTTTCATGTATAGATTCCCCGGAGTCGACAGGTTTGGATGAGCAACGCAAGGTCGCTTAAGGCCTTACTACCTGGTGATGGTTTTGTTTACTTCTAACATTTTAATTAAGAATAAACAATTTGGTAAATAGGCTATAGTAAGGTAATTTTAAAGTAATCTTTACGGGAAATACAAGGTTTTATATATTTTAACATAAGACTATGAACGGAAAACAATTTAAATGTGTAATCATTAAGAGCATTGAGTTTTGTTGAAAAGTTTGTCATAAAACAACAGGGGTTGTCTTGCTCAACGTACAAATATATTGTTGAACTGTCAATACAGTTAAGTTAGTCGGAGCAAATATTATGGTTAAATATGAACATTGTTGAAATTATTTAGGAATATATTACACATTTTTCAAGTGGTTTGAAGTGCGGAGGTCCAGAAGCTGCAATATCCAGAGTGACTATTTCAAAACCTGTACTGAATTTCAGAGCTGCTGCACATGCCAATATTTTAATTACTTCGCCCATGACTTTTCAAATAAAATGTATTTTTCCGATATACCATCCAGAAACACAATTCAAAAGATGGATGCACTGTGTTAATTTGGTCAGCCTGAAAAACTCCTACATGCTCAGCTTTAGCGGGAGCTTTTGTGTGTAAATATAACCTTAGCCTGAAGGCTTATAACAACCTTGAATCATCTAAACCCAGGGCTTGTTATCATCACACTGAACCTCCAGAAGGTCTGGGATGTGTTTTCGACAGCGTAAGGGTTATTTAGGTCAACAAAATATCGGGATGGGATTTGGGAGGGGCCGGTGTCCCATGGAAATCTGTCCCCCGGAGATTCTGTCCCCATACGGGAAATTAAAATGGGCTGGAGGAGGATGATTCAAAAGAGGACGCTATCAAAAGAAGTTTGTGCACAGTTTGCCCTAAGGGGGGACAGAATCTCCGTGGGACAGAATCTCCTGCCACACCGGCATCAGAGCTTTCAGTAGCTTTTAGTGGGGCAACTATCGGAATTTGGAATTGTTCGCTAGATGAACAACAACATTAAATTAATATATCGTCGGGTGTTACAACAATGGCAACCAGAGAAATCATTAAGGTCTAAGAATTTTATGAAACGCTAGAGTGACCTGGATGTTACCTTATTTGCCATGTTTGATTTGTTTGATTCGCATTTCGTTACTTTATAATTAACGTAATTTATAAACAAAATATACTTGGTTAAGTGTAAATTTGGGGTTGTTAAACTAAACGTACAATTGGAAAAATAGATGGAGATTATAATGTAAGCTAGCTTTAAGTAATGTGTTTTTAGTATATTTTATGATATATTAAGTTGATTTGAAAACAATATGTTGGAATTTATAATTTAACTAAGGCAATGAACAGTTCGCTTTTTCTATCAATAATATGTATGGTGAGATCGGTACCAGTGATTCGAGCGGGGTACAGTTTGATGAGGAGGCCACGGGCAAATGCCTAAGTCTAGAGAGAGAGGAGAGTATAGTAAACGAGTGGTCATGTTATGCTTTTAGGATACTTGTAACTGACATTGACATAATAAGAGATGGTAACGTGCAATCTTATCATAGTAAGAGTGCTTAGGATAGAACCTTCAATTTATTCAAATTATAGGGAGGTCAATCAGCAGGGCATGCCTTCCACCAGGATTGATAAAACTCGGACTGCAATTCGTAACTTAGGTCCGTAATTGACTAATCTTTATGAGTTATTTTCCCTGAATTGCCATTTTGTTTGTAATTGTTTTTAGTTGTTGTTTTGTTTGGAGTTTTGGGTGGTATTTCTTCAAAATAGCCTAAACATTAAGCAGTTGAATCAAAGTAAGGTTGGCATTACTAAAAAGTATTGGTGTTTAACGGTATACTCAAGTAAATAGGGGTGTAATTTAAGGTAAAGATGCCATTAAGATCTATGTGTGATGCTTTTAATAAACCATCATCTGGCAGATAAACTTTTGTGAATGATTGTGTGACTCCTTGAAAAAGCCAAACCCTTGTTTTTCATATTAATATATATGCACAATTTGTTGCGGTAATATTCTGAGAGAAAAAATGTGGAAGGTTTGTTCATCAGTGACGCAGAACTGATCTTTTTGTTGCCATCGTGATGATATGGGTTTAATTTTACTGATTGATTAAAGACATCATACATGTGAAGGTACATTGTAGCTAAAGGGTTTAAACATCTTTGTCCATTTTCTTCTTGTGGATGAATATTCAGTTTAAGAAAAAATACAGATTTGGTTTAATGTTTCTCACCATCAGTCAAAATCACACTATTTGCTGTATCGTTTACTTAAATAGTTGAGCCCTCGTCAGTGAAGATATATTTATTGTAGTAATGGTTATTCATTTATGAACGGTTTTTTTCGAAACAAACAGAATATAGAATTCACAATTTATATAGAAATTCAGTTTGCGACTTCGCACACTGAGTTTCAATAATGATTTTAAGGTCTCTGTAAATCCAGCGTCCTATACCTCGTATACCGGTGCCGAGTTGCAATAAACTGTGCAAGTCTCGCGCGTATCGGAACGAGAAAACACGTCAAACGAAGAACTTTGTTTTTTTCTAAAAATCAAATCTTTGTTTTAAATTATATCTAATGACAAACTCTGAACAACCAAAATACTCATTACATGTTTTTATAATCAGTTTTAGTTTTTATAATAAATACACAAATAATGTGTTAAGTATTATTGGAACAAAATTAAAACTCTGGGACAAGGATGCTTATTTGATCTTAACTTTATAGAAACCACTTACGTTGATTCGCGATGGTCACACGGACGTAAAATTAACGCTTGACGCAGTTTTTAGAGGACGCTGACGCCTCAACAATCATAGACTGCTATGAAAAGGCTTCGCGTTGCAATAATAGCATCTGGCGATTATCATCGCGCATCCAAAACAAGCGTTTACATAAGTTTTGTGATCGGAGGTGAGCACAGCATTCTTAGTTTTTTGCAGTAACCGGAAGCTGAGGTCAAGTTTAATTATCGGGTTTTCTTCGTTATATTGTTGAATTGATTTTACTTTCATATTTTGTATAACTAAGTATTACATTCCCAACAACATATTTATTTTTCATGGTCATAAACCACGTTAAACTAAAATAATTGACAAAACAAAATCTTGCCCACGTAAATCTCCATATGGTTGGGACCACAATGGTCCCGGAAGTTCAAATATGCGCGAGACTTGCACAGACTGTGTAAGTCTCGCGCATATTTGAACTTCTGGGACCATTGTGGTCCCAACCATACGGAGTTTTACGTGGGCAAGATTTTGTTTTGTCATTTATTTTAGCGTGGCTTATGACCATGACAAATATATATGTTGTTGGGGATATAATACTTAGGGATTAACAGTGTGATGACCCGGTCTTCACTGCGTGGTAATGACCGGGTTGGTGGCTGGCCGCTGTTAATGGTACGAGCCGAAGGCGAGGTCCATTAACAGCGGCCAGCCACCAACCAAGGTCATTACCACGCAGTGAAGACCGGGTTATCAAACTGTTAATCCCATTAATAAATACCTTATAACGAAAAAACGGTAAAAATCGTCAGAATTTGTGATTTTTCTTTTGCCGTTATTTTCAGAAATGTACTACTCATGTTCAAGGGCCATTCCTTTGGCTGTTCAACTTGTGTGTGGTACCTAATCGCTTACACGTAATTATCTATTTTTGCATATTTTCAAGAACCAGACTATTACTGTGCATTATGTTGGTTTCATGCGCATACAAGCTACCATAAATAATACATTGTGTGAGCGTTCACGCCTACGCGTGGTATGCGCGTGAACGCGGCACCATCTGTCCTGTTAAAAAAAAAAAAAAAAAAAATATACGCACAAAGAAATGAGTTGATTTGTTGATTTGATACCGGTAGTTTCCCGCACAACAAGCACATAGTGCATAAGACTTTTACACAACAATGTGCTTGTGTAGGGGCCATTTATTCGCTAGTTCACCGAGCCGGTCTTTATATCACATGTTAATAAACCCCCACGTGACCAGTCTTCGACCAATCAGAGCGCATAAACTCTCCAAGGTGTTTATTAATTAGTGAAAAAAAAAGTAAAATCAATTCAACAATATAACGAAGAAAACCCGATAATTAAACTTGACCTCAGCTTCCGGTTACTGCAAACAAATTAAGAATGTTGTGCTCACCTCCGATGTAAACGCTTGTTTTGGATGCGCGATGGTAATCGCCAGATGCTGTAATTGCAACGCTAATCCTTTTCATTGCAGTCTATGGTTGTTGAGGCGTGAGCGTCCTCTATAAACTGCGTCAAGCGTTAATTTTACGCCCGTGTGACCATCGCGAATCCATGTAAGAGGTTTATGAAAAGTTAGGATCAAATAAGCAACCTTGTCCCAGAGATTTTATTTTGCTTTAACACATAATTTGTGTATTTATTATAAAACTAAAACTGATTTTATAAACATGTAATGAGTATTTTTGTTGTTCAGATTTTGTCATTAGATATAATTTAAAACAAAGATTTGATTTCAGAGAAAAAAGTGTTCTTCGGTTGACGTGTTTTCTCGTTCCGATACCCGCGAGACTTGCACAGTTTATAATGATTTTAAGTTTTCTGTAAATCCAGTGTGCAACCCCGTACCCCGCGTTGCAATGATGATTTTTAGGTTCTCTGTCAATTCAACATTATATTGCAGCCACTGTCGTCAATCTTATAATATCGAGCAATGAAATGTATCGATCAAGTAACTTACAATCATGGCAGGAGCAAATGCTTTAAATTAAAACTGAAAGTAGCACACCTGTCGAAGATAGTGAGTGTTTGGTTTTACCCGCCTATACTCGCATCCTGTCGGATAAAGACAGAGAGGCCAGCTGCTGTTCATCCCCCCCCCCCTTGACAAAAAAAGAAAACAAGGGGAAAAGAGGAAAAGAAAGTCAAATGAATGAGCAAAACAAGTTATATCCTGAATACATACGCTAGTTGTAGGCCTTCATTTACAATAAAGTCAAACAAAACTTGTTAATCGTATATACCATTATTGTTTGACTTGTGTGGTGGGGATTGTCGCCATTATTATCAGGAAGCGCGCGCGCCCACGTGTTGATCAATGCAATGCAGCGGAATGAAAAGTTAGTCAATGTCAATCATTGACCGTTTTGTTGCCAACAATTATTTTTAGTGGTTTTCTTTTGTGTAGTATAGACAATGTGGTGTTGTGTTCAGATGTTTTAATGCATAAGAAGTTACAATGGCGACGATTAAAGATTATTTTCAAAGAGAAAAAATCACGAGTTGCAGTTGTTACGGAGCATCCAAAATCATCAGAGGAAGAATCACAACTTGAGTCTCTTCCAACTGATGTATCAGACGATTGTGATCATGGCAGTGAGAGGCTGAGTGAGAGTGAAGGAGAGGAACAGGTTTGTGAGAGTGCTTTACAGGCACTGAACACGCTTGGAAATTGTCAAAGACCAGTGTTCTCACTTGGTGTATCCCAACATATGCATAAAATAACAAGCCTGTGAAAATTTGGGCTCAATTGGTCATCGAAGTTGCAAGAAAATGATGGGAAAAAACACCCTTGTTGTACAAATTTGTGTGCTTTCAGATAGGAATAAAAAACTTCTTGCAAGAGTTTTTATGCTAATATATATTTTGAGTAGTTACCAAACGTGTACAAGTGATGAAGATTAACAAATTTCGAAGGATTCTGTTGACACGGGCATCCAGCAGTAGAAAAGGAAGGGCCCGGACCGCGGAACATATCAAGGACACCTTCCGCGGGACCTTCTCAGCCAAAACTACACCCACGTAGTCAATGTGGGAGAAAACAGCGATCCTTAAGTCCAGAGTGGTTTCTTATAAACCCTTGGTTAGAGTACTCACAAACTACAGAGAAAGTGTGTATTGTTTTGCATGCCGCCACTTCTCAGTGCCGTCCGCAAACGTTGAAAAAACATTTACTATATACTACCCTAGTGGTTATTCCAAATGGAAAAAACGGTCGGGCATTCTGGTGGGTTCACAAAGCACTGCCATGCAGACTACTACCATGATACAATGGTTGCATGGGCAGAATACCAAGAACGTAAAAGAGGATGGTGGCACCCTGCAGTGTCCTCCTTCCAAAATAAAAGCATGACCCAACACCGACAAACCCACACCCCCTGCCCCCATCCCCTACACTTAAAAGCAATGTCCCTTGTGTCTTGCAGTGACGTAAGCTTTCAATTTCTGTGTTATGATTGGTCTGCTCCGAAGTGACGTAGTTTGTCAGCTACACCACCAGGAGCAGTTACCTGTACTTCCGATCGTCTGTACTGTTGCGTCCGTGTCAGCATAATGTTTGTATGTAATGTTGTTTCGGGTAGCAATCTAATAATAAGCGGAAGAATAATCAAATTTGCTGGCCTCTTTCAAACATTTATCGAGGACTTGTTGTTTCAATATTGAATGCATATCCCGAAATCCCTTAAAAGATCAATATATCCGTGAAGAATGTTAAATTATGAAAAGTGGTTTAATAATTTGGCCATTTACTGGAGCGATATCAAAATAACGAAAAGCTGTCGACAAAAGAAAGCAAGAACCTTCTTTAGTCATTTTGCAGATATTTCGATCATCTGATGGTGCATATTTGTTAACTCGTTTATCGTTCCCTTTTTTGTTTGTTGTGGTGTGTTGGGTTTTTTGTTTCGGGGGGGGTGTTAAGCGGTTTCAATGCTACACGTCGAACACAACAAACAGTGCTTTAAAATACATCGGGATCTGGCAAAATATAAAACAAAATGAAATCAGTTAGTCTTAAACCATAATAATAAGTTACATCGAACCAAAACTGTTAACAATAATAAGCAAGTATGAGCGAATTCATGCAAATAGAAAAGATGATACTTGTAGTTTTAACACAGCACTTCATCAAAGGTTGACAGGAACGAACTTGGAAGTAATAGACCCTTCCCATGAAATATGTAAATTGCACATCGCGCGTGCGCACTAACACTTTGGTTGGCAAAATGATGGAACAGCGCGCCTTTTTGTGTGGGGCTGATAGTCGCGTGACGCAGAAGCGTTTGCGCGTCTGCTTAGTGCACATCTCTATGGTGTTTGCCAACCAATAGGGTCTGTACGCATGCGTGAATGTAATTAGCATATTTCACGGGAAGGGTCTATTAAATGGATGTAAAACGTTGCAATTTTGTGCTGTATTTGTGTGTGCAAAAAAAAATGCCGCAATCAGAAGACAATTTTTGGCCTTAGCAAAACACCATCATTTTATCGTAGAAGAGAATGGCTCTTGGTTGTACTCAATTGCATACTTGGAACAGAGCAATGTTTAATACAAAACCATGTCCTGTACAAGAGTATGTTCACTGCATTAAAGACACTCAGACGAAGACAAGAAAACACACTAATCAAATTTTCTGCTTTCCAAACATTGGTTTTTTTTCTTCAAATAATCCCTCTATGTTTCTCCCTTTTCATAATTGTATTTTTAATTCTACGGGTGGGGCATCTATAACAAGGTTGCTGAACAGTGAATACAAGGTTTTTTATACGTCAACTAGAGCCGCAAACAGCTGTTTTAACGATTTTTGGTATCGACTTTAGAAGTATTATGAGTATTTATAACTCGAACATTTGTTTTTCAAAATCATGAAGGACGTCCGGATTATCGGCAGCCGGCCTGCAAATCCGTAGAAATCAATTCAGTGTCGCAAATCGCTACCAATTTACAGCAATCCAATTCTAACTATGTGAAGAATAAGTTTGTAGCTTGCCCGTGTTTTTTTGTTCAACATTTTGTGCACTTCATTACCTGCGTCCCTTGCGATCGTGAAAACGAAACATGGATTATTTCGTCGTTGGTCCCATGAATACCTATATTATGTCAAAAAACACAACATTTTGAACATTGTTTTTTGTTTTGTTTTGTTGTTTTGGGTTTCTTATTTATACTGTGACTGTTAACATTTTTAGCAAGTAAGCAATATATTTTTGTAATTACAGAAATTAGCACGAACGAGGTATCACTAGATTTGCCATTTGAGTTTTGTCCCGTCACCAGAGGCCACTTTATCCAAGACATACATAGCGCCGGCACGGTACCTTATGCGCGTTTATTAATTGAACTATCTGTCGGACCTCAAGTTTCGAGTTTTCACAAAGACACATATGCACACATTTTCTTTTTCTCTTCTTCTTCGTTGTTTTCGAAGTAGAGGTTACGTTCATTAATTACTAATGTTTTTATCGTACAAAATAATACAAAACATTCAGCATGACGCTCCTCTCGATCTCACACAGACTTTTTATTACCTTTCCCTTAAATTCTCTACACAATATTTCAGAATCAGGGTTAACTAAAGCTTTTATGAATGCCAAGTTAACTAGAACAATGAATATGTGGAATAAAGCCACTATAATTTATGAATTATGATACCAGCAAGTTCAATTATAGTCAAAATAGGTTTATGGAGCCATTTTGACTATAATTCAACTTGTATAACTATATCAAAATAACTCACTTAAGCTTGGACATCATTAGCTGGAGCGTAATATTTTAACGCAAAAACTATTGAATTAGGATACCCACAAACTGACTGAAAGAAACAAGTTTTAAAATGGCAGACATTTTGAAAAAACTAGATGGCTCTGCCACTTGTTCCTAAAGTACTGATTTTTCATGTTATTATTTTTTGTTAAATACATATTTCTAACCTTTTGCTTTATCAATTTGTGTGTTAAGGCACCATCATTTCATCTAATGAAACACACAAATTTAAAGATAGTCAAAAGGGTTCAGAAATCTAAATGCAGCCATTTTGAAAATTAACATGGCTGACATACATTAATTTACCAACAATAATTAGCTTTTATCATTTTGGTATTAGTAACCCAATCATTGGGGACGTAGGCCTACATTCACTGAAATTTGATGAATTATAATACCCACAAGATGACTTAGAATCGAAAAAATGTTCAAAATGGCGGTCAAAGGAGGTTCAGGTAGCCATTTTGAAAAACAAAGCAGCTGCCCCTTAATATTGGACGTCCTATACCTGAATGCATGATGACGCGGAAATCTAGCCGTAGCCGTAGCTGTAGCCGCCAATTCGGACACGGTCTAACATCTCAAGGCATTTTGGGACGTAATGCCACCAAAATTAAATTGTTATGATAACTACAAGTTGACTTATTATTAGAGATTTCAAAAAATTGTAAAATTGTTTACCATTGACATGATTAACTGGAGCACAAATGCCACAAAAACTAACGATTTAAAATACCCACATGTTGACTTCTAGTAAAAAAAGTATTAATGGCGGTCATTTTGAAAAACAAGATCGCCGCCACTTATTACGTTACTAATGATTTTTCATTAGGCCTACTCTAAGTGGCGGCCATTTTGAAAATTAACATGGCCGACATTTATTAATAAACCTCAATAATCGATTGTTACAATTTGTGCACATTGAAATAACCATTTGGGACGTAAATCCACCAAAATTGATGAAATCATACCAACAAGTTGAGCAATGTTCCGAAAAAAGGGTTCAAAACGGTGGCCATTTTGAAAACTAAAATTGCCGCCATCTGCAGTACCCCACTATTGTTGCCAACATGACTTGTCTTGTTTCATAAGATCAAAATTAAGTATCTAGCTAGATAGCAGGTTCTGCATTCAAATCCAACTGAACGTAACATTTCGACAGGTCACTTAGTGGAACCAGCGAAGACTTGAAGTAAAACACACAAAAGCACAGATTGCTAATAATCAAGGTTAACGAGGTTGTACCAGAGGCATGGCGTGAAAAAAGTCGTTATATTATGTAGTTATTGATTTCGTATTAGGGTTTTTTTTTCAAAAATAAATGCGATGTAGAGCCAGATGCATATTGTTTGTGACGCTACAAACAATAAAATGTAGTAAAAATGGCAGCTGTCTATAGCAAGGGGAAAGTTCAAAACCTTTCGTTATATTTGGATGATTAATTATACTCCATTTCAAGCTTAGAACTCAAAAGGTGCGAAGGAAAAGTTTACTGATAATTTCAAATAGTTACAAGGCAATAACTATAGTTTTGTTTTTATGAATGACACATTAAAGTAATTCAGTCATGGATGAATATAACATTATTAATTTATCACTTTTTGAAACTTTTATCAGTTACATATTTATTATTGTGTTTAATAAATAGTATTCGGTTTGCATTTTTGTTTGATAACTGAGCAGCCCAGCATGGCTTGATGGTGGGTGCTGCACACACCTCTCCTGGGAGGATTTGTCTGGTCTTTTATTGTTTGAGTGGTTTTGTGATTCATATGGTCAGCCACTTTGAAAGTGACGTTTTGTCACCATTGGCTTTTCCTACCAGGGTCCGAACACCTCTTGTTTTTACCCCAGGCTGTTCCTATTTTCCCGCCGAGCTTTGTTGTTCAGTACTTTTCAAAATCTTTTGAAATTGTTGTTTCCTGTTTTTGGTTGTGTATTTTTGTTCCTTCTCTTTTCTGTTTGTCTATTATATCCTTAGTATATGCAATTTTTGAATAAAACGAAAAGCGATGAAAGAACTCATTATTCGGAAAAAATTAAACATGTGTACATTGTATCAAGTAATAAACCACAAGTGAAACAGACTGGGTATTTTGTTATAAATTTTTGGTTGAAAAAAAGGAGATATTGACTACAGCGGGACGTGTACCTGCGACCTCCGCATGGTGATTTACCAATCTAGCCCTAATATTGGCGGTCTACCTATTCTGTCAATATCTTTTTTTTCGAGAGTGCCAGTCAAAAGCCAGTCAAACTGGCTTCTGACTTGCAACCCGAACAAAGACATTGAAAAAATAGGGAGACCGCGAAAACAGTTCAGTTGGTAAGTCCCGAGTCTCGCTCTAGTCTTTTTTGTTCACCCCCGCCCAAAAAAAACAACAACAACAACAACAACACCTACAACAACAACAACCATTGTTTCCCCGTTAAGACTCGTTTGGGTTTGACTGTAATTAGTAGTTAAACCGTCTGTACTCAGTTTTTAGTTTGTTTGTTTATCTATATAATTGTTTCTTTCGTCTAATGCAGTGCATTGTTCAGAATCACGTCAGCCATGAGACTATTGCCGGCTGCTTGCGTTCCAGCGAAGGGTGTCTTCACAATCGAATGTTTTGTGTGCAGTTCAACAAGGTTTCACAATGTTGTCATTGAAAATCTTATTCCAGGTCAGCTTATATCTAGTGCTGGAGCCAGACGGATATTGGTTATTGTTTAGAACCTTTTGTTATTGAATATTTCATAGCTGTTTAACGACAGATTAAAGATACTTGAATCGAAATCAGTTAGATTTTGGGTCTATTTTCGGCCTACGAATAAAGGCAGCTAACCTTCATTGTGTTCTTTCGGACAGATGGATTTCTAAATTGAACAATATATAATAGATTACAAAATTGATTTATTAAACCGCTTATAGATATTAACTTTAACTTTAACTCGGTATTGTTTGAATATCGAGAGTAAAGCTATAGAGTTTCATTTGGCATCGGGAATCGCCGGTGATCACAAGCCAACAGAAAACTAAAAATCATCAATTCAGGTAAGTAATCATTTCCTATAGACATCATGCATTTCAAATCCATGTTTAGACAAAACGCACTTGTTTTTCTAATTAAAGATTGGTTTTTGTCAACGTAGTGCTGATTTATGGGCAAAGTTATCAAGAAAGATACAATAAAAGTCACCTGTAAAAATTTCAGCTGAACACAGTGTCTACTTGCTAGAAAAGCAAGGAAAAACTGTAACTGTATTAGCACCAAGGACGACATATCCATCAATGTTCCGCGAGGTGACAGCGGGGGTAGCAACCACATCTTCTGCCGTATTAATGGCAGCCTTCGAACGGACACCACATAAATTTCCAAAAGTCACCTAAAGGCGATCCTTAGATCGTCAAACTTGTCAACATACTTTTATTTATTTGTAATTAACGGGGGTATTTAAGACGAAATAATTTTGCAGGAAGCTTACCATCTTTCAAAACAAGGAGGCTCTTGATAAAAATTACACCATTTTTGGGGGGATCATTACCAAAGTATTGCCCTACCTTTAAACAAAGCAAATCTCAGAATCTCTATTCAACGAAGCAGTTTCCAAACGGTATCATATTTGTGAAGTGATGTGTCTAAGGGCTGCAACTGACTAGTCTGAAATCATTTCGATACTTATTTTGAATCCCATCTCCTTTCCTCACCTTGATAAGCCTGCTTCTGTATGACAATTATGTACCTGTTATTGTGCCATATTTTAATACTGGTCAACAATCGATCTCTTAAACTAAATTTGTTACAATTGTGTCTCTCAGAGTGTTCTTTTGGAATAGCCGATTGTTGAATGCAAAATTTTACTCTGACATTTTGCCGACTTCACAATAAATGCAACTGTTTGAAAATTGTGAGCTGTGAAATGAATGGATGCGGCCTCATCTTTTCAGTTTTTTGAAATACCACTGTACTCAAAAGGAATACAAAAGTACCATCAAGGTTCAAAAAGCCCAATTCGTTTCTCAACAAGACTCCGATATTTCGATATTTCATCTTGTAATTTTAATAAGATGTTTGGTGCATGGGTAAAACCAAATAATATTGTTATTTTGCTACTAGTTTTACAAAAACTGATAGTATTAAGAGTTTGTGTGTATGTTTATACAGAAATTCTTTTTGACATTTGAAATTTGAAATTTCGATATTCACTATTATTAGGTTTTCGGGAAAAAACAGACCTTGGATTTTTGAGTGAAGGTGATTCCAAAACCATTTCAAGATGGCTAAAATCACACTTCAGATTCTTCTAGCTTGTGTTCTCCCTGCACTTGTATGGAGTGAAAGTGAAGTAGTCGGTAAGAGTACACTTTTGAAAATCTCTAATGTGTAGAAACATGGGGGGTTTTCTTCATAAAACACAGTGCACACTGTATCTTTGCCGATCTTGTATCACGACACGTTTTCTTCTTCGTTGACAAAGGACTGTACAATCGAATGACAAAATCTATGAACAAATTTTGAAAATCTTGGTTCTCAAGAAGATATTTGTGAGCAAGGGAAACTTTAAGAACGAATTATTAACGTTTCAAAACACATCAAAAAATATCTACGTTACACGTCCCAGCCATAACATTTTTGAAGTAGCGGCTTTCACACAATACCCTGCGGGAGTAATTAAAATAAATACTTCATTTTTTAAGAATTAGTAATTGAAAAGAAAAGGGTATGGTCAGCAGTCAGTGGTAAATTTTAAAATCCAGACGAAACTTTGTTTTATTCAGGAGAAAAGTTAAATTTATAATTATATGCAGGTGGGAGTAGTAAGTGCTTATTTCTGGAGTCCAACGGTGACGGCGCTTACGTCTTCGAAGACACACCACTAAATGGGGATGAGTTTTCTGTCGAGTTCAGTGTAATCGCGAACAGCGATGTTCGTGTTGCGCTATCGCCTGTAAAAGAGGAAAACAACGAAATGTATCTCATATGTAAGTAGTCTGTATTAACAAGTTACTACTCTTAGGAAGCGCATTAGTTTTATTGCTGTTGTCGTTTTCATCATTGTTTTTGTGTACTTTGTGTTTCCTCCTGCCACCAAAAACTGTTTTATTTTACGAAACATCATCTTCTGTCCAATTCTTCAAATTATTATTTTTTTAAATAGCACCAATCTGCATATCATAAAACACAAGATCGACAATTAGGTTGGAATGCACATGAGTGTAATATGTTTACTAGCACGATTCAACATATTTTAACCACCATTGTTTAGGAAATGCAGTTCTGATATATTTTTCTCTAAACTGAAACTTAAATATGCTACATTTCTCACTTTGTCAATCCAGTCTTTGGGCCATACCAACAATGTCATTTGTTTACATGTAAATTGCCATCTTCCTAAATCTGCCTCCTTGGTAAGCACGCAGTTATTCATGTTCATGAAATTTGGTTAAGGAGTGGATCGTCAATTACTCAAAAATGAAAAGACGGTCAGAAACTTAAATGTTGTAGGTTCACTGTGACGTCAGAGGGCGCATCGACATGCATTGTCTATAAAATAGCACTTCATATTTCTATCCATGATCAAGAAAACAATAGTTCATTGATTTGAAGTTTCTGCAAAAATGTTGGTAGAGTTTCAGATGGAGATGATTGCATAAATTGAACATTTGTACTGTGCATGACTTTGGATCTGGCTCGGCAGTAGCTAAAGGTATTCAGACTCAGCAATGCACTCAGTCCTGAAATTGTACTTTTACTCGGTATACTTTGGACTCGGCCACATTTATAAAGGTTATTTTGACTTTGCCCGGCCGCAAGATTTTTTTTCCTATACGAACTTTTTGTCCCCATATGGGAAATTAAAATGGGCTGGAGGAGGTTGATTCAAAAGAGGGCGCTATCAAAAGAAGTTTGCACACAGTTCGCCGTATGGGGGGACAAAAAGTTTGTAGGAAAACAAATCTCGCTGCCCGGACACGGCCTTTAAAGTACTCGGAGTACTGAGTATACTCGGACTTGGGGATTCGACTCCGAAACACGCGGTAGTAAAGTGAGTTCGCGAACCATTTAGTTTAGTTTGTTTTGACTTATTGAAATTGGTTTCACCAGTTAATTAGGCCTAATTAAACTTCTTCATTAAATTGTTGTGTTTTTGTTTAGTTTTCTGTTTACTGTTTTTGTTTTGGGTTTTTGTATTTGTTCTTCTTCGTTTCATGTCTCATTGGTTATTTTCAGCAGTAGTATAAACATCTTGTTTTCTTCTGTACCCAAAACTCTCCAGTCGGGCTACGGGACAAAGCCTTAGATTTCTAGGGTGTTTCGCTGTTCCAAAAGGCACCGCCTGCTGCAATTTATCTACCCTCAAATGTGTGTCAATTAATGTAGAATCATTGATTAATGCAGTACCCTCAAATGCTATTAACTGATTGAACTGTAACGACCTCTAAAGCCGGCCTCAGGTCGACCTACGATTTTCTTGCGCACGCACGATGTCCCAAATACTCACAGGTCGACTGCGATTGGTTCCCGACCGTCGGGACCACGTCGTACAAGTTGAAATTGTTCTACTCTTCCGACTGTTGAAATTTTCGAGCGGCGACTGTTTCCGATTGTCTTAAAATCATCGCAGTTACGCTCAGGTCGTAAATAATCGCCGACTGAAAAGTTCCCGATGGTCTTAGCTCAGGCGCAGTGTGATCCTGGAAGTCAGTCGCCGACTGTTTTTTGTTGACGCAAGGTCGACCTGAGGCCGGCTTAAAGCAACTAGCGCTAGCTCCCCTCAACCCCTGCTATTTATTCGAGCGCCTCCTGGTTTGGATCCTCCCTTGTAGCCTCCGGGCTACGCGTGCCCTCCTTGGGTATCAAATGTAAATTATACCCTTTCCCCTACACGGACCAGAACTAATCCCTAGTTCCCAGAAACTAATCCAAAGTTTCCCTTCGGTGTCCCACTGTGTTCCCATTCAAGTTGTCTAGATAGTGGTCCAAGTTCGAATCGAGGTAGCGCACACTGTAGCCTACTACCTCAGCTCCGTCCAGCACACGTCCAAACGAGATCCAAAGTTCAACTGAATGCCATCGATCGTCGTTCCACTCAGCTGCTAACTGCATGTGCGACTGGTCCAGAGATGTGTAATGAGAGAGTTGCGACATGAAGGGACCAGCTTTCTCCGGTCACGTGGTTGCTGGACGCCATTTTGTTCCAAATGTAGTACAACCCAATGGGCAGACTAGTCTGGCACCCTGTATTCGCCAATGCATTTTTTGGAGACAAAATGGCTTCTAATCGCAAGTTGTCGCAACTCTCTCAATATACGGCTCTGGACTGGTCCACTCTTAAAACTAATGGCAATAAAAACCTACTTGGTTATAAGTACAGCAGTTTTCGATATTGTAAACCATTTTGAGAATCATTTCACTTCGAAGTAATGTGGTTATGGAAAAAGATATCAGTTTTTATCCCCAACAATTTGAATCTGAGAAACGTTACTGTCAGTTACGTTTCTCAGATTGTGTATTCCAATTACGAATTATTCATGCTTGGACATAACCGCTCCAGATTCTCGGCGATATCTCAAAAACGCGACCACAGGTTAGTTTTATTGTATATATTAATATATAGGATTAACACAATCGAACGGTTCCAAATATCAAAGGTATACTTATTCTTTAATAATAATTTTGTATCATATTGTGATTTTTCTTATATATAGATGGGCCTACACCCTTCGACAAAAAAATTTTGCGCCAACAATGTATGATGATATTCAAAATATTAATTATTCTAAAATCTATAAATATTATTAAAACCTAATGGACCGGGTCAAGGTAGCCATGGGTGTGTTCCTTGGACCCTCCTCTTTAAAGGGACACACCGGCTTCGTTGGGCTATTTAGGCTACAGAATACACTAAAACATGACTCTAAAGGTCTTCCAGGAATGGAGAAGAACAGTTGAGAAAAGAAACCATCAAATTTGGCCGTTTTTACGCATTTTTCAAAAAACGAAGGTCACGTGGGTTTTCCGAACCACTTTTTTGGTTCGGATAACCCTCGTGATCTTCGGAGTTAGTTTTACTTCCAGCCGTATAAACATTAATTACTACACCGAATTAAACTCTGTTTTTTTAACAAGAATTCATGAATATTTGACACACAAAAATAGGTATTCAAATTATGGATACGAGTTGTAAATAATACAACAAAATCGAACATAAGATTTTATTTCAGAGAGTCCGAGGAAACGGAAGCGTGTATTACAGTGCACAGCGTGGGGACTCGCTACACGCAACACAGGGGCAGTCGTGTAGCTGGCGAGCAGAGTATCTCAGCGGTGCTAGCGCGACAGAAACCCGCTAGCAAAGAGATAGCTGTACCTGGAAGCTCATGAACATGTGGGAGGGGTAGGGAGCCAGACCACCAACTATACGTTGTTGTTATTGCGGGTTTGCTAGTCGGTACACCTCGCTGATCGAATCCGTTGTTTCAAAATCGCAACTTTTCAATGCGCTGTGTACGTTCCTTGACCCAATTTGTACCAAATTTCTGGTTATTAAATAAGATTTATGTCAATACATAGGAATACCACTTTTATATTGACGGTGCAATTAGTTTAAACAATATTTGTGACATACATTTCCAAAAAACGTGCCCCCCCCAAAAAAAAAAAAAAAAAAAAAAAAAACACGGAGCCCCTGAAGGGACAAGTGAAAAAGAAATTAAAAATTAAAAGGTAGACAAAAATACCTCACTCGAAATTTCTATTGCATCCCTCGACACACAAAATTCCAACAAAATCATTTCGTTTCCTCAAAATATTATTTAATTCGATGAAAATATAATTTTGTCTCACAAAATATTATTTTTCATTTTGTGAACGCAGTGTGTTTTTCTAGGTAACAAAATAGATTATTTCTAGAAAAATAGGTTCACGTTCCCTTCAACACGCTTTCTTTCCCCCGTAATACGATTAAGTTCCACAGAAATACGCTTACGTTCCCTGAAGATACGCATTCATTTCCTCGAAATATGGTTTTGTTCGCAAGAAATATACTTTCGTTAGCTCGAAAGGAGATTTCGTTCCCTAAAAAAAGCTTTCGTTTCCTCAAAATACGACTTTGAATTTGTTGTCCGAAATAAACTTTAATTTACTCGAAATATGCTTTCGCTCCCTAAAAGTACGCTTTCGTTCTCTCGCAATGAGATTTTGTTTCCCAGAGTTCCTCTTTTGTTCCCTCAAGATAGCTAATTTTGTTCCCTCAATATAGCTTTCATTCCCCTGAAGTCCAATCACACCAATTTGTTACATTCCTTTGTGAGGGGCGACTTTGAGAGGGGACGAGTTTGTATGTGAGGGGGCGACTTTGTAAATGGCATCTTTGCTGGGGGCGAGTTGACCGGTTTCCATGTCCGTTGTTTATACACACTTTCAGATGGATAACGTGGACTGGATCCTCATGCCTTGTCGTAGTAAAACACTTACACAAACAGAGCACCAGTCTACGTGCAACATTGCATATAGCATGTATCCCGTAAATTTGACACTTACAACGGCTGGTAAAGCGTATACGATGACCTTTGACTGCTTTTGCCGTTGTCAGTCATTTCTCGTTAATTACGTGATATTTTGGTATTAACAAAATATAAAAAACATCTAGAAATAATTGTGTTTGATTCTACATGACTAAATTACGTAAACAGGTAACCGGTGTGTCCCTTTAATTGTGTATGTAGTGGTGTCCGGCCCATGGGGTCTGGACATGTGAAAATGCTCCAATACAGTTGATATGGTTTAGTGCGCAAATCGGTAACTGGTACTTGTTTGACATTCGAATGTCGAATATTGAGCGTCCATTGGAAACCAACTTCACACCGCCCTTGTTATTTAATTCCGGGTTTCCGTGAAACCTTATCATTGAATTCTGTATTTCCGAGATACCTTATCAATGAATTCCGAGTTTGCGAGATACCTTTATCATTGAATTCCGAGTTTCCGAGATACCTTATCATTGAATTCCATGTTTCCGAGATACCTTATCATTGAATTCCGAGTTTCTGAGATACCTTATCATTGAATTCCGAGTTTGCGAGATACCTTTATCATTGAATTCCGAGTTTCCGAGATACCTTATCATTGAATTGCATGTTTCCGAGATACCTTATCATTGAATTCCGAGTTTGCGAGATACCTTATCATTGAATTCCGAGTTTCCGAGATACCTTATCATTGAATTCCGAGTTTCCGAGATACCTTCATTGAATTCCGAGTTTGCGAGATACCTTTATCATTGAATTCCATGTGTCCGAGATACCTTATCATTGAATTCCGAGTTTCCGAGATACCTTATCGCTGAATTCTGAGTTTCCGAGATACTTTATCATTGAATTCTGTGTTTCCAAGAAAATAATCTGTGTTTCTGAGATAAATTATCTCGGAAACGCAGTAACATGAAGGCAATTTAAGCTTCCGTACCTCGGACCAATCATAACACAGATATGGAAAGCTTACGTCATTGCACGTTTATCCAATGAAATCATTGTATCCAATGAAATCACATGGGCCTGTAAGACCAGTGCCTCTCTTTATCCTTGCAGATAAAGACAGGGGACCAGTCTACCGCTAGCATAGACTTGTGGTCTTACAGGCCCGATGATTTCAGTGGATAAACTTGCAGTGACGTAATCTTTCAATTTCTGTGTTATGGTTGGTCTGCTCCGAAGTGACGTACTTTGTCAGCTATACCAGCAGTTGACTGTACATTACATGTACTTTCGTGTACTGCTGCTTGTGCATAATGTTTGTATTCAATGCTTTTTTACTCACACTGATGTCTGTGTACACGTCTGTTTTTAGACTACGAATCTCCGTCCGTGTGAATGGGATGCGAGGTTAAACGTAAATCTGGCAGGATACTGCCATCAGGCGCACAAGGCTGTTATCTGGCGTTATTCACCAGCCTCGAAGTGTGACGTCCGATGTTCAGCCTACCGCTAGCACCGCTGCACGCTCATTTGCGTTACACAACTATAGCCGCCACACAATGTGTACACATGACCATATGCATACCATGTTATACCCATCCCACCTCCACCCGCCTCCCTCATAAAATGGGTTCATGCTACGCCAACCTTCCAATTTATCATTTCATATTGGGACACCATGTCTTTACGCCACAAAAACGTTTGTTCATAATGTAATAAAGTTCGTTCGGTTGTTACTATTTCCATTCTTTTCAGCCAGGTAGCAAAACAAAGTTAATGTTGATGAAATGTATCTTTTTAATCCCGAATAGCTATTGGCGGTATCAATAACGACGATTCTTCCTTAACCCAAAATGGTGATGTTTTGGATAGTGAAATAATGAGCGAAGGCTCACGGGATAGCGAACTCGATTGTTTGACAACCTGTATGAACACCTACTGGATCTGCTTCAAAGATAATATGTAAGTAAGATTTTGGATTTCAAATTTGGTTATTAATGAATAGGAAGGTTATTGGAAATCATGTCTTTGTTATCGGTCACGTGATGTGGGTGATGTGTTTTATTGGTTTACTCGTAAACAGTACGGATATAAACGTCCATGCAATAGAGACTTTACGACCGCAGAGGGCGCCAGTAAAACAAAACACGCTCTAAACCAATCGCTCTCCTGAATCTGTGTACAGGTGCTAAACTCGTGATCACAGTTTTGTATGATATAATAGCGTTGATTCTAAACGGGGACTCAATGGGTACCCTCAGAGAGGCTATCCGACAACCTTTCTGAGACCATAGCTCCGGTTCAGCAGGCTTTGTTAGGTTCCGTCAGTTTATTTATAAATCTTTCAATTTTCGAGACGAGGCGCTTTCAGACAAGGGCATCGCGAAGCCGAAACTAAAGCCAGGACCATGGTTTTGCAAAAGAGCTGACGTTAATCGAAGTTTAACTTGAACAAGTAATTGACTATTTAAAAAAATACAATTTCTAAATTGGCTAGTAAAAATGGGCTCTCCTTGGAAAAATTCTTGGAGGCGCATTGTATTGTGATTTCATCTTTTTTTGCTAACCTGTGCGGTCTGAGAAATACGATATCGAAGCCACTCAATTTTAAAATTATTACTTAATTATTTTGTTTTCTTCACAAAATAAATGAATAATGGTGTCCGGTGGTGACCCAAATCCACTGGTCAATATGATAATAATAATAATACTAATAATCATAATAATGCATTTATAATGCGCCATCTATCTAGTGTACAAGACCCTATTCCGAGGTGCAGAACAAAAACAAAAACATATAAGCAACAAAAGAGAATATAGAATACAAAGACAATTATACAATGAATAATCTAAGTCATGTCACAAGTTGGAAAATCCCCAACCATCACACAAGTTTCAAGTCAGATACGACTTTCACTTTTTGCGAAATCTTGCGGAGAAGGTTCACGGGGAAGAAAAAGAAGACAAAAACTGAACAATAACAACAGGTTTTCGGCTGATGGCCGAACACCTAAAATACCAAAAACAAAAACAAGAGGTGTTCGTGCACTTATTGCCCGAACACCTTACAACAGGTGTTCTCTACACCATATAACTAAAAACTGAAACTGAATTGGACCTTGAAGGTCATCAAACATTTGGACCTCAAAATCAAGACCACTTCCTGAGCAACGACTTTATTATGTGTTGAATGAAATCAAATCAAATTTTAATAATTAAAAAAATTATGGTTCCATCCGCAAGTTAAAAGGGAAAACTATTTAAAAGGACATAATTTCAAGTTGAAAGGTAAAAATATGTCGTAATCACTTAAACCAATCATCATTTGATGGCATCAATCAACACCTTGCTTTTTTAATTTAACAAAAACTGATATCCTAGTTTTCTTCTTCTTTTTCTTCTTTTTTTTCTTCTCAAGGATTTTCTCTCACTCTTTTTTCATTTCTTTGTCTAATTAGGCTCAGCGTTGGACGTGGAAATCAGATAAAGCCGTTCTTAACGTACAATGTCCCCGAGAGTTCGTCATTCCGTCCAGCGTTCGTAGGCTTTACGACAAGAGGTGGCGTTGGAATGTTCGGGAAAATCCAAATCAGTGACCTATGCTTACGTAAGTTAGACGCAAACAGGAAAATGTTTAGTTAAAGATCAACTTGAACGAAATCACTAAAACAAATTTGACCCTTTATATTTGTTTATTGTGTGTTTTAGTTATTATTGGGTCGTAAGTTTGAAATTTACTGCCCTGTAATTTTGCTGAAATTTGATCAAACAAACTATCCTCTTTTTTCAATACGTCATACTGCGGACTGGTGAAGATTGTTTATCTTTGTCTCTATGCATTTACTGATTGGTTTCTTTGGATCGTTTTCTATTTCTTCAAGGCTCTTTTTAACAATAACGTGTGTAAGTTTGTATTATGCCGAGCAAATGTGCTATCGGTAGATTCCAGAAACAGCAAAAAGACTCCCGAGGTTATTATTTGTTGTTCTATTTTTCGTTTTCCGAGGAATCCGACGATGTTTGTTAACAACTCTCTCAAAAAGGGATGAGATTTGCTGCAAGGAATAGTGGTGTATCTTGAGATTTGCATGTACTCTCCGTGGCTCAGCTCCGCGAACGTTGGCAAGCCCCTCCGAATATTGTCCTGTCCCTTTTCTCGAGAACTCCCGGGTCACTTGAGCTGATATCACTCCCATCAACACTGTAATATTCCCACAAACCGCTGCTTTCCCACATTTTGATCAGCTTAGTTTTCGTTTCAGAGATGCCTCTTTGCATGTAATAAAACACGTTTGTATGCGGTTAAACACAACGAGTCCATATTATGACATCACAGTGCTGTTTTGATCTTCAGGCGCTTAGAGGCTTTTCGTGAAACACGGCGTGTTTGCCAAGCGTAACACTGTTAATAATTATAATAACTAGTAATAATAATAGTTACGCAGTTCTTATATAGCGCTTTATACTCCCGATGGGTGTTTAAAGCGCTCAGTATTTTTCCTACAAGGTAAGTGGAGTTACGTGTTGAAGTATGAGACCTATTCCTTTGCATAGCACGATGTAATGGTTTACAAGGTGCTGTGGCGCAAATCAGGAACACCGGGGCGAACCCCTTCTCTTTACGATAAGTGCACTTAAGTTGATCTTTAACGCGGTTACTTAGCCTCGTCTTTACAATGTTTGTACCGATAATGTCCACTGACATTGTAACTTACTTTTTAAAATATTGAACTTATCAGTTTAAATCAAAAATACATTTTAAAACATTGTTTTCTTTTATTTATGCAGCACGAGAAGAGACAGATAGTAAGTGTATTTTGTTTATTTTTGATGAAATAAATTAATTTTGCATTGACAATTGACATTTTAGCTCAAGTTGATGCATGTCATAACGATCACTTTTACCTTTAACAGATAACTTCATGAATTTTACTTTGTTTGTAAAAATAGGTTCCGGTAGCTTAGCAGTGAGACATAAGAATATTTATAAGCTGTGTCTACTTTCTACTTTATTCATAGTAAGGCTCGCGGTCAAATCGATAACTTCCCAGAAATTAAGTCCTACATTTAGTTTTGGGGTTTGTTTGGGGGGGTTTCTCTCTGTCTCTCTCCTTTTTTTCTTTTTTCTTTTTTTAAGATCCTTATATTTACATTAATAGGCTCCCATGTGCTTTAATTAATTATTCTGTTACGTCTCGCCACATGTTGCAGCATTGAAAAGCACATTTTTGTAACGTCATAAATGCTGCATATAAACCTTTACAACGTAAGGAAGCAAGCATTTCTCATCGAAGATAACAGTCCTACCTTTACCAACGACTGCGTGTGGCTCAACATAAGTCAACAAAAAATAACTGGTGATTTTTGCCTGAACGCCTATCAATTGAACGCCCATGTGATTGTTTGCAGGGGCTCAATATTGTACAAAACTAGATCTGGAGCAAATTGAGGATCCTAATAGCTCCCTATAGATAGATTCTGCAAATAATCCAAGCTGGACTGACTGTGCTCAAAAATGCAATCAACGATATCGTATAAAACACACTAAGTTTAGATAGTGGACGAAAGCTGATCAACTCGACTTGTTCACGACATGTATACAGTTACAAACGAACAACGTTTTTTCCACACACTAAAGCTTGATCCATTTATAATTGCCGATACACAAATTTGAAATAGTGAACATGGTTCCATGATAACCCCACCGAGGCTGTTTCATAAGATTTTCGAAATTTTCTAATTCATTTATACTGTTTTTATTTCTTATTTACAGCATTCACAACAACAACAACTAAACCAAGTAAGTATTGTATTGTTAATTGGTGAACTTATTCATTTAGAGGACGGGAAAATTGCAATGTTTTTGGATTGAGATACCAATAGGTGTCTTAAAAGTTTTTAAAATGTGCAATTTGTAGCTTTTGTGAGTGGTTTAGGAAATACACAACTGGGCAGTTATCGTAATCAATTAACGAAATTTAAGCGCCTTTAAAAAGGAATGGTTTCTTCTTTGATATGACTATTTTAATGAGTAGTGAAAGAAGAAAGGAGTTCAAAATAAGACGACGGTGTTATCAATGTATTATCTTTTTTCAAGGGGCCTGTCAAGATGTTGATTGTGGTGACATGACGTGCCAGTGGGGTTTCAAGAAAAATTCTCTCGGGTGCAAGACTTGTGTATGCAAAAGTAAGACAATTGTTTCAATTTAACAAAAGCTGATCAATTTGTTCATTTTATTATTATGCCTGTTTATTTATTTGTGTATTTATTTTTTTACATTTTTTTACTAAAACAAGTTTTGTAGGATGGGTTGAGGGTTTCATCACTTTATGAACTTCTGTCAACTGTTTCCCTTCTGTTTCTTGTATATGTTGCAGATTGAAATAATACTGCATTGAAACTGCAAGTCATCAAAATTTATGTCAGTGTTTCTGATATGAATTTACAATATGTAACAAAAAGAGTGGATAGGGGTTGAAATCAACTTAGACGCTCAAAGCTACTATAGCCCCCCCCCCACCCCGTTTAGAAAAAATAAGTCCAAACAATGGAAGAACAAAGAGAAGTCATCGATTTATGGGGTCAGCAATCTGTCCTTGGTTCACATAGCAAGCACTCTTGTTTACAGGTTTCCTCAGGCTTGCAAGTAACAGTGATTAAGTTTACTTATGAGGCATCCTTGGTTTCATTACCAGAAATACATAATAATAATAATAATAAAATAGAAATTTGTTAAGAAAGAGAAATCCCCGATTTATGAGGCCGACAAACGTGTGTGTATGTGCAAGGTTTAAACAATCATTCCGATGAAAACACACTTTGGTCCTTCTGAGAATGGGGAAGTGCAAGTAACGGAAGGGAGATATCGGCCCATGGGCTTAAGATTACAATATGTGTCACTTAAAAAAAAGTGACACATTTTAATACATAATGCATGACCAACATTCAATGTTGGACACGGTGATCTGTGATTACATCACGACTTTGTCGTCACGTGGTCATTGTGTAAATCATCATCAGATCGTCGACAGTGCATAATGAAGAGCTCCAGTGATATTGAACCTACATGTTATTTAAGAAGTCTAAATACTTTTTTAAAGGCTGTAAGGCCACATAAAAAATGTTGATCGTCCCAGCCCGACCCCACGAAACCCCCAACCCAATTTTTCTTTTTTCTTTTTTCATAAAAAAAGGTCTTTTCAATGATCTTTTCAGTCGAATTTGGCTCCCAGATTTGTCAGCTGATATTTTTTCAAAACTCCATAGGTTGGAAATAGATGTTTGAAGAAAGGTTATTTATGTTGGCAAAAACAAGAACAATTCTTCAAATATTTACTTAGGCTAAACTGCTTTTTAGTTTTTTTTTAAATGTTTAAAGAAAATGTCATCTAGGAGTTAAATGGGTTTGACAAAACAATTAAAAACATCAAAATCACACAAACCCTCTGTTTTATATTGATTGTGCTGATTTCTTTATTCTTTATTTCATATTTTGCCATATCAAAAAAAAACGCCTTCCCACCCCACTTCCAACCAAAAAAGGACGATCAACAATTTGTTTTTGTATGTGGCCTAATTACCCTTCAATTTAACATGACCTCAACTAGCGGGACCGCACACACAGGGCGGGTATGTGTGGGCTTGTGTGAGTGTCCATGTTATTGGAACTTCTCTCTGAAATATACATTAACGTCTCGAAATTTGCACGGGAGAAGGGTGTTGACTTAAAAGGGTGTCCCAAAAAAATATATAAAAAAGATGTGAGAAAAACATGGATTTTACGAGCCTTTTTCAACTGTTGTTCGTGGCTGCGGTTACTGCATTCATTGTAAACAGATGCCACTGTACGCAGATTTTTGGGGGCCACTGTTAAGGGCTTTCGCGGTTTTGCTGTTAGTCTATAGGAAGAGGAAAATTATGGCCCCTTCCACCCATATTGAACCATCAGAAATACTTCACAAATGCCGAAACGAGCAACATGATAAGAGTATATGCTCAGCCCGAGAGATACCAAACAAAAATTGGTCTCCGAAAATAAAGCCTTTTCAAACGTATTTGGCAACATGTGTTAGGAATAGTGTGTTCAGATATTGTTTCTTGTACTCCCGCACCACAGCTTCTCCATGCAAACCGCTGTCGTGCTCAAAGACGTGTTCAAACGGCTACGCAGTTGGAGATGACGGTTGCTTCGGGTGTCAATGCAAAGCTGGTAAGTACAAACTTTCTGGTGGAGATTATACAAAAAAAGGAGACGAGTCGAAAATATGGTTATGAGCGATGTTGCTGCAGATTGTTTGTGTTCCCTTACCCTGCCTTCATATGCCCCACTAAAAACGTCCGGGTCAGAAGTGACCCAGATCCGGATTCTGTGGGGCCTGACCCATTTCAGGGTCAGTATGACCCATTTCAGGGTCAGTATGACCCATTTCAGGGTCAGTATGACCCATTTCAGGGTCAATATGAACCATTTCAGGGTCAGTATGACCCATTTCAGGGTCAGTATGACCCATTTCAGGGTCAGTATGACCCATTTCAGGGTCTATATGACCCATTTCAGGGTCAGTATGACCTATTTCAGGGTCAATATGAACCATTTCAGGGTCAGTATGACCCATTTCAGGGTCAGTATGACCTCAGGGTCAGTATGACCCATTTCAGGGTCAGTATGACCCATTTCAGGGTCAGTATGACCCATTTCAGGGTCAATATGAACCATTTCTGGGTCAGCATAACCCGGAATATGTGTCAAAATAACCCAAGAATGTTTTAAAATAATGCAGAATCCGAGTTAAAATCCCATTTATTTTAACCACTTTCCGGGTCAGCCTGACCCGGAGTGAGTCAGGCCCCTGGGACCCGGAATCAAAGTCAATTCAATATTTTTGTATTTTTTTGAATTGCCAGGTTGACCAAGTTGTTCAAAACTTTCAAACCATGCAGGGGAAGTTATATTGACCTCATAAACACACCATGTGCCGTTCCAACACTTTCAAAAACAACCAACCACTTCCACACAATCTTGAAATTGTGGAAATGTTTTGAGCCTCGTTAAATGCATTAACAAGTCTTTCTTGAATTATCTGATTTATGTGTTTGTCCTTTCTTCATGCAGGTCCGTGTGACAGTTATCCATGCCAAAACAATGGATACTGCGTTGCAGAAAGCAGTGATGCGTATCAATGTTTCTGTATCGCTGGTTTCACTGGAGCAAATTGTGAAAATGGTATAAAAAGTTTTACATATTCTTAAAGGACTTGAAAGAAAAAGAAGGTTCGTCCCTATCAAGAAATTAATTTTAAACCCTGCGTGGAGCGATGGCAATTTTGACCCAGTGAAATTTTATGTGTATCAACTATTCATCGTTTTCATTTTATTGGAGCTATCTACGTCAGTTAAGGACCCAAGCCTGTTAATGCTAGATCATTAATATATAAAAAATCGTAATCGTTCCTAAAGAAATATGCTGAAAGTCTTAAATGGGGACTATATATCGATGATAATACTATTTGGCAAATTTTCCCTACCTTTTTTTCTCAAGGGACGGATTGTGAATCGTTAGTACGTGAATTTCCGTTATGCATTTTGCAAGCATATACATGTAACATGCAAGCCATATGGAGTACACAATGTTACGGAAACGGTCATAGGTTACAATGTGTGTGTGTGTGTTTGTTTTAAAGATGTATGAGCTTGTTTGCACATTAACACATGACTTTAACAAAGCGATCCGGTTCCTTTGACGGTCCGAACACGTCCTCTTGAAAATCTAAACTGTCCTGCAAGTTTGTCTTCCCGGTAAGAAGTCAATCCCGTAAATCGAGAACTTTTCTTTGTTCTCCCATTGTTTGGACTTGGGCATGTTTCGCGACGTCTTCATTGGTGTTGTACACGAAAGCGAAGCGAGGACGTCCTCGCTATGTCAAACACCCGGACCCCTTTTGTTAAAGTCCTCGGTTTCAACGGATAGACACGCTCACACAAACACACTGACAAACAAACTTTTGTGTTGTTTTCCAAGTTTAACAAAATAGGGGGCAATGGAAATACGACTAGAACGAAATTGTTTGCCTGTTTGTTTCATTAATTATGCCCCTTTTTCGTTGATACAGATGTGACTCCTCCAGAAATCGAGTGTCCAAAAAGCATGGATTACGAAACGGAAAAAGGATCCGATTTTGCTACGGTCACTTACGAACTTCCTGTGGTCACAGATAACGATAAAACTCGAGTCCCGCGGGTCGAGTGTGCACCAAACACTGACACGTTGGGGATAGGTAGCAATACAATAGAATGCAAGGCTACGGATGACGGCGGAAATGAAGCTACTTGTACATATATAATCAAAGTCATAGGTAAGAATGTTGATGTTGATGTAGTAGTTGAAGTAAACTAAGTCAGAAGTAAGGCCGTATCCGAATTGGCGCCTACAGCTACGGCTACAGCTGTTGCTAAGGCTGTTGCTAAGGACGTCCTATACCTGAATGCATGATGACGCGGAAATCTAGCCGTAGCCGTAGCTGTAGCTACTAATTCGGACACGGTCTTAGACTGTGCTTTCATAACGTGAGGAAAACGGGGCAGATCTTCCAAAAAAAACTTAGCTCTTGGAATTGTCACACGAGGGAATTTCCAAACAACTCTTCCGTAGATTTAAGATGATAGTAAAACATACAATTAAGTAATTAAACAATACAACAATTTAACCGAAGTACTTCGTGTTTTCATCTATGTTTGTGGGCAATTTTGAATAAGTTATTAGTAGTAGGTAAGAGTTTTAGAAATATCAGGGGTATTTGTGTCGGTTTACAAAAGGACTATTATTATTTTACGATAAGTTATACAAAACGGTTGTATGATTTGTTGTAATAATAAAAATGAACACATAGTGTTTCAGGTCCCGTTATTATGTGGACCTCCTTTGTATGTAGCGTTAAAACATCATTATGGAGCAGGGTTCAACCTATTGTCCCTTTTCTAAAGAACTTCCTTGTTGGGTCCATTGTTCCTATTGAGATTGCCTTGTGGGGTCCATTGTTCTGTTGTTGTCAGAACCCCACAAGGGCCCTTCCGTAGGCCCATCCATTACATATGGCAGTTACAGGTACTTCCATTGTAGTTTTATTTTTCCCTTTTCTAAAGAAATCATCTTTGGGGTACCGTACCACTGTATAACAAAGAATTCCTTGTGGGGTAGCACTGTTCTATTGTATAAAGTACCGGTACCCTGTAAGTTGGTGCTTGTACGGGCATGTTTGTGAATCCTGTAAATCAAGGAATGCTCTTTGTTCTCAAATTGTTTGGACTTAGCTTTTTTTAGCGACGTCTGTGCGGCCCCTAAATGTAGCCCGAGCCCTAAATGTGGCCCGGACCTAAATGTAGCCCCAAACCTGTAGCTAAATGTCGCCCGGACCTAAATGTAGCCCCAAACCTGTACCTAAATGTCGCCCCGACCTAAATGTAGCCCCAAACATGTACCTAAATGTCGCCCCGACCTAGCTCATCATTGTAATGATAGCTACAATGAATGTTAAGGCGAGTTGTTTGACTCGTTTCAAACAAAAACATGTAAAACTAGACTTAAATTTTTGTTAAACAAAAACAAGGTGTTCGGCATGACGCTCAAGTTTTGGATGTGGAACACATCCCATCCCAACTTTATTATATTAACGTCTCGGTGCTGTGGACCCGTGATATGGCCATATTCCTGTACGCATTGCATTGTGCACTGCGCCGTGGTTGATCGGTGGTATGGCTATTTTCCTGTACCTATTATTGCATTGTGCACTGAGCACTGCGCCGTGGTTGATCCGGGATGCAACACTCTGTGCATGCACTGCGTCGTGGTTGATCCGGGATATGGCTATTTTCCTGTACCTATACTGCAATGTGCACTGAGCGCTGAGCACAGCGCCGTGGTTGATCCGGGATATGGCCATATTCCTGTACTGATTGCTTGTGCACAGTGTATGGGGACTCCGCGTCTAAGAATATGACCATGTAGCGGGTTCAACTGGCTCAATAGGCTGCGTACAAAATAGCCACATCGGAAATCACCCATATCCTGGGACAACACGGCAATTTTATGGAGGGTTTCGGATATTTTGGAAATATGACTAAATAAGAGATGTGGGTTGTTTTTTGGGGGGTGGGAATGAAAAAACGAAAAGTTGTTTTTGAGGTTTTTAGGTTCCTAACATCTTTTTTACGAACTTAAAAAAATAAAATAATAATTAACGGAAGTAAAGGTCATAGGGGGTCACACTTTGTGTACGATTTTAAAAAACTCCTGAGGGTCTTTCACATGGTCCGAATATCTTGTGTGTAGCAATTATGGTTCTCCAGATATGATTGTTCTAAATATTAAACATTGATTTAATGTTATGACGTCATCGATGACGTCATCATCCCGAAAACCTTTGCGGTTTCATCGACATACGAGGTACATGGTTAGCTTAAAGTCCCAACCTTTTTTGGTTCACGAGATATGATTTTTGCACACACAGTTAATGTTAATACACCTGAACGGTGGTCAGCATCAATTCAAATCCGACAGAATAGAAATCATACCATGATCAAATTAATAATCTTTTTGTGTAAGTTAAAAAAAAAAAACACTTGGCAAGTTTACGCATGAAACATATCAACATAATTAAGACGAAATTACTACATATACCGGAAAGAGTCATGAAACCGCAGCATCCAGAGTGTTCAAAGTGTTTTTTGGGGGGTGGGGGTAGGGGGTTCGGTAGCTGTGTCGAACAGTGGAAACAACGCAATCGGCTTGTTCCTCAGTAACAGTTTGAAGTAAATCTTACCTCCATGCTAGACTGAACATCCACAGACTTCCTACGACGAATATCTAGTAATAGGTTCATGTTTGTGGCTAAGAAAAAATAATTATAAGAACGCAAACTTTTACAGCCCGTTCCCCCCACCCAATTTTTTTTTAAATAATAATAATACAAAATAAATCAAATCAAATCACACTTTTACTCTATGTACAACTTTGCGTCTACATTGGTCGTGGCGACATTTAGGTACATGTGTGGGGCTACATTTAGGTCGGGCGACATTTAGGGCTCGGGCTACATTTAGGTGCCGCACAGACGTCCCCAATGGTTTTGTACAGGAAAGCGAAGCGAGAACGTCCTCGCTCTGTCAAACACCAGGATCCCATTTGTTAAAGTCCTCAGTTTCAACGGGTAGAAACGCTCACAAACACACCCACGTATGTTAGCAAGTGGTGTAAACCGAGGACACCCCTCTGTTCTCAACTTGTTTGAACTTAACTTTGGGTGGGGTTTTGTTTGCGACGTCCCCATTGGTTTTGTACGCGAAAGCAAAGTGAGGACTATCCCGGTATGTAATTTGTCCGGATCCCCTTTGTTGAAGTCCTCGGTTTGAATGCGTAGACGTGTTCACACATAAGCCCAGGTTTCTAAATGGTGTAGGCCGAGGACAACAATAGTTCTTCAATTGATTTGACTTTTTGCGATGTCCCTATTGGTTTTGTACACGAACAGCAAAGCGAAAACGTCCTCGGCATGTCATTTTCCCGGATGCCTTTTGTTAAAGTCCTCAGTTTGAATGCGTAAATATGCCCCTTGCACATGCGTAGATATACGCCCTATGCACACATGGCACAATACGGGTTAAATAGACACCGTAAAGGAAGAACGCCATTGTTAGCAGTAATTTTAAATCAGGCCATGGACGATCGCTTCAAGATAATGACGGCCATGGAACCGTAGTCTATTGTTCAGACAAAAACAGCCTTTTGGAAAAGTTTACTTTAACAGCCAATGATTGCGCAGGCATTTCAGTGGAATGTTTATACACGATCAACATAGAAGAAATCTTATTAAGAATGACAAACTAGAATAGCAATTTGGAAACAGCACCTTATGTGTTAAATAGACATAAATAACATTGGATTAGTATACTTTATCGAGACAACAATTCAATCTCCTTTCGGTCAGCACCATGACCGAAACAGTTAACTATTGACCGAAACTCTTCAACAATGACCGACAAAACTTGTACAATACAGTTTGCATTTATTCTATTGATAACGTTGGTTGTGATGAGAGGAATTTGTTATTTTCTGCAAACTGTAAATTTTGCTCAAATTTCGCCAGTGGAAAAAAAAAACAAGTTTTATCAGCTACTACATAAAAAATTATTTTCCTCCTGAGAAGAACAAAGCACACTGTTCGGCAAATTTACTTATGTTTGTATTTCTATATTTTAAATCTTGAGACATACCAATGCAGACGAATGCTCTTACACAATAACTGTAATAGGTAACTTATTTAGCATTACAAAGCTAGCAGAGAAATTTGGCAACAGCCATTATAAAGTATCAGATAGGGTTTTATTTTCTCCAAACTGTAAAATTATCCTCAAACTTCGCCAGTGGACAACAACAAAGTTTTATTAGCTACTACATATTTTCTCCTCAGAAGAACGATGCACAATGTTCGGCAACTTTACTTTTGTTTGTATTTCTATATTTTAAATCTTGAGACATACAATATAAACTTTCTCTTATTGCACCGCCGTCTACTCATTTTCTTAAGCCTTAAAGATTACTCACAGACGGCAACCCATTAACTTTATATCAACAACAATTTTATCAACGCAACTTAAATTCTATGCGGCAAGCAAACAAAGGTTTCTTTGTTGAACAAGGGACAACACAACAGCTACCAAGACTCTCAACTCCTTCATTATACAATTCCTTTTTTCTACAGATGAGGAAAAACCGACTTTGACATGTCCAGTAGATATGGCCTTAGAGACAGACGAAGGAATAGCTACTTCTTCTCAAGAAATACAGAAAGCAACAGCTACAGATAATGACGGCGCAGAACCCACAGTTGATTGTACAGAGAAATCTTTGGTACTTGGTCAAAACCAAATTACCTGCACAGCCACTGATGGCGCAACCAATTCAGACGAATGCTCTTACACAATAACTGTAATAGGTAACTTATTTAGCAATACAAAGCTAGCAGAGAAATTGGCAACAGCCATTATTAAGTATCAAATAGGGTTTTATTTTCTCCAAACTGTAAAATTATGCTCAAACTTCGCCAGTGAACAACAACAAAACAGTTTTATCAGCTACTACATATTTTCTCCTCAGAAGAACGAAGCACACTGTTCGGCATCTTTACTTTTGTTTGTATTTCTATATTTTAAATCTTGAGACATACAATATAAACTTTCTCTAATTTCTCTGCCGTCTGCTCATTTTCTTAAGCCTTAATACTCACAGACGGCAACCCATTAACTTTATATCAACAACAATTTTATCAACGCAACTTAAATTCTTGCGGCAAGCAAACAAAGGTTTCTTTGTTGAACAAGGGACAACACAACAGCTACCAAGACTCTCAACTCCTTCATTATACGATACCTTTTTCTACAGATAAGGAAAAACCGACTTTGACATGTCCAGTAGATATGACCGTAGAGACAGACGAAGGAGTGGCTACTTCTTCTCAAGAAATACAGAAAGCAACAGCTACAGATAATGACGGCGCAGAACCCACAGTGGATTGTACAGAGAAATCTTTGGTACTTGGTCAAAACCAAATTACCTGCACAGCCACTGATGGCGCAGCCAATGCAGACGAATGCTCTTACACAATAACTGTAACAGGTAACTTATTTAGCAATACAAAGCTAGCAGAGAAATTGGCAACAGCCGTTGTTAAGTATCAAATAGGGTTTTATTTTCTCCAAACTGTAAAATTATGCTCAAACTTCGCCAGTGAACAACAACAACAAAGTTTTATCAGCTACTACATATTTTATCCTCAGAAGAACAAAGCACACTGTTCGGCAACTTTACTTTTGTTTGTATTTCTATATTTTAAATCTTGACACATACAATATAAACTTTCTCTAATTTCTCTGCCGTCTGCTCATTTTCTTAAGCCTTAAAGATTACTCACAGACGGCAACCCATTATCTTTATATCAACAACAATTTTATCAACGCAACTTAAATTCTTGCGGCAAGCAAACAAAGGTTTCTTTTTAATAGATGTTAAATTTGCATCGGGGATAAAGAATATTGTTATTTGGTTTTACCCGTACACCGATGTGTGTAAAGCACTGTATACTCAGTACTTTCCCGAGTCCTGTGAAACAAATCACAGGCATATTACTCGGGTGGGATTCGAACCCACGACCTTTGCCAATCTAGAGCAGATGTCTTACCAACTAGACCACCGAGATTGCCCGGTAGCTAGAGGCAGTTCGAATCCTATATTTTAGTGGCTATTTAATAGATGTTAAATTTGCATCGGGGATAAAGAATATTGTTATTTGGTTTTACCCGTACACCGATGTGTGTAAAGCACTGTATACTCCGTACTTTCCCGAGTTCGAATCCTATATTTTAGCAGCGGGGACCGCGACAATTTAAGACGAGTTGGTAAGACATCTGCTCTAGATTGGCAAAGGTCGTGGGTTCGAATCCCACCCGAGTAATATGCCTGTGATTTATTTTCACAGGACTCGGGAAAGTACTGAGTATACAGTGCTTTCACACATCGGTGTACGGGTAAAACCAAATAACAATATTCTTTATCCCCGATGCAAATTTAACATCTATTAAATTGTCGCGGTCCCCGCTGCTAAAAAATAGGATTCGAACTACCTCTAGCTACCGGGCAATCTCGGTGGTCTAGTTGGTAAGAAACTAACTCTAGATTGGCAAAGGTCGTGGGTTCGAATCCCACCCGAGTAATATGCCTATTATTTATTTTCACAGGACTCGGGAAAGTACTGAGTATACAGTGCTTCACACACATCGGTGTACGGTTAAAACCAAATAACAATAAAGGTTTCTTTGTTGAACAAGGGACAACACAACAGGTACCAAGACTCTCAACTCCTTCATTATACGATACCTTTTTTTCTACAGATAAGGAAAAGCCAACTTTGACATGTCCAGTAGATATGACCGTAGAGACAGACGAAGGAGTGGCTACTTCTTCTCAAGAAATACAGAAAGCAACGGCTACAGATAATGACGGCGCAGAACCCACAGTTGATTGTACAGAGAAATCTTTGGTACTTGGTCAAAACCAAATTACCTGCACAGCCACTGATGGCGCAGCCAATGCAGACGAATGCACTTACACAATAACTGTAACAGGTAACTTATTTAGCATTACAAAGCTAGCAGAGAAATTTGGCAACAGCCATTATTAAGTATCAAATAGGATTTTATTTTCTCCAAACTGTAAAATTTTGCTCAAACTTCGCTAGTGAACAACAACAAAACAGTTTTATCAGCTACTACATATTTTCTCCTCAGAAGAACGAAGCACACTGTTTGGCAACTTTACTTTTGTTTGTATTTCTATATTTTAAATCTTGAGACATACAATATAAACTTTCTCTAATTGCAACGCCGTCTGCTCATTTTCTTAAGCCTTAATACTCACAGACGGCAATCCAATCACTTTATATCAACAACAATTTTATCAACGCAACTTAAATTCTATGCGGCAAGCAAACAAAGGTTTCTTTGTTGAACAAGGGACAACACAACAGGTACCAAGACTCTCAACTCCTTCATTATACAATTCCTTTTTTTCTACAGATAAGGAAAAACCGACTTTGACATGTCCAGTAGATATGACCGTAGAGACAGACGTAGGAGTGGCTACTTCTTCTCAAGAAATACAGAAAGCAACAGCTACAGATAATGACGGCGCAGAACCCACAGTTGATTGTACAGAGAAATCTTTAGTACTTGGTCAAAACCAAATTACCTGCACAGCCACTGATGGCGCAACCAATTCAGACGAATGCTCTTACACAATAACTGTAATAGGTAACTTATTTAGCATTACAAAGCTAGCAGAGAAATTTGGCAACAGCCATTATTAAGTATCAAATAGGGTTTTATTTTCTCCAAACTGTAAAATTTTGCTCAAACTTCGCCAGTGAACAACAACAAAACAGTTTTATCAGCTACTACATATTTTATCCTCAGAAGAACGAAGCACACTGTTCGGCATCTTTACTTTTGTTTGTATTTCTATATTTTAAATCTTGAGACATACAATATAAACTTTCTCTAATTGCAACGCCGTCTGCTCATTTTCTTAAGCCTTAATACTCACAGACGGCAACCCATTAACTTTATATCAACAACAATTTTATCAACGCAACTTAAATTCTATGCGGCAAGCAAACAAAGGTTTCTTTGTTGAACAAGGGACAACACAACAGCTACCAAGACTCTCAACTCCTTCATTATACGATACCTTTTTCTACAGATAAGGAAAAACCGACTTTGACATGTCCAGTAGATATGACCGTAGAGACAGACGAAGGAGTGGCTACTTCTTCTCAAGAAATACAGAAAGCAACAGCTACAGATAATGACGGCGCAGAACCCACAGTGGATTGTACAGAGAAATCTTTGGTACTTGGTCAAAACCAAATTACCTGCACAGCCACTGATGGCGCAGCCAATGCAGACGAATGCTCTTACACAATAACTGTAACAGGTAACTTATTTAGCAATACAAAGCTAGCAGAGAAATTGGCAACAGCCATTGTTAAGTATCAAATAGGGTTTTATTTTCTCCAAACTGTAAAATTATGCTCAAACTTCGCCAGTGAACAACAACAAAACAGTTTTATCAGCTACTACATATTTTCTCCTCAGAAGAACGAAGCACACTGTTCGGCATCTTTACTTTTGTTTGTATTTCTATATTTTAAATCTTGAGACATACAATATAAACTTTCTCTAATTGCAACGCCGTCTGCTCATTTTCTTAAGCCTTAATACTCACAGACGGCAACCCATTAACTTTATATCAACAACAATTTTATCAACGCAACTTAAATTCTTGCGGCAAGCAAACAAAGGTTTCTTTGTTGAACAAGGGACAACACAACAGCTACCAAGACTCTCAACTCCTTCATTATACGATACCTTTTTCTACAGATAAGGAAAAACCGACTTTGACATGTCCAGTAGATATGACCGTAGAGACAGACGAAGGAGTGGCTACTTCTTCTCAAGAAATACAGAAAGCAACAGCTACAGATAATGACGGCGCAGAACCCACAGTGGATTGTACAGAGAAATCTTTGGTACTTGGTCAAAACCAAATTACCTGCACAGCCACTGATGGCGCAGCCAATGCAGACGAATGCTCTTACACAATAACTGTAACAGGTAACTTATTTAGCAATACAAAGCTAGCAGAGAAATTGGCAACAGCCATTGTTAAGTATCAAATAGGGTTTTATTTTCTCCAAACTGTAAAATTATGCTCAAACTTCGCCAGTGAACAACAACAAAACAGTTTTATCAGCTACTACATATTTTCTCCTCAGAAGAACGAAGCACACTGTTCGGCATCTTTACTTTTGTTTGTATTTCTATATTTTAAATCTTGAGACATACAATATAAACTTTCTCTAATTTCTCTGCCGTCTGCTCATTTTCTTAAGCCTTAATACTCACAGACGGCAACCCATTAACTTTATATCAACAACAATTTTATCAACGCAACTTAAATTCTTGCGGCAAGCAAACAAAGGTTTCTTTGTTGAACAAGGGACAACACAACAGCTACCAAGACTCTCAACTCCTTCATTATACGATACCTTTTTCTACAGATAAGGAAAAACCGACTTTGACATGTCCAGTAGATATGACCGTAGAGACAGACGAAGGAGTGGCTACTTCTTCTCAAGAAATACAGAAAGCAACAGCTACAGATAATGACGGCGCAGAACCCACAGTGGATTGTACAGAGAAATCTTTGGTACTTGGTCAAAACCAAATTACCTGCACAGCCACTGATGGCGCAGCCAATGCAGACGAATGCTCTTACACAATAACTGTAACAGGTAACTTATTTAGCAATACAAAGCTAGCAGAGAAATTGGCAACAGCCATTGTTAAGTATCAAATAGGGTTTTATTTTCTCCAAACTGTAAAATTATGCTCAAACTTCGCCAGTGAACAACAACAACAAAGTTTTATCAGCTACTACATATTTTCTCCTCAGAAGAACAAAGCACACTGTTCGGCAACTTTACTTTTGTTTGTATTTCTATATTTTAAATCTTGACACATACAATATAAACTTTCTCTAATTTCTCCGCCGTCTGCTCATTTTCTTAAGCCTTAAAGATTACTCACAGACGGCAACCCATTATCTTTATATCAACAACAATTTTATCAACGCAACTTAAATTCTTGCGGCAAGCAAACAAAGGTTTCTTTTTAATAGATGTTAAATTTGCATCGGGGATAAAGAATATTGTTATTTGGTTTTACCCGTACACCGATGTGTGTAAAGCACTGTATACTCAGTACTTTCCCGAGTCCTGTGAAACAAATCACAGGCATATTACTCGGGTGGGATTCGAACCCACGACCTTTGCCAATCTAGAGCAGATGTCTTACCAACTAGACCACCGAGATTGCCCGGTAGCTAGAGGCAGTTCGAATCCTATATTTTAGTGGCTATTTAATAGATGTTAAATTTGCATCGGGGATAAAGAATATTGTTATTTGGTTTTACCCGTACACCGACGTGTGTAAAGCACTGTATACTCCGTACTTTCCCGAGTTCGAATCCTATATTTTAGCAGCGGGGACCGCGACAATTTAAGACGAGTTGGTAAGACATCTGCTCTAGATTGGCAAAGGTCGTGGGTTCGAATCCCACCCGAGTAATATGCCTGTGATTTATTTTCACAGGACTCGGGAAAGTACTGAGTATACAGTGCTTTCACACATCGGTGTACGGGTAAAACCAAATAACAATATTCTTTATCCCCGATGCAAATTTAACATCTATTAAATTGTCGCGGTCCCCGCTGCTAAAAAATAGGATTCGAACTACCTCTAGCTACCGGGCAATCTCGGTGGTCTAGTTGGTAAGACATCTACTCTAGATTGGCAAAGGTCGTGGGTTCGAATCCCACCCGAGTAATATGCCTATTATTTATTTTCACAGGACTCGGGAAAGTACTGAGTATACAGTGCTTCACACACATCGGTGTACGGTTAAAACCAAATAACAATAAAGGTTTCTTTGTTGAACAAGGGACAACACAACAGGTACCAAGACTCTTAACTCCTTCATTATACGATACCTTTTTTCTACAGATAAGGAAAAGCCAACTTTGACATGTCCAGTAGATATGACCGTAGAGACAGACGAAGGAGTGGCTACTTCTTCTCAAGAAATACAGAAAGCAACAGCTACAGATAATGACGGCGCAGAACCCACAGTTGATTGTACAGAGAAATCTTTGGTACTTGGTCAAAACCAAATTACCTGCACAGCCACTGATGGCGCAACCAATTCAGACGAATGCTCTTACACAATAACTGTAATAGGTAACTTATTTAGCATTACAAAGCTAGCAGAGAAATTTGGCAACAGCCATTATTAAGTATCAAATAGGGTTTTATTTTCTCCAAACTGTAAAATTTTGCTCAAACTTCGCCAGTGAACAACAACAAAACAGTTTTATCAGCTACTACATATTTTCTCCTCAGAAGAACGAAGCACACTGTTCGGCATCTTTACTTTTGTTTGTATTTCTATATTTTAAATCTTGAGACATACAATATAAACTTTCTCTAATTGCAACGCCGTCTGCTCATTTTCTTAAGCCTTAATACTCACAGACGGCAACCCATTAACTTTATATCAACAACAATTTTATCAACGCAACTTAAATTCTTGCGGCAAGCAAACAAAGGTTTCTTTGTTGAACAAGGGACAACACAACAGCTACCAAGACTCTCAACTCCTTCATTATACGATACCTTTTTCTACAGATAAGGAAAAACCGACTTTGACATGTCCAGTAGATATGACCGTAGAGACAGACGAAGGAGTGGCTACTTCTTCTCAAGAAATACAGAAAGCAACAGCTACAGATAATGACGGCGCAGAACCCACAGTGGATTGTACAGAGAAATCTTTGGTACTTGGTCAAAACCAAATTACCTGCACAGCCACTGATGGCGCAGCCAATGCAGACGAATGCTCTTACACAATAACTGTAACAGGTAACTTATTTAGCAATACAAAGCTAGCAGAGAAATTGGCAACAGCCATTGTTAAGTATCAAATAGGGTTTTATTTTCTCCAAACTGTAAAATTATGCTCAAACTTCGCCAGTGAACAACAACAACAAAGTTTTATCAGCTACTACATATTTTATCCTCAGAAGAACAAAGCACACTGTTCGGCAACTTTACTTTTGTTTGTATTTCTATATTTTAAATCTTGAGACATACAATATAAACTTTCTCTAATTTCTCCGCCGTCTGCTCATTTTCTTAAGCCTTAAAGATTACTCACAGACGGCAACCCATTAACTTTATATCAACAACAATTTCATCAACGCAACTTAAATTCTTGCGGCAAGCAAACAAAGGTTTCTTTTTAATAGATGTTAAATTTGCATCGGGGATAAAGAATATTGTTATTTGGTTTTACCCGTACACCGATGTGTGTAAAGCACTGTATACTCAGTACTTTCCCGAGTCCTGTGAAAAAAATCCCAGGCATATTACTCGTGTGGGATTCGAACCCACGACCTTTGCCAATCTAGAGCAGATGTCTTACCAACTAGACCACCGAGATAGCCCGGTAACTAGAGGCAGTTCGAATCCTATATTTTAGCAGCGGGGATAAAGAATATTGTTATTTGGTTTTACCCGTACACCGATTTATGTAAAGCACTGTATACTCCGTACTTTCCCGAGTCCTGTGAAAAAATCACAGGCATATTACTCGGGTGGGATTCGAACCCACGACCTTTGCCAATCTAGAGCAGATGTCTTACCAACTAGACCACCGAGGTTGCCCAGTAGCTAGAGGCAGTTCGAATCCTATATTTTAGCAGCGGGGACCGCGACAATTTAATAGATGTTAAATTTGCATCGGGGATAAAGAATATTGTTATTTGGTTTTACCCGTACACTGATGTGTGTAAAGCACTGTATACTCCGTACTTTCCCGAGTTCGTATCCTATATTTTAGCAGCGGGGACCGCGACAATTTAAGACGAGTTGGTAAGACATCTGCTCTAGATTGGCAAAGGTCGTGGGTTCGAATCCCACCCGAGTAATATGCCTGTGATTTATTTTCACAGGACTCGGGAAAGTACTGAGTATACAGTGCTTTCACACATCGGTGTACGGGTAAAACCAAATAACAATATTCTTTTTCCCCGATGCAAATTTAACATCTATTAAATTGTCGCGGTCCCCGCTGCTAAAATATAGGATTCGAACTACCTCTAGCTACCGGGCAATCTCGGTGGTCTAGTTGGTAAGACATCTACTCTAGATTGGCAAAGGTCGTGGGTTCGAATCCCACCCGAGTAATATGCCTATGATTTTTTTTCACAGGACTCGGGAAAGTACTGAGTATACAGTGCTTTACATAGTCTGGTTCCCAGACCCAAAAATCTCCGACTAGGCTCTGTCGAATTTAGGGTCCGGTATCACCCAAAATCACGTGACCAAAAAGGAGGAATTCCTCCTTTTTCGAAGTTATCCGAAATGTTCCGAACGTGTTGTCGTCAACATTCGGACAGTATCGTTGATGGTCGGACATTTCCGGGTATTTATGGTTGCATTGTAAACAGAATCCATGGAATCATAATGTCAGTCCTGTCGGCCGTAGATCCAGGAGTTTTTGAGTTTACGCTCAAGTCAAAGCTGGCCTTGGCCAATATCAATACCAGGCGTAATGCCAGCTATTGTTATTTAAAGCCAATGCAGGCGTTGTGCCTAAAAAAAGCAATTACAGAGGATACTCTCGCAGTTTTGATACACGTAGTAAGTAGGGAACCGCACACAATCAATGCCAAACGTTTTCTTACGCAGCATCTGATTGGTTAGGAATCAGCGTACAGTTAGTTTGATGCACAGTCTGACCAATCACGTTTGGGCTTTCATTTTACAAGCGAGTCATACCGGACATTTCGATTCTGAACGGTTACGCTGACGAAGACAAATTCTGTAAGTGTTCTTGACTGTTTCGAGTTTCCTTAGAAAAAACGAATATAGTAAAATACTAGATGAATAGCGTATAAGGAAAATTATTCTGCCCAATGTCGTTAACTATTAAAAAAATGACTTTTACAGAGACCCTTATTTCTGCACAAAATCCGTAATGTTCTTGGTCTCATATTTCTTTATTTGTAGCACAGAAAATTGTTTCATAGATTTTTTAGGTATAATGCAAAATTATTGTTTAGCTGTGTGAATTTTTTTTTCGTTACATAGTTTAATTTTCCGAAATGAATTTTTGAAAAAGTGGTCTCCAAGCTTATGCATACGCTACAAAATGAAAGGGCAGGAAGCTCTTTTCGGACCCCTGCGCACTGACTGAATAGCTTCCGATCAGGTGCAGACATGGTTTCCCTGGAGATGACCCCCGACCCTGACAAGTTGCGTCATGCTCTATTTTTATTCGTGGGTGATACCTGACCTAAGATTTTTAACAAGAGACGTCAAGGAATCTTTGGTCAGGGAACCAGACTATGCTTTACACACATCGGTGTACGGGTAAAACCAAATAACAATAAAGGTTTCTTTGTTGAACAAGGGACAACACAACAGGTACCAAGACTCTTAACTCCTCCATTATACAATACCTTTTTTTCTACAGATGATGAAAAACCGACTTTGACATGTCCAGTTGATATGACCGTAGAGACAGACGAAGGAGTGGCTACTTCTTCTCAAGAAATACAGAAAGCAACAGCTACAGATAATGACGGCGCAGAACCCACAGTTGATTGTACAGAGAAATCTTTGGTACTTGGTCAAAACCAAATTACCTGCACAGCCACTGATGGCGCAGCCAATGCAGACGAATGCTCTTACACAATAACTGTAATAGGTAACTTATTTAGCATTACAAAGCTAGCAAAGCAATTTGACAACAGCCATTATTAAGTGTTAAATAGGGTTTTATTTTCTCCAAACTGTTACATTTTGTTCAAATTTGGCCAGTGAAAAAAAATCAGCTACCGGTACTACATATTTTCCTCCTGAGAAGAACAAAGCACACTGTTCGGCAACTTTACTTATTTGTGTAATAAACATTGATACCTCACCATGCAATGCCTCAACTTCCATATGCAGTTTTGTCTGTGCGAAAAAGCACCTTGCAGCTTTGATAGCCAATGACCCCAGCAATGCACATCCACCAAAAATTGATACAATTCGGGAATTATCAAGGAATGCCGAAGTCCACCGCCCTTGGAACCAGTGCCCTTTAAAGTAACCCACCAAAACAATACTCGCGGCTGCATCAGTATAAAGCGAGATTGTGTCATTGTGATCCCAATTCCGCCGGCGAAACGGTGAAACACCATTGAAATGGATGAGAAATTCCAACCAGGTTAACAAATCAAGCTTGGCCCGGCGGAAATCTGAACCTTTGATAGGGTCTGTGAACCCCTTTGGTAAGGCCAATCAAACGCCTGGCAAACGCTCGCCCTGATGCAATTTGCCCGGCAAACAAAATGGAGGGGTCCAATTAAAGATTGGATTTGCCGCAGCGTTTCTTTCTTTTTACTTGATGTGTTCTGAATCATATTACACGGAGACTGCACATTGTCAGCTGGTACACGAACATGTTGTTCCAGTGAAACCAGAACAAGTATGGATTGACTTAGACTTGTGGTCTTCTCCAACGCGCAATCGGCACCCCTAATGAGGAACGTTTAAACGCATGAAATAATGAACCACAACTTGGCGCAGATGCCCCCACAAATAATTTCATCTAAATAATGAGTAACAAACTCTGATTGGCTTACTTGGGGCACCTTACATTTAAGAAATGTGTTGACGTATTAATATTTACCATTGAACCGAAAACCCAAATTCTGATAATCAGTGTGGGAGACCGTTAGTAACCGGAAGGTCGTTTTTCTGATTTGGCAATCCAATCCCCGTCATCTGCCCACATTATCATGTCCACTGCTCGATCAATTAAATCATTAATTGATTTACCTGACGGAAATGATAAGTGATGAATTCGGTTCATGTTTGGGAACTAAAGCGATGGGTGAACACTGTAAATTCGGAAAAGGGGGAAATCAAAAGGGCATGCAATCCTACCAGGACTAATTTCATTATGTAATCTTCTCCTACGTGTGGCTGTTGGGCAGCCCATGAAAGGCAATCAGAATCATGTCCGACCCGTGGCCCGGTAAAACCAATATTTTGAAACCTTTGGCAAAGCCACCCAGAAAGAGATCAGCGGCCTCCCTGATTGAGTAGGGGCGCAACCAACTGCGCAGAACACCTAAGTTAATTGGCGTTGGGGGCACGAACATTCCCCTGCAATGGATCAATTCAAGAGAAATTAGTGATTTATTTTGTGTTAACATTTGACAGACAAAGAAAACCCAACTGTAACGTGTCCAGATGATATGAAGACAAGCAATCCTTCAGAACCTGTTCAACAGGCAACAGCCACAGATAATGATGGCTCCAAACCGACGGTTGAATGTACTACATCTGAAGCTTTGGTACTTGGTCCGAACATTATTACGTGTGAGGCTTTTGATACTGCCCTTAATAAGGCTGTGTGTGATTATACAATCACTTTAGAAGGTAAAGTTCTTGTCTAGAATGTTTTGGCTTCCGAACTTAATTTTTTTGCCACAAAACAAAATGTTTAGATAATTATTCGCACATGATGGTGATGTCTATTACGTAAAAACACTAACAGGTAACCAATTAAGCATAACAAAGCTAGCAGAGCAATTTGGCAAGAGCCATTACTAAGTGTTAAAAAGTGTTGTATTTTCTCCAAACTGTTTTATCATCAGCTACTACATATTTTCCTCCTGAGGAGAACAAAGCACACTGTTCGGCAACTTTACTTATTTTTGTATTTCCTTTTTTAATTTTGAGAAAACAAATAAATACTTTCTCTTATTGCACCGCCGTCTGCTCATTTTCTTAAGCCTTAAAGATAACTCACAGACAGCAACCCATTAACTTTATATAAACAAAAGTTTGATCAACAAAACTAAAATTCATGGGGCAAGCAAACAAATGTTTGTTTAATGAACAAGGGACAACACAACAGGTACCAAGACTCTTAACTCCTCCATTATACAATACCTTTTTTTCTGCAGATGATGAAAAACCGACTTTGACATGTCCAGTTGATATGACCGTAGAGACAGACGTAGGAGTGGCTACTTCTTCTCAAGAAATACTGAAAGCAACAGCTACAGATAATGACGGCGAAGAACCCACAGTTGATTGTACAGAGAAATCTTTGGTACTTGGTCAAAACCAAATTACCTGCACAGCCACTGATGGCGCAGCCAATGCAGACGAATGCTCTTACACAATAACTGTAATAGGTAACTTTTTTAGCATTACAAAGCCAGCAGAGAAATTTGGCAACAGCCATTATTAAGTATCAAATAGGGTTTTATTTTCTCCAAACTGTAAAATTTTGCTCAAACTTCGCCAGTGAACAACAACAAAACAGTTTTATCAGCTACTACATATTTTATCCTCAGAAGAACAAACCACACTGTTAGGCAACTTTACTTTTGTTTGTATTTCTATATTTTAAATCTTGAGACGTACAATATAAACTTTCTCTAATTGCAACGCCGTCTGCTCATTTTCTTAAGCCTTAATACTCACAGACGGCAACCCGATAACTTTATATCAACGACAATTTTATCAACGCAACTTAAATTCTTGCGGCAAGCAAACAAAGGTTTCTTTGTTGAACAAGGGACAACACAACAGCTACCAAGACTCTCAACTCCTTCATTATACGATACCTTTTTCTACAGATAAGGAAAAGCCAACTTTGACATGTCCAGTAGATATGACCGTAGAGACAGACGTAGGAGTGGCTACTTCTTCTCAAGAAATACAGAAAGCAACAGCTACAGATAATGACGGCGCAGAACCCACAGTGGATTGTACAGAGAAATCTTTGGTACTTGGTCAAAACCAAATTACCTGCACAGCCACTGATGGCGCAGCCAATGCAGACGAATGCTCTTACACAATAACTGTAATAGGTAACTTATTTAGCAATACAAAGCTAGAAGAGAAATTTGGCAACAGCCATTATTAAGTATCAAATAGGGTTTTATTTTCTCCAAACTGTAAAATTTTGCTCAAACTTCGCCAGTGAACAACAACAAAACAGTTTTATCAGCTACTACATATTTTATCCTCAGAAGAACAAACCACACTGTTAGGCAACTTTACTTTTGTTTGTATTTCTATATTTTAAATCTTGAGACATACAATATAAACTTTCTCTAATTGCAACGCCGTCTGCTCATTTTCTTAAGCCTTAATACTCACAGACGGCAACCCATTAACTTTATATCAACAACAATTTTATCAACGCAACTTAAATTCTTGCGGCAAGCAAACAAAGGTTTCTTTGTTGAACAAGGGACAACACAACAGGTACCAAGACTCTCAACTCCTTCATTATACAATACCTTTTTTTCTACAGATGATGAAAAACCGACTTTGACATGTCCAGTAGATATGACCGTAGAGACAGACGTAGGAGTGGCTACTTCTTCTCAAGAAATACAGAAAGCAACAGCTACAGATAATGACGGCGCAGAACCCACAGTGGATTGTACAGAGAAATCTTTGGTACTTGGTCAAAACCAAATTACCTGCACAGCCACTGATGGCGCAGCCAATGCAGACGAATGCTCTTACACAATAACTGTAATAGGTAACTTATTTAGCAATACAAAGCTAGCAGAGAAATTTGGCAACAGCCATTATTAAGTATCAAATAGGGTTTTATTTTCTCCAAACTGTAAAATTATGCTCAAACTTCGCCAGTGAACAACAACAACAAAGTTTTATCAGCTACTACATATTTTCTCCTCAGAAGAACAAAGCACACTGTTCGGCAACTTTACTTTTGTTTGTATTTCTATATTTTAAATCTTGAGACATACAATATAAACTTTCTCTAATTTCTCCGCCGTCTGCTCATTTTCTTAAGCCTTAAAGATTACTCACAGACGGCAACCCATTAACTTTATATCAACAACAATTTTATCAACGCAACTTAAATTCTTGCGGCAAGCAAACAAAGGTTTCTTTTTAATAGATGTTAAATTTGCATCGGGGATAAAGAATATTGTTATTTGGTTTTACCCGTACACCGATGTGTGTAAAGCACTGTATACTCAGTACTTTCCCGAGTCCTGTGAAAAAAATCACAGGCATATTACTCGGGTGGGATTCGAACCCACGACCTGTGCCATTCTAGAGCAGATGTCTTACCACTAGACCACCAGTGCCCGGTAGCTAGAGGCAGTTCGAATCCTATGTTTTAGCAGCGGGACCGCGACAATTTAATAAATGTTAAATTTGCATCGGGGATAAAGAATATTGTTATTTGGTTTTACCCGTACACCGATGTGTGTAAAGCACTGTATACTCCGTACTTTCCCGAGTTCGAATCCTATATTTTAGCAGCGGGGACCGCGACAATTTAAGACGAGTTGGTAAGACATCTGCTCTAGATTGGCAAAGGTCGTGGGTTCGAATCCCACCCGAGTAATATGCCTGTGATTTATTTTCACAGGACTCGGGAAAGTACTGAGTATACAGTGCTTTCACACATCGGTGTACGGGTAAAACCAAATAACAATATTCTTTATCCCCGATGCAAATTTAACATCTATTAAATTGTCGCGGTCCCCGCTGCTAAAAAAATAGGATTCGAACTACCTCTAGCTACCGGGCAATCTCGGTGGTCTAGTTGGTAAGACATCTACTCTAGATTGGCAAAGGTCGTGGGTTCGAATCCCACCCGAGTAATATGCCTATTATTTATTTTCACAGGACTCGGAAAGTACTGAGTATACAGTGCTTCACACACATCGGTGTACGGTTAAAACCAAATAACAATAAAGGTTTCTTTGTTGAACAAGGGACAACACAACAGGTACCAAGACTCTTAACTCCTTCATTATACAATACCTTTTTCTACAGATGATGAAAAACCGACTTTGACATGTCCAGTAGATATGACCGTAGAGACAGACGAAGGAGTGGCTACTTCTTCTCAAGAAATACAGAAAGCAACAGCTACAGATAATGACGGCGCAGAACCCACAGTTGATTGTACAGAGAAATCTTTGGTACTTGGTCAAAACCAAATTACCTGCACAGCCACTGATGGCGCAGCCAATGCAGACGAATGCACTTACACAATAACTGTAACAGGTAACTTATTTAGCATTACAAAGCTAGCAGAGAAATTTGGCAACAGCCATTATTAAGTATCAAATAGGGTTTTATTTTCTCCAAACTGTAAAATTTTGCTCAAACTTCGCCAGTGAACAACAACAAAACAGTTTTATCGGCTACTACATATTTTCTCCTCAGAAGAACGAAGCACACTGTTCGGCAACTTTACTTTTGTTTGTATTTCTATATTTTAAATCTGGAGACATACAATATAAACTTTCTCTAATTGCAACGCCGTCTCCTCATATTCTTAAGCCTTAATACTCACAGACGGCAACCCAATAACTTTATATCAACAACAATTTTATCAACGCAACTTAAATTCTATGCGGCAAGCAAACAAAGGTTTCTTTGTTGAACAAGGGACAACACAACAGCTACCAAGACTCTCAACTCCTTCATTATACGATACCTTTTTCTACAGATAAGGAAAAACCGACTTTGACATGTCCAGTAGATATGACCGTAGAGACAGACGAAGGAGTGGCTACTTCTTCTCAAGAAATACAGAAAGCAACAGCAACAGATAATGACGGCGCAGAACCCACAGTGGATTGTACAGAGAAATCTTTGGTACTTGGTCAAAACCAAATTACCTGCACAGCCACTGATGGCGCAGCCAATGCAGACGAATGCTCTTACACAATAACTGTAACAGGTAACTTATTTAGCAATACAAAGCTAGCAGAGAAATTTGGCAACAGCCATTATTAAGTATCAAATAGGGTTTTATTTTCTCCAAACTGTAAAATTATGCTCAAACTTCGCCAGTGAACAACAACAACAAAGTTTTATCAGCTACTACATATTTTATCCTCAGAAGAACAAAGCACACTGTTCGGCAACTTTACTTTTGTTTGTATTTCTATATTTTAAATCTTGAGACATACAATATAAACTTTCTCTAATTTCTCCGCCGTCTGATCATTTTCTTAAGCCTTAAAGATTACTCACAGACGGCAACCCATTAACTTTATATCAACAACAATTTTATCAACGCAACTTAAATTCTTGCGGCAAGCAAACAAAGGTTTCTTTTTAATAGATGTTAAATTTGCATCGGGGATAAAGAATATTGTTATTTGGTTTTACCCGTACACCGATGTGTGTAAAGCACTGTATACTCAGTACTTTCCCGAGTCCTGTGAAAAAAAATCACAGGCATATTACTCGGGTGGGATTCGAACCCACGACCTGTGCCAATCTAGAGCAGATGTCTTACCAACTAGACCACCGAGATTGCCCGGTAGCTAGAGGCAGTTCGAATCCTATATTTTAGCAGCGGGGACCGCGACAATTTAATAAATGTTAAATTTGCATCGGGGATAAAGAATATTGTTATTTGGTTTTACCCGTACACCGATGTGTGTAAAGCACTGTATACTCCGTACTTTCCCGAGTTCGAATCCTATATTTTAGCAGCGGGGACCGCGACAATTTAAGACGAGTTGGTAAGACATCTGCTCTAGATTGGCAAAGGTCGTGGGTTCGAATCCCACCCGAGTAATATGCCTGTGATTTATTTTCACAGGACTCGGGAAAGTACTGAGTATACAGTGCTTTCACACATCGGTGTACGGGTAAAACCAAATAACAATATTCTTTATCCCCGATGCAAATTTAACATCTATTAAATTGTCGCGGTCCCCGCTGCTAAAAAAATAGGATTCGAACTACCTCTAGCTACCGGGCAATCTCGGTGGTCTAGTTGGTAAGACATCTACTCTAGATTGGCAAAGGTCGTGGGTTCGAATCCCACCCGAGTAATATGCCTATTATTTATTTTCACAGGACTCGGGAAAGTACTGAGTATACAGTGCTTCACACACATCGGTGTACGGTTAAAACCAAATAACAATAAAGGTTTCTTTGTTGAACAAGGGACAACACAACAGGTACCAAGACTCTTAACTCCTTCATTATACAATACCTTTTTTTCTACAGATGATGAAAAACCGACTTTGACATGTCCAGTAGATATGACCGTAGAGACAGACGAAGGAGTGGCTACTTCTTCTCAAGAAATACAGAAAGCAACAGCTACAGATAATGACGGCGCAGAACCCACAGTTGATTGTACAGAGAAATCTTTGGTACTTGGTCAAAACCAAATTACCTGCACAGCCACTGATGGCGCAGCCAATGCAGACGAATGCACTTACACAATAACTGTAACAGGTAACTTATTTAGCATTACAAAGCTAGCAGAGAAATTTGGCAACAGCCATTATTAAGTATCAAATAGGGTTTTATTTTCTCCAAACTGTAAAATTTTGCTCAAACTTCGCCAGTGAACAACAACAAAACAGTTTTATCGGCTACTACATATTTTCTCCTCAGAAGAACGAAGCACACTGTTCGGCAACTTTACTTTTGTTTGTATTTCTATATTTTAAATCTGGAGACATACAATATAAACTTTCTCTAATTGCAACGCCGTCTCCTCATATTCTTAAGCCTTAATACTCACAGACGGCAACCCAATAACTTTATATCAACAACAATTTTATCAACGCAACTTAAATTCTATGCGGCAAGCAAACAAAGGTTTCTTTGTTGAACAAGGGACAACACAACAGCTACCAAGACTCTCAACTCCTTCATTATACGATACCTTTTTCTACAGATAAGGAAAAACCGACTTTGACATGTCCAGTAGATATGACCGTAGAGACAGACGAAGGAGTGGCTACTTCTTCTCAAGAAATACAGAAAGCAACAGCAACAGATAATGACGGCGCAGAACCCACAGTGGATTGTACAGAGAAATCTTTGGTACTTGGTCAAAACCAAATTACCTGCACAGCCACTGATGGCGCAGCCAATGCAGACGAATGCTCTTACACAATAACTGTAACAGGTAACTTATTTAGCAATACAAAGCTAGCAGAGAAATTTGGCAACAGCCATTATTAAGTATCAAATAGGGTTTTATTTTCTCCAAACTGTAAAATTATGCTCAAACTTCGCCAGTGAACAACAACAACAAAGTTTTATCAGCTACTACATATTTTCTCCTCAGAAGAACAAAGCACACTGTTCGGCAACTTTACTTTTGTTTGTATTTCTATATTTTAAATCTTGAGACATACAATATAAACTTTCTCTAATTTCTCCGCCGTCTGCTCATTTTCTTAAGCCTTAAAGATTACTCACAGACGGCAACCCATTAACTTTATATCAACAACAATTTTATCAACGCAACTTAAATTCTTGCGGCAAGCAAACAAAGGTTTCTTTTTAATAGATGTTAAATTTGCATCGGGGATAAAGAATATTGTTATTTGGTTTTACCCGTACACCGATGTGTGTAAAGCACTGTATACTCAGTACTTTCCCGAGTCCTGTGAAAAAAATCACAGGCATATTACTCGGTTGGGATTCGAACCCACGACCTTTGCCAATCTAGAGCAGATGTCTTACCAACTAGACCACCGAGATAGCCCGGTAACTAGAGGCAGTTCGAATCCTATATTTTAGCAGCGGGGATAAAGAATATTGTTATTTGGTTTTACCCGTACACCGATTTATGTAAAGCACTGTATACTCCGTACTTTCCCGAGTCCTGTGAAAAAATCACAGGCATATTACTCGGGTGGGATTCGAACCCACGACCTTTGCCAATCTAGAGCAGATGTCTTACCAACTAGACCACCGAGGTTGCCCGGTAGCTAGAGGCAGTTCGAATCCTATATTTTAGCAGCGGGGACCGCGACAATTTAATAGATGTTAAATTTGCATCGGGGATAAAAAATATTGTTATTTGGTTTTACTCGTACACCGATGTGTGAAAAGCACTGTATACTCCGTACTTTCCCGAGTTCGAATCCTATATTTTAGCAGCGGGGACCGCGACAATTTAAGACGAGTTGGTAAGACATCTGCTCTAGATTGGCAAAGGTCGTTGGTTCGAATCCCACCCGAGTAATATGCCTGTGATTTATTTTCACAGGACTCGGGAAAGTACTGAGTATACAGTGCTTTCACACATCGGTGTACGGGTAAAACCAAATAACAATATTCTTTTTCCCCGATGCAAATTTAACATCTATTAAATTGTCGCGGTCCCCGCTGCTAAAATATAGGATTCGAACTACCTCTAGCTACCGGGCAATCTCGGTGGTCTAGTTGGTAAGACATCTACTCTAGATTGGCAAAGGTCGTGGGTTCGAATCCCACCCGAGTAATATGCCTATGATTTTTTTTCACAGGACTCGGGAAAGTACTGAGTATACAGTGCTTTACATAGTCTGGTTCCCAGACCCAAAAATCTCCGACTAGGCTCTGTCGAATTTAGGGTCCGGTATCACCCAAAATCACGTGACCAAAAAGGAGGAATTCCTCCTTTTTCGAAGTTATCCGAAATGTTCCGAACGTGTTGTCGTCAACATTCGGACAGTATCGTTGATGGTCGGACATTTCCGGGTGTTTATGGTTGCATTGTAAACAGAATCCATGGAATCATAATGTCAGTCCTGTCGGCCGTAGATCCAGGAGTTTTTGAGTTTACGCTCAAGTCAAAGCTGGCCTTGGCCAATATCAATACCAGGCGTAATGCCAGCTATTGTTATTTAAAGCCAATGCAGGCGTTGTGCCTAAAAAAAAAGCAATTACAGAGGATAGATACTCTCGCAGTTTTGATACACGTAGTAAGTAGGGAACCGCACACAATCAATGCCAAACGTTTTCTTACGCAGCATCTGATTGGTTAGGAATCAGCGTACAGTTAGTTTGATGCACAGTCTGACCAATCACGTTCGGGCTTTCATTTTACAAGCGAGTCGTACCGGACATTTCGATTCTGAACGGTTACGCTGACGAAGACAAATTCTGTAAGTGTTCTTGACTGTTTCGAGTTTCCTTAGAAAAAACGAATATAGTAAAATACTAGATGAATAGCGTATAAGGAAAATTATTCTGCCCAATGTCGTTAACTATTAAAAAAATGACTTTTACAGAGACCCTTATTTCTGCACAAAATCCGTAATGTTCTTGGTCTCATATTTCTTTATTTGTAGCACAGAAAATTGTTTCATAGATTTTTTAGGTATAATGCAAAATTATTGTTTAGCTGTGTGAATTTTTTTTTCGTTACATAGTTTAATTTTCCGAAATGAATTTTTGAAAAAGTGGTCTCCAAGCTTATGCATACGCTACAAAATGAAAGGGCAGGAAGCTCTTTTCGGACCCCTGCGCACTGACTGAATAGCTTCCGATCAGGTGCAGACATGGTTTCCCTGGAGATGACCCCCGACCCTGACAAGTTGCGTCATGCTCTATTTTTAATCGTGGGTGATACCTGACCTAAGATTTTTAACAAGAGACGTCAAGGAATCTTTGGTCAGGGAACCAGACTATGCTTTACACACATCGGTGTACGGTTAAAACCAAATAACAATAAAGGTTTCTTTGTTGAACAAGGGACAACACAACAGGTACCAAGACTCTTAACTCCTTCATTATACGATACCTTTTTTTCTACAGATGATGAAAAACCGACTTTGACATGTCCAGTTGATATGACCGTAGAGACAGACGAAGGAGTGGCTACTTCTTCTCAAGAAATACAGAAAGCAACAGCTACAGATAATGACGGCGCAGAACCCACAGTTGATTGTACAGAGAAATCTTTGGTACTTGGTCAAAACCAAATTACCTGCACAGCCACTGATGGCGCAGCCAATGCAGACGAATGCTCTTACACAATAACTGTAATAGGTAACTTATTTAGCATTACAAAGCTAGCAAAGCAATTTGACAACAGCCATCATTAAGTGTTAAATAGGGTTTTATTTTCTCCAAACTGTTACATTTTGTTCAAATTTGGCCAGTGAAAAAAAATCAGCTACCGGTACTATATTTTCCTCCTGAGAAGAACAAAGCACACTGTTCGGCAACTTTACTTATTTGTGTAATAAACATTGATACCTCACCATGCAATGCCTCAACTTCCATATGCAGTTTTGTCTGTGCGAAAAAGCACCTTGCAGCTTTGATAGCCAATGACCCCAGCAATGCACATCCACCAAAAATTGATACAATTCGGGAATTATCAAGGAATGCCGAAGTCCACCGCCCTTGGAACCAGTGCCCTTTAAAGTAACCCACCAAAACAATACTCGCGGCTGCATCAGTATAAAGCGAGATTGTGTCATTGTGATCCCAATTCCGCCGGCGAAACGGTGAAACACCATTGAAATGGATGAGAAATTCCAACCAGGTTAACAAATCAAGCTTGGCCCGGCGGAAATCTGAACCTTTGATAGGGTCTGTGAACCCCTTTGGTAAGGCCAATCAAACGCCTGGCAAACGCTCGCCCTGATGCAATTTGCCCGGCAAACAAAATGGAGGGGTCCAATTAAAGATTGGATTTGCCGCAGCGTTTCTTTCTTTTTACTTGATGTGTTCTGAATCATATTACACGGAGACTGCACATTGTCAGCTGGTACACGAACATGTTGTTCCAGTGAAACCAGAACAAGTATGGATTGACTTAGACTTGTGGTCTTCTCCAACGCAATCGGCACCCCTAATGAGGAACGTTTAAACGCATGAAATAATGAACCACAACTTGGCGCAGATGCCCCCACAAATAATTTCATCTAAATAATGAGTAACAAACTCTGATTGGCTTACTTGGGGCACCTTACATTTACGAAATGTGTTGACGTATTAATATTTACCATTGAACCGAAAACCCAAATTCTGATAATCTGTGTGGGAGACCGTTAGTAACCGGAAGGTCGTTTTTCTGATTTGGCAATCCAATCCCCGTCATCTGCCCACATTATCATGTCCACTGCTCGATCAATTAAATCATTAATTGATTCACCTGACGGAAATGATAAGTGATGAATTCGGTTCATGTTTGGGAACTAAAGCGATGGGTGAACACTGTAAATTCGGAAAAGGGGGAAATCAAAAGGGCATGCAATCCTACCAGGACTAATTTCATTATGTAATCTTCTCCTACGTGTGGCTGTTGGGCAGCCCATGAAAGGCAATCAGAATCATGTCCGACCCGTGGCCCGGTAAAACCAATATTTTGAAACCTTTGGCAAAGCCACCCAGAAAGAGATCAGCGGCCTCCCTGATTGAGTAGGGGCGCAACCAACTGCGCAGAACACCTAAGTTAATTGGCGTTGGGGGCACGAACATTCCCCTGCAATGGATCAATTCAAGAGAAATTAGTGATTTATTTTGTGTTAACATTTGACAGACAAAGAAAACCCAACTATAACGTGTCCAGATGATATGAAGACAAGCAATCCTTCAGAACCTGTTCAACAGGCAACAGCCACAGATAATGATGGCTCCAAACCGACGGTTGAATGTACTACATCTGAAGCTTTGGTACTTGGTCCGAACATTATTACGTGTGAGGCTTTTGATACTGCCCTTAATAAGGCTGTGTGTGATTATACAATCACTTTAGAAGGTAAAGTTCTTGTCTAGAATGTTTTGGCTTCCGAACTTAATTTTTTTGCCACAAAACAAAATGTTTAGATAATTATTCGCACATGATGGTGATGTCTGTTACGTAAAAACACTAACAGGTAACCAATTAAGCATAACAAAGCTAGCAGAGCAATTTGGCAAGAGCCATTATTAACTGTTAAAAAGTGTTTTATTTTCTCCAAACTGTTTTATCAGCTACTACATATTTTTCTCCTGAGGAGAACAAAGCACACTGTTCGGCAACTTTACTTATTTTTGTATTTCCTTTTTTAATTTTGAGAAAACAAATAAATACTTTCTCTTATTGCACCGCCGTCTGCTCATTTTCTTAAGCCTTAAAGATAACTCACAGACAGCAACCCATTAACTTTATATCAACAAAAGTTTGATCAACAAAACTAAAATTCATGGGGCAAGCAAACAAAGGTTTCTTTGTTGAACAAGGGACAACACAACAGGTACCAAGACTCTCAACTCCTCCATTATACAATACCTTTTTTTCTGCAGATGATGAAAAACCGACTTTGACATGTCCAGTTGATATGACCGTAGAGACAGACGTAGGAGTGGCTACTTCTTCTCAAGAAATACAGAAAGCAACAGCTACAGATAATGACGGCGAAGAACCCACAGTTGATTGTACAGAGAAATCTTTGGTACTTGGTCAAAACCAAATTACATGCACAGCCACTGATGGCGCAGCCAATGCAGACGAATGCTCTTACACAATAACTGTAATAGGTAACTTATTTAGCAATACAAAGCTAGAAGAGAAATTTGGCAACAGCCATTATTAAGTATCAAATAGGGTTTTATTTTCTCCAAACTGTAAAATTTTGCTCAAACTTCGCCAGTGAACAACAACAAAACAGTTTTATCAGCTACTACATATTTTATCCTCAGAAGAACAAACCACACTGTTAGGCAACTTTACTTTTGTTTGTATTTCTATATTTTAAATCTTGAGACATACAATATAAACTTTCTCTAATTGCAACGCCGTCTGCTCATTTTCTTAAGCCTTAATACTCACAGACGGCAACCCATTAACTTTATATCAACAACAATTTTATCAACGCAACTTAAATTCTTGCGGCAAGCAAACAAAGGTTTCTTTGTTGAACAAGGGACAACACAACAGCTACCAAGACTCTCAACTCCTTCATTATACGATACCTTTTTCTACAGATAAGGAAAAGCCAACTTTGACATGTCCAGTAGATATGACCGTAGAGACAGACGTAGGAGTGGCTACTTCTTCTCAAGAAATACAGAAAGCAACAGCTACAGATAATGACGGCGCAGAACCCACAGTGGCTTGTACAGAGAAATCTTTGGTACTTGGTCAAAACCAAATTACCTGCACAGCCACTGATGGCGCAGCCAATGCAGACGAATGCTCTTACACAATAACTGTAATAGGTAACTTATTTAGCAATACAAAGCTAGAAGAGAAATTTGGCAACAGCCATTATTAAGTATCAAATAGGGTTTTATTTTCTCCAAACTGTAAAATTTTGCTCAAACTTCGCCAGTGAACAACAACAAAACAGTTTTATCAGCTACTACATATTTTATCCTCAGAAGAACAAACCACACTGTTAGGCAACTTTACTTTTGTTTGTATTTCTATATTTTAAATCTTGAGACATACAATATAAACTTTCTCTAATTGCAACGCCGTCTGCTCATTTTCTTAAGCCTTAATACTCACAGACGGCAACCCATTAACTTTATATCAACAACAATTTTATCAACGCAACTTAAATTCTATGCGGCAAGCAAACAAAGGTTTCTTTGTTGAACAAGGGACAACACAACAGGTACCAAGACTCTCAACTCCTTCATTATACAATACCTTTTTTTCTACAGATGATGAAAAACCGACTTTGACATGTCCAGTAGATATGACCGTAGAGACAGACGTAGGAGTGGCTACTTCTTCTCAAGAAATACAGAAAGCAACAGCTACAGATAATGACGGCGCAGAACCCACAGTGGATTGTACAGAGAAATCTTTGGTACTTGGTCAAAACCAAATTACCTGCACAGCCACTGATGGCGCAGCCAATGCAGACGAATGCTCTTACACAATAACTGTAATAGGTAACTTATTTAGCAATACAAAGCTAGCAGAGAAATTTGGCAACAGCCATTATTAAGTATCAAATAGGGTTTTATTTTCTCCAAACTGTAAAATTATGCTCAAACTTCGCCAGTGAACAACAACAACAAAGTTTTATCAGCTACTACATATTTTATCCTCAGAAGAACAAAGCACACTGTTCGGCAACTTTACTTTTGTTTGTATTTCTATATTTTAAATCTTGAGACATACAATATAAACTTTCTCTAATTTCTCCGCCGTCTGATCATTTTCTTAAGCCTTAAAGATTACTCACAGACGGCAACCCATTAACTTTATATCAACAACAATTTTATCAACGCAACTTAAATTCTTGCGGCAAGCAAACAAAGGTTTCTTTTTAATAGATGTTAAATTTGCATCGGGGATAAAGAATATTGTTATTTGGTTTTACCCGTACACCGATTTATGTAAAGCACTGTATACTCCGTACTTTCCCGAGTCCTGTGAAAAAATCACAGGCATATTACTCGGGTGGGATTCGAACCCACGACCTTTGCCAATCTAGAGCAGATGTCTTACCAACTAGACCACCGAGGTTGCCCGGTAGCTAGAGGCAGTTCGAATCCTATATTTTAGCAGCGGGGACCGCGACAATTTAATAGATGTTAAATTTGCATCGGGGATAAAAAATATTGTTATTTGGTTTTACTCGTACACCGATGTGTGAAAAGCACTGTATACTCCGTACTTTCCCGAGTTCGAATCCTATATTTTAGCAGCGGGGACCGCGACAATTTAAGACGAGTTGGTAAGACATCTGCTCTAGATTGGCAAAGGTCGTGGGTTCGAATCCCACCCGAGTAATATGCCTGTGATTTATTTTCACAGGACTCGGGAAAGTACTGAGTATACAGTGCTTTCACACATCGGTGTACGGGTAAAACCAAATAACAATATTCTTTTTCCCCGATGCAAATTTAACATCTATTAAATTGTCGCGGTCCCCGCTGCTAAAATATAGGATTCGAACTACCTCTAGCTACCGGGCAATCTCGGTGGTCTAGTTGGTAAGACATCTACTCTAGATTGGCAAAGGTCGTGGGTTCGAATCCCACCCGAGTAATATGCCTATGATTTTTTTTCACAGGACTCGGGAAAGTACTGAGTATACAGTGCTTTACATAGTCTGGTTCCCAGACCCAAAAATCTCCGACTAGGCTCTGTCGAATTTAGGGTCCGGTATCACCCAAAATCACGTGACCAAAAAGGAGGAATTCCTCCTTTTTCGAAGTTATCCGAAATGTTCCGAACGTGTTGTCGTCAACATTCGGACAGTATCGTTGATGGTCGGACATTTCCGGGTGTTTATGGTTGCATTGTAAACAGAATCCATGGAATCATAATGTCAGTCCTGTCGGCCGTAGATCCAGGAGTTTTTGAGTTTACGCTCAAATCAAAGCTGGCCTTGGCCAATATCAATACCAGGCGTAATGCCAGCTATTGTTATTTAAAGCCAATGCAGGCGTTGTGCCTAAAAAAAAAGCAATTACAGAGGATACTCTCGCAGTTTTGATACACGTAGTAAGTAGGGAACCGCACACAATCAATGCCAAACGTTTTCTTACGCAGCATCTGATTGGTTAGGAATCAGCGTACAGTTAGTTTGATGCACAGTCTGACCAATCACGTTCGGGCTTTCATTTTACAAGCGAGTCGTACCGGACATTTCGATTCTGAACGGTTACGCTGACGAAGACAAATTCTGTAAGTGTTCTTGACTGTTTCGAGTTTCCTTAGAAAAAACGAATATAGTAAAATACTAGATGAATAGCGTATAAGGAAAATTATTCTGCCCAATGTCGTTAACTATTAAAAAAATGACTTTTACAGAGACCCTTATTTCTGCACAAAATCCGTAATGTTCTTGGTCTCATATTTCTTTATTTGTAGCACAGAAAATTGTTTCATAGATTTTTTAGGTATAATGCAAAATTATTGTTTAGCTGTGTGAATTTTTTTTTTCGTTACATAGTTTAATTTTCCCGAAATGAATTTTTGAAAAAGTGGTCTCCAAGCTTATGCATACGCTACAAAATGAAAGGGCAGGAAGCTCTTTTCGGACCCCTGCGCACTGACTGAATAGCTTCCGATCAGGTGCAGACATGGTTTCCCTGGAGATGACCCCCGACCCTGACAAGTTGCGTCATGCTCTATTTTTAATCGTGGGTGATACCTGACCTAAGATTTTTAACAAGAGACGTCAAGGAATCTTTGGTCAGGGAACCAGACTATGCTTTACACACATCGGTGTACGGTTAAAACCAAATAACAATAAAGGTTTCTTTGTTGAACAAGGGACAACACAACAGGTACCAAGACTCTTAACTCCTTCATTATACGATACCTTTTTTTCTACAGATGATGAAAAACCGACTTTGACATGTCCAGTTGATATGACCGTAGAGACAGACGAAGGAGTGGCTACTTCTTCTCAAGAAATACAGAAAGCAACAGCTACAGATAATGACGGCGCAGAACCCACAGTTGATTGTACAGAGAAATCTTTGGTACTTGGTCAAAACCAAATTACCTGCACAGCCACTGATGGCGCAGCCAATGCAGACGAATGCTCTTACACAATAACTGTAATAGGTAACTTATTTAGCATTACAAAGCTAGCAAAGCAATTTGACAACAGCCATTATTAAGTGTTAAATAGGGTTTTATTTTCTCCAAACTGTTACATTTTGTTCAAATTTGGCCAGTGAAAAAAAATCAGCTACCGGTACTATATTTTCCTCCTGAGAAGAACAAAGCACACTGTTCGGCAACTTTACTTATTTGTGTAATAAACATTGATACCTCACCATGCAATGCCTCAACTTCCATATGCAGTTTTGTCTGTGCGAAAAAGCACCTTGCAGCTTTGATAGCCAATGACCCCAGCAATGCACATCCACCAAAAATTGATACAATTCGGGAATTATCAAGGAATGCCGAAGTCCACCGCCCTTGGAACCAGTGCCCTTTAAAGTAACCCACCAAAACAATACTCGCGGCTGCATCAGTATAAAGCGAGATTGTGTCATTGTGATCCCAATTCCGCCGGCGAAACGGTGAAACACCATTGAAATGGATGAGAAATTCCAACCAGGTTAACAAATCAAGCTTGGCCCGGCGGAAATCTGAACCTTTGATAGGGTCTGTGAACCCCTTTGGTAAGGCCAATCAAACGCCTGGCAAACGCTCGCCCTGATGCAATTTGCCCGGCAAACAAAATGGAGGGGTCCAATTAAAGATTGGATTTGCCGCAGCGTTTCTTTCTTTTTACTTCATGTGATTTGAATCATATTACACGGAGACTGCACATTGTCAGCTGGTACACGAACATGTTGTTCCAGTGAAACCAGAACAAGTATGGATTGACTTAGACTTGTGGTCTTCTCCAACGCAATCGGCACCCCTAATGAGGAACGTTTAAACGCATGAAATAATGAACCACAACTTGGCGCAGATGCCCCCACAAATAATTTCATCTAAATAATGAGTAACAAACTCTGATTGGCTTACTTGGGGCACCTTACATTTACGAAATGTGTTGACGTATTAATATTTACCATTGAACCGAAAACCCAAATTCTGATAATCTGTGTGGGAGACCGTTAGTAACCGGAAGGTCGTTTTTCTGATTTGGCAATCCAATCCCCGTCATCTGCCCACATTATCATGTCCACTGCTCGATCAATTAAATCATTAATTGATTCACCTGACGGAAATGATAAGTGATGAATTCGGTTCATGTTTGGGAACTAAAGCGATGGGTGAACACTGTAAATTCGGAAAAGGGGGAAATCAAAAGGGCATGCAATCCTACCAGGACTAATTTCATTATGTAATCTTCTCCTACGTGTGGCTGTTGGGCAGCCCATGAAAGGCAATCAGAATCATGTCCGACCCGTGGCCCGGTAAAACCAATATTTTGAAACCTTTGGCAAAGCCACCCAGAAAGAGATCAGCGGCCTCCCTGATTGAGTAGGGGCGCAACCAACTGCGCAGAACACCTAAGTTAATTGGCGTTGGGTTCTCGAAGATTCCCCTGCAATGGATCAATTCAAGAGAAATTAGTGATTTATTTTGTGTTAACATTTGACAGACAAAGAAAACCCAACTATAACGTGTCCAGATGATATGAAGACAAGCAATCCTTCAGAACCTGTTCAACAGGCAACAGCCACAGATAATGATGGCTCCAAACCGACGGTTGAATGTACTACATCTGAAGCTTTGGTACTTGGTCCGAACATTATTACGTGTGAGGCTTTTGATACTGCCCTTAATAAGGCTGTGTGTGATTATACAATCACTTTAGAAGGTAAAGTTCTTGTCTAGAATGTTTTGGCTTCCGAACTTAATTTTTTTGCCACAAAACAAAATGTTTAGATAATTATTCGCACATGATGGTGATGTCTGTTACGTAAAAACACTAACAGGTAACCAATTAAGCATAACAAAGCTAGCAGAGCAATTTGGCAAGAGCCATTATTAACTGTTAAAAAGTGTTTTATTTTCTCCAAACTGTTTTATCAGCTACTACATATTTTCCTCCTGAGGAGAACAAAGCACACTGTTCGGCAACTTTACTTATTTTTGTATTTCCTTTTTTAATTTTGAGAAAACAAATAAATACTTTCTCTTATTGCACCGCCGTCTGCTCATTTTCTTAAGCCTTAAAGATAACTCACAGACAGCAACCCATTAACTTTATATCAACAAAAGTTTGATCAACAAAACTAAAATTCATGGGGCAAGCAAACAAAGGTTTCTTTGTTGAACAAGGGACAACACAACAGGTACCAAGACTCTCAATTCCTCCATTATACAATACCTTTTTTTCTGCAGATGATGAAAAACCGACTTTGACATGTCCAGTTGATATGACCGTAGAGACAGACGTAGGAGTGGCTACTTCTTCTCAAGAAATACTGAAAGCAACAGCTACAGATAATGACGGCGAAGAACCCACAGTTGATTGTACAGAGAAATCTTTGGTACTTGGTCAAAACCAAATTACATGCACAGCCACTGATGGCGCAGCCAATGCAGACGAATGCTCTTACACAATAACTGTAATAGGTAACTTTTTTAGCATTACAAAGCTAGCAGAGAAGTTTGGCAACAGCCATTATTAAGTATCAAATAGGGCTTTATTTTCTCCAAACTGTAAAATTTTGCTCAAACTTCGCCAGTGAACAACAACAAAACAGTTTTATCAGCTACTACATATTTTATCCTCAGAAGAACAAACCACACTGTTAGGCAACTTTACTTTTGTTTGTATTTCTATATTTTAAATCTTGAGACGTACAATATAAACTTTCTCTAATTGCAACGCCGTCTGCTCATTTTCTTAAGCCTTAATACTCACAGACGGCAACCCGATAACTTTATATCAACGACAATTTTATCAACGCAACTTAAATTCTTGCGGCAAGCAAACAAAGGTTTCTTTGTTGAACAAGGGACAACACAACAGCTACCAAGACTCTCAACTCCTTCATTATACGATACCTTTTTCTACAGATAAGGAAAAGCCAACTTTGACATGTCCAGTAGATATGACCGTAGAGACAGACGTAGGAGTGGCTACTTCTTCTCAAGAAATACAGAAAGCAACAGCTACAGATAATGACGGCGCAGAACCCACAGTGGATTGTACAGAAAAATCTTTGGTACTTGGTCAAAACCAAATTACCTGCACAGCCACTGATGGCGCAGCCAATGCAGACGAATGCTCTTACACAATAACTGTAATAGGTAACTTATTTAGCAATACAAAGCTAGCAGAGAAATTTGGCAACAGCCATTATTAAGTGTTAAATAGTGTTTTATTTTCTCCAAATTGTTTTATCAGCTACTACATATTTTCCTCCTGAGGAGAACAAAGCACACTGTTCGGCAACTTTGCTTATTTTTGTATTTCCTTTTTTAATTTTGAGAAAACAAATAAATACTTTCTCTTATTGCACCGCCGTCTGCTCATTTTCTTAAGCCTTAATACTCACAGACGGCAACCCGATAACTTTATATCAACGACAATTTTATCAACGCAACTTAAATTCTTGCGGCAAGCAAACAAAGGTTTCTTTGTTGAACAAGGGACAACACAACAGCTACCAAGACTCTCAACTCCTTCATTATACGATACCTTTTTCTACAGATAAGGAAAAACCGACTTTGACATGTCCAGTAGATATGACCGTAGAGACAGACGTAGGAGTGGCTACTTCTTCTCAAGAAATACAGAAAGCAACAGCTACAGATAATGACGGCGCAGAACCCACAGTTGATTGTACAGAGAAATCTTTGGTACTTGGTCAGAACCAAATTACCTGCACAGCCACTGATGGCGCAGCCAATGCAGACGAATGCTCTTACACAATAACTGTAATAGGTAACTTATTTAGCATTACAAAGCTAGCAAAGCAATTTGACAACAGCCATTATTAAGTGTTAAATAAGGTTTTATTTTCTCCAAACTGTTACATTTTGTTCAAATTTGGCCAGTGAACAAAAATCAGCTACCGGTACTACATATTTTCCTCCTGAGAAGAACAAAGCACACTGTTCGGCAACTTTACTTATTTGTACACATTGATACCTCACCATGCAATGCCTCAACTTCCATATGCAGTTTTGTCTGTGCGAAAAAGCACCTTGCAGCTTTGATAGCCAATGACCCCAGCAATGCACATCCACCAAAAATTGATACAATTCGGGAATTATCAAGGAATGCCGAAGTCCACCGCCCTTGGAACCAGTGCCCTTTAAAGTAACCCACCAAAACAATACTCGCGGCTGCATCAGTATAAAGCGAGAATGTGTTATTGTGATCCCAATTCCGCCGGCGAAACGGTGAAACACCATTGAAATGGATGAGAAATTCCAACCAGGTTAACAAATCAAGCTTGGCCCGGCGGAAATCCGAACCTATGATAGGGTCTGTGAACCCCTTTGGTAAGGCCAATCAGACGCCTGGCAAACGCTCGCCCTGATGCAATTTGCCCGGCAAACAAAATGGAGGGGTCCAATTAAAGATTGGATTTGCCGCAGCGTTTCTTTCTTTTTACTTCATGTGATTTGAATCATATTACACGGAGACTGCACATTGTCAGCTGGTACACGAACATGTTGTTCCAGTGAAACCAGAACAAGTATGGATTGACTTAGACTTGTGGTCTTCTCCAACGCAATCGGCACCCCTAATGAGGAACGTTTAAACGCATGAATTAATGAACCACAACTTGGCGCAGATGCCCCCACAAATAATTTCATCTAAATAATGAGTAACAAACTCTGATTGTCTTACTTGGGGCACCTTACATTTACGAAATGTGTTGACGTATTAATATTTACCATTGAACCGAAAACCCAAAATCTGATAATCTGTGTGGGAGACCGTTAGTAACCGGAAGGTCGTTTTTCTGATTTGGCAATCCAATCCCCGTCATCTGCCCACATTATCATGTCCACTGCTCGATCAATTAAATCATTAATTGATTCACCTGACGGAAATGATAAGTGATGAATTCGGTTCATGTTTGGGAACTAAAGCGATGGGTGAACACTGTAAATTCGGAAAAGGGGGAAATCAAAAGGGCATGCAATCCTACCAGGACTAATTTCATTATGTAATCTTCTCCTACGTGTGGCTGTTGGGCAGCCCATGAAAGGCAATCAGAATCATGTCCCACCCGTGGCCCGGTAAAACCAATATTTTGAAACCTTTGGCAAAGCCACCCAGAAAGAGATCAGCGGCCTCCCTGATTGAGTAGGGGCGCAACCAACTGCGCAGAACACCTAAGTTAATTGGCGTTGGGGGCACGAACATTCCCCTGCATGGTTTTGCCAAATAACAAGAAGCGAAAAATCCAACAGAGACCAAGGAGTAGCACTTAGTAAACTGCGAAGTGTTGGATGTCAGCCTTGTGGTACTGGTAAACCTGTCGAACTTGGCGAGGAAGTTTACCGGGAGACCCTCAATCTGGAAGGAGATCATAAGATGGTCAGATGTAGAGGGGCCGGCGTTAACCTCAATGTCACAAAGGCGATCTGGGCGAGATGTAAAAACTAGGTCAAGAGTAGAGTTTGATTGACAGTCAGCTGACGACCTAGTGGTCTCATGGATGAGTTGGAAGAAAAAATGCGTTTGCCTTAAAATTGAACTATACAAAATTACAGTGTCAATCTAGTAATAAAAGATGTCCTTTTGCATCTTTGCGGTGATTTTAACGATAAGGAATTTATTTCCTTTTGTTACTAAATGGATCAATTCAAGAGAAATTAGTGATTTATTTTGTGTTAACATTTGACAGACAAAGAAAACCCAACTATAACGTGTCCAGATGATATGAAGACAAGCAATCCTTCAGAACCTGTTCAACAGGCAACAGCCACAGATAATGATGGCTCCAAACCGACGGTTGAATGCACTACTGAAACTTTGGCACTTGGTCCGAACATTATTACGTGTTTGGCTTTTGATACTGCCCTTAATAAGGCTGTGTGTGATTATACAATCACTTTAGAAGGTAAAGTTCTTGTCTATAGTGTTTTGGCTTCTTAACTTAATATTTTTGCCACAAAACAACATTTTAAGAAAATTATTCGCACATTATGGTGATGTCTATTAAAGGAACATTACAGAATTGGTTTTTGCTAACAAAACAGTTGCTGGCAGTGTAAGCACTTTATATAATCCACCGTGTACATAAACTGACAAACCTGTAGAAGTTTGGGATCGATCGGCCATCTGGGTCACGAGAAAATAGTGAAAAACCGATTACACATTTGCATGTGTTATACAATGCATGAATAAAACGCTCATGAGCGATAAACTCCAATCGGAAATTAGTTTTATTTATTTCTCATCAAATATGGCATTTCAGACAGAAATATTTCTAGGGATGTTTTCTACTATCATCATCATTAGACCGTGTAAGTTTTATGTAAATCTGTGATCTTAAAGAAAATTTTAATTACCAGTTCTGTAACGTTCCTTTAGGTAAGAATATCTAGAACCCGGCTAAATGCTCTTAAGTCCCCACAGTGTAGTACAGTGCTGCAAAATCTATAGTAATACATGGCCAAGCCCTTTGTAGACGATGCTTTGTTCTTTAACTTGATTTACCAGCGGCATTCGTAGCTGCCAAACAAGCGAGTGTTTTCTGGTAATGTTTATGCAAACGTTTATCATATCAGCTTGTTTGCTTATGTCATACAGATTCAGTGCCTCCAGTTGTTAATTGTCCTATACCTATGAAAGTGGCTCTACCCACCAAAACATTGTGGGAAATCCCAACTGCAGTTGATGACGATGGGTCGAATCCTGATGTAACCTGCAACCCTTCCGATCCCGCCTCCATGGTGTATTCAAATGGCGTTAATACTATAATCTGTGAAGCCACTGACAATGCCGGTAACCGTGGCGAATGCTCCTTTGAAATCACTCTGGGTAAGTTTCTGCTTTACATTTCGGGCCATCGCCTATGTTTGTAATAATGAATAACACGCATTTTTGAGAAAGTTCTCCCTACGATAAGTAACTCTTCGTTTTTGTTAATCTGAAGTAGATTTGAGACTGGGTATATATCAAATCGGCATGTTTGCGATTGTCAATCTCTACAACCCATTTCGTATAATTATCATTAATTTGCTTTCTGTGTCTCGTTTACAGAGCCCGAAGTCTGTAAATTCCCAACTTTGGCCAACGATATAAATGTATACAAAGAATGTGCAACACCACTTACTGCGGACGGTTTGTCTAAAATATGCTACAGTTTGGCAAAAGCAAACGATTACAATGTATTCATATCAATTTGGAACAAACAGGACGAGGCAGGATTTCAGCCAGGCATGATAGATTTAGGTGAGTTGAATTTCCTTACAATATAAACGTTTCAGTTGAAAATGTGTGTAATCATTGAGCTCGATCCATGGTAGATTATTGCAACGAACGTTTAACAAACAAGAACCCGGAATGCGTCCAGGTAAATTTATCGTAAAGGCTTATCGATTCATGAAGCGGAACACACCTTGGAATGGGGAATGGTGACTTTTGATAACGAAATGAGACTGCTGACTCCAGGATAAACTCACTGTAACTTCATCGTTTACTATACACGCGATTGTTATCATTACAAAACTGCAACGTTCTAAAAAATAATCGCTCTCATTGAAACTGCATACCTCACCGTAAACCGCTTACACTACAAAAACCGGGGTGTTAAAATTGAAACCATGGCTGTTGTCACATATAGGTACCCAAGAGTGAATCAAAATTAACATCCCCTAGGATATTAAAATAACACCAATATAATAGTTTTTTGCAGAAATTAGTGATATTTTAATACCCTTTGATGTAAATGTTTGATGTAAATGTTGATATGTTTTTGTTCGGTATCTTTGTGTGACAACAACTATGGTGTCAACTTTAACAACCCAGTTATTGCAGTGTATAGACATTGCAGAACCGCGAACTTGACCCTAATGAAACCGCTTATTACTTGGCAGCAATAAAACTGCTGGATAGACTGTAATGAAACCGCTAACTATAAACGCAACAATATTAAACCGCTAACTAAACAGTAATGAAACCAATAACTATACACAGTATTGAAACCGCTAACGTAATGAAATCGCTAACGTACGCAGCAATGAAATCGCTAACTATACGCAGTAATAAAACCGTTCACATACGCAGTAACAAAACCGCCAAATAGACAGTTATGAAACCGATAACGTACGCAGTAATGAAACCAATAACTATACACAGCATTGAAACCGCTAACAACGTACGCGGCAATGAAATCGCTAACAACGTACGCGGCAATGAAATCGCTAACTATACGCAGTAATGAAACCCTCACTACGCAGTAATGAAACCGCTCACTACGCAGTAATAAAACCGCTCACTAAACAGTAATGAAACCAATAACTATACACAGCATTGAAACCGCTAACTATAGACAGTAATAAAACCGCTAACGTACGCAGCAATGAAATCGCTAACTATACGCAGTAATAAAACTCACTACGCAGTAATAAAACCGCTCACTAAACAGTAATAAAAAACCAACTATACACAGCATTGAAACCGCTAACGTAATGAAATCGCTAACGTACGCAGCAATGAAACCGCTAACTATACGCAGTAATGAAACCGCTCACTAAGCAGTAATAAAACCGCCAAATAGACAGTAATGAAACCGCTAACGTACGCAATAATGAAACCAATAACTATACACAGCATTGAAACCGCTAACTAAACAGTAATAAAACCGCTCACTAACAGTAATGAAACCAACTATACACAGCATTGAAACCGCTAACTATAGACAATAATGAAACCGCTAACGTACGCAGCAATGAAACCGCTAACTATACGCAGTAATGAAACCGCTCACTACGCAGTAATAAAACCGCCAACTAGACAGTAATGAAACCGCTAACTAAACAGTAATGAAACCGCTAACTGAACAGTAATGAAACCAAAAACTATACACAGCATTGAAACCGCTACCTATACGCAGTAATGAAACCGCTAACGTACACAGCAATGAAACCGCTAACTATACGCATGAAACCGCTAACTACACGCAGTAATGAGACCGCTCACTACGCAGTAATAAAACCGCCAACTAGACAGTAATGAAACCGCTAACTAAACAGTAATGAAACCGCTAACTAAACATGAATGAAACCGCTAACTACGAAGCAATGAAATCGTTAACTAGGCACTTAGTAATGAAACCGATAACTATACGCACAAATTAATGTGGTTTTCAATCATTGGATTACAGACAGCAACATTTTGTCCATTAATAAAAGTAAAACCACTACACAGTGATAACGGTAATTTGCAAAATTAGTGCCATTAGTGTTAGTTTATTTGGTACAAACAAAATCAATTACGTTTGCCTGACAGCAAATGCATGTAGACATGTATCGGTTGAAAGTAAATTTTAATTCTTCTAAATATCAATCAGGGGTAGGCCTATAATAATCTTGAAATCGATCTTTCTTTAAATTGGTACATTTAACGAAGAATGTGTGTGATGATGAAAATCAATTTAAAGTAAAAAAAAACAGAGAGTAAACGAAGCTATAGCCTTCTGTTCATGATACAAAGTGCACATGCATCATTGCGTGTTAATTTGTTATTCTGTTTTCAACATACATTTCATTCAAACAATCTATTGGGAAAAATCCATTGAATGGAAATTATTCATTCAATTTCATATTTTCCTTTACTACATAAAATGTATTTACATTGCTTCTATCTTCTTAAAATTAGTCAAAAACTTGTATAGTGACATCTGCTGTTGGCTATTTCAGGTTTGTCTAGTTTCAGCATCATGGCCTTATTTGGTTAGTCAATCATGTCCCTGGGGTTCGGCCACTTCCAGTTCTGTTGAGCTGGCTCCATCACTGACACTTGGTAATATTGGCCCTCCTTGCCTCACCCAAATCTGTCTTTGCCTGTGAAGAAGGTGGGCGGGCCTTTCCACCCAATTTAGTTTTGACTAAAATGGTGTAGGATTTGAGCTGTGCATGATGAACTTATAATATATATTTTTTGCAGTGATCCATTCACTGATATACAGTGTATTCTCAGAAGTGCCTTTTCTAAGAAGCTGAGAACTGAATTGAACACAAAAATATATACTAAGAACAGAACAAAACCGAACCTAAATGTTCACAGAGTACATTCAATTTTATTGGTGAAAAGCGAAAAAGTTCTAGCTTTTCGCTGGGTATACTAATTTATTGTGTAACCAAATTCTTGTGAAGCATTGCTTGCTTGAAACAATCGAAAAATTGTCGTCGGCGGTCATTAAAAAATGTCTTTCAAAAATACACAAAATATCCTTACAATGGAGTTATCACTAACTTCTTGAAAACGATGGCAACTCTTTATCCACGTTTATCCTAAGCTCATTTGTGTAGGCCTACACATACATAGTACCGGTGATGAGGTTTTCTTATTTCTTAAAATAAATTGTGTATATTTATTTTATTACGTTTTTTCATGTTCTGAAAAAAAATATTGATAGGCCCAGATTACTGCAAAAAGGACGTTTTGTACCCCCCAAAAAAGACACTCCAAGACTGTCATGCCATTTTATCCGGACATTGAGATACTTATACAAGTTGATTTTAAAAAGTGTCAATTTATCACACCAAGATGACTTGTGGAACCAACCAAATAAGTTGAGTTGCAGTGATATTTTTGCCAAAACGCCTGACTGAATATAGGTCGACAGTAAGTCTTCTTTTTTGGAGATGAAATATCAGAGCAAGTCGGTATCTTGTAATTATAGTTTCAGTAAAGTCGACTAAGCGAGGTAAATCAAATTGTTACATTATGTAGCTATATTGGAGCTCCTCCGTAAACTGTTTTCGTTCTGGGGAAATACTGAATTCCTATAGTATTGTATACACACCATCGCAGGGTTGTACTATTAGTAGCAAAGATATAAAGTATATCAGTGCATCATCTCTTTAAAGATATGGTCAAGGATGAGACGACTGCGGCAGGTCCAGTCAGTGGTACCAAATTGACACCGGGCTTCGGCAGTGGTGATAAGGAAATGTGCATCACGAGGTTCCCGTCCAGTGTCCTGGTCTCGTTCGGTAACGAAGAGCTCTGGAGCGCACCATTCGAGCCAGAAGACGAGACTCAAATCGGTTTTGCATCTAGTGACGATGCACAATGGATCGTGAAACCGTTCTTTGGACCACAAGGTAATCAGAATTTGATTTGAGTGTGTTGTATAACCAATACAAACGTGTTATAAATAAGGCCGATTTCATGGGCCCTGATACACAGTCCGAAAATTGGGCCGAACTAGTCGGCCCGGGCCGCTGCGTGACCCAACATTCTTAACGTATATATATTTACCTTGTTTTACCTTCAGGATCGAGCCGGCGCCGTCGATCAGTGGCTGAAGAGCAAAACTATCTGAAAAAAGGTAACTCCGACAACTTTCATTTGACAATGTTTTTATTTTATAGTAATGTTGTTAGAAATGTAGCAACTACGGGCAGTTCAATAGACGCATTTTGGTGGGTCGTATGGTCCGAGAGTCACTGTTGTTTTTAATGATAGCCTACCCGTTTTTAATATTTTTTGTATGTTTTTATTTTATTTTACCAATGTATGTGGTGTGTTCGTGTGTTTTTTTTGCAGCCACAACAAGACGTCGCAGAGCAGTAGAGTCATTGAGGAACGGTAGGCATCCTGACTGGGGGAGTCAGAGTAACGCGGATGGTGCATTGAGAGGTAAGACCATGCTTCAAACCATTGTGAACATTGGCCCTTTTTGGAGTTGTGATACCCTGTTATGATGTGAGTTCAAGCCCAGGTTAGCTCGATTGGAGTATGAAACCCTTTGATACCTTGAGTTTACACCCAAAGGTAGCGCAATATTGTAGTCTGGCACCCTTTATGATGTTTTGGTTTCCCGTTTAAATATCGCGATTGGAGTGTGGAACCCTTTGATACCATGGGTTTACACCCAAGTCGTGCAATATTGTAGTCTGGCACCCTTTATGATGTTTTGGTTTCCCGTCCAAATATCGCGATTGGAGTGTGGAACCCTTTGATACCATGGGTTTACACCCAGGTAGTGCAATATTGTAGTCTGGCACCCTTTATGATGTTTTGGTTTCACGTCCAAACATCGCAATTGGAATGTTAAATTAAAACGTCATATTCTCATAACTCTTTTTATTTATTTTGTGTGCAGTCATGTTCAACAAATTCAACAGACGCCGACGTTAATTGCACGATCCAGAAGAAGTAGAGTTGAAACCTTAAAATGGGTAAGCTGGAAGGGGCCATGTTTACTGACTACTTTAAATTTCTTCACGTCTTGGAAGAGAGATCTTCCTGTTAATCATCATTCAAAACTTATAGCTGAAAACCTATTTACATACATTTTAATTTAAACACATAGCTTCTAAACCTTGTGTATTCACAATAACGTAACAACGTTTTATCATTTTTATTCAAAAGACATGGTGACGAAAGCTAATCTGATTTTCTTCGCTTTTCGTCTTCAACACTACTTTCCTGTGTAACTGTCGACAAAAGTTGTCACGGAATATCTCGCGTCTAAGATAATGACATTCAGTTATTAATACTTCAAGTAACTAATTTATTGTTTCAAGTAACTAAATGGCCTTTTAAAAGGGTCTTAATTTGTTTGTCGGGTGTGTGGGAATTGTTTTAAGAATAAAGGGAACTTTAATACAGCATCATGAATGTCAAAAAAATATGATACATTACCAAAATGCCGCACCACATCAATGACTTCGTACAGAAATACTGGAGTATTTCAATTTTGGGTATGGGTAATTCGTAATGTGTACTGTAATCTCTAAACTCAATCCCTGTGCACGGTTACTTTCTTGTGTGAACACGGGGTCATACAAAACAATTATATTCAGGTTTTGTTTGATTAATTTTTTCGCCCAAAAACAATGATGCCTTACGCGCCACAATCAGCCTTTTTTCGGCTAATACATTATTCATGCTAGGTTGCGCTGTGTATTTAATGTTTAAGAACCTAGAACAGTAGGCCTAGACCCAGATTAAATGTTTGCCAAATTTTATGAGTAACAACAATATACAGTTTTTGGAGAAATCAGTAAAGGTTTGGGTGTTTTTCAATCTTTAATTTTAGCCATAGGCCTAACTCTCTGTTCAAACAAACAATGATGGCCCGACCATCAGTTGTAGCTATTAGATAATACTTCGATTTTTGTTTCTCTTCATTGGGTTGTTATGATTATAATAACAATAGGATTTTACGGTACATCAAACACAAAGCATCTTGACATTTGTGTTTATTTCGCAATGAATGAAACTTTAACGATTCCTGAAGTGCATACTTTACTGTGTCGGTCTCAAGACAATACGATCCAATTAAACAATTTAAGAGGCATACATGGATATCTGCAGAACTATGTGTAATAGTAGCAAACTATTTCTCACGCATTTTTGACATTGTGATGAAATTGCAAGTAGCTTGCCCTTGGTACGGTATATCAATGTTTTCAGAGGAAGTTAAATTCACTAACAAGACTTAGGTATTTGGAGTAAAGCATTTTGAACACACGTTTTGTCTGATAATACAGTAATGTTTATACAAATTATTGACCTAATATTTCAAGTACCGTACGGATTAGTGGCAAACTTTACAGGATGTTTACAGCCAAACCGTATACCTGGGGGTACCATCCTAAAACGTCCCCCTCAATCCCGGTCTGTTTAATTAGTTCATTTAAAGCTTATAAAGATTACATTTGGTTTGTGGTTTTCGTTTTGTCAAATTAAAAAAGTAAAATTGCATGAAATGATGTGTATAGTATATGAATATGTCCTCAATCGTTGTCTATCATTTCAGAAATCTGGTTTCACCGCATTGTATCGTTTGATGTGGTGGATCAAGATAAGTCAGGTCATGGTTGTCTATCAGTTCAGAATGTGGCTCAGGTTAGACTTTGTTACTGTCTATAGACCCATTGCATATGACGTCACACTCTGAAAAAGGAGGCAGATCATTGGACGATAGCTGTTCTCTGTGCGTAAAAACGTGCGCGTGACCTCAGCGTATCTGTAGCGTTTCGCGTTATGCAAGGGGGATCCATTGATTTCTATAGACCCGGAGCGCGCCTCCGAACAATGCGCGTCATTTTGGGTGTCAAAACTCACTTTTGTGCATGTTTGTATACGATTTTGACACCCAAAATGACACCCAGGACAGGCGCACGTGAGTACGCTGCGCGTTATGCAATGGGTCTATATGCTTCTAGTTTAAAGCAAATGTACAACATTGGTAATTGTCAAAGGCCTTGATGTGACCCGTACATGAAATAACAAACCTGTGAAAGTTTAAGCTAAATCGGTCTTCGGTGTCATGAGAAAACGGTGAAAAAAAACATATTTTCACTGTTTTCAAACATCGGATTTTATCACCAGTGATAAAGACTAATTGTTTTACTCATTTCCTAAAAGCTAAAGCATTTCAAGCAAAACTATTTCAAGAGAAATCCACAGCCTCTACGGCCTTCATTGACTTAATTCCAACGTAATCTTTACCCAGTTTCGCCCCATCGAGAAGTCCGACTGAGGAATACAATGAGCAAGGCCATGTTTCTTGCTTACCGTGTGCACTTATTGGTGTAGCACCCCGGCTTGAAATTGCATCTAAAAAATCTCAAGGAGTTTCAGTGGGCCTGGTCTGGTTGTAGACCTCGTGAGTAACTGACCCTCACTGACTTTCCATCCTCATTCTCAAAAATGTCAGAGAGCATTCCTCAATTCACTGTCATCCAGCAGCGGTTGGGTTGGTGTAGTGGTACTCCTCGCCTTCCACCTCTAGGACCCAGGTTCGAATCCCACCGGGGGCACTATGTGGGTTGGGTTTTCAGTCCCTATTCCTGACTGCGTGGGTTTTCCCTGGAGTATTTCTCCAACATCTAAAACTGAATTTTCCTTCTTTGTATTCTCTCCATGGGGTTCTTGGCTAGTTTAGTGATTAAGTTCGCTTTTCTGAGAGTCCTTGGCTTCACAACCGGAAATAGTTAATGACAATAAATGAAACAAGCAATTTCAATTAGACCAAGCAGAGTGACTGTGAACAAGAATGATGAGCTCATTGTTCTAGATAAAAGCAGTCAAGATCTTCACCAGGAATTATCAGCTCCTCCATCAGTTCATACTAGACAGTAAACCATGTATTGCAGTGAATGACAACAACTAGGCCCAATTTCATAAAGCTGTTAATAAGCAGATCATTCTGCTTAGCAAATATCTTTGCTAATTTGCTAAGAAAGAATTGAGTGGGGTAGGTACCAGTCGCAGCAATGTAAATTGTATGGTATTTTGGCTGGATAACCTTTTTTCTGTTAAGCAATATATTTCCGTGCTTAGCAAGTTGTTATGCTTGCATGCTTTATGAAATTGGGCCCAGCTGATAGCAGTTGGTTATCATAACAAGGCACACTTATCTCTTTACACAAACCAGATGATGGATCCCTCAGTATAGGCCTATACACACATTTTCAAGAGGCTAATTTACACGATGGATGATAAACTGTATATCACAATGACACGATAACTGAGTAGAACCATTGAGGAAGAACGGTCGACACAAGAACAACTGATGTTGTGGTCACAAATAATTTGTTACAAAATGGTGGGCAATGTACATTGTATACACACACACAGTAGCCTATACACCTGCCTACATACACCAATACATGCATAGGTGTACATACAACGAATTATGGCAGCCATGTACATGTACATGAACAGGCAGCTTTTTTGCACAGTAAAAATGAACAAAATGCAGTAAAATACTCACCCAGTGTGTAGAGATATCCCCTCGAGTGCGTTCAAATCCTACTTTCATGGTTCAGTCGTGCAGAAAGAAGAGGCATGGTTTTGGGACGTCTTTTGAAAACAGAAGTTGTGTAGGCCCAACCTCGTCCCCAGGGTGTGTCGAGCAGTATGAGGTTGACCGCTCTCTCACCCTGGTATTGGATCATTTGCATATCCAAATTGTTTGGATACGTATGCAAATTAGAATAGTCTGGCTGTGAACATGGTGAATACTGAATGAGTACAACTTAACATGTTTACGCTAGACTTGTGTACACCAGTCGTTGTCCAATCAGGGTCCAAGTAAGGAGTTTCCCTCCCATGGTTTACTATTGTAAACATGGTTGGAAATAAAGTAAACCATGGGGACGAGGTTGGTGTAGGCCCTACTTAATCATGATTTCTCTAACAAGTTGTCGGTACTGTACTATACTCATAATTATTTGCCGCTTTTATTTGGTTCTGGCATGCACTCACCACGTGTCAGTGACATGTCAATGCATCCACCGCACATTATTGACCTTCCGACCGTTATGCCAGGCAGTGTAAAGTCTTAGTGGAAGACGTCCTTAGCGTTTTTGTAAAAAGCTGAATCGCTTTACAGTTTTTCAGCCTACAGAAACCAATTGGGAGTACGCTAAGGAAGTCTTTCACCAAGACTTATGAGGTGTACTGATCGCCAATTTTTGTATAAAGCGGCAAAAACTGTAGGGGCCTAACGGGGAAGAAAATGAACCTTCAAAATGGTCCTGAATCCCCAAAAATCCGATTCTCACCCAATTCCAATTTTGCCCTTGAACCATCATTAATCTTTCCACAAATTTTCGTTGAAATCCATTATAAAGGTTTTCCGATATCAGGATTGCTTACAGTTAGACAGACGGACAACAGACAAACAAACAAGGGCAACAATTTTATTCATTTATTTATTTGTTTTGTTTTGCTCGGCCCCATTGGTCACATCCAAGACCGCATGGGCTGATGAGCTTGCAAAAGTCTAGTCTGGTCCCCTGTCTTTAACCGCAAGGATAAAGACAGGTAGGCCTACTGGTTTTACCATAGTCTTGGTTCCAAGACCTTCGCACCGAAATGGATCCATTACAACAACGCATCGAAATGGATCAATTCCAACAACAGAGGGCGTCACTATCCTTGGTTCGATTTAGCTTCCACGAAGGTCTTGGGTATCGTGTATGAGGGTGCTTAAGTGTTTCATTGTTTTTCCCGACTTTCCGGGGAAGCCAATCAACGATCGAGTTTGCACCTTGCCGTGAATTATTCATGAATCAGGTAAAAGTAAACAAATGCGTGGTAGTTATTGCTTCATAGTTTATTTTCAGGGCATGTCGAATGGTAGAATGATAAGTAATTCAGATGCAAAGGTAATCTTTTTAAATTACATGTTTGTTTGACATTGACAATGTACAAGATTCAAACGTCCAATAACAATGACCAACCGATAAACCTAACCGACTGCAAGCATATAATTTTGCTGGTTTCAGAATCAATTGCAAAATGCGTTGATAATGCAATGAAGAAGCCATGGTCACCAATCAAAACCAGAGTTCATGCGCTATGCATGGAGGAAGGAATGGTTCATGCGATGTTAAAACAGCATGCACTGCACACAATGTCATGCTCGACGACCTCATGACCTTTCACATCTTGCTTGTCTTGCAAGCTTGTCATTTAGTCACTAATATGAATAATACATGACTTGATGCTTCATTACCATAACTTGCCCACGCCCTCAAAAACAAAATACCCAAGGCGTTACTACAGACAGTCGTCAATGGATTCGAGAAGAAAAGCGCGCTCTCTGTCGGGTTATCACGAGTATGAGATAGTGTGGCAGGAGATTCTGGTGTGTTCCCCCCCCCCCCCTACACACACACCACCATACGGCGAACTGGGTGCACCACACTAAATAAGCCAGAATTCATACGCCAATTATAACGTTTTTGGGGTCATGCAATTAATAGATTGTGTAAATATAAGAATCTATCACAACCCGAGGAGACTTGATAAATTTAGGCGTTAAAGTTGGCCCTATTTGACCGGGGAAGTGGAGAAGTGCTTAACGAAAACTGGCAGCAAGTCGGTTTTGGAAAGAAAAAAACTCGTTTTCTTCTGGGGTATTTAGCAAAAATTCCAAACGGTTGACCTGCCAAAAATTGAAAAGAATTCTGAAGTTTAGTTGTCCGGAATCATGTCTGATTGGTTTTCAAGAGGCTGAGAGACTTACACGATTTGTTGAGTATTTTTGAATCATTTAGCACTGGTTCCTATGGGAGATTATTTTGATAGCGCCCTCTTTTGAATCATCCTCCTCCAGCCCATGTTATTTCCCGTATGGGGATTCGCTCGGCCCCAGCGGATGGCAAGGCGCTGGGGACGAGCGAAGTATGGGGACAGAATCTCCGTATTTTTGACCGCGTGAGGGCGCTTTCTTCAGGGAATGTCTTGCAACACAATTACAGTTTCATCTTATTGTAAATGCCTGTATGTAGTTTTCTTGCATCAATGACGAAACACATAAACATAATAATAACACAAATTAAAAAAACCTTTTGATAACTTGTTTTTCATCACGTAAAAATTGGTCCACAAACGCCCCCACGCGGTCAAAAATACGGCGAAATTAACATGGGCTGGAGGAAAAGAGGGCGCTATAAAAAGAAGTTTGTGCACAGTTTGCCGTATGGATGGAAATATGGGGGGACAGAATCTCCTGCCACACACCGGCCGAAGTAGACTTGGTTCCAAGTCTGTGATCGTGGTTTTTAGTCGTCCTGATAGCCGATACATTATTGCAGAGCTGCGTTATTCTTAGTCTTGGCCCAAGACGTCAGTGATCGATAGCGGATAGTGTATGCGCTCGGTTACAACTCGTTATAGCGCGCCCTCTTGTGGCTTGAATTACCCAACTTGACTGGCTCTCACACTAACGTCTTGGGAATCTCGTAGCGCAAGTTGAATTGTGGGCGTCGCCGTTTTATGTAAATAAGACCGTTGTCAAGGTTGTGTAATGCATTATTCAAATCCGCGAACAACATGGCAGCTCCCTGCACGGACGGACGTACTGTACATGTGTGTACACACAATTAGTACATGTACGTTGAATTTTTCCCAGACAACCAATTGCCGCTATTCTGAGCATATCGTTGGTGAATATCGTTGACTACAGAAAACATAATGTCGTTGTACGTCTGGCATCTTGTTACATTTGTGATTTCAGTTTATTGAAGGCACATTTGTGATTTCAGTTTATTGAAGGCACGGGACCACCTGCTACTGACTATTTATTATTATTAGCAACCACCGATAAATCACCGTACCATTGTCGTTCACGTACTGACTTTGTATTCAAACTTTAGGGCTAGTAATTTTACAAATTCATAACACACAGTCCAGGAGAATGGAGTACACACATGTATCCATACAACTTATAAGTAAATATATTTCAGTACATATGAGCGGCAGTACATTTCTGTTCTTGAAATTATGCCTAAAGAGCCAACAAACACTATGTGCTGTCTTTAACAACATACCATTTATATGCCTCTTTCTGCTGGAATGCACCATGATGCAAGTGTGGTTTTGAATACCAGCCTTATAAGTTATAGCTTTAACCTGTTTTGTTCTGAATGCAATTAGGAAAATATTGCAGATGCTCTGAAAATGAGGAATGAGGATTGCAGCACTCATTTCAGTTGCAACCTCTACCTCAAGTATGTTTGAACCAAAAATCACTTAGGAAAATACATTGACAAATAATTTTTTTAAAAAGGCTGACAACTAAAAATGTAAAAATGGCTGGCGAAAAAAAAAACATTTGTTGAAATACTTGTGCTGAACTGAACTGCAAAACTTACAATGGTCAATACTATGTATGCATCACACTAAGAAGAATGACTAAGGGATGCTTTTGGATGCTAAACGGTTGATGTGAATATCATGCCTTCTTGAATTTTGACCGACTTACTTGTGGTGATGAACTTATTTCTACCTCCATGACTTAACTAAGTTACTTGTCTGTTGACCAAAGTGAAAAAAAACCACAGATCAATTTTGAGATGCTTCAATCACTCTAACATTAAATTCAAATTCAAATTCAAATCACTTTATTATCCCCAAAACGGGAAATTAATTTCGGCCTTTACAACAATAAGTTCTCAACAAACACGTTCTTTTATTTCTTTATCGCCAAACACAAATCTTTCACAGAATTGTGATTACGAAAATGATAAAATTTGAAAAAACTAAACAAGAAATACCCCACGTCAGCAGTTAAAATGCACGGTTATCACAGCAGTTATGTGGCACAATTTTTTGTACTTGTGTGATCAGCCCGCTTACATTGTAGGGTGTCAATGAAGTTTTTCATCTGTTTCTAAAGTGGAGTTTTTCTGTGTGTAGGATAGTTTATGGCATTTGATAGACTCTGTTGCTCATCACGCCCAATAATCATCAATTTCACTCGGTGTTCAAAAATGACAAAGTTGTGGGCCCCTATACATCAACCACCAGTCCAAAAGCAATGGTTCGAAGAGTATGCGCACAGCTCCCTCAGTGTCAGAAAAGCTATGTAGAAACTCATCTTCAACATCACAACATCACTCTCTGTAATGGTACGATACATGTTGACAATAAATTGTGATGCGTTGCTGGAACTTTGCAGCAAAAAGCAGAGTACAGTTCTGCACACGTCTTTCTCGACTGACAGTAAATAATGATGCGTTCCATCAGCCAAAGATTTCTTCCACAATTATATAAATGCTTGATTTTGTCACAGACCGTTCCCTCTTGAATAATGAACTGCATTCCTCAATTGCAGAGCACGACTGCCATTCATGTGGCAAGACTTGATGTCACTATCATGGCGGCAATGATTGATAGTTTAATCAAGGCTTAAAGTAAACTACTAAGTTCTCCAAGCTGGTTATACTTCTAAAAGCTGACGTCTTTCCTGGTAATTGGCCCCTGGAAGAAGAATTATGAAATAAATACAATAAGCTCATATATATTATCTCAGTGTATTATAGAGAAAATTTAACAGAAACTATTAATATTTTACCAATGTACAGTAAAAGGGTCTCTTCAATTCAAGCACTTTTGTGCTAAACTTGTTCTGCATATGCTTGAAATAATCATGTACATTTGTTTTTATGATCATAATTCGTAATCCTCGACCGCCGAGGGTTATGATCATCAATCAACACATACCGATTGCAAACAAGTGTTTCAACAGTGCATGTACACAGAAGAAAGATGTCAGTTAGAAATTAAAAAAATGTCAGCCAATGATGAGCCAGTGTCAAATCAAGGGATATGCATCTGTGCATTATCTTAAAGCGTTGTTGGCTCAACTCAGACAAATCATGGAGGTAGAAATATTCTACCTCCATGGACAAATCGAACCTCAGGGAAGTCAAGGAGTGTTTAAGAGCACAGTCCGAGTCTACAAAAACAAATGAATATTAGGTCAGTTTTCTTCATACAGATTCAATCAATAAAAAAAATTCTCTTTTAACTCACCACTTTGTGTAATCTACCTCCATGGTGTAATTATACTGCAGAAATTCCCACACTGGTACAATAGGGCTTCAGGAAGGAGGAATGCAGGACTGATGAACAAAGAAGTAAACTGGTGGAGTGGTACTAATAAACATGATAAAACGAGTATTTTTCATGCCTCAGGCAGCCTTCTCCGTTTGTTCATCTGTGAATCCAGACTGAATCTAAGTCGTTCAGCTTGATTCAACTATCAAGACCAACAATTTTTAAGAGCACGATATAGACTATTTATAGCAAGCGATTCGGCCACAAACTGACGAAGTTATTCTTCACAACATAAAAACACATCAGTCAGAGGCACTAGCTCATATACTAGCTGACTAGTCGTTAACTGCCATCTATGATCTAGTCTACAGCAGATCTATAGCTTATGATTGCTTCGGCTTTTACTTTTCCATCTTAAGCATGTCACGAGCATATTTCTTTTCTAACGTGAATCGTACTTCTACTTGCACATTGACAGTGAAACTGACACTTTCCTCCACCACACACACACACTGACAGCAGCCGCCATGTTAACGTTGCAAGCTGCAAAACATGACCCTGGGTCACATAATAAATTATTTAAATTTATTACTACGATCGCGCGCTGATTGGTTCCCTAGGAAAGGCTGGGGAGAAAACAATGAAAAAGTTAAGCCAGCGCTACGAGATTCCCAAGACGGTAGTGAGAGCCAGTCAAGTTGGGTAATTCAAGCCACAAGAGGGCGCGCTATAACGAGTTGTAACCGAGCGCAGTACACTATCCGCTATCGATCACTGACGTCTTGGGCCAAGACTATGTTATTCTGTGTTATTGGCTGAAACAGCGCCCTCTTGTGGATAAACCTCCGTCTTGAACCTACAATCGAAATCACATTGAGATTGCGAGTTAGAGCGCGTGATAGCAAATCTGCGGGGGAATTCTGCGTGGCTGATGCAGAGAAATAACCGCAAGCTCAGACTTGAAATCAAGTCTAGGGAATTCTGCGTGGCTGATGCAGAGAAATAACTGCAAGCTCAGACTTGAAATCAAGTCTACGGCCAGAGAGAACCAGCAGCAGCAGGTCGTCGAGGCTCGAGCGAGCGGCGTAAGTAGCTACGTTGGCCGTCGTACTGGGCTAGCCGTCGTAGGATGGGTTACTCTATGTGGTTAGGACGTTTTTCGATTAGAATTTTTAAAAATCAGCAACCTATAAAAAGTGTCCAGTTATTATTATTGTTGAAGTATTACTTTCCACTTTGACATCAAAATCATACATCGTTTGTCTGATTAAATTTATCCACGAAGTCTCTAAGTGTGCATGCGCCCGGAGTGATTCTGGAGGTGTGAGCCTCCTATTATCGTGGTAATCAGAAATACAATTTTTAAATGAACTATCTCCACATTAAAGGAGCTAAATCCAAAGATAATATTCAAATATTTACCTAATACTGACTGGGATTACGATGTTTAACTTCCCAGCAGATGGAATTTTTTTGAACTTTTAGGCATTTTAATTACCGAGTACCGACAATTTCCTTTTGGTCAATCCGAAGACGTAGATTTCAAGCGCAAAGTAGTAATCCGCGCAAGTTAAAACATAACTGCGCAAGTTTGGAAATTGCGTGCATTCGCCTACTATAGGTAATGTACTTGTGCAAGCATGTCTGTAATTTGAGCGAGTTTTTTACTTTGTGTGTTAAACTTACATATTGAGGGCGCCCTTTGCAAAGGTGCTGAATTTTTTAGCCTTTTTAGTTTTCTACATCCTTATTTGGACGGCATACATTGGTTTACGTTTTTGAGGTGAAAATACGTACTTTCGATGGCAATCTTTTTTTTACCGTGGAACAGGATTTGGGCACTGATATTTCAATGCACAGAACAACATTTAAGGTAAAAATGTTAATGATATAATGGCACTTTTGACAGACATGGTCAGCGAAAATTTGTCCAGTCGAGTCGGTAAAATAGCGTTTTTTTCAAAATTATTTAAATTTAAAACAATTCCGCAACATTTCATTTTTTATGTTTTTACCAGATCGGTAGAGGGTTGTTGGCTATCGATTTAGCGTATGAAAGGCGTCTATCGATGACGTTTTGACAACGAAAAAAGTTAATTTTCTGCTACCACGGTATTAGGAGACCCACAGATAGGAGGCTTGACTATACAGGAAAGGAGGTTGACTCGCTATCAGATTTTTTACAAACAATGATACAAAATTAAATAGACAAACTTTCACCATTATAGTGCAGGCCTAGTGCAGTGCCATAGTCATCATATGAATCATTAAGTCTTAAAGACCGACAATTGAATACATGACCGATAGCGATACAAAACATCCATAAGGACCGTACTTTCATCTCATGAATTGAGGGTAGTACTTAGTAATTATTTTGGGTATACCACACATTGGGGGCTGTGTTATTTGTGCCCACACACAAATTATTTGTGTCCTTGATTCCCTTGAAGTCCAACCAAGAGAAACCGAAGGTTCACCATAAAACAATAATTTTTCCACAAAAGGCCTACGTTAACGCGTAATACTCTGGGCTGTTTTATAAATTATGGCTCTCTTTGACTTTTATTAGTCTTATCAATCATTCCTACTCATTATTGATGGTGTAATGATAAAAGTAGACCATGGAGGTCTACCTCCATTACCACTAGAACTATTTGAGGTTCGTTCCGCTATCGTCTCCACGTAGTCCTAGCTAGAACTATGACTAATATGAGGTTCGTTCCGCTATCGTCTCCACTAGTGGAGACGATAGCGGATAGCGGAACGAACCTCATAGTTCGAGGAGTACGTTAGCGGAACGAACCTAATAGTTCTAGGAGTACGATAGCAGAACGAACCTCATACATGTAGTTCGAGGAGTACGTTAGCGGAACGAACCTCATAGTTCTAGGAGTACGATAGCGGAACGAACCTCATAGTTCGAGGAGTACGTTAGCAGAACGAACCTTATAGTTCTAGGAGTACGATAGCGGAACGAACCTCATAGTTCGAAGAGTACGTTAGCGGAACGAACCTCATAGTTCTAGGAGTACGATAGCGGAACTAACCTTATAGTTCTAATTATTACGATAGCAGAACGAACCTCATAGTTCTAGGAGTACGATAGCGGAACGAACCTCATAGTTCTAGGAGTACGATAGCGGAACGAACCTCATAGTTCTAGGAGTACGATAGCGGAACGAACCTCATAGTTCTAGGAGTACGATAGCAGAACGAACCTCATAGTTCTAGGAGTACGATAGCGGAACGAACCTCATAGTTCTAGGAGTACGATAGCGGAACGAACCTCATAGTTCTAGGAGTACGATAGCGGAATGAACCTCATAGTTCTAGGAGTATACCTCCATGATAAGACCCAACGCCAAAAGAGAGCAAGTTCAGCCTAACTTGGTGGGCTACTCTAACTTGATTGGATGGACCAGCATGATACTCCAGCCCTGGAACTGCTGTATCTTATGATTATGAATATGACGAGGTTTGTTTCTTAGGGTACTTAATATTAGTCTCTATAGCATATGTTCGTAACAATCTTCCTACTCACATAGTCATAGATCTACTTCTACAAGGAGTACATCATGACGATGGCCAGTGCAGTCTAGGAGAGACTATTCTCGGATGCCACACTCAAGTTTATCAGAAGAAATCCAAGTAGTTGCAATAATCCTAACCCTCCTGACAGTCGCAGACCGGAGGGTTACGAGACAGTCCGTTTTTAATAATTTACTAACAATCACATACCAGATTTGCCAAACATTTACCACTTTCAAAAATTGTGACACACATTCTAAGTACACAGAGCTGTTCTTCAATGTGTAATGAATTAATTTAGAAAACTTAAAACATCATCGAGAAAATATTTGGCAGAAAAAGCAAACAAAAACTTACCAGAGACTGACCGAATTGTCCATGAACCGCACTACCTAAATCTCAACCAATCAGCGTAAACCAAACCGCTGGGTAGGCGTGGCGCTCGTCTGTGCGCGCAGTAGTATTTAACGGATCTGCAGGTTGCACTGCTTGTTTGTCGGATCGGCATTCCAGAATGTGTGCTCAATCTGTAAATTGTTCCTCATAAAAAACCTGTGATTGTGCAAATTCATAAAATGCGCTGAGCATATGGCAATGAAAGTGCAAGCGTTGTGGCTGGTCAAAATGTTGCTAGCTACCTTCCAAGAACAATGACAGACTTGAGCAGCTTCATCCAACTTCATCAACCATCTAAATCTAAATTCAAACTAAGTCTAGAAAAAAAATACATGCGCGTATCCAAAGGCCACAAACTAGTCTACACGATGGGACAACTCCTTACACTGAAAATGCATATCGGCGATGATCTTTATTGAGATTCTGAGAGGGTTAGGATCATCTCAACTAAGTTACGATACAACAAGTACACTACTCTAGACTAGGCGACAGAACCTGAGGAAGTGGTGCACTTTTTGTTTAATTAATCAATTTGCTTTTTATGTCCTTCTGATTTTAGAGGCTGTAGATGCAATCTCAGGAGTTTGGGATGGAGAAATGTGTAATGAAGAGATGATGCATGCCCAAGTAAACGGTTCATTGCAGGAGTGCAAAACAGAATCCACCAATGAAGAAGATGAGATTCTCGAAGAAGTGATGGCATTTGCTGATTTCTATCCCACAGACAAAAATCAGGTTCATAATTTTGAGGGAACTCATTTCTAAATGTTTCTAAAAAGCAAAGCTGCATGCCTTTGACTTGGCAGTTAAGGTTGAAACTGTATTTTGACCTTTCTTGTTGTAAGGCCGTACTTGTCTCCTTTTCTTCAACATGTGTCTTCTTCGTTTAAAGGGGCTGTGTCGTCAATCGTCATGATCAAAGCTGGCCTATGGCTGTACATGGGATAATGAACTCTTAGTCTCACTCTCAGCCAGCTACAGCATAGGGTTGGAGGGTGCGTGCGCGCGTGCAGTGTCTGGATGAGAGTTCATAGTGCCATGTACAGCCACAGGCCTGCTTTGATCATGACGACACAGCCCCTTTAAGACCCTCCTAAGCTCATTAAGGATATTGAATGGTCAGACAGTAGGAGGGTTGACTGTGTGTATGAATTCACCACATTATATCATATTGTAGGCTGGGATAGTGCATCATATTTATATATTTTATTGGATTTTATTACCTTGTATTTATCGGGAGCTAAATGCCTGAGGGCAACAGTGATTTAATTCACTTTTTTAGTTCCTGTCATCAGCTAGTGTCGCTTGTTTTGTTGGTTTTCTTGTTTTGTATCTTGTTTGAATGATGACAAATAAATAATAATAATATTACTTCAAAAACCACTGTGGTTAATATTGACTGGTCAGACATTAGGAGGGTTGAAGGTCATTCAGATACCTGTTCTTTCATCCAAAATAGGCACGCTTAAAGGTAGTGTAGTAAAGTTACTTCTCAAAAAATTAATCACCTCGCTAAACATGGGTGTATTTGACGTTCTTGTGAAAATACAGCAATTTCTTTTTGCAAGTAGACACTGAGCTCTGAAACTTTCACATGTGACTTTTATTGTATACATCTTTATATATTTTTCCTATAAATCAGCATTACGTTGACAAAAACCAATCTATGACCCTACTTAAGAATGAATTATTGCTGCACATTTGCTCTGATGTTGCCGCTGACCTCTGTGCACAGTTTTCCTTGCCTGTAGATCTAAGAGCTAGCCAATTTATTTATTCATTTATGTATTACATTTCTTTAACCAGAGTTTGTCCAGACAGTTTGAACTGGTTTCCATATCCTACTTCACAAATGCTTAGTATGTGCGCATTATAAGCCGTGGAATAAGGTGCATGCTGGTCTAGTTAGCAACTGATTCCACGGCTAACGCATGCGCACTGAGTTTAAAGGTACTGGACACGTTTGGTAATTGTCAAAGACTAGTATTCCGCACTTGGTGTATCCCAACATACGCCTTGAGCTTCACTGAGTGACGGATATGTGCACTATATAAGAAGCCACTATTATTATTATTATAAAATAACAAACCTGTGAAAATTTAGGCTCAATTGGTCATCGTAGTTGCCAAAAAATAATGAAAGAATAAAACACCTTTGTTGCACAAATTTGTGTGCTTTCAGATGCCTGAAAAAGGCTTCAGGCCTGAAGTCTTTTTCAGATTCAAATATTTTAGTGAGAAATTACCTCTTTCTCAAAAACTATGTTACTTCAGAGGGAGTCGTTTCTCACAATATTTTATACTATCAACAGTTCTACCAAGTAAGTTTTTATGCTAAATATAAATTTTGAGTAATTGGCCCAATGACCAGGGCACAAATGTAAAGCGCATTGAGACGTTTATTGTAAAATGCGCTATATAAGAACTTGTTATTATTATTATTATTATTATTATTATTATTAATTACCAAACGTGTCTGGTGCCTTTAAGTAGTCTATTGCACCCCTGCATACATTACTTCAATTGAGTCTGAAGTCATCAGAGTTTCTTTTGTAATAAACGTCTTTCATTTTTTTCTTTGCTCTTCTTGATGTGAATCAGTGGAAATGATCCGTTGAAATGCGTGGTCTGGGGCCAATTTCACAAAAAGCTAAGATTGATCTTAATATGTGTATCAAATCTTATTTGCTAAGCAAAGTGTTACATCACAATACAAATTACTATGGTAATACTGACAACTCATCTTAAGATGATTTTTTAGTGCTTTGTGAAATCAAGCCCAGGCCTCATATTAACCACTAGTGACCAAATCCAGAAGGATGCGTTTAACACTTGACAGATTTGTAGAACGTGTCAAAAGCAAACTGAGTGTAACAACCCATCTTGGTGTTATTCCTGCATGAACTGCCAGAACCAAAACAAATTTCCTAGGTTATTGTTTTAAACTGTTGCTTCTCATCAAACATTCTTGTAACAGCTTTGCTTGCAAAAAGGTGACAAGGTGCTCATTGTTTCTAAGAACAATTCTGATTGGTGGTGGGCAAGGAAAGGGCACTCTTGTGGCTATATCCCCACCAATCACATCACTTCACTCTCGAAGGATGAGGCTGATTGGCAAGATGGCGAATACTTTAGTAGTTATAACACAATGGTAAGCTTTTTAAAACAAAAGGGAGGGGCTTAAGTTGTGTTCCTTTTATGCAACAAAAGTTAAGAAAATAGCTTTGTTCAAGGCGCGCCGGCCGAATGAAACAATTTAGTCGTATTTTGCCCCGCTTTAATTGTTAGCTATAGTAATGCCCACACTCACAGTGCATGGATCCATACACTCTTACAGTGTAATGGTATTGCCATCAGAGTGGGACCAGCAGATCAAAGGAACACAAAAGGGACAATGCTGTCCTCACTTTGTATGTCCTCAAATTTTTTGGTGCGCTTAGTCTATGGAGAGTGTTAAGTTAGAGGGACAAAGGAAAGTCCTCACATTTATGGCAAAAAATTGATGCATGTACACGCAATGTACATCTACATGCGTGTAGATGTTGTGCATACATAATATGAAGTGTGTGTATGACTAGACAGACTTTATGCTCTCACTTTCGGTACCTTATGGAGACCAAGGACAAAACAAAAAAGGGAAAATAAAAGGTCTCCATAGGGGAATTCTAAAGACCGGGGTGCTCCACAAGGAATTTTGTGTACAAAGTCTATGGGGAAAGTGCTAAGTGCAGGGACAAAGGAAAGAATAAAAAAATGCTTTACAAGGATGCATTTTTCAAGATGTGTGCTTAGACTGTGTGCATGTGGGCATGAGCACATGGACTATGATTGCTTGAGACTGTGTTCCTTACAGACTCCGTGAGTGGATAACTACCTGAGAAAAAAAAGGAAAGAGTACAAGACGATCTTGATTCAGGCTATTGATTAAGACCACTGATTTTCATTAAACACAAAAGGGCAGACTATTTTTACCTTCCGGCTGCATTTTGGTTTCATTGATTTAACTTAGGAAAAGATTAGACTCTTGCACTCCAAGAAACTGCTAAAATATCATCTTTTCAGCTGTTTAGACTTCATGCTAAAAATGTTCTTTGCTAGGTTGGCTTAAATTGAAACCATTGATGATTAGTACAAGCTTGAATAAAACATGGAGAATGTCTTACTATTGTCTTAAAGGTATCGTACACGTTTGGTAATAACTCAAAACAAATATTAGCATAAAAACTTACTTGGTAACAAGCAACGGAGAGCTGTTGATAGTATAAAACATTGTAGGAAACGATTCCGTCTGAAAAAAACGTAGTTTTTGAGAAAGTGGTAAGGGTGTTTTTTCTTTCATCATTTTCTTGCAACTTCGATGACCAATTGAGCCCAAATTTTCACAGGCATGTTATTGTATTCATATGTTGGGATACACCAAGTGAGAACACTGGTCTTTGACAATTTCCAAACGTGTTCAGTGCCTTTAATAATGGAATTGTACATTATTTTAATTCTTCAGAAGCTGCATCATGAGATGTTGCATGACAAAGCTAGGAATGTAGCCTATCGTACAGCAATCATGCAAAACAGTCGGCACATTGAAGATAAGGTACATACATACAGACCCTGCTTACTGATACAAAATGTATGTGAAGTCAGTCACATGACCACTTTTGCTCAGGCTTCGTCATCGGTTTTGGAGCAGTGTGCATTATGCACCAGTGCTTCAACATTGTAACCCTAGAATAAAACACTCAATGGATATCACATGCAAAGGGTATTACCATCATTAACCTTGTATTTGTGCCATAAAAGGTTTGTTTTAATAATGTATGATATGAAGTGAATCCTGTTTGTGGAATTCTCCATTTGTTTCTCTGACTCTTAAAGGCATCGACACGCTTGGTAATTGTCAAAGACCAGTGTTCTCATTTGGTGTATCCCAACATATGCTTAAAATAACAAGCCTGTGAAAATTTGGGCTCAATTGGTCATCGAAGTTGCAAGAAAATGATGAGGGAAAAAACACCCTTGTTGTACAAATTTGTGTTCTATGTTACTTCAGAGGGAATCGTTTCTCACAATGTTTTATACTATCAACAGCTCTCTCTGTTGCTCGTTACCAAGTTTTTATGCTAATGAGTGCTATACTTTGAGTAATTACCAAACGTGTACAGTGCCTTTAAATGAGTCCTTGCTGTGAACTTGGGATTCAAAAAAAGGACCAGTGTCACTTTACTGTAAACAAGTTAGAACTGGAAGAAAAGTGCTCTGTAATTCTTTAACAAAATATGACCGAGTTATTGTACAGCTTACTGTTTACTATGGTGTGCAAAAATTGATTTCATTTGTACTCAATTTTTGTGTGAAAGAGATACTTGGCTTTTATTTGTCTTATTTATAGCGCCTGTAAATTCAAGATGTAATATCTAGGAGATCAAGAAAACTCATCTTCAAGGAGATACCCATAACCTTTTCGTTGTTCTTTATTAGAAACGTTCCATTAATATTGTACATGAAGTTAATCCAACTTTATTATTACTCAAGTACGAGTAGGACTAAGGAGACTAAAAACCTGGAGCTGTGTATTTTCAAGAGTACGGTTACAGACACTAATCTTAAAACCTTTATAACATCTTTAGGTTGTCTTGGACGTTGGCTGTGGTACAGGTATATTAAGCATGATGTCTGTTAAGCATGGGAAGGCTTCAAAGGTTAGTTTTGTTCATGTGAGATCAAAGAAATATTTTAATTACTAGAGCCTATCTAATAAGTTTCATGCCTGTAAGGAAAGTTTAGACCGTTTTAAGACCTGATCAAAAATAAGAAAACAAAATTGAGCAGTGTTTGCAGTTGTTGAATGGGCAGGGAAAACTAGTAGTTGGTTGGTGGACTTGTGTGGTTGTTAGGTTAGTGACTTCATGTCAAAATTACTTATTATTACTACTATTTATTTGTATCATATACTTCTGGTATAAATAGAACCACGGATGCCTCATGAGTGAACTTAATCACTATAGCTCGCAAGCCTGAGGAAACCTGTAAACAAGGGTGCTTGCTATGTGAACCAGAAACACCGGGGTTAACCCCTACTCTTCCACGATATGTGTACTGGGTTCTTCTACGTGCACAACCAATTGTGTTCTAGGATTTGTTGCTTTGTCCTTCGGATGAGACATTAAGCCGTAGCTTCGGCTTAATGTCACATCCGGAGGACAAAGCAATTCTGGTAAAGTATCTTGCTCAAGGATGCAAGTGGCAGACTGGGACTTGAACCCATACTCTGCTGATCAGAAACACCAGAGCTCAAGCCCTCGAGGGTAATTTCGAGACCAGCATAAGAACTTCTCTCTTGGAAAATTCAATTATTTGAATTGAAGGTTTTTGAGACCCCTAGGTGGCAGCAGACAGAAAGGGTTAAAGGCATTGTACACGTTTGGCAATTGTCAAAGACATGTGTTCTCATTTGGTGTATCCCAACATATGCATAAAATAACAAGCCTGTGAAAATTTGGGCTCAATTGGTCATCGAAGTTGCAAGAAAATGATGAAAGAAAAAACACCCTTCTTGTACAAATTTGTGTGCTTTCAGATAGGAATAAAAACTTCTTGCAAGAAGTTTTTATTATTTTAGTGAGAAATTACCCCTTTCTCAAAAACTATGTTACTTCAGAGGGAGTCGTTTCTCACAATGTTTTGTACTATCAACTGCTCTCTGTTGCTCGTTACCAAGTCGGTTTTTATGTTAATATATGTTTTGAGTAATTACCAAACGTGTACAGTGCCTTTAAAGCCCTTGTTCTCAAAGATAATTTTATTCACATTTTGTGTAAACAAAAGGAAATTATCCAGTATCTCTGAACTGCCTGACGACCCCCCCCCCTAGCATAATTGATTGACTAAAGTGTTGTTACAGGTGTTTGCAGTGGAGGCCAGTGGGTTCGCCAAACACACTCAAGTGCTGACTGAGGCAAATGGAATGTCTGACAAGATCCAGGTATTTGATGGTAAAATTGAATCAGTTCAGCTACCTCACAAAGTGGATCTGATTATCTCTGAATGGATGGGAACGTTTCTTCTGGTAAGAAGTGTATCATCAACTGAATCATTTGCTTAATTACTATGTTATTTGACAACATTGCCTTTGTATAGGTCAGGCAAATACCAAAGTATTTGCTCAGTCAAAGTAACAGGAGACACTGTATAGACTGTGCAAGTCTCTCGCTTATTGGAACGAGAAAACACGTCAAATGAAGAACCTTTTTTTCTGAAATCAAATCTTTGTTTTATATAATATCTAATGACAAAATCTGAACAACCAAAATACTCATTACAATTTTTATAAAATTAGTTTGAGCTTTTATAATAAATACACAAATAATGTGTTAATTATTATTCAATCAAAATTAAAACTCTGGGACAAGGATGCTTATTTAATCTTAACTTTTCAGAAACCACTTACGCGGATTCGCGATGGTCACACGGGCGTAAAATTAATGCTTGACGCAGTTTATAGAGGACGCTCACGCCTCAACAACCATAGATTGCAATGAAAAGGCTTCGCGTTGCAATTACAGCATCTGGCGATTATCATCGCGCATCCAAAACAAGCGTTTACATAAGTTTTGTGATTGGAGGTGAGCTCAAAATTCTTAAATGTTTGCAGTAACCGGAAGCTGAGGTCAAGTTTGATTCTTGGGTTTTCTTTCTTTTCTTGTTGAATTGATTTTTCTTTCATATTTTGTATCACTAAGTATTTCATTTCCAACAACTTATATAACTTTCATAGCCATAAACTATGTTAAACTAAAATAATTGACGAAACAAAATCTCACCCACGTAAAACTCCATAATTATGGTGAAGACCACAATGGTCCCAGAAGTTCGAATGCACGCAAGACTTGCGCAGTCTATTGATGAAAGAACTAGAGTTCTTAAAGTAAACATAGATGATTTTGTATTTCACAATGGAGTCTTAAAAGTGAATTCAAATACAAAAGATTTTTGTTATAAGTTAATGTACCTTTGTTGAATTAAAAACTGTAAATGCACAGTAGGAGCACAAATACAAAAACGACATACTGGTTTTGTAAAAGCCTTCAACTTTGTTGGGCTGTTTTTTAATTGTTTGCCCTTCTTTCATTCACTGCAGTTTGAATGGATGATTGAGTCAGTTATTTTTGCCAGAGATCATTGGTTAAAAGATGACGGTGTTGTATGGCCATCCCACGCTGGCTTATATCTTGTGCCGTGCTGTGCAGAAGAACTTTATAAGAACAAAGTGTCCTTCTGGGAGTCCGTGGAGGACTTTGATTTCTCTTCCCTAGTGTAAGGTTTATTTTGTAATTTTTTTCTTTGCAACCTCATTACATGTATGTACAGTCACACCGGGATAAAATGGTTACCCAGCAACCTCGACCCCATGGTTTACTTTATCTCCAACCATGTTTACAATAGTAAACCCTGGAAGGGAAACTCCTTACTTGGACCCTGATTGGACAACGACTGGTGTACAAAAGTCTAACGTAAACATGTTAAGTTGTACTCATTCAGCATTCAACGGTTCACAGCCAGACTATTCTAATTTGCATACGTATCCAAAAATTTTGGATATGCAAATGATCCAATACCAGGGTGAGAGAGCGGTCAACCCTGTACACCTCGTACTGCTCGACACACCCTGGGGACGAGGTTGGTTACCCAGGGACCGGAGATAAAAGTGGGCAGGTGATCGTTACGTCAAGGTTGTACATGACAATGTGTAGACACAAAGCCCATTTACTAAAGCAATATTCATGGATGCTGTTTGGCACATTTTTTTTTGAAACCTCAATCATGAAGAGCTTTTGTAAAAGTACATTTTTTATTTTGCTTGTTTATTCCCAAGTATCTTAGATGCCTAAAACAGTAAAAGATCTATCCAATAAACTCTGCCCCTTCATGCATTGATCAATCACAATAGGAATGAGCTCTCAAAAGATATGGCTCATTAAAATCATAAAACAATGCTTGCTTCACGTTTGACAAGGTCCTAAAGGTATTGTACACGTTTGGTAATGACTCAAAACAAGCTTAAAAACGTACTTGGTAACAAGCAACGGAGAGCTGTTACAATAGGAATGAGCTCTCAAAAGATATGGCTCATTAAAATCATAAAACAATGCTTGCTTCACGTTTGACAAGGTCCTAAAGGTATTGTACACGTTTGGTAATGACTCAAAACAAGCATAAAAACTTACTTGGTAACAAGCAACGGAGAGCTGTTTATAGTATAAAACATTGTAGGAAACGTCTCCCTCTGAAGTAACGTAGTTTTTGAGAAAGAGGTAATTTCTCACTAAAATAATAAAAACTTCTTGCAAGAAGTTTTTATTCCTAATCTGAAAGCACACAAATTTGTACAACAAGGGTGTTTTTTCTTTCATCATTTCTTGCAACTTCGATGACCAAATTTTCACAGGCTTGTTATTTTATGCATATGTTGGGATACACCAAGTGAAAACACTGGTCTTTGACAATTACCAAACGTGTTCAGTGCCTTTAAGAACACTCGGACATCATCATCTCACAAATGGTCTTGTTTTGACAACCAAACACACTGATATGTCTTGTTTGCTTCAATCAAATCAGGCGACTTGCCAAAGATGAGTTCTTCAGCTGTCCTTTACATAATCATGTCATGAAACCAGAAGACAGCCTAGCGACTCCTCAACAAGTATTCCAACTCGACATGAAAACTGTAACCATACAGGAACTTGAGGTAGGGCTATATTGTTTATGGGTGCATGAGTGGCTAGTGTGTTGTAGTGTAAAGCGTTCACCTCTCATTACTGTGGCCCTAAGGATACTGTTCCCAGAAGCTCCTTGGAATCTATAACTCCAAGGGGCTTATCAAAAGGTAGAACTGCCATCATTTGAAAGAACCTCCTAAGATCTGGATCCCAGTTTCAGACTGTTTTGTCAGCAATGACTCTGAGCACTGTTTTAGCAATAATATTACTGGGAAACCATTATCACATTTTAACATTTCAGGAAGTTAGTCGCACCTTTCACTATACTATCAGCAAGGCTGGGACGATGCACGGATTTGCCTCCTGGTTCCAAGTTGACTTTGCTGGATATCCTGCAAACTTTGAGCCATTTGTATTCCTCAACACCGGTCCAGATTACCCGTAAGTCATTATACGCATCACTCGCTACTTGTATATAGCCTGCCCGATATGGGGCAGAGGGTCCCCCCCCCAATGTTCCCATACTATAACACTATTTTCCTCTTGTATAGAACTCCCCCCCCCCTAAAATCCTCAAAAGAATTCCTGAGATTCCAAGCACACAATGAAGACACAATGGGGGGGGGTGGTACACCATGCCCCATATCGAGCACCAATTGGCTACTTGGACTGTTTCTGCACCTTTAATGATTGCCTGAAATCTCTTTTTGAACTGCTGCGTCTTTTTAGAGGGGAAATTTGTGATTTAAATACACTTCAAAAAGCGTGAGAGTGATCAAAACCACAAAGTCATACCATGCTTGCCTTGGGGTTGGGGGGGGGCCTTGGTTCCAAATAACTGTGGACCTAAAAGCATCAATCGGGCTGATCTTTTGAAACCTTGTTATGGGCCGGGCAAGTCTAAAAGCCTTTTCACACTATCGACATCCAATCTGTATTCAAATCTACACGGGTCAACTCCGTGTTGACTCAGTAAACTTTCACACTAGCTTTGTGCGAAATCAGCTCGTGAGCTACACATGTAACTTTCGATCCGTGTATTGTGCGATCAGTTCACACTGCCAGGGTCCTACATAGATCAAAGCGAGATGCGCGCAGCGCAACGTGACGAGTCGCGATGTGTCACGTCCACGTCGCGTCATCTCCCTGGATATCTCAATTGCCAATATAGTGGTTTTAATGTGCGCCATGTACATGTATTTAAACAATGTACAGAAGAAAGCGACGAAGAAGAATATGGAAGAAAACAAAAGTTTTGACATGGATGGACCGCTCTACACGGATCAACACCGTGTTGAAATGTTGTAGTGTGTGAAAAGGTCAGTCCAGATTACACGGATCAGACTCGTGTCCAATACAGAGATTTTCTGTAGTGTGAAAAGGCCTCGACATAAATTTGAACTTTTATTCATATTCAAAGATTTCCATAGTCTATTAATCATTCCATAGTTCAGACAAGTTTTTACAAAGAATCAGCGGAGAGAAAATTACACCATAAATTAAGTTGGCCAAGATACTAGTTTGATTAATTACTTGATTTGTTTCCAGTCTCACTCATTGGAAGCAGACATTGTTTATGATGAACTTGCCAACTACCGTTGAACAAGGAGATACAGTAGAGGGCGCTATAACAATGGCAAGAAATAAAGAATGGCGGAGGCATCTGGAAGTTAATTTGGCTTTAAGTGTTTCATCTGTCACTGGCAAAGATACAAAGGTATTTTCTTTATAACTATCCTCAAGATGATACAGCATTTGTAAAAACTTGAATTATTTACCAGTTTATGAAAGCGTTGTTAGAATGTAAACAAAAAGTAAACCTCGGCTGACTGTAGTTAGTTGGTAGGTACCAGGCCATGAACTTCTTTTGTAATGTTTTTCTTGACTCTTTTTTTTATAACCATTTTTAATGAACCTCTGTATAGTGCAATATTTATTTTATATTTTTACTTTTTTTTCTTGTTTATGTATCATCACTGTGTAGTGCAATTCAACCTATCGTTTGCCATACTGTACAATTTTTTACAGTTTTTATTTGTATTAAATAAACCAATAATAATAATGAACCAGAACAAATCAATGTGAGAAAAAGATTGCTGAAACATTCTTTCATTTTTAAGATTATAAGACCCAAGCTTTGTGTTGATGATATTCTCATGCTAAATTCGTAGTTGATGTCTGGAAGTCGTTGTGATCAATGGACAAACAGCAAGTGTGTTCGTCTTTTGAGGGAGAAAATAAATAAGCTACCTTTTTTGTGAGTTTACTTTCACCGATTAACCTTTTGTTGAAATTCTACATCACATAATTATGATGCACCTAACTTGAGCCTATTTATGATGATTTTATTTTCAGACATTCACCAAACTTTTTCCCATATGGAGGTAGCACTTTTCATCGGATCGTAGAATGCCATGTACTCATATGGAGTGGACACAAAGGAATGCAAATTCAGCTGATCATCGGTGGCCACTTACATATTTCTATCTACAGTACAGCCAGGTTGGATCTAAAAATTTAGGGAGGCACAACGGGATGCACCATTTTTCCATGGGGGAACTTCTGGCCAACGTTCCGTTTGCCTTTTTATTTAAAAAAACAACATTTTCAGTGCCTTTTTTAAATGTAATTTACTATTTTATATAACTCTGAAAATGTCCAATCCCAAAGTCCAGATTTCAAATGGGGGGGGGTGCCAGTCTGAAGCCATTCAACCTGTAACTGCCATATAGCCAAAGTTTACAATACAAATGGGGAAGGGGCAGGAGAGGAATCGCCTTAAAGGCACTGAACATGTTTGGTAATTGTCAAAGACCAGTGTTCTCACTTGGTGTATCCCAACATATGCATAAAATAACAAGCCTGTGAAAATTTGGGCTCAATTGGTCATCGAAGTTGCAAGAAATGATGAAAGAAAAAACACCCTTGTTGTACAAATGTGTGTGCTTTCAGATAGGAATAAAAGGCTTCTTGCAAGAAGTTTTTATTATTTTAGTGAGAAATTACCACTTTCTCAAAAACTACGTTACTTCAGAAGGAGTCGTTTCCTACAATGTTGTATACTATCAACAGCTCTCCGTTGCTCGTTACTAAGTAAGTTTTTATGCTAATATTTGTTTGGAGTGTACGATACCCTGAAGAGGATGTGACTTTTTATTTTCAAATATAAAGTAATAAACACAAGGGAAGGTTATTTTTGGTGTAACTTTGTTAGCTCGGACACGGTAACAGCGAGTAGACACTGTTAGCATGATTCTGGTTATGCAAAACTCATCCACCAACACTTCAAATTTTATGCAATTTGAATCATAATTTATTGTCTTGTTGTCTGACATGTGATTGTGCAATTTGTTTTCTCAGATGCCATAACATATTCTAATTTTACATTTAAATGTTCTTGTGTATGAAGCATTATTTGTTTTATCAACTGTATTTGGTTTAAATTTTTCCATAAATATCAGCTACTTCAGTTTGCCAATGAAGGAAAAAGAATTAGTCTTTGTGAATTTAAAAATGGACACAATATGTATCTTTGCAAATCAAGTACTAAAGAGGTTGGAGTTTTACGTAACACAATTTTGTTTTTGTTTTGTTTTTTCAAGAAAGAATCAAATTAGTCTCCTTAACCCTTTAGTGAGCCACAAGCGGCTTGTACCAAAATGCCCATAGCGGCTGCGAACAGCCGCAAGGTTTGACCTACTTCCATTCACATAAAGAGGTCAAAGTAAAGGTCATGTCCGGATATGAAATTTTTCCAATGTAGTATGTTAACATAGTATCCCAATTTCTAAACACAAAACTGAATTTTCTGTTTCATGTTATTGCTGTTGAAATTTTTTACTGACAAATTTGATTAAATAAATTAACAATATTAGCAATGTACGGGTGTATTATGATGATTATACAGAGGTGAATGGTCTCTGAAGGGTTAAAGCAAATGTACAACATTGGTAATTGTCAAAGACCAGTATCCACACTTGATGTGACCCAACGTATACATGAAATAACAAACCTGTGAAAGTTTAAGCTAAATCGGTCTTCAAAGTCATGAGAAAACAGTGAAAAACCGCGTAATATATTTTCACCGTTTTCAAACATCGGTGATATAAAGACTAATTGTTGTACTCATTTCCTAAAAACTATAGCATTTCAAGCAAAACTATTTCAAGGGAAGTTTTCCACCATGACCATCTTTATACCATGTAAGTTATGTGCAAATCTGTGAACATTTATATGTTCAACCTTACCAATGTTGTACACACCCTGAGTTGCTCTGAATTGTTGAAATTAATTCTGAAGTTAACATTGCTGTCACTTGTTATTTGGTAACTGAATTTATTAAGGTGTCTTTAAATAGATCTACAGCAAGAATATAAATTTGGACCAAGCAATACCAAAAGACATTTTGTACTAAGGTTTTTGGGGGTTTTGTACAAGAAAAAATGTTTATTAAAAAATCTCACTCACTATTCAAGTTTTAAGGAGTCTCAACTGAAAGTGTATAATACAAGTTATCATTGGTTTCTCTTTATACAGAAATGAAGAATAAAGTAAACAATCAAAGAACTAAAACTATTCAAGCTGACCTATCAGTAAAAGGAGAATTAAAGGGATTGTATACGTTTGGTAATTGGAACTCACTGTTTGTTTCAATCCCTTATAGTTGTACATATATACCATAAAACTATCCTGTGAAAATTTCATTTCAAAAGGTGGTAGCTTTTTTGAGATATTGCCGAAAATCTGGAGCGGTTATGTCCACGCAGGAAAAATAATCTGCAATTGGAATACACAATCTGAGAAACATTACTGCGGTAACACTTCTCAGAGTCAAATAGTGATAGGGATAAAAAGTGGTATCTTTTCCCATAACCGCAGTACTTCAAAGTGAAAAGTTTCTCAAAATGCATTGTACTATCCAAAGCTGCTGTACTTCTAACCAAGTAAGTTTTTATTGGCATTCATTTTAAGAGTCATTACCAAATGTACACAGACCCTTTAAGCAAGTGATGTTTTCCATTCCAAATTTAGGTTTTGTAAAGATGTCTAACCTGCTTATTATTAACAAGGAACCTTCCTAAATCTATACAGCCTTAGAAGACAGACTGTGCTGGATTACAACAAGCATCAATAGTACATGTAGTTTGAAGACAAGTTTCATCAATCCAAGTCGCTCATCTTAAAAACAACCATTCTTTGAACCTTGATGTTTGGATTTTTGTGTTTTTTTTGTTTTGTTTTTTATAATTAGGGTGTTCACTATGATCGTGTGCTAATGAAATGTTTTAAAGGCATCGTACACGTTTGGTAATGACTCTGATAATTATGGCAATAAAAACTTACTTGGTAAGAAGTACAGCAGTTTTGGATAGTATAATGCTTTTTGAGAAACTGTTCACTTCGAAGTGCTGCGGTTATAGAAAAATATGTCACTTTTTATCCCCCAAATCATTTGAATCTGAGAAGCATTACGCGTAACGCTTCTCAGAGTGTGTATTCCAATGCAGATTATTCTTCCTGCGTGGCGTAACCGCTCCAGATTTTCGGCAATATCTCTAAAACGCTACCAACTTTTGGAATGAAATTTTCACAGGTTAGTTTTATTTTAACTAAATAGGTTTGGAACAAAAAATCGGCTCCAATTACCAAATGTGTACAATGCCTTTAAACCTTCAGAAAGTTGTTCATTGTTATTTGCCTGTTTCTAAAGCTTAATCCTCATTTTCGTAAAACAATTCATCACTGAAATTCGAACCTGTGCCAAATAATGATTTAATACTAGATAATAAACTAACTAGTTTTATAGATCCTTCCATGAAGTATTATGTATAGTGCTGCAGACTTGCAGAAGGACTTTTACAAGTAAATGAAGTGAATGAAATAAACAATTGTCACCTTTGTTTTTGAATATCATACAATCTGGAAATGGTGATCAATCTTTACAGCTCATAAACCACTAACTGTGAACCAGTTCCTTTGCCATCATACAATTGGCTTTTAAACTGAAACATCCCACAAACGCATATCAAAATAATTGTTAAAAAAGGCACTCCGACAGAGAGACAATATAAATGTTCTGTACATTTTTTCATGTAATTTAAAGGCAAAATTATGGACCTTGGACGGAATAGGGAGTTTAGCCAGTTGAAATACATATAACTAAATTGAAGAGAGAAGACTTGCTTCTATGTGAAGTTAACTTGTGTTTAGTTTCACTTGATGAACACATGCAACAATGTAACCAAACTAAAAACGACCAACATTTAGTGTTGTAGTCGAGACCACAAATTCCAAGGAGACCTCAACCTTAATAATGTCCAAGGTGGAGACCGAGACAGTCCCATCGAGACCTTAGACAAATCTATACTGTAAACCAAACGATTTTCAAAGCAAACTTTCTTTGAGCTCTTGCTCCCATTTGCATGGGTGCCGCATAGCCACCGTGTTGTATTGGAAAGAAGTGTGCTGCCCTCCAAGAAATAAAAACACCACAGGGCCAGCTTGAAAATTACACTTTCCACCATTTATTCTTCTTTTGGGTTCCTTTTTCTATTTTGATATGTTTTGGGATGGTTATGAAACTGGGGTCTCGATACGAGATATGAGACCTTGCTCTGAGACAGGGTCTTCAAATCTGAGACCTGGAAACAGCCAGAACTCAACAAAATGGGTCACAAGACCTCATTATGTGAATCACCCATTAAAAGCAGACCCGAGTTTGCCTATGACAAACTCGGGTCGGTACTCTCCGGTTTGGGAATGAAAGCAACTTTGAATCATAAAAAATCGACCAAATATATCTTGAGAAATCGAATAAGAAACAGTAGGACTTTCTCTCTGCTCCTTCAGCATTTTGGTTATTTAACACCAGCAGTAGGCTTGCGGGTCAGGATCACTGGCCTTGGGGAAGTGGGCTCCAGAGAAATGTTTATATTACAACTACTTTTTACTGATTACAGCTGATAAGAGTTACAGTAAAACCAGTGAGTAGCATTCGGAGAGTTTGGCTAATGAGAAATGCACATAATGTACAACACTGCTGAGAATGTAGATGTTAGTTATGACCCTGAGTTTCCCAAGCTAAATGTAAATATCTATTCCCAAAGGAAGAAGACTCTCGATCAGTACAATTACACTATTCCGTTTCCTTTTGTTTCTTTGCCTGGAAGATGGAATTTAAAGGAGTAAACAGTTTACAATTGATGTAAACTTGTGCTATTTAAAAGCTTACGATTTCATAAAGATTGATACTTTAACCCTGCGAGCCACCAATGTAAAATATTTACGCATGTGCCCGAAGGTGCTCAGGCGGTAGGCGTTTTATGTTAGGGTGTAAATAACTGTGTTTGGGGGGCACAAATCTTGTTCTAATGGTCTAAACAGATGAATCTAAGTTCACTGAACACACACACCAAAGATTTTAACATTCTGGCAATTGACACACTGGTTCACCGATGGCAGACAGATGACAGACAGCTTGTTGATACAGAGGCGGCAAGTTTTTTATACTGCACAAATGATTGCCGCCTTGGCTCAGACCCAACCTTGTGACAACTGGCCTGCCCGGTGAATGACCTCTAGGGCAAAATCGGTTCAGCCACTCTTTTAAGGACTGTTCAGGGTTGGATGAAAATGAATTTCAGCGAAATTCAATAAAAAAAAGTTGTTGTAATTAACAAAAATAGAAACAAGTGCCTACGGCCTGAGCACCTTCGTAGCTCGCAATTAATCGGATCAAAAATGAAAATACCAAAGTGTCTTTATCGATTCTGAATTTTGAAATGAGTTTATCAATTAATTAAGGGGTGTCCAATAACACCACTAGTATGAATGAGTTCAAGACTAAAATTTGAGCCAAATTTGTCATGATTTATTTCTAATCAAGGTCAAAACAAACCATTCAACTAATGATCTTTTTTCAAATTTAATCCTTATCTGATTTGGATGATTTAGATGATTTAGATGATTTAGATGACTTGGACGACTTGGACGATTTAGATGACTTGGATGATACTGATGATGATGCTGAACCTGGTCGCTCTTTCTTTGGGGCATCCTCATCTTGGGTTATCTCTTGTTTCATTCCACCAGTTTGCTCTTCCTCTGCGCTCTTATTATCATCTGAATATTAAAAAAATATTCAAGTATTACATCAAAAAATGCATAAAGTCAAGCTACACGATGGTGAGTTACTGAATGATGAAATGCAATGTACTGATGGAATGTCTTAAGGTTGCATGTGTCTTAAAGTTGCATATGTCTTATTAAAGTTGCTTATTTGAAAGCAGTTTCCAATAGACTGCTCTTTCATCACACACGTTCAGACTGTTGTTTATTAACTGATTTGTTAAGCGCATTGAGAGCTCCTTCGATCCTGAAATGCGTTATATAAGAACGTTTTATTATTATTATTATGTTTAAAGTTGCATATCCCAAACTCACCTACACAAATCAAGTTAGAATATTAATTGATATAAGCTTTGGCACAGCAATGCGATCAAAGGGGAAAGTGGAGAAATTTATTTTGTTATTTTCATGTTACCAACATTTATATGAGAAATAAGCCGATAACATAACAGCATAAAGGTTTTTATGAAACAAAATTTGGAAATTAAATTTATTATAGGTTGATAGCAGAACATAGATTTAAGGCAGAATATACAGTGATGTTTTGACACATATAGAAATGATAATACTGATGAATAAAGAGAGATATTATTTGTTATACAGATTTTAATAGATATTAAATTTGCATCGGGATAAAGAATATTATTTATGTTTTATCCAGACACTGTATCCTTTGTACTCCCCCCCCCCCCTCCTACAAGTGTCCACAGGCATAACACACATCGGTGTCTGGGTAAAACACAAATAGTTTTCTTTCTACTCGATGCACATTAAACATCAACAAAAATTGTTGCGATACTCGGGGTGATAAAATAATAGGATTCAAGCTACTGGACAGGCTCAGTGGAATGTTGGTGAAACGTCTGCTCTGGGATAGCAAAGGTTGTGGGTTCGAATCCCACCCGAGTAATATGCCTGTGGATTTTTTTTTTTTTCACAGGTCTCAGGAAAGTACCCAGCAGTGCTTAAAGGCACTGGACACGTTTGGTAATTACTCAAAATATATAAAATATTAACATAAAAACTGACTTGGTAACGAGCAACGGAGAGCTGTTGATAGTATAAAACATTGTGAGGAACGACTCCCTCTGAAGTAACGTAGTTTTTGAGAAAGAGGTAATTTCTCACTAAAATAATGAAATCTGAAAGCACACAAATTTGTACAACAAGGGTGTTTTTTCTTTCATCATTTTCTTGCAATGTCGATAACCAATTGAGCCCAAATTTTCACAGGCTTGTTATTTTATGCATATGTTGGGATACACCAAGTGAGAACACTGGTCTTTGACAATTACCAAACGTGTTCAGTGCCTTTAACACACATTGGTGTAAAGTACTGAGCATACAGTGTTTCACACACATCGGTGAAGGGGTAAAACCTGAAAATATGAGTCATCTATCACAGGTGAACAAATTGTTCATTCATCTGATATTATGGTGTGTACTAAACATGACAATTTTTAGTAGCAATCTTCCAGATAAACCTTTCCACTGAACTCACATTTTACGAATACTAAATGTTTATATGAGTGCAATGAATGGTTAGAACATTTTCATGAGTTGAAAGATGGAATGTTCCATTCAACGAGGGGAACATTCCATCTTTCACCAAATGAAAAATATTCTCTCCATTGCACGAATGCAAAACATTTATTATTCGTTTTATACAACACCCAGATAGTTCTTTCATTTGAAGGAAAATCCAATCACCAAAATATACAAGGTTGTATCGTGGCATCCACTATGAGGACGTTTTGTGCAGAGCTGTGAAAGGCCGGTTTTATAGTCAGCCGCGCAATAAATCATCAATGCTGAAGGGCGCGAGCGTCTTCAGCAAATAGACACTGATGCCTCAGCAATAACTATAAACTGTGCTTTTAATGATCGCGCGTCAAGTTATCAGCCACCCAACCAACCGGCCTACGCTTGCACGCGTGTGGTGGTCTAGCGTGCAATAGTGCAAAAAAGGATGAAACAAAAATGCACGCTGAATCGTACCAAAATGCACGCTTAATGATGTAGGCATGAAATGGTGTGAATATTGAATGCCGCGTGACCTCCAGTCCTCCAATCAAATGACAAGGATCTACTTTGGATAAAAAAAACGCTATTGGTTCTCGTGTTCTGCATAAAAACTTGAGTGAAACAGTTGGAAGCAGGTGTCGGGTCGGGGGAGAATCTCGAGTCTGTCAGTAGTATGAAATACAGTGGCAAGTAGATGTCATAGGCATTCATACCCAAGTTTGTCTCTGAAAAGTGTCAGGTTGATGGAGGAGAATCCCGAGTCTGTCATCAGTAGTATGAAATACAGTGACAAGTAGATGTCATCTAGGCATTACAGAACCAAGTATGTCCATGAAAAGAGGCAAGAATGATTACTCTAGCAGTTAGGTATACCAACTTCCATTAAAAGACTTTTGCATGGGTAAATTTATCAATTGACATGTTAGCATATTGTTGCCTGTCATTAAAAGTCATAAGAAACTCCCATATTGTAAATAAAAGTATGTGTTTGAAGATAAAAGCTCCCAGGTCATGATTAACCGTGATTAGCTGCAGATAAAAATTAAAAGAATGTGATGAGTATGGCCAGGGCGCAGGAAAAGTCTTCATAGCTGAAAAATAAAATAATGAAATGAAGAACCATTTCCCACAGTCCCTTTCCAAGCAGTGCAGATGTCATGGAGTGCTTCTGGACAACCAATAATGGTGCTCACCAGTCCCCTTCTCATCTTCATGTTTTGTTAAACTTTCAGAATCCAAAGGTTTATCTCCTGCATCTTCAACTCGCTTATCATCCTGCTCTAAGTTACTAGGTTTGCCTTCTTGTTCGTCAATCTCAGCGGCAGTGCCTTCCTGTCCATCTGTATCAGCGGCAGAGACTTCCTGTTCCTCTTTAGGAAGGTCTTCTGGTGGGATTTCCTCCCGCACTGCAGAGGCTATAGACTGGACTTCTTCCCCTTGAATTTCAATACATTTTACAACTGGGGTCAATTGCAGATCCAGAAAAATACTTTGGTAAAATTATAAAAACTTGAATTATGAATGCTTCCACCATCTCACTTTTCTTCACAACTTTAATTACTTATAAAGACAATGAACCCAGGTCATGAACAAATTTCCTGGAAGCTTTCCTGTTCCGGCACTTTGTTACCATTAGAAAATTGCACTATGAAACATAATTACTGCTACTTCCCAGCGCTCGTGGCTGAGCAGATAAGAGCACCGGACTCAAGCTCTGGTGTTTCTGTTCAGCAGAGTGTGGCTTCGAGTCCCGGTCGTGACACTTGTGTCCTTAAGCAAGACACTAAACCATAATTGCTTCGTCCTTCGAATGGGATGTAAAGCCGTTGGTCCTGTGTGTTGTGTAATGCACGTAAAAGAACCCAATACACTTATCGAAAAGAGAAGGTATTGCGCCACAGAACCTTGTAAACCATAACATGGTGCTATGTAAAAGAATTGGTCTCATACTTCAAAAACGTAGCTTCACAATACCTTGCAGGAAAATACTGAATGTTGAAGCGCCTTGAGCGTCACTGAGTTACGGATATGAGCACTATATAAGAAACCACTATTATTATTACTATTATTAATATTAATAATAGGTGACATTTTCAAATACAGTGTCCTGCATTCGATTAGCCATGTTATTTGTCCACCACCAAATGAATTGGTACCTGTTCCCTCTACAACAGCCTCCTGTTGCCCTTCAGATTGTTGCTGCTCCACCACCTGCTCATCCTGTGTTTCTTGTGCAACTTCTGAGGATTTAGAATAGGGTATTCAGCTGACTAGATCATCTCAACAAATCCTCAGTGATTGTGCGAACTGGTACAGTTACAGCAATACTGATGTGAAACGAATTGTGTTCAATCAATTTCATTGTGTTAGCCATCCTGAAGACAAGGCTTAATACGCACTAGTGACCACACTGTTTGATAACTCAATATGGTTCCAGCAAATTGCCTATGAGAGGGTCGAAACGTCAGGCCATGAACTATTTTTTGCAAATTGCCTATAGTAAGGAAATGGTTAACAAATCTTACAGATTAAATAAGTTTTTTGTTTGGGTCTGGGATAATATACATCCTTCTCCGTTACATTTTGCTGTGGCCCACAAGCCTGGAAGTATCAAGAGGCCAAGGCCCCTGTTGCCTTGATGGTCTTGGCCTTGATGCTCCTTCAAAAGTTTCCCATTAGTAGATTTTAAGATTTTCAAATGGAAATGCCCTTTGAAAAATGAAAATGGCCTTGCCCTATCTAAGATAAAATTCCAGCCCTGTAGTAATAAATGAGTCTATTTATATGAACATGAAGAACTTGTATTTAAAGGATTGATCACATTGTTCAAAGAATATCAAAGCAAATAAAGGAGAAAAGAATACCAGAAAAAATTCACTGTGTAAGTCTTGCGTTAAAAAGGTCACCATTGAGCTTCTGGGCAACTCTGAGCCATTAGCTATGGGAGATTAACACCAGTGTAATTTTGTATGATTTTTATTTTTGTCACATCACCCCCCCTCCCCCCCAAAAAAAACCCCAACAACAACAACAACAAACTAAGTAGGATTTGAAACTTTGCATGGTGGAAATACGATATGGAAAGGTTTGCGGTAACACCAGTTTTCTCCAGAAGACGATCAGAGCATACTGATCAAAACGTTGAGTTGAAACCAACAATTCTTTTCAGAACCACCCCAACTCATTTAGAGATAGTCATTACATGGTGTTCAACGGCAAACCTTTCCATAACAACAAACTAACACCCCAACAAACAAAAACAAAGAAACAAATCACATATTGGTGGAATGATTACATTTAAAATTTACAATGTAATAAATAAAACTTGAAAATGAAGACATATATTGCAGCAATATGCAGTTCAAAGTGTCAAACTACACATATATGCCAACTGTGTTTATGCAAACCGTGTTTGTCGGCACTAATACACCAAACTAAGGTCATATTTTAAATTTCTGGGATAAGTGCTTTGTTACTTAGCCCAAAAGCAGACCTTGTGTTGCATGGATTTTGTGTGACATTGCATGGAGTTGTCACACGGCGTCCTAATTTTGCACAGTTTGTGTACCATGCTACTTCTAAATGCATCTGCTTGCTCGAGTTTGCGTGAGTGTACGTCAAGGATCACAACGATAACCTTTTATTGCATGGCCTTTCTGGTTTCATTGAAGCAGAAATTAACGTCAGCTTTTACTAAAAAAAAACACCTTCCCAAGATTTGCGAAATTGTTTACAATTTACAATTGTAAATCAAGCATTTACTTATTCAAACCATATTCAGTGGATGAGATTGATTAAAATTTTACAAGCCCCATGATGAAGAAGAGAATAACAAAAGTCTTATCCAATCAACTGGTATAATAGGCTTGTATACATCCAAATACTGGACACAGCAAACATAGATTCATAATGTTAACAAACAAGCATTTATGTTACGGTTTGCGGTATTAACACCATACTGTTAACCACAGGGGTGTCTGGGTGTCTTTTGGACACCCTGTTTTAAATTTGGACACCCTGTTTTATCATCTGTCATTTACATGTAAATGTTTTGTAAGTGAACAATTTGGACACCCAGTTTTAAAATTTCCAGCAAATTTGGACACCCTTTTACCAAATCCTGGCTAAAACCTTGGGTAACACCTGTGTAATAGATCTACTTTGCTGTGTAGATTTTGTTCTTTGAGAACTTGTCTTGCTGTTTATTCTACTGCCGCTGAGCAGAGTAGTTCACACCATGCAATGCCTCAAAAACCATATTAACAAGAATTAAGTAGGATCGATGAGTGTCGAACAAGCCAAGATGTAGTGAAAAAGGTGAGTACATAAGAATGGTCTAAAATAGGTGTAAAATTTTCTCATATCATTTATGATCGCATGGCTCCATGGTGTCTTTTGTCCATTGTAAAACATGAACACAGTAAGTTAAACCTACCAGAAGAACAGTCAAATGGAAATAGAGAGCTGGAAGTGGCATGGTTTGGAGAAAGATAATGATGCGTACACCAAAACATCAGGGCCCAATTTCATAGAGCTGCTAAGCACAAAAATTTGCTAAGCATGAAATTTCTTCCTTGATAAAAACAGGATTACCAACCAAATTTCCATGTGTTGCATATTGCTTGTTACTGGTATTCAGCTGTTGTTTGCTTATCCTGAAAATCACATGGAAATTTGGTTGGTAATCCTGTTTTTATCAAGGAAGAAATTTCATGCTAAGCAAATTTTTGTGCTTAGCAGCTCTATGAAATTGGGCCCTGGAGTAGGGTGATAATGAGATGCAAGATTTAGACTTTTGTCCATCACAGTAATGAGTAGACATGGATTTGAAGCTTTCACTGCACAAGAGAAGTCAAATGAAATAAGCTAAGATGGTGAGAAGCACATTGATGTTGTACATGTATCCAATCACTAGTTTGACATTGATGCTATAGACCCAAAAAGGAGGCAGATCATTGGACGAAAGCTGTTCTCTGTGCGTAAAAACGTGCGCGTGACTTCAGCGTATCTGTAGCGTTTCGCGTTATGCAAGGGGGATCTATTGATTTCTATAGACCCGGAATGCGCCTCCGAACAATGCGCGTCATTTTGGGTGTCAAAACTCTCTTTTGTGCATGTTTGTATACGATTTTGACACCCAAAATGACACCCAGGATAGGCGCTTGTGAGTACGCTGCGCGTTGTGCAATGGGTCTATACCTCGACATGATTTGATCTGGTGTCATTCAGAGATAGGAATGAATTCATTTCAAACATTCTATTGAGGACATTTTACAGCCGATGCCCAAGAAAAAGTTTAGATTGAAGAAGCTGAAATCGTGAGAAGCAAGAAGATGATGTTGATGATATACCAAAGCCAAGGAGTAATGTTGAGCATGCGATTCAAGTAGCCAATCACCAAGATTATAATTTCATACCCGTTACTTGTCTTATGTCCATCGTAAGTATTGACAATTATTTAAATTGACAAGTAGTTAAATATTGAAGACAGAACAATTAATTAGTCACAGCGTAAGAACAGCTGAAATGATGAGAATAAAGGCAATGATGAAGCCATCACAAAGAGTAAGACGCTCAAGATGATGATGGTGAAGCTGATGATGGTTGAAGATGATGATTGCTAACCTTGGGTACTTTGTCTCCCAACACTCTTCTTATCTTCCTCATCTTCATCTTCAAACTGTTCCTCATACTCTTTCTCAGCCTCCGCCTCGGCAACCTGCTGCTCATCGTCTAGAGGATGGCCAATTAGTGTCAACATTTGCTTCCTTTTTACCCCATTATGATGATTTATTTTGTCATGTTTTTCAGAAAATTAATCATCTGTGGTTATTTCAGTTTCATCACAAGTAAAAATACCATAAAGTTAACTCTTCTCAAAAAACTAAATTGTTTGTGGGATTTTTCACTCCTCCAGTAGTCAATCAATATGTGATGCAATCAATTTAAATGAGTCGTTTGTCGGAAATATCAGTATGGAGAAACAAACCAAAACAGGCCAACAGGGGTGAAATTTGCAAAAATATTTATTTTGTAAATTTAAATGCCAAAATGTATCTTATTTTATATTGGAAACTTCCTTCCTGATAAATAACATCAAAAAGGGGCTAAAATTAGCATTGAAAAGAAAATGTGCCGATGTAGTTTCAATAAACAACCAGTACTGTAAACAACTCGACTTTAAACCCCCTTTTCTCGGTTTCATTCTCTCGCATCTCTTGGTGTTTCTACTTTCACAACTTTTTATCCATTTGAGCCAAACAACATGGAGTTTTAACAGTATTGAAGCATAGATTATGCTCTTTTCAAATGTATAAAGAAATGAAAAATTACCTGGGTCAACAAATGACTCATTTTGCTTGATCGTATCACACATGCAACTGCCAGAGCATAATGATGCACATAATTCAGAAATCAACATTAAGTTTCTTTGAATTTGAACTCCATCTATCTATGAGTATATATCATTAATAACCGTAAGACCACCAATGAATGCTTCTACAAACTTGTTCATCATGGGCTGGAATTTGATTACAATGAAACAAAACTTATCATGTAGCTGGACACCATACATGAAGCTCGTGTACAATGATTTGATGGGCAATGAATTCCTGTTGCCAAACTCTTCATGTTGAAATTCAAACCAACAAGCCAATATGATGCTTGAAATTCTACTTTTTAAAAGAGCTGCTCGTACTGCTTTGAAGTGAACAAAACACAAAGGTAGTTGTGTCCAACAGTTGAATCTGGATGTGTCATAAGACCTAGATATTGCAGCTATTACATGTACACAGCCTTTATATAGCGTCTCACACTGGCATTGATGTACTTCACTTGTTACATGTACTTACTATCAATGGATGTTTGATGCTAGATTTAATCAAGAACTTTGTACTGTAATCACAATTAACTGCAAATTCCAAAGATCACTATACCTGCAAGTGTGTAGAAACCTTATTTCAGTAACTATTAAGCACGTTATTATTAAACATAATGGTTTTGGTACTAACCTGTTACTTGCTCAACTTTCTCTGCTGCCTCTTTTTCCTCCTTTATTTCCTCTTGCACTTTCACTGTCTCCTGCTTTTCCTTTTCTTCTTCTTGTTTATTGTCTCCATCACGGATTCCTTGAACAATCTTCTGATTTAGTTCCTCCAAGGCTTTTGAGATTGCCTTTTGTGCTGGTTCATCTCCTTGAACCATTGCCATCTCATGTGCTCGCTCAAAGGACTCTATAGCATCTTGAAGATCGCCGAGTTTGACTGCAAAAAAAAAGAAGAAAAATATGTGTTCTAGGCTTTGATTGACGACTGATAAACAGTTGATGTCAGAAGAAACTTTAAGAGTTTTCCATCCTCTATTATTTGAATAATCATGGATTCACATAACAGCTTCATCATAATAATAATAATAATAATAATACAAAGCATTTATAAAGCACTCTTACAAAGCTGTATCACAGCGCTTAACAAGCAGAAAAACAGAATAACAAAAACTATGGGTCAAATAAATGGGTCTTAAGAGCTTTCCTGAAGGCTGCCAGTGAGGGAGCATGACGAATGTTATAGGGTAACTTGTTCCGCAGAGTTAGCCCAGCAGCATAGAAACCACGGTTACCAGATAATGTACGAGTGTGTGGGATGATAAGAAGTCTGTTATCTTGAGCAGATCGCAGTCCACTCCTTGCTGGATCATAATATGAGATGATGAGTTCTTTGAGATACAGTGGTACATGGTTTATGTCACAGATACATTTGAAGACAAATGTGAGCAGTTTGAATTGGATACGTTTTGAAATACAGAGCCAATGAAGTTCACGAATCAGAGGAGAGACATGTTCATGTTTCTGGCTGGAAGATAAGCTGTTAATCCCTTTCTTACCCTCTGCCTGTGCAATGAGGACGCTGGCGTTTAGTTGCCACACATCATCCCCCGCCTCCTGAGCAGCCTGTAAGCTCTTCTCTCCAAAGTCATGAGCCTCCGTGTAGTTACCCAACTCCAGATGACAACGGCCGATTTCATGGTACAGCCAAGTGGCCTCCAGTGGGGACTTGACCAACGGCAGTTTCTCTTTCCAGTTCTCGATGGCGAGGTCAAACTTCCCCACGCGGGCGTAGACGCGACCAAGATTGTCTAGAGCTCTGGACTTTCCATCCTCAAAGTCACTGTTGATGCAAAACAAGATTATCAATTACTCTTTGGTCATAACATGTTGAAGTATCTTAATGATTTCTCTTGGCCAACACAGACTTTAGAATAGAGTTATCTTTCAAAAAATACATGACAAATTGAATCTGTATGAAATGTTTAGTTTAAAGTAAAATCACTTTTCTTCACTTACTTCTCTTTGGAGATCTGAAGATCAATGCGATGATGTTCAAGTGCCTCTCCCATCTTACCCAGATCTAGGTAAGCATTGCCAATAGAGCTATGTAAATTGGATAAGAACTCCTGTTTATCAGGAACATCTTCATCTCTCCACTTCTCCACACTCTTCAAGACCTTTTGAGCTTGTTTCAAGGCTTCCTTTGGCCGGCCCTCAGCTAAGCCTAATTGGAAAGAGTGATAAGAACTATTAGTTAACTCCAGAAATGTCCACATATATTAAAGGTACACAGTAATAACAAATATCACCGATTCATACAGTAGTTAAAAGCGATCTTGTGATGTTACTATTAAGCTGTGCACCCAAATACCATGAGTGACCTGGGCCCAATTTCATAGAGCTGCTTAACAGTCGATTCTGTGCTTACGTACGAGTTTCTATTTCATAGCGCTGCTAACCGTAAGCACACGAAAAGGCATGCTAACCTTCCGGTGCTTACTGCACGAAAGTGAATGACGTAACAATGCAAAACCATTGTGAACGTGCAAGATGGCTGCCGTATTTTCTTGCTAACCTGTGAAATACGCTAAGGCTTAAGCAAATTTTTCTGCTACAGTTAGCACAAAAATTTGTTTACCGTTAAGCAGCGCTATGAAATTGGGCCCTGTTTATTTCACTTCAACAATTAAACTTCATACACCCTTAGCATATGACGTCACAAGCTCAAACGAACCCCTTATCAAGGTCAAAAGGAAGGCCTATATCCTTGGTATACATGTACATGTTTCATTGTTTGACTTCAGTTACAGTGACCCATAGTGTTAGCCAGAGGGGTGTCTGGGTGTCTTTTGGACACCCTGTTTTAAATTTGGACACCCTGTTTTATCTGTCATTTACATGTAAAGGTACTGTAAGTGAACAATTTGGACACCAAGTTGTTAAATTACCAGCAAATTTGGACACCTTCTTACCAAATCCTGGCTAAAACCTTGCAGTGACCTATGCAAGAGCTTTATATACAGAGTAAGTATGTAGTTTCATTTACCCAAACACCAACCCCCCCTCCCCCCTACTACTTGATCACCAACATTGGCATCAACACCAACACATACCTGCATCAATTTCTTCAAGATTCTTTAAGACGTACTTGGCAGGATCAGATGGCTTTGACTTATTCTTATCTTGCTGGCCCTTGGCCACTTCCTTTTCTCGTTTGCGGGCGTACATGGGTTTCTGTTGTCGCCAGAACTCTGTGCGTGTGTCTAGGTAGTCGATGCCTTGGTTGACAAGCTCGTAGATGTGGTTCCCACTCTCTGTGTCCATCCTCGTTAAATCTGAGTGGTCAGGATATGAATGACTTGACTTAATAAATGACATTTTAAATGTTTAACAATGCGTTCAGTCAAAATACTAACAAATTAATCAAAATGAAGGAAGTAGACTTGTTCTTTGCTTGTCTTTTTTAATCTCAACTTTTAGGCCGTGTCCGAATTGGTGGTTAAAGCTACGGCCACAACTATATTTCTGCGTCATCATGCGTTGAAGTATAGGAGGTCCTTAGCAACACCCTTAGCAACAGTCACAGCTGTAGCTGCCAATTCGGATACGGCCTTAGGCTAAAAGAGGTCTGGTCATTTTTGGTATAGAAGCTAATGGTTTAAACATGAAATAAAAAAACTGTGAAAATTTGGGCTGAATCTGTTCTGTGAGTCAGGAGAAAATAGTGAAAAATAATGCACAATTTTCAGCATGTAAACACATTGTTCTTAATTTTGGTCAACAACCGAAATCAGCTGTTGAGCTTTTTTTAGGGTTTTCAGATACAGTTTTCTAGAATATGACTTCATATGAGAGGGAAATATTTCAAAGAAACATTGTTTTAGTATGAACCTCATAAGCTTTCAGACTAAAATGTAACAATGATGTTTTTTATCCTTACCGATCCTGTATAATACCTTCAATCGCTCTTGACAGGTGGCAGAAAAGCTGCCAGAATATAATGATGGCACACTGTACACAATTAATATTCTACAGACACGTTCCATGAAATTGGAAATCTTGGCTTATGTCAGCAAACTACTAGAGGGGTTAATTTTGGGCAAGATTTCTAAACATCCATTTACCTTCGTCCTTGAGGAGTTTGTCCAGAAACACTTTATCAGCGTACAGTTCTCCAAGTAGCTGTTTAGTTGTCTCTTTCTCTTTCTCAGACTTCTCTGCCTTGGGTTGCCTCCTCTTCTTCTTGTTATCTTGTTGTTTAGTTGCCGGTTTGCTGTAGCCCATCCTAGGAGCTTTCTTTGTCTTACTCTGCGGAAGATCAGAGATCAAGTTATAAGAATGTTACTCATTAGGGCTTTGTCAATTAAAGATATCATACATAATTGGTTTGGATCGCAAAATCAAATTTACAAGTCTTTTGGTTCTCATTATAAAATGTCAATGAGAACACAAATAGTTTCTTGTGTACCCTCTTTACTTACCTCATCCTGTTTGTGGAAGTGTGACAGATCTCCGATGGTTTCTAGTTTAACAACTGACGGACCTGAAAAATAACATCGTGCCAACATGAAAATGAGACACTTACAGAAAATATCATGGGTACAAAGCTCACAACACCAACCACACAAGACTGTTAGACAACGGAAACATTGGAAATGGCTGTACTAGAAAAATCTTGTAGATGTAAAATAAAAAATATGATGAAAACTTAAGTTGTAAATGTAAAAACTTACTTCCCACTGAGTTCTCAATGGCTTCTTGTGCTTTCTGGATGCCGAGTCGGAAATCTTGCAACTCTGGTCTCAACTTGTTGCCACGGTGATAGAACATCAACGCTGACTCAAAGTCACCCATCTGGTACAGGGCTTCTGCCTTGTGAAGTAATCCCTAGAATATGTACCAAATTTGGTTACAACCGATTCCCAAAATTATTCAGTGAAAACGTTTAATGACTTAATTAAAAGTAAAATCTTGATCATGTTTACGTCGTGATTACATTGAGCTAAAAAAAAACTTCACTACATTTTTTTATAACAATTATGCATTACAAAAAAGTTAATGCTGGCAGGCTGGGATGAAGGGGAAAGTAGTTTGGATTCTCAAGAAAAGTATCACAATGGTCAAATTCTTGCAAAATGACAAGGGACACTTTTTCACCCAAAGTGCAGTGCAGGATTAAGTTTTGGAAAAACAAATGATGGCATTGCATCTGAGAGTGAGAGTTTGCATTTAATTAAAGACATTTAAACAAATGTTGTCAACTGCTTACTTTAATGTACTTGTCATCTTCGCTGAGGGAGGCATTGGCGTCCCGTAATGCTGCCTGGGAATCTCCTAACTGAAGGTGACATTTGGAACGAGCAACGAGACAATTTTTGTCTGATGGTTCTATTTCCAGAGCCTGTGGTAAGAAGTGTTAAAAGTTTCTGGATTAATTTGAGTATTTTACTTCATGGGTTAATTGATAGAATCATCCGGGAGGGATTGTTAATCTGTATTAATCTGTTCTTGGGTTTCCCCTTGACATGTTTGGCTCAGCTAATCCTTCTTAAAGGCATTGTACACGTTGGGTAATTGGAGCCTATTTTTTGTTACAAACCAATAGAGTTGTTGATATATACCATAAAACTAACCTGTGAAAATTTCATTTCAAAAGGTGGTAGCGTTTTTGAGATATTGCTGAAAATCTGGAGCGGCTATGTCCATGCAGGAAGAATAATCTGCATTGGAATACACACTCTGAAAAGCGTTACGCGTAGCGCTTCTCAGATTCAAATGTTTTGGGGGATAAAAAGTGATATATTTTTCTATAACCGCGGTACTTCAAAGTGAAAAGTTTCTCAAAATGCATTATACATGTACTATCCAAAGCTGCTGTACTTCTTACCAAGTAAGTTTTTATTGCCATTCATTATCAGAGTCATTACCAAACGTGTACGATGCCTTTAATGTAGGCCTAACACTTTAGGATCTCTACATTACCAGAAATAAAAACCTATACATAGGGGTTTCAAAACTAAAAGGTAAACTCATTCACTTTTCTGTCTCATCTTGGCCATCACAAATAAGACTGATGGGCAAAAAGCACCTTCTAAAAAGAAACATTTTGAAACCAGCAGTGAGCAGTGTGAACTTCTAAAAACACAAATCTGTGTACTTATTTTCTAAGCCACAACAAATTTACAAATTCACCCCCCTCTGCCCTGGGGCAAATATCAAGTTGGGTCCAGTTGGTAATTGAAAGGTTAACCTGTCTATGCATGTATATAACTATGTACGTATATTTCTGTCTCAATCCAAATTGCTTTACGAACAGGTATGATACAAACGAAAATTCCTAAAAGTATAATTATTGGTATTTGTTAAAATGGAAGTACACTGCCTCAAAGTTTGTCCCCTCCCACATTTTTACAACACTTGATGTTCAAGAAGATGCAGCTATCCTAAAGACTCCTTGCGTATTACATCACAAGCTCAAAATCAGCACCCTCATTGAGGTCAAAGGAAGACCTACATGTAACATTGGGATTCATTGGCTGAGAGTTGTGCGTGGTGCGACACACATATCGTCACCGTTTTCACCAAGAGCCACATATCTTAAAATGACAAATATAGATTATCACAAGAAGGGGCCTTTATCTCAATGAATGTATTTTTGCGTTTTCACGAAGAGCCACCGGGCCCAAAATGCATTGTGATACATTGCAACAAATGTAGGTCAAATCGTTTTTCCCGTTTTCACGAAGAGCCACTTATGTCACTGTGCGCGTGATCACGTGACATACGCGCCCCTTTCCTATGTAAAAACACGTTAACCAGTTGGGTGTTTAAGTAGGTAAACTCACTTTTTAGGTTTCACGAAGACACTTGAATCTTTGACTAATTACTATGGCAATTAGCCAATATATTTTAAGAACTTAGTTAGCCAATGGAGAGGTTAAACTTATACAGAATCATATGAGAGGTCTTTAATTGAAAACCGTGGCTTTAGTATTGCAGATTTTGCAGTTTTAAGCCAAGCACAGTGAAAAATGTATCTCAATCAAGCGTTTGGCCGTAAGTGGCTCTTCGTGAAAACGGTGATGATATGCATGTTTCAATTGTTTGACATCAGCAATGGCGTCCTGGCCTGCAAGGGCAGGGGTCTATTTGAATCCCTGTGACCAAAATATCCTTAGTGCAACTAGGATTGGCAAAGAGGTAGGCCTATCAGCCTTATAAAGGCTACATGGACACAGTGTACGCTCCTAGTATGTTAGTAAATTTCAAAAGCAAGGATTAGTTAATATTCATTATTAAAACAAAAAGTGTTTCAATAAAACTTGAAAACTAAAACATTCTTTCGGAGTTGGCATGATTTGAGTAACTTACATCAAATTACTACTAAAAAAACAAAGTTACATTCCTTACAGACAGTTTTACGAACCTTATTTTACAACCTTACTTTCCTTTTTTCTAATTTCCTTTTCATTTGGAAATTGGATCCATTCCTTTAAAATACAGTAGTCACACATTTGTATAAAAAGTATTATGAAATTAAAACATTTTCATCACTTCTGATAAATTTTGAAAATCATAGGCCCTAACTGCTTAAAGATGTGCAATGTGCAAACACTTTCAAACCAACAAGGTGCTGATTAGTTAGACAGTATCTTACAAGGTTGTAGCTCTCCATTGCTCGTTGATAGTCTCTTTTCCTCATGTGATCTTCAGCCTCACCAATGTAAGACTGAAGGAGCTTCAACTGCTCCTCTCGCTCCAACATTGGATCCACGTACTCCATGATTCTTTGATTTCTTATTACTTAGAGTTTCTGATAATAATGTTTTTCTTTAGGGAAGTTTTTTAACAGGCACAAGTTTCTAACCAGGCAGTTGTCACATCAGCTGAAAAACCCCAATGTTTTGGACAATGAGTTGGAAAAGTTGGCTTAATTTATCCAGAGTCTTCAGTCTCCAGTGAGCATTTAAACAAGAAGGAAAAGAAGATCAAATTATTGGGGAATATTCCAGCAGTAGGTTCTACAATACTCCTGGATGACGCAATTATTTCCCATCAAACTCCAGGAACAATGTATATTGCCGCCATCAATGTACGATATCCAATGTCCAGGGTGAATAAAGTATCTGTGCAGCACTTCACTACTTGGTGAGAAGATACACTTTCCAAATAACACACAAGATTTGCCAGCAAAATATATGTATTTTAGAAATGTCACTGGCTGAGAAAATCCATGTCAATTAATGCTCACAAAAATTACTTTGCTCAACAGGTAATCAGAGAATCCCATTTATCTGCCAATGGTAGCAAAAAGACATGGTTGATCTCCATTGCACTCTCAGTAGCTCTATAGCAACAACATCTAGTCTCATTAATATTCATGAAGTAGTGACTTACCCCTGTATTGGATTGATCAGCTTTGTGTGTAGTCATTGTATTCAGTTTATTGATTTCTTTTAATTCCAATACTATCATGTATTGATTATGGAGGTTTTTCCATGTCAGTCCGAGGACCAGCCTGGGCCGACTGACACTGTCCGGTCTAAATTAAATCTCCTTAGGCATGTTAGGATCAACTTTAATTATTGGCTATTATTTCATATATTTAAATTTGTATAGGCCTAGATGTAAATGAGAATTGCTCAATAAAATAAGCTGATGATAACGGTCATACTAATTAGCGTCAACAGGCCCATTTTACGACAACTCAAGACAACTCCACGACAACTCAAGACAACTCAAGACAACAAGTTTAAAATACCATCAAATGTAATGGTTGTAATCAGAGTGTATCTGGAAACACGTTTAAAGCTGACTGGAACCATCGTGAATACATATTTTTCACGGGAAAAAATGTTTTTTTTCGTAAAAATAGTCAACTTTCTCCGTCCGTAGAACTGGCCGACGTGATATGCTATTGCGCTTGCGCAATGACATTGGACCGCACCATTACACTACAGGCAAGTGCAATTTTTAGGGCGAGAATGGTGCCCACACACTCATGTCAATGTAAGAAACTCTTCATATTATAGTTTTATTTACATGTATTTCTTTGTTTCTTTCTTCTTCTTCTTTTATTATTTCTTTTGTTCTTTAACTCCATTCATCATACTACTTTGGTGCTTTCTTACTACGTCAACCCGCCTTACCGACACTGTACACAAGGGTAGTTCCCAACCCCTAACACAAACCCACCCATATCATAATGGTGCGGTCCAAAGTCATTGCACAAGCGCAATAGCATCACGTCAGCCAGTTCTACGGACGGAGAAAGTTGACTATTTGTTACGAAAAAAACATTTTTTCCCGTGAAAAATATGTAGGCCTATGTACGATGGTTCCAGTCAGTTTTAAACGTGTTTCCAGATACACTCTGATTAGGCAACCATTGTATTTGATGGTGTTTTAAACTTGTTGTCTTGAGTTGTCTTGAGTTGTCGTGGAGTTGTCTTGAGTTGTCGTGGAGTTGTCTTGAGTTGTCGTGAAATGGGCCTGTTGACGCTAATTAGTACGACCCGATGATAAAAACAAAATAACCAGATAACGTCATTCCCATGTAAACCAATGTCATGAAGGTCTGGACCAGTGCTATTCTATACCTACAACATTGCTGACATAACTATCACATAGGTGGGTTTTTTGCGTTTATTAGTGGTTTGTTTACAAGTTTTAATGTTATTGTTAAAAAAGTTGCCTGAGAAAATAGGGTGTCCGAAAATAGCCTTGAAAAAAATTAATAAATAAATAAACAATCAAATAATGACTTTAATTTAATTGAAATAAAAGAAATTTAAGGTTAGGTTCAATCAACCAATTTTACTTATTATGCCATACAAAATTAAAGACTAAAAAAGTAAAAATAAATTTAGTGCCTAGTGGGTTTGTTTCGTTTTCTTTTTTTAATTTTCCAGTACTCACTGTGGTGTAACTTTCCAACGCTTTTCTGTATTCGCCTTGCTTGAACAGTACATCTCCTTCAGCTACAAAAATGGCAAAGGAATCTTTGGAGAGTCCGTCTGAATTTTGCTCGTCGTAATCCATCTTCAATACATCGAATATTTAGAGGAAATCGTGCAATATTGATTTTTAGAGAAGGTTTCTCAACAACTTCTGATCGAAGTCAACACAAAACAATCCCATTCAATAATATCGTAGCTTACTGTGTGCATCATATGCAGCTGGTTTACCTTAGCAACAACACAGTTCAATTGGGTGACTTGGTACCCTGCAAATGTGCACCAGCGGTTTGCAAGGTGGTTGTAGCGCCACCATGCGTCCGCTGGGGTAGAACCATCGACTTTTGTTTTACGCGGGTTTGAATGGCAATAGACCGTGCAAGTCTCGCGCGTATTCGAAAATTTTTTGGACCACTTTGGTCCCACGTGCATTGCTTTAAAGGCATCGTACACGTTTGGTAATTGTCAAAGACCAGTGTTCTCAACAATGGTGTATCCCAACATATGCATAAAATAACAAGCCTGTGAAAATTTGGGCTCGATTGGTCATCGAAGTTGCATGAAAATGATGAAAGAAAAAACACCCTCGTTGTACAAATTTGTGTGCTTTCAGATAAAATAAAAACTTCTTGCAAGAAGTTTTTATTATTTTAGTGAGAAATTACCTCTTTCTCAAAAACTACGTTACTTCAGAGGGAGTTGTGTCTCACAAAGTTTTATACTATCAACAACTCTCTGTTGCTCGTTACCAAGTCAGTTTTTATGCTAATATATATTTTGAGTAATTACCAAACGTGTACGATGCCTTCAACGCGCGAAGGAAACAAACTCGCTCGCTTCATCGGGTCCCAATGTTCTAACACGCGCGAGACTTGAACAGTCTATAACATCCCCGTCTTTGCCCCTAAATCATTACAAAATAATTCATCCTTTGTGAATCAAAAGCTGGTTTTAAAAACTGAGGACTGCACATAACTGAAAAATGGCTTGAAATCAGGTTTTATTATTGTTTTTTTAAACTTCAGAGATGTCACAATACCACCCAACGAAAAATAAAATAAACAAATAAAAATATTAAATAATAAATTTGCAACCACTTCAAAAATCGAACATAGTTGCAGTCGATGCTAAATGGAAATCACCCATAGGGTAGATCATGAATACAGCTTTGGATTTTTGAACGACAACATTTTGTCCAGAAAATTCTCCTTAGCTCGACCATACCACTTCCACACCCCCAAATAAACCATAGAGCAAGCACAAACCCATCAACAAAGTAAGGATTTAGAAGTATTTCCTAAAGGTCAATATTGACAAACAATGGACCAAAAGAAAGTTTCACACTTTCAGCGGTTTACCATCACCGGTGGAATCAGATATTTTGAATCAGGATAAAATCGGGATCATTTAAGGAAACGCAGCATTTTTTTTAACTTTGTCTCATTCATTCACCACTAAAGTCATCAATTAATATCCAAAAACAACTCATGACTCAAAGTATCCTCTACAATTTGCTGTGTTATTCTTCAGTTCCTTTTTCAACTCAGCGACTGAACATGAAGCAACTACAGTCAACCCTCGTTATAAAGAGCACCGTTAAAAAGAGGTTCTGCTTATAAAGATGAAGTCCGGAATCTCATTTCTGCTTTGTGTTTCTTTGTTTTGCTGTCCTCTTATAACAATGTTCCTGTTATAAAGAGGTAATTTGGCCAGTCCCAGCGATCTTGTTGTAACGAGAGGCGACTGTATATAGATTATTTGCACAATGAAGAAAACAGTGATAATAGTAACCAAAATAATGTGGTTTTTATGCCTGGCTCTGGTGCCCTGCCTCATAATCAACATCCACCAATAGGATATTGGATACAAAATTATGAGTAGACAGACTATATAAATCCCATCACAAATTCACTGAATGATTTCTTGCATCAAAATTGTACCTTTAGACTGACGCCAATGCTGGAATGGGTGCATCCCACAATTATGCAGAAGTCTATAGTGGAATAAAGGCAAGATTTCTAAACACTGAATTGATCAGAGAAGCACGAGACGACACAACCTTTAGGATCTCTATGACCTCTTTGGGGATTTGTAGAGTTTTAAAATTGTCTTTACTCTTTGTCTTAACTTTTTCTTTGTTTTGTAACAATTAATAATAAATAAAATTCATGTAAATCCTTGCTTTAAAGTGTAATAAAGCAGATAATATCAAAGGTTTTAAAAGGTTGAAACACTCTTCAAGACACCATACACGTGTCAAAGTCAAAGATATAAAATAAAAAACAATAGGCCTACAACTTTAGGTCAAGGGTCAAGCTACAGAGTAGAAGTGACTGAAAATGTCTATGCAGTAAAATAGGTTGAAATGATGCAAGTTACAGCACTTTTTCTCAAGTCACAAAGTTATTCAAGTATTATGCTTCTTGAGTCTCTAAAACCAAACATCAAAAAAGATGGAATTCCTTGGGAACTCATTCTGATTCAGTATTTTCCAAAACTCATTTCCGCAAAGTCACTCCACCTCTGGACAAAATATGGAACGGTCAAAACATGTTTTAAATAGATGTTAAATATGCATTGGGGGATTTTGGGATAACGAATATTATTTGTGTTTTATCCATTTATCGACATGTGTCAAGCACTGTATACTCAGTGCTTTCCCGAGTTCTGTGAACAAAAAATACAGAGGCATATTACTCGGGTGCGATTCCAAACCTATGACCTTTGACATTCTAGGGCAGATGTCTTACCACTAGACCACCAAGACTGACCGGTAGCTAGAGGCAGTTTGAATCTTAGATTTTAGCAGCGAGTACCGCAAAGTTTTGAAACTGATGTTAAATGTTAGCCATTTGCCAAAAATGTCCCCCAAAATTTAACCTTAGAAGACCTTTGGAGAATCAGCCATTGAGGACATCAACCTGGTTTTTCGTATTTATTTATTTTTTATTCATTTTTTTTAATTTTTTTTTTTTTGGGGGGGGGGGGCAATCTCATATGAAAACCACGAGAAAAGTACAATTAAGTACAGATAACAATGAAAGTAATGACGTATAGAGAATTTGAAAACTAAAAATTTGCAGTAATTTGTAGAAAGTTTTACTAGTAAAAAGCAAAACCATTAAATTATCTGACCTACTCTCAAAGTTCAGCTTTTTGTTTTATTTTTTACTTATCTTATAGCATTCCTTGGTTCTGCAGGAGAAAAGTTATTCAATTAAACCCATGTGCTTGGGTATGATCAAAATAATCACTCAATCAAACAAAAGGATCGGAAATTGAAAAACTTCTGCTGAAGTTTGACTTTAGGAGGCTTGGGACTTGCAATTGCATAACTTGACCCTTAATTTGTAAAAAGTCACATTTTGGTTGCTAAAAACTGTGCACAGCACTTGCCATTTTATATCACTACCTCCAGAGTCTATGCCCAAACTCTCCAAAAGTCTCACTGATTTAGCTTATTACCATGGTGATACTGCCTTGATTATACAATTTAAAGAGCATTTAAAAAATGAAAAAGAAATTCAACACTGTTTGCCGGGAATTCAACATTTATCTAATATCTACTTTAAACGAGCACAGGACAAAGTTCAAATCAAATCAATATTTATAACATTAATTATATCCAGCTATGGATCAAATAAGTGAAAATTTAAGATGATTTTGTTTCCTTCATTTTTCCCAATGAAAAGTAAAAAAAACTTTCTACCTATTACTATCATCTTGTTAATCTTTAAAAGGTTCCACCAAAGATTGCTAGTTAAAAGTGAACCATGTACTCCCTCAAGCTCAAAGTTCATCTCGGAAAGAGTATCTATTGGTGCTTGGCTTGAGTTTGACGAAGGTACTCTCAGGGGGGTCCGTTGCATCATCATTCTGCCCGGCTGTCTTTCCCCCCGCCGTCACTTGAACTATCTGCTTATTTGGGTCTTGTTTATCTGGACCATGGTGAAATTCTCTGTGAAGTTTCCCTGAGTGAAGATCTTGAATAAATTGTTTAAGTTTGCCGGATACACTGGATTTACAATAACAAAAATAGGTGTTATTAAAAAAGAAAGTATAATAACAAAGTAAGTAGATCATAAGTAAGCACCAAATACTCTGTATTCATCCAAATCTGCGTCTAAGTTGACTTGATTTAAACAGCTTCAGTGTTGCAAAGCCAAACCGACCACATTTGGAATGAGGTGTACAATTTGAATTGACACCAAGCAATGTGCTTATAAATGCACACTTCCCTGGCGCACTTGGGACACCACAGAAAAATAACAAAATCTGAGAATTGCAAAACCAAAACGGTAATCAACTATTTCTGATAAAACCTGAAAAAACAACAGAAACAAAAACAAAAGAAACGGGCACTTACTCCAATTCTTGGACTTTGGGAAACAGGTACATATGTCTGAAGCTGTCGATCGCAATCAGTGGCAGGTCCTTTGCCGTCTTTCCTAGATGATGCAGTGGATGGGTGAACTTGGTACCATCTGCCGTCAGGAAATTTACACTACCTGATGACAAGAGACATAGGTGCAGTTGGGTTATAACAAACGTACTTCCTTCAATCAATTGACAATCCTAATCTCGGCCAATATTTTCCAGTGAGTTGACCCACCATTTGAGATCATTCAACAGCATGGGTTGTCTACAGTGGCACAACTGTGCACAGACCTATCTGTGTATACAGTGTAGATGCATTTCACCACATGATATTGTATTGCACTTCTAAATGTCAGTCAACAAGAGGTATACATTAATCAGGGACATTTTCTATTAAAAAAAGGACATCAAAAGAGCTTCAAATATGTCCAGAAGAGTTACACAATCTGGATCTTGAAGTAAACAAAATGTGATAACACTTAACCATTGCAAGTGATTTGTAAATGAAACTGTGTCTGTTGTCAAGATGAGAAATTAACATAGTGGATAAGAAATTGAGACGCTAGACCTCTGCTCCTTGTGTGAGGAATTCAATAATAAGCTGCAAAAAATTGTTAATGGCAAAATGTTTCGACCCTAGCATTGCTTTCTCACAGGCTAAAGGCTTTAGCCTGTGAGAAAGACTTTGCAAGGGTTGAAACATGTTGCCATTAACAAATTTTTCCATTAATGCCATATAGGTCATTTCGGTTGGTCAGCAGTTTGCAACAGCTTTTTCAATTTGTTCATGACAATAATTTGCAGCTTTTAAAATTACAGATTCTGGGAAGATTGAAAAATGTAGGATACTAAAGAGATTCTATGTTTCCCTTGTATATTTATTTGATTTTTATATCAAGACATGAATCTGTGAGAAGAATCTGAATAACATAGTCACTGATTGAAAGACAAAACCAATACAGTGATGGTTTGGATAACGATGGATAGATTCAACCTTCCTAGATAAAAAAGCATTCCAAGGAAGGCCTTTCAACACCAGCACTACCAATTCTTGAAAATGCCTTCTTGGAAATTCCAGCTCAAACCAACAAAATAACATGCTCTGTCAAGGACATCCGTCCTGACTTTTAAGTATGTCAAGGCAAGTAGGTTACAGAAGAACTTAAGAACAAAAAGTTGTTAACCATAATTTTGTCAGACTTGTACTTCTAATTGCTAATACTATGCTTCCCTTTATATCATGCTTTTAACACTTTCAAGTGTTTCCTCCGAAACCAACGAAATACCTATGAACCAAGTGCTGAACGAACTCCTTAACGACCCAAAACAACTTAATGAAAAAGCTACACAAAAGAAGGTTTTCCAATCCTAAGAATTACAAACGTACATGCGCCAGTTCCTAACACCATTTTTTTTTTTTTTTTTTAAATAGGCAGGCAGGATTTCGGCCAGAATTTAATAATTTGGAACATCCACATTTGCTGTAAATTGAAGAACAGGATGCCTTAATACTTCCTCAGAAAAATATTCTAAAAATTGTCAAAATCAAAGATCAAGACACCTGGGTAGCCCTCTGGCTTCGGGAAAAAACAACGTCAGAAGTCATTACTAAAAGTAACAAAAAGTCTACCCTTAAAGAAAGAAGATTTCCAGACTACATCTGAAAAATCTGAAGGAAAAAAAAACCCACAGAGACAAAACTGAAGGGAGTTTTACGCACAAAGGTTTTACGTACCATTGATGTCTATCATTGAAATATGAAAATCCAAAGATAATAATATCAAAGGAACATAAAAAGCAGATACAAATACACATCACTGAATATCAAATTATACCAAAACCAATTTTTAAATAATTATAAGATCTAATATAATCCTAAACCCATTTCTTAAGTTGTTTGTTAAGATTTCTAAAATCATCATCTTGTCTACGATACTACTCTGAACAAGATCATACTCTGAGCAGATATGGGATACCAGCCAAATAACAATCTAATGTACATTGCTCATAGCAGGTTCCCTGCCTATTTGTGCTTAGCAAACAAATTTATTCAGCACGTTTTGTAAATTAGTTTCGATTTATCCATTTCATGTAAATTAGTCGCTTTTCATCAGTTTTATTTAAATTAGTTTCCATGTATCCATTTCATGTAAATTAGTCTCTTGTCATCAGTTTTATGTAAATTTGTTTCCATTTATCCGTTTCATGTAAATTAGTCTCTGTTCATCAGTTTTATGTAAATTACAGAAATAACACAAAAGATGCCCTACTGGATGAGACCGGATCCAAATGTGGATGAAATCTTTCTTAGGGTGCGTTCAATTAGCTGACACGTGTAAGTAAAACTTACACGAGAGCGTTCGATTAGCCATCACGTGATACTCGAGTCTCCCCTGGTATAAGCCACCACAGCCCCAGCTCGCGAGCGGGTCTCTGGTGGCTGCCCCGGTGTAATGGCGTCACGATGAAAAACTTTTCAATGGCCGCCATTTTTTAGTCATTCAGACGGACACTTTCAGTAAGTTTGACACACATTTTCACCCTTAAAACAGCGACTATGTGAGCATTAAGTATTTTATTATCGGAAGACGTGTACTTTTATGTTAAGCTGAGAAGTAAAATAGTTTAACGTTGCAGTTTTACCATGAAAATAATTAGTTTACGATCTTTTCATTAATCCACGAAGATCATCTTTGGACCTAATGAACACAATGAAAGTAGTTTCGGTCGAACACCCTTTGACCTTAACTTTTGCAGAATGCCAAGCGAAACACCGCAGCGTTCGATAAGCCTCATTCCGTGGCTACCACGAGTGTAAATCCCCGGTACACACGGGGAAGCTAATCGAACGCAACCTTAAATATTACAAAGAATATTTGAAGTTGTAATCCATACCTTTATCCCCGATGAGTTCCCTACTTATGATGTTGTTAAATCTCTTCACGATATCCACATCATCTGGATTATGAAACAGGATCAGGAACGGTAATCCCTCCTCAGTCAACTCCTACCAAAGAAAATCAAACATTGAGTACTTTATTTTACTTCAAGTCCTACAGTGTGCAAGAGGATGTAAGTAAGAGGACAGATCAACTTGGGGGGGTGCTTTCTATGGCCATTTTTAAAACAACAGCTTAGGCTGACGCTCAAGGACATTCTGCCTCTTCAAAGTCTAGTATCGAAAGTATACTTTCAAAATGATTGTCGGAGACCAAGCCTAAGCCTAAGCCAAAGCTGCGGTTTCAACAAGGTCCTATGTGAATCAGAAACACCATAGTAAACCCCCTTCTCTTTATAATGGCATTGCTCTGCTTTCATTCTGCATTCAAACACACCACATAACCACTTATGGTGCAATAATGAGTTACATCATCATCATCATTCTCTTCATCCATCATAGAGTGTTATGGCCGAGCGGTTTAGAGCATCGAATTCAAGTTCTGGTGGTTATGTCATCGGGGTGTGGGTTCGAATCACCATGACACTTGTGTCATTGAGCAAGATACTTTACTATAACTGCTTCTCTTCACCCGGGGGTACAAATGGGTACCTGCGAGGGTTGAGGTTGATATTGTGTTTGAAAAAGCCTTCGGAGCGCCACGGCAGCTCGGGGCTGTATACTCCCCAGGGAGCTGAGAAAGACTAAAAAAACGTTTTTGGTCCAATGACCAGGGCACTAATGTAAAGCACATTGATAGGTTAATGTAAAATGTGCTATATAAGAACTAGTTATTATTATTATTATTATAAGGGACACAGAGCCACCCATCCCATGTGATCTGATGCGGATTGCCACAACTGCTGTGCTCGTCATTCTAGGTCTGCTTCCAACTGACACACTCAAGTATTCCTGGTTCTGCCTTTTGGTCTCCAAGGCGGGATCACGTGAGTTGATGTTGAGTTACAACTTCATTGCAAACACAATGTTCCATTGTGAAACAGGGTTGTATCGTCTTTAAAAACTCCCACATGTAGATACAAAACCAATAGCGTAAGATATGACTCTTTTGTATGGAGCAAATTTTGTATTAAAAAGTGTGCAAGATACAACACATTTACCAAACCGAGTTTCAACCTTGTTGCACATACACAACGACAAGATAATGACTTACACATCATTATTGTACATACCTCTCCATTTTCAAAGGTTATTTCTCGTACAAGGGGAATGCATTTATCACTAGCCCAGGTGTGAAGAAGGTTAAAGTTCAGCATGGAGCCTAGATACAGCATGTCTTGATCTTTAGTCTACACAGTAAACAAAAACAACAACAAAGATGCTAAAGAATTAGTACAATATTCAATGTAAAATGGCACTTATTTAATTTCATGTAAGATCAACAAGGTTGGTTCAACATGATGTAACAAAAACCAGTGCCCAATAATTATTTCATAGAGCTTCTTAAGCACATACAGTAGCTAAACACAATAAAATTATGCTTACCAGATTAAGTTTACCAGCCAAAATGCCATGTCACATGCACCTTTTGTGACTGGTATATTGCTTCGCAGAAAATCATTATTTTCTGCTTAAGCAGCTCTATGAAATTGGGCCCTGGGCCAATAGAGCTGCTTAAGCAGAAAATATTGCTTAAAAATTGTCTGCTAAGCAGAAATGAGCAGGATACCAGTCACAAATTATACATGTGACATGGTGGTTTGGCTGGTAATCTTATTCTGGTAAGCATAATTTTGTTGTGCTTAGCTACCATTTGTGCTTAAGCAGCTCTATGAAATTGGGCCCTGGTGTGAAAGTCTTTTACTGACGAAAAGGTCTGAAACTGGAATTCAAATCTCAGGAGGTATGTTGAAATGTTACTTCAACCCCACGAGTTATAGACGCTTTAGGGAACAGTATCATCAGCACTGCAGAAGTAAGTCAAAGATCAGGATTTCTGAAGAAAATAACTGCTATTTTTTCCAGCCAATGATATATGTTTCTTTGACCTCAAGAGGGGGCGCTGTTTGAGCTTGTGACATATGCAAGGGGTTTATTGGAGGCAGCCCTACGATGCCCCACACCCAGTCAGATTTACACGAATGCCATTAGGTACTGCAGCCAGTAGACCGTCGGGAAATGTGTCTAACTCCTTTATAATGTTGATTTCATACTTTTTTCAAAGCTAATAACCTTTCCAGAGACAGTTTGAAAAATTTTTTTTTTACAAATATTAATTTTATTTTAATTTTGTTTAATTAGTATGTGTTTACACTGTAAAACCGCAGAATTGTTTGTGCACAAGTCTATGTAGAAAGTGTTTTCTAACTGGAGATTCCGAGCCCATGAGTCACACTGCCTATAGGGTCATAGACTATGTCAATCGGGCCTTTCTGAGGATAGAACTTAAAGGGTTTCAACTATTTTTGCTAAAAACTGAATGAGTAATTAACTAAAATGTGTTTTCGGTCTACTGGCTGCAGACCGGTACGCCTAAGACAGCTCTTTGTATAAGTGTAACCATTGCTTACCCTTGGTGGCCTGAACATTATGTTATCTCCTGAAACTGTATCTGATTTGAAGTTATCACTGTAAAATGAGGACAAAAAGCTCAAATATTATCTAAAACTCCTAACTTATTATGAGTAGTACATGTAACTTCTTAATTCTATAACACTTTTTCACTGTGAGGCAATTCAACACAAACAATTTCACACATCCAGCAGTCAATCACAAACTGGTGAAACCAAGAATCCATCAGTTTTCAAGAAGTTTGGAATATTTAGAGTAAAGTGAACACTTATCACCCAATAAGCTGAACCGGTTCTTCGATTAAGTATTAATTGTCTGATCAATGATATGTTGCTACCCCTCCACTGGGGCCCAATTTCAAACCATGGCTTACCATAGAATGTGCTTAAAGTGCCCGAAAAGCCCGTAATTGACACAATTCACCTGACGGCCCATCATACTAATCTTGGTTGCACCATTTTGGGAGTCAATGTCTCCATGTGTGTGTTATTTATTTATGTATTTATTAATTCTGTATGTGAAGCCAAGGACTCTCAGAGCAAACTGAATCACTATTCTAGCCAAGATCCCAATGCAGAGAAGACAAGGAAGGAAGTTTTAGTTTTAGATGTGGGAGGAAAACCCAAGAGAATAATTGCATGGAAAAACCATGCAACCAGATAGGGAGTGAAAACACGATCCACATAGTGCCCCCAGTTGGATTCGAACCGGGGTCCTGGAGGAAACCTTATGAGTATACGAGTCCCATAACGGCAAGCAGGACAGCAGAAGCCACATGTGACGTTGTTGCAAGGGGTCAACAGGCCATCATAACAGAATTCCGAGCGTTCATTCCCATCAAAGTGGCCCTAGATCTAGAGTCAACAAGGCTTTAGGAAGTTATGTCATCTGGCAAAGTATTAAAACAGTTCAACAATTAAGCATCACATGCTTAAAGGTATCGTACACGTTTGGTAATGACTCAAAACAAATATTAGCATAAAAACTTACTTGGTAACAAGCAACGGAGAGCTGTTGATAGTATAAAACATTGTAGGAAACGACTCCCTCTGAAGTAATGTAGTTTTTGAGAAAGAGGTAATTTCTCACTAAAAAAATAGAAACTTCTTGCAAGAAGTTTTTATTCCTATCTGAAAGCACGCAATTGTACAACAAGGGTGTTTTTTCTTTCATCATTTTCTTGCAACTTCGATGACCAATTGAGCCCAAATTTTCACAGGCTTGTTATTTTATGCATATGTTGGGATACACCAAGTGAGAACACTGGTCTTTGACAATTACCAAACGTGTACGATACCTTTAACAGGATGATTAATGGTTCAAGTAACTCACCCCACTCCTACATAAAAGCTACAATCATCTCGTAATGAGCTAGCGGTTCGTCTAAGGACTGCATACTCGTTGGTATTGGGAGATTTAAAGTAGGCGATGATGTTTCGCTTTGACTCCTGGAAAAATAAAGTAAATGTGAAACTAATTTGTTAATTAGTGGATGGTTACAAGTATTACATTGGTTCATGGAAGTAGAGTTCACTCATTACTATTTTTACTCTACTCTTACATTTCTTTGTGTGACAAAGGCAGACAGCAAAGTATGAAAGCGCCCCCTTGTGGAGCATTTGGGACATTTATCACCAGTCATGACTGTGATTGTAATCCTTTATTGCTTGGGGTTTCACTGGTCAGTCAGCTTTGTCACTGATCAACTTCTTAAGATTTGCTGTCAATTTTGTCATTTGATATAAATCTGAAGTTCAATATGAACAATCTGTGAAGGCTAACGTGAGAAAAGCAATGAACTAGCGAACCTTGAAAACGCTTTGTAAATACTGGTCCTTAGTCCTCAGTTGTGTTATGACACTGCGCCAACAGAGAATCTACGAAATACCGCTGAAGAACAAAGATATGAAATGTACTCACATCAATTTTTTGGAGTTCGTCCTGCGTCTGCATACGGACAATGGGATCTGCCACTTGTTCCCTGAGGTATTTCACGAAGGCATCCTTGGAACGTTGTGAGCGATATTCTCGTTTGGCAAGCTGTCCATTACGGAACATCTTGAGTGTTGGATACTTGGTAATATGGTACTTCTTAGCTAGTGCATCTGGGTAAACCGAACAACAAAAGTTCTACTTGGTAATATGATACTTCTTAACTACATGTAGTGCATCTGGGTCAAGGGAACAACAAAAGTTCTACTTGGTAATATGGTACTTCTTAGCTAGTGCATCTGGGTCAAGAAAACAACAAAAGTTTTACTTGGTAATATGGTACTTCTTAGCTACTGCATCTGGGTAAGCTGAACAACAAAATTTTTACTTGGTAATATGGTACTTCTTAGCTAGTGCATCTGGGTCAAAAGAATACAACAAGTTCTTAGTGGCCTCTTTTAGATCCAATAAGAATTTTCACTCTGCCAAAAAGCAATAGCAAGTGTCTCATTTTGGCAGAGTACAGTCAATTTAGAATGGAGAATTAATCATCCTAAGTAAAATGGTTTAAGATTTATCCAAATTTTACATTAACCCCAACTCCCTTGAGTGATTAACAAAGGTCCTTCCTCACTCCAACAAAATCAACAGCATAATGGTTGGACTCTTATTGTGGTGGTATGCATGGTCATGTGTAAAGCATAATCCATGCTAAATGCAACAATGTGCACCAAATGGTAATAGTGGTTGTATTTGTTGCATTTGGCAGTCAACTCAGATGTCATTCTTTGACTGAATTTGTTGCATTTAGCAGTCAAGTGACATATTGGTGTTTTTGGTGTTGCATTTTGTTGTATTTGGCAGAGTTCATGGTCCCACATACATGTATTAGCCAAGTCACAACTACACTTATGTGCATACTGTTGCATTTAGCAGGGCAAACCCCCTTGCTCAGTCCTAACACAAACAACATGCCTGCACAATGCCACAATTTCCCTTGTTGCATTTTGTTGCATTTGGCATGGTTCTCATTTCAACTGTGTTGCATTCTGTTGTATTTGGCAGGGTATGTAGAGGGACACAATGGGGGTTAGGGTTAAGACAGACTTGAGTGGGACTCAGTGATTGTTACCTTCACTTTGGCAATCAAGGGCCGCCACGACTACCTGCCCCGGCTGCCTAAACTCCTCTTTCACTGCCTTAGCTGTCTCTTCAATCACAGGTTTCAGCATCTGACTAAAGCGACACCTGCAGCACACCAAACAGAATCAAGTGTAAGAACGCCTCTTGGATAAAGGTTTACAAATCAATGTTAAAATCTTGGGCTGGACTAAAAAAGGAAAATTATTTTTCAAATGTCATAAAAAAAGCTTCCTTTAATAGATTCTAGCATTTAAACTGCTTGAACAAATTTGTGTTTTTCAACCATGAAAGACACATTTGTTAGGAATAACAAATGTAGGTATTATTTTACAAAAGTAAAATTTAATGTGAATAAAAAAGAAACATTCTGCCCATCTCCTATTTTAGTTTCATAAGACACACTCTGACACTCCTTTCAATTTCAAAGAGTAAATCATTTCCCCGGATTTGTTAGACTTTTGTTTCTGGTTTTAGATTACCTGGCTATAATAATAACATGTAGCTAATTGCATTATTGAAATCAACAGGCCAGCTACATCACACAGGTCACAGAAGCAATTACTGTACCTCCACTGTTTTGGTGCCCTTTGAAATGTTCCAGTAGAAATTTACAAACACCTCAATGAGGTGCCTTCTACCACGAAGGAAAAACTGCCCTACCCTGACAAGATCAATAAAATCAGACATGAATGTATAATATAAAAAGGCTCAAAGTAACTCACAGAGATTAGGTTTAAATATTGTAAGAAAGCAAATTTGGATGCTATTTTGCCAATCGAAAGCAACAACCCTTTTTATCGAAATCCTGGTTATTTCCCTACTTTTGTGTACATGATCAGGCACAATATTATTTGATTTGGGGTTGAACAAAGAAAAATTGACTGGAGCGAGATTTGAACCAACAACCTCCTTAACAACCTTCTTACGGGGATGATCCTCTGGCTACTGCCAACATAGGGCTAGAAAGCTCAGTTAGTAGAGCGCCGGCATGTTAAACTGGAGGTCGTTGGTTCAAATCCCGCTCCAGTCAATTTGTCTTTGTTCAACCCCAAACCATTAAGAATTTACCCAGTCAGTTTCCCTTGTGGTTTATAAACAATGTTATTTGTGTACAATGCATGTATTAAATGTAAATGAAAACATCTGTTTTCCTTCCTTTATGTATGAATTTAAATCCCTACACTTAACTATGCATTGCACTGACCCCTTGGAAACACATTTCTAAATAGGTAGCAAATGCCTGTCAGTGACAGCGTCACAGATGGTGTTAAGTTGCATTGTTTGTCAAGCACAACACAATGAAAATGTCACGTACTACACATGTACTCTCATCACAGTACATTAGGCCTATTTATACTGATGATACTGCCATGCACGGTAGAACAACCTCCATTCTGCAAATGTATCCACCAGTAACTCATCAAAGCAATTAGCACTCATACATGTCATGGACTAAAGACAACAGAGTCTCATTACCACTTCAAAAATTAATTAAAAATACTTGGATACAAAAATAATAATTTTCCAGTCTTACACACTTTGTTAAATTGTTACTTACTTGAGTTGTTAATCCCCTTGCTGGTCTAGTTAGTTTTTGTTTTAATCTTGTTGGTTTTGCCTTTTTATGCTACATGTAGCTTTTATTTATTATTTATAGGCCTAATTGGCTTTTTTTCATGGTTTATTTATACAATAACTGTTCTGGTCTCCTGTGTTGTTGTGTTTGTTTAATGCACACATTGTACTACTCATTTGTTTGTTTACTTGCATTTGTTTGGCTGTGATTGGAAAGCAATCAATTACAGAATGTAAAACTAAAAGACAGTTTGTTGGTGATTATTTGTTTGTTTTTAAAGTATTTTTTATGATTTATAAGCACTGTCTTGGCTGTGTCTTATCTAGGTTTTTATTTTTTCTGTTGTTAGTATTTTGCTGATTTTTTTTTACTGTGCAGTTAGTACAGTTCATGTACACAGAATTTGTAATTAAATTTTGTAACATTTTAATATTTGTATGCTGTTTTCTTCCTACAAAATTAATTTAATAAATAAAATGAAATTAGAATAATTATATCAGTACAGGGTTTGCCCTAGACTTTTTCAGTGACTAGCCAGCAGGACCAGTTAGCTTGTTGTTTTACAAGTCCACCAGCTTTTTTACTTACCAAAGTAATAAACCACAAGGGAAACTGACTGGGTAAATTTGTTTTTTAAATTGGATTGAACAAAGACAAATTGACCAGAGCGGGATTTGAACCAACGACCTCCGGTTTAACGTGCCGGCGCTCTACCAACTGAGCTATCTAGCCCTATGTTGGCGGTCTCCCTATTTTGTCAATATCTTTGTTCGGGGGTGCCAGTCAGAAGCCATACAACCGTTAGCTGCCATGTAGCCAGAGATCACATTCACACCCAAGTTTACGATATAACCTAGGAAGTGGCAGCCTGGGGATCACCTTATAGGGGATGCAACTTTTTTTTTATCAAATATCAAGTAATAAACCATAAGGGAAACTGACTGGGTAAATTTTAAATAATTTTGGGTTGAACAAAGAAAAACTGACCAGAGCTTTTTAACTTGTCTATTTCATATTAAATAAGGATGCTTTTCAACACTGAAGTAGCCAGCCGGACCACTTGGAAAGAATTCTGACTGGTCCTCTGTGTCTTTCAACTTGCATTTGGCCAGCAGACCGCACTTTAACCTATGTTGCTCCCCAAACGTGGAACAACCTCCCAGTGTCCATTAGAAATTGTAACTCTGTGCCAATTTTCCAGAAATCTATTGAAACTTATCTGTATCAAATGTAATGTTGTAGTATAGTTCCATTGGTTTTCTCACTTTATAGCGCTTTGATCTTGTCGAAAAGGCGCTTTATAAATGCTCTGCTGTATGTATGTAAGGGATAACACTGCCTTTATGTTTAATTACTAAAGCAAATTGTCCTTGGAAATTGTCTCTTGTATGGCAAAACTGATTACAGGTTCCAATTTTTTTAAAGCAATACAGTGAACTAACTACATGTACTGTGTGGTGGAGTTTCATGGTGTAGTCAATTGCACTGGCACATGTGTGTCCTTCTGCAAAACAATTTACAGCTTTATCTTTCTGATGGTACATAGCCTGAGGTCGTGGATTCGAATCCCACCCAAGTAATATGCCTGTGGAATTTTTTTACAGGACTCAGGATCAAGTACTGAGTATACAGTGCTTTACACACAACGGTGTACGGGTAAAACCAAATCAAATTCTTTATCCCTGATGCAAATTTACATCTATTAAAATAAAATGGAGCCTGGCTGTTTTGGCCTTCTAGCCTCATAATGGTTACACTGAATTGAATGGTGAAACAACCAGGGCCCACTTTCATAGAGCTGCTAAGCACAACAATTTGCTTAGCATGAAATTTCTTCCTTAATAAAAACAGGATTACCAACCAAATTTCCATGTGTTGCATATTGCTTGTTACTGGTATTCAGCTGTTGTTTGCTTATCCTGAAAATCACGTGGAAATTTGGTTGGTAATCCTGTTTTTATCAAGGAAGAAATTTCATGCTAAGCAAATTGTGCTTAGCAGCTCTATGAAATTGGGCCCAGTTGGATGTTCCTTGCATCCATGATAAAAGTAATGTTGCTGATTTCTATGACCTACAGGTCCTTTTCAACCCCTTGCAAAATGCAGAACGCACCTCCGCACAATGTGCGTCTACCATTTCAACCATTTTGGGAGTCAATTCCTATGTCTACATTTTGACTCTCAAAATGGCGGACAGGATATATGCGCGTGTAAGTGCACTGCGCGTTGTGCAACAGGTCAATCGGTTGACTTACCAATTAGCATAAAAGTTGACAAAAACTACTTCATTGGATGATATAATCTGGTCAAAATTTCCCCTGTTAAGTTCTGTTACGTGCCCAGTCTGTGATGATGTGTGGCATACCATAGATACCTTGAAAAGAAAACAGAAGGAAAAACATTACATACTTTAATAGCACAGTATTTCAAGTGATAAAGCTTTGAAAACGTTTAATATGAAAAACCTTAGCTTTCAGGCTCTGGCTCGTTAATTCTCATGAAGTTGTAATTGTGGGAAGAGATTTCAAGTGGTATCACGGCTATGATGACAATCTTAGCTCACCTTTTTTTTTTTTTTGTCTTACTTGAAGAAAAAAAGCTCCACTCTAAAAGGTATCGTACACGTTTGGTAATGACTCAAATCAAATATTAGCATAAAAACTTACTTGGTAACAAGCAACGGAGAGCTGTTGATAGTATAAAACATTGTAGGAAACGACTCCCTCTGAAGTAACGTAGTTTTTGAGAAAGAGGTAATTCCTCACTAAAATAATAAATACTTCTTGCAAGAATTTTGTATTCCTATCTGAAAGTGAAAGCACACAAATTTGTACCACAAGGGGGTTTTTTCTTTCATCATTTTCTTGCAACTTTGATGACCAATTGAGCCCAAATTTTCACAGGCTTGTTATTTTATGCATATGTTGGGATACACCAAATGAGAACACTGGTCTTTGACAATTTCCAAACGTGTTCAGTGCCTTTAAGAGTAACTTTACATCTTAACTTGGGGCACCAAGAAAGGGCAAGCCACCTAAAAAGCCACTGCCTCCACTGTGTGTCAGTATCAGGCTAGTTGTGATAATCGTAACCCTCCATCCTCCAACGGTCCTAGATCGGAAGGATGGGAGGATTGAGGGTTCTGATTATCAATCAGGCCTGAAACATATTCTTCTTGCAGGACTCTTTAAAAAGGCTTGCCATGGACTCGGAGGTACATGTATATTTTCCTACATGGTCTTGGGTCTGATCAATTTGTAAACAAGTGTCTTTTTTACAAGAAAGTCTCTCACATTCACTTTATGAGACAGATCAGATAGCATTAAACCTCTTTTAAGTTCATTTTTAAAAAATGTCTTAAGATACATATACTTTACTATTGAACAACATGTATGTACTCCTAGTTTATAGAATAATTTGGGGTTGATACTAGATTATAGAACTATATGAGGTTCAGTCCGCTATCGTTCATGGAGACGGTAGCGGAGCGAACCTAAGATAGTTCTACTTCTAGGAGTAGGTAGGTATCCTGTACTCCCGTCCTTCTAGGACTCAGAACTATGACCGAGGTTGTTACGCTATCATCTCCACCGTCTCTGCTATCAATATATTGTAGGATCTCTACAGGTACATGGTTCCTACTACACACATCTACACCCATTGATTTTTGTTGATTTTTTACTAGCATTTATTTACTAATTAAAACTTTCCACCTGTTTCATGCACAGCTAGCAAGCCTAGTCTTCACCTCAGCTTTACATCCAGAAGTGGACTCTGCTGGGTACCACCACCAGGGTAGATTATGAACTACTACATAGTGGAAGAGATACATGTAGCATTAAAATGCTATCGTCTCCCTCGTATGTATTTAGCCCGATAAAATAAATAGTGCCAATTGGACTAGGCAAGCGTATTTATGGGGTTAACTAGCTAGGTAGTAGTACTGTCATGTGCGTATGAACCATGTACTTTATTAATAACACTTTAAACCAATGACTCTGATAGTGGTGGTATTGCTCCCTAGCTCTAGCCTGTATAGGCCTATTAAGTATTATTACTATTTTTATTTTTATTCTTTGGACAATACAGTATTACGAGCAGAGGCTGTCCAGGAAAGTAAAAAAAACTGTCATCAAAAAAGATGTGCCCTCCCAGACCCTGCTCATTTAAAAGAACAAATATTGATACTATAAATAGATCTAGAGTCTACTGAGTAATGTCAGGTGTCATGTTCGGTGCAAAACGCAGATACTACAAGAACAGCCATGAAGAACAGAAATCCTTTTTGGTACAGCCACCTTCATGCCATGGTGAAGTTCCGTCCCATCTTGACAATCGTCCCAACTATAGTTGGGACTGGTCCCAACTTGAATGTTACAGTTGGGAAGGCCCAACTATACTTGGAATCGCCCGAGACCCAGTAACTGGGGCGCTGTACTCCTTTTTCGAAATTTTGACATCATCGGTCGTACTTAGCGCCCGAGCTTATAGGTCATATTTTCCCCGAGGGATCTTCATCCAACTCTCCGTTGGATTTTAGACAGGTGCCTTGCCTCAACCGTGATAACAGCGCGGTTGAGGCAGGACACCTGTCAAATTTTAGACGGGTGTCCTGCCTAAACCGCCCTTTTTAGTGTTATCACGGCGAGGCACCCGTCTAAATTGAAGATCCCTCGGGGAAAATACGACCGTAAGCTGGGGCGCTAGTATGACCGATGATGTCAAAATTTTGAAAAAGGAGTACAATGCCCTAGTTACTGGGTCTAGGATCGTCCATACAGCTCTACAGGATAGCCTCCACGTAAGCGCTAATCATCCGCGATCGATCTTGCATGGACTGCGAGAGCTGCGATCAGCATAAATGGAAGGATTAATATCAAGGTTTTTTATTTCAATCCTTGGCCAAACATAAGCATGATTCTGTTGCCTTGCTCATTTTTTTAGCCCCTGCCTGAGGTACTTTTTTTATTTTCTCAATATGTTCTCAACTTACAACGGCAATTTGTCAATGGGGCTTGTGCGTGATCAACGCTGTAATTTTGTGGCAAAACTCAAGAAAAACTTGTGAAGAATCCATCACTCCACCCCCTGACTCCACTCTCCAGCACACCGCCCATGATCACACGTACTACCCTACCCCCGGCCGGCCGGCCACGCCTCCATCCATTCGCCAGACGCTAATCTTCTACCTCCAAGTCCATGCTACTAAAATGTACATGTACTTTGCAAACATGACCATGACAGCCAGTGGGGATGGGGGGGGGGGGTGGGAAGACTGGCTCCGATGGATAGTACCCTGTATTTACTGCGATACTGCGATCCCAACTTTAGTTGGGAGGCCCCAACCATGCCAACTGTAGTGTAACACTTGTTGGGACCTAGCCCTGGTAGGACGTCAGTCAGTGCCACTGCACTGTGCAACGGAGGAGTCCAACCTGGGCTAGGGTATTTTCTTCCTCCATGTTGGGACCATCACACCATACACATGCCATAGTTGGGGCAATTGTCAAGTAAGGGCCAGTGTCGTCAGTGGCACAGCCTGCAAAAACTAGCATGTACTAACTACGTGTAATGCCTTGCTCTTTAGTCTCAGTATGGTTTTGATTGAGAGGAATATTGTGGAGAAACCAGTCCAGGACATGCAGGAAGGCCGGCGATCAATAATTTAATTAAATAAAGTTAGTTGAAAATGAAAATGTAGGACAAAATATAATCTAATTAAATTCATGTTATTTGCCATTAATTGGGATTAACTTCTCACCATTATAAGCAGCACGAATGGTATGCATTTCAGAAACATCGGCACATGTAGTAACCAACCCATATTGCTGTCAGCCGAAACCATCTTTAGCAATCTGTGGTGTTACACTTTTCGTCGTGTAATTTCCAATGACCGGCTGGCTAGCTAGTGCAGTGCAGTGTGGATGGGAAAAAAGCAGCAGGTACAGAATCTATCATCTCAACACACACCGTGAAGAGAATGCAGGGCGCCACTATCGACCTAAATAGATTAGTGTCGTGTGTTAACGCGTAACGACGTACAAGTGAAAACCACCACTGACAACCAGCCACGCGTCTGGACTGGTTCCCTGTCTTCATTATCAACACGCTTGCGTAAAAAAACTCAAGCTAACAGGGACCAGACTTGTTTTTCAACTTAGTGTGTTAAACCATGGAGGTAGAATTAGAATAAAATAATGTTTTTTCCATAATATTAGAACATGGAAAAGTTTAACTTTAGGGAAAGTATCATGGCATTTGGTCACCTTTCCCTGGTATGAAACTTTTCAGCTGATCAGCAACTTTCTTCATTTCAAAAACAGTAGTGCCAAAGAAGAAAACACTTTTGTGATCTGCTTTTTTTGTCATTGTTATTTTTACTATTTGCAAATTACAAAGTTGCAGAAATAAATAATTCCTTTGAGCACAGAGAAAGGACCATGACTTCTTTTTAAAAAACTTGCATAGCCTATGGGGCCTACTCTATTGTGGTTTGAGGAGAGGTAGTTTTGGGGGAGGTTTTTTGGGGGTGGTGGGGAGGTTCATTTTAAAATTACTTGACTTAAAATTGAAAAAACAGACACACACCCACAAAATTAAACCATGCTGTGCAGACCAAGTGCCCTTGTGTATTTCTTCAAAAGTAAAAATTATCAATGACTATAAACAATTTTTTAAATTCTATATAATCAAAGCATTGTTAACTTGAAGGCACTGTACACGTTTGGTTATTACTCAATATATATTAGCATAAAAACTTACTTGGTAACGAGCAACAGGGAGCTGTTGATAGTACATGTATAAAACATTGTGAGAAACGACTCACTCTGAAGTAACCTGGTTTTTGAGAAAGAGGTAATTTCTCACTTAAATAACAATATTTCAGGCCTGAAGCCTTTAATTCATATCTGAAAGCACACAAATTTGTACAAGGGTTTATTTTCTTTATCATTTTCTTGCAACTTCGATGACCAATTGAGCCCAAATTTTCACAGGCTTGTTATTTTATGCATATGTTGGGATACACCAAGTGAGAACACTGGTCTTTGACAATTTCCAAACGTCTTCAGTGCCTTTAAACAATCCTTTGGACTGGATAATAGCAAAAAGAATCACCAGAAAATAAAATACATCAGAGGACTGTTAATTATCAACGAATTCAGCAATTCCAATTTTATTTACAATCATTATGTTACAAAATATTTTATGTTTCTTAAAGGAAAGCAGTTGGTGATTATCAGGATTGTGTTCTCCTGATCTTGGGCCTTGGCACAGGACCTCTTTTTCAGGAAAATTGTTAAGGTTTTTGATTTTGGTTTTTGTTTGGCTGTAGCTAGTGGCTATAGCCAATGAGCAAAAAATAGCTAAGCACTTACACAAATCTAGCTTGGCAGAAAAGGGCAAAAATTCCTTTAAAGTTACATTGTTATGACTGGTGTCCTGTATATTGTTATGCTTAGCAATATTCCTGCTCAGAGCCATAAATCCACAAGGAATTTGGAAGAGGCCTTATATTTAAGGTTCATCATGTTCCAACTTGCAGTTTTTGGCACATTCCCCACTGTAAAGGCGTACTCGTCTAAACTAGTTAACGTTAAGCCTTGGTTTAGTTCAATGACTTGAGTAGGAAAAAAACAAGATACAAAACCCAGGGAATTTCAAGGACAAATTTCCAACAAAACATCAGGGACCATTCAGAATTATCAATATTTCTAAATTAAAAAATAAATAAATAAATCCACCAACCCCATTTTTCGACCCCTCTCCCCTCCCAACAACAACAAAACAAAAACAAACAAAAAATGATGTGGGCTTTTCCCCTTGTTTTGTCTTTTTCAATTTAAAATTCAATTTTAGATTTTCAATAATTGTCTTTGACCTATCCACCCATATTTTCAAAAAAATGTAAAACATTGATAATTTTGCATGGCCCCTTACAGGCCATGGCATCTAGCCAAAGATGTTGAAAATCCAATCAAGGTGTGTCAGCTAGTCATGGTACCACAGCTGACCAGTTTAGGAAAGTTAAACTTCACACAAAAACCATAGACCTCTCGCTGAGGTCAAACACTGGAAAGTGCTGATGTGTAAAGGCCACGCACAACTTTTAGGTCCAATGACGTGTCCTCCTTTGACATCAGTAAGCAAGCTGCTTGAGCTTTTGACATCATATCCAAGGAATCTTTTGCCTCAGGTCTTGCCCTTCGTTCTTACAATTTTCCCAAAACATGTTCTTTCTTTTTTTCTTTAATTGAGTTCCATTCTCTCAGGGAAAAGTGGCTTGCTCAAAAAGGAATGATATCCTAGATGTTTCTATCGGCTGAGAGACTGGCTTTTGCTGCATGTGCCTGTTTATTGCTACTGCTAACTAAGGCTCCTGTCCAAGATCTCCCCATATCAACACGAGACAAATCACTCAGCTATCAGGTGGTTCCCTTCATTGACTCGCTTCTGAAGACGTTGATCAAATCTTGGTTAATAAGAAAGATGAACCTCAACCCGGCAATCTACAATTTGAAGAAACAAAAATATTTAAAAAATAAACACTACAAACATGTACTGCCTCTTTATTGGATTTGATAAGCTTTTTGTCAATGGTTTTAAAGAAAAAGATAAATCACTAAAATTCGTTTCAGATATTTGATGATATGGGATTCTAACCATGGGCTATAAAATGACAGGTAGGCATTACTAATATTAACAAATTTGCAATAATTTTTTTTAACATTTTATTTTACATATGATCACCGAAAAATTTTGTGCAATTTATCACATTTTATTTAAAGATATTTTTACCTCGACAACAGAGTTGTTATTCAGCTTGCATTTCATGCCTTTCAGGACAGGTTTACCGTCGATGTGAATAGCCCGTTTCCCTTCGTTAGCGATGCAGAACTCTCCATTGTTTCTGAGCTTGATAAGCCCCTGTCGTCTAGAGATTTTCCAGGCAGGTCCTTCTAGAGACAAATCAACATCGATGGTACTGTCCGAGGTGGATCGACCAATTGTTATCTGTTATAATTGAAGAAAATTTAAAATGGTCAATAACTTTAAGACTCGGGGTAGCACTTTCGTTAATCATCTTCACAAAGAAATTGTTATTTTTATTGTGAAAAGCTTGTTGGTATAAAGTTGAAACTTGTTCTCATCATCCTGAGAAGTATTTTTAAGAGAAATGTCATCGAGAAAAAGTTGCTTGATTCCAATCTTTTATTATGCATGAATTTTGTTCAATCACGGCCAAATTTCAAAGAGCTGAACAATTTTCTGCAGAACAAAACAAAACAGAAAACCAGTCAAGACATGTGATATGATATTCAGATTGGTAACCTTAAGCAGCTCTAAGAAATTGGGCCCTACACAAAGAATGGTTTACTGATGAAGAATACATTTCTACTGACCTCATTTGACCTCATGAGATATCTGACAAGCCGCCCTCTAAGAACTGCTAGAGTTTGATTATCAAAAGCTGGTGAGGTTATTCCTAAAAACAAAAGTTCAAAAATGTTCATAAGTGGATTTTACATATGAATTTTGCAGTATCAACGCAGACACAATGCAATGCAAGTACTTCTTGTTGAAATGTTTGAATGACTCATAAAATAATGATTTTTATGACAAACACTAAACTCATTGGGGAACACCAATGGGAGACTTTGGCACGTTAGGTGGCAGCAGACTTACCAGGTAAATTTCCATTGTTTGTGTAGTTCTGAGCATGCACACATTACCGAGAACAATGGATTTAGTCTGCTGTCACCTAGCCTCCCAAAAGTCCCCCATTGGTGGTACTATGTGCTCATGATAATTTATTGTATTGATCTATGTATATGATGTCACAAAACTAGTCTGGCACCCAGGTACCCTCTTATGAAGATCAAAAGAAGCTGCTCATTGACTAGTCAGTGCACCACCCATACATTGCTATACATCTCCAGTGTTTTATCAAAGTTTTATCTCAAACATGACTGCAGGATGAGTTCAATGCATAAGGTCTATTGACTAGGAAGTACTTTATTGACTAGGACGAACTTGTGTTATTTTGTAAAAACTGTTCTCATCAACTGTTATAAAGGTACGGATTATTATTTTGGGGTTTTTCTGTTTTGTTTTTGTCTTAAGGTCGTCAGCTTACCTGTCACACTATCAACAAGATATTGCCACTTTGTAATCTCGTTCTCAAGATGTCGGATTTCACGCTTCTGTCTCCTATCAAATACTGATAACTCTGTATTTTAAGAAGACAAAATGAAAAGAAAAAAAACAATAAGGACATTGTCACAAAAGGCAATTTTTCTGGGTATCTAGCAGTAAACCAATGCCACTGCAGGTAGAAGGAATACTTTGGTAGCACAACAGATATTTTTTCTGCCAGTGTCTTAGGCCTTGTCTGAATTAGCGGCAACGGCTTTGGCTGGATTGCTGCGTCATCATGCGTTGAAGTATAGGACATCCTTAACAACACCCTGAGCAACAGTAGTAGCCGTAGCTGAAGCCGCCAATTTAGATATGGCCTTACTATCACAAAGAAAAGTATGGGGACAGTGAATTGAAGTTAAAATATTTTCTCTTCTTGGAGATGAAAGTTGTAGCCTGTAAATTGTGACATGCCCTTATGATATTTACTAAACAAGTCTTTTTAATGACCTTGGCAATGACATTGGCTATGTAAAGGCAAGACACATTTATCATGCAGTTAACATCTCGTCTTGTTCCTCGAGTGCATTAGAACAGTGACGACCTATTCTCCTGAAACTAAAAAGGTGTCGGACTATTTTACCCTTCCAGCCGTGATTTGATTACACACCAAAGGCTTATGCATTCATGATGCGGCCACACACTTGATTATCTAAACACCCCAAACAGAAATACTTTCTTACCATGTTCAAGAATGTCATCTCTTTGATCCCTAAAAGGAATAAAAAACTTAATATTAAAAAGCACATCTTCGGGAACTGTAAACCACCTCTTAATCAACAATTCTGGTAAGCATAATTTGTTGTCCTTAGCTACGTGGTGTACTTATTAAGCTGCTCTATGACATTCGACCCTGGTACCCTCCTATAGGATCACTCTTTAAAGGCCATGTACACAATTGGTAAGATCGAAAAACACAAATGTTCACAGATTCACACATAACTTACATGATTTAAAGTAAGTAATGGTAGAAAGGGTTCCTTAAAATAGTTCTGCCTAAAATGCTAGCGTTTCTGAGAAATGAGTAAAACAATAGTTTTTATCACGCGCGATAAAAACTTGATGTTTGAAAAAACAGAAACACATAAGGTCTCTTTTCATAATTTTCTCGTGACCTCGACGACCAATTGAGCTCAAACTTTCACAGGTTTGTTTGTTCGTGCATATGTTGAATCACACAAAATGTGGACACTGATTTTGAGCTGTTACCAAAAGTGTACAATACCTTTAAGAACAGTATTATGCCCTGTGTAAGACCATGGTGGTCACAAAATATATGTACCAAATGCTCCCACTCAACTAAACAGGTCATTTTATGCAACTTCAATGTCTTATTTCCCAACCAAAACCCAAATTCACTGTTGGATTTGTGTCAAGAAATCATCAATGTCTGGTGACAATAGACCATTCAAGTCTCGTGCGTATTTGAACATTAGGACATTAGGAGTTTGTTTCCTTCACGCGTTAAAGCATCGTACGTGGGAATAAGTGGTCCCAAAAATGTTCGAATACGCGCGAGACTTGCACGGTCTATTATCAAAACTTCATGGTCTCTCAAGGTGTCAAGGATGTGTACAATAACCATCTAAAATTCATGAACTGTAAATTGATGACGAAGTCTGCACTTACTGGAGCTGGGTGTCATCCAACATTTCTTCAGCATCTGAGAAATTCAGAACATGGTCACCCCTTGGCATAGGTTGAACTGTAGACACAAACAATTCAGATTAACATTATGTTAACAGTCAATGTCCAAAGATGCTAAGGATTTTAAGTGGGAGTAAATGCAAGAGCAAAACACGGTAAAGTTTGAGGAAGTCAAACTTTCAGGTATTGTCATAAGATGAAACGCATCGTTTTGTGGGGGTGACGGTGGTCTGAGATTGGTGTGTTTTTGATCATTTTTCTATTTGCTTAAAGCCAATCGTTACATCATTTAGGAAATGAAGCTCACCTGATTGGTCAGGAAGAAGGTGATACTGTTTCATTAGCAGCCAATGATTGTACAGCACCTTAGCCGTCCTTGCAGGATGGAACGATGTGGGGTGTTTGTTGACCAACTCTTGAAATGTTTCTGCTGTTGGTTGACTTGTCTAAAAAGAAAATTACATCTAGCTGTAAATTTGTCATCACTGTTTTTAAAAAGAGACCCCACGGACCAAACAGATCCAGCCGAACAGACCGAATTTATTATAAGTATCTTTAAAATCACTGTGAAAGTTATTTATTTAAAGGTATCGTACACATTTGGTAATGACTCAAAACAAATATTAGCATAAAAACTTACTTGGTAACAAGCAACAGAGAGCTGTTGATAGTATAAAACATTGTAGGAAACGACTCCCTCTGAAGTAACGTAGTTTTTGAGAAAGAGGCAATTTCTCACTAAAATAATAAAAACTTCTTATAAAAACTTCTTGCAAGAAGTTTTTATTCCTATCTGAAAGCACACAACAAGGGTGTTTTTTCTTTCATCATTTTCTTGCAACTTCGATGACCAATTGAGCCCAAATTTTCACAGGCTTGTTATTTTATGCATATGTTGGGATACACCAAGTCATGTGAGAACACTGGTCTTTGACAATTTTCAAACGTGTTCAATGCCTTTAAAGAGACTAAAGCAATACTCAAGACCTCAACAAATACAATTGACTTGACAGCTTCTGTTTCACCAGTATACCTGTTTATGTGTGTAGTGTTGTTATTTAGCCTTCTAGAAAGACTCTGCTAGGGTTGAAACGTCAGGCAATTAGCTATTTTTTTGCAAATACAATTGTAGAATATAAAGAAGAAAGAAGTCAGTCTGAACTTACAGATGTGACGGTACCAAGTATGGTCTCTTCATCTTCACTATAAATGGCTTTACTGAGGACAGCTGCCTTAACATCAGGGTGTAAGGACCTCATAGCTTGCTGGGATAACCTGGGGGGTAAATTAGTTTTAAGATAAGGCCACATAAATAAAATAAAAAGTGTTGAGTGTCCTTTTGGGGGGGGGAAGTGGGGGTGGGAGGGTGGTTTTTTGTGGGGTTTTACATGGCAAAATATGAAATAAAGAATAAAGAAATCATCACAATCACCATAAAACAGAGGGTTTGTGTGATTTTGATATTTTGAATTGTTTTGTTAAACCCATTTAACTCCTAGATGACATTTTCTGTAAACATTTTCAAAAAACTAAAACGCAGTGTAGCCCAGGTAAATATTTGAAGAATTGTTCTTGTTTTTGCCAACATGAATAACCTTTCTTCAAACCTATAGATTTTGGAAAAATATCAGCTGAAAAATCTGGGAGCCAAATTTGACTGAAAAGATCATTGTTTGCTATGGAAAGAAAAAATGGGGTCGAGGGTTTTGTAGGGTCAGGTGAGGACGATCAACAATTTTTTTTTTTTAATGTGGCCTCAGATACATGTTTGGCAAATGATCAACTTATGAAGGGTTTGTTTCACTCTGAATGTTTCCTCCGTATACACTTGATACCAGTACCAACCTTCTTGATAAATACTTCCGTCTGAAATTCTACAATTTGCAAGAGAATTGTCACCTGACATCCCACTCCTTATATCAATTTACTGTAAACAGACATGAAATCCCTGTCAAAACATGATTTGTTATTCTTAAAAATAAGACCACCTTATGTGAAGATTTGTTTTTTTTAAGTGAACTGAGGTTGCATTGCACGTAATAAACAAATTTTGTCAATGGGTTTGATTCTAAATAAGTGGCATTCCCCACGTCGCCGTTTTTACGAAGCGACGATTTAGCCCCGCAGCCAACAATAAAATGCGGGTTTTTAGTAAAAATTCTGCGACTGTTTTGATGAGTAATTAATTCTTAAACACATTTGTCACTTCGTAAAACCCTAAAAACAGACCTTCCCGCAGAGCGTATTTAGGTTTGTCACTTCGTAAAAACCGTCATGAAATGTTTTATCACTTCGTAAAAACCCAAACGTTAAACCATGCCTATTTTGGGACCGTGCCCACACTATGTAGTTCAATGGACTTCGGTGGCCAATTTTGATTTGTCACTTCGTAAAAACAAAACATGAAAAATATATTATTCATCGGTTATTCCAAGTAGTGTAATTAAGATAATATTACGTATTAGGTCCGGAGACTTTGTGAAAATGTTACCAGCATTGCATACGTCAATAATTTACCCAAAAAACGATGTGCTAAATTTTATGATTTTGGACGCATTTGTCACTTCGTAAAAACAACAACGATATATGACGAGAACTTTACAGTTTACTCTAGATGAATTATAAACAACGAGTCCAACTAGGATCATGCCAAAATTTCAACTCTCTTATCCGAGTTATTCTACTTAACTAATCTTATCATAATTTGTTATTGAACTGCAGCGTTAGTATTTGTGCATAACAGAAATAACACGCACACATCACCAACAAAGGGCACTAGTGCAACTAACTAACGGGGTGCTGTGTAAACACATCACACAAAACAGACACATCCACAAGACTTTGACCGGTGTCCCGCGGTGCACATGCAAGCCAATCGCTGCATTTAACATACAATCAAAATCTATCCTTTAATTTCACAAAAATTAGGCTTAAAGGCACTGTACACTATTGGTAAGATCGAAAAACACAATGTTCACAGATTCACACATAACTTACATGATTTAAAGTAAGTAATGGTAGATAGGGTTCCTTAAAATATTTCTGCCTAAAATGCTATCGTTGCTGAGAAATGAGTAAAACAATAGTTTTTATCACGCGCGATAATTTGAAAAAAACAAAAACACATAAGGTCTCTTTTCACTATTTTCTCGTACCCTCGATGACCAATTAAGCTCAAACTTTCACAGGTTTGTTTGTTCATGCATATGTTGAATCAGACAAAACGTGGACACTGACTTTGAGCTGTTACCAAAAGTGTACAATACCTTAATAAAAAAAAAAATCAGTTTGTACAACTCTTGCTTCAATCAAAATACAAGCTGGCCCGCTATGTTTTTGTGGTTTTATGACCTTGTTCTGTGACCCTTAGAGGTTGGTATAGTGTTCTATTAGGCCTAAACCTGGAAAGTGTGTTGAATTCCACTGGCTTAAAGTTTTGATTGGAACGATAGAAACAGTTAACTGGAATTCACAAGTTTCGTTTAACTGTTTTGGAAATAAAACTACGTGCACAACATAAATAATTTGAAAAGAAATATTATTTCCTTCTTGTAACATGAAAAGCCAGTCAGTGCGATTACTTAAAAGTTCCTGCGACTTCAAAGGATTTTACATTTTAGTCAGGAGTCAGGAATGTGATGATTAACAAAACAAATCCAAAAAACAAAAAAAATCCCAACCTACCTACCCTATTTTTTCTGGCGTGTTACGCCAACATAACATTTATTTTTTTAAGCCTCATATTAAAGTCAATTAAACTTACTTTGAGATGATTGGGTCGTACAGCAAAGCATACCATCTCTCTTCTACATCTTTCAGAGTAAACCGACATGAGAACTTTACTCCTTGATAAACTGACTCAATATCATTCGTCTGTTTCCAGTAAAACAAACACAAAGACATACTCAAATTAAATCAAAACCAGAAGAATAAGGACACACATGTATGCTCTCATCATTTCAGACGATTTCTTGACATTTCTAACAAAGCTCATCTTTGGGTTTTATCATATAGGTGCTTACAGGCACTGAACATGTTTGGTAATTGTCAAAGACCAGAATTCTCACTTGGTGCATCCCAACATATGCATAAAATAACAAGCCTGTGAAAATTTGAGCTCAATTGGTCATCGAAGTTGCAAGAAAATGATGAAAGAAAAAACACCCTTGTTGTACAAATTTGTGTGCTTTCAGATAGGAATAAAAAATTCTTGCAAGAAGTTTTTTTTATTTTAGTGAGAAATTACCTCTTTCTCAAAAACTACGTTACTTCAGAGGGATCGTTTCCTACAATGTTTTATACTATCAACAGCTCTCCCTTGCTCGTTACCAAGTAAGTTTTTATGCTAATAAATATTTTGAGTAATTACCAAACGTGTACAGTGCCTTTAAATAAAGATGGGACACTTCTATATTAATGAGAAAGATACACATGTTGAGTCTTTGAGTCTCTCGATCACAACTGCTTTGTCCTTCAGATGGGACAATAAGCCACAGGTCCTGTATATTAAATGACCCAGTCCAAATATCATAACTGAAAAGGTGAACTTATCCCAGTCCTTGTAGCTGTAAATTGTTGTATAAATTAGATGCTATTACCTTCAATTTCTCATGCTTGTTTTTATTTCACCAAATGTATTGATGTTTTTGTTCCTCTTTTTTTCTAAAAAGGAGTATGAATAGTTTTTTATCAACAAAATATGAAAAGGTTGGAGCCATGTATACTGCATACCTGCTGCACAGCACTGATTAGTAATAAATCATCTTGTGGTTTCCATCGGCCGAGATCCTTGGTGACCGACATAAGAGATTTGGGTTTCTTGGTCCGTCTTGATGAAGATGAAGGACGATGGGAGGAGGATGGACGATGGTTGTGGGATGAAGAGGGTCTTGTTGATATCTGTTTGATGAGTTAAGAGCAAAGCAGAGATATTTAGGTTTATATGGGATTCACATATTTTGAAGTGGAATCTGATGGAATTGAGTGTTGTGGATAAGCAATCTGGCACATCTTACTCATTCTCTGGCGACATAGAAGTGCGACTTTAACTCTCTGCCTAGTAAGGTCACATTACTCCTTAAGCACGACACTTTGGATTAATTACATGACCTTCATGACCTTTGACTGGACACCACACATGAAGTCCTTCCTAGCAAACACAGTCATGAATATTCATGAGTAGCCTATTTTCATGATAATGAATTATCTAATTAATATCCACAACTATCCATGGATACTTAAAAATGCAAGCAAGACTAAGCATGGTTAAACTTAGCATATTTGATGGCATCATTAAAATCTCTCAATATTGTTATACTTTTAATTAATGGTTGCCTACTGCAAAGTATCATTTGTTTGGTATGTTCTATTGACCCAATTCGCCTGAGGTCATCAACAAAACAATCTTGGTCATTTGAGGTGACGTCATCAACACATTGATCTTGGTCATTTGAGGTGACGTCATCAACACAATAATCTTGGTCATTTGAGGCGACGTCATCAACAAAAGAATCTTGGTCATTTTAGGAGTCAATATCCTTGTGTGTTATACAGTGTACCATCATTTTTACTACAATTTGCCGCCAAAAATGGACAGCGAGGCAGACAGTAGCCGCATGAGACGTTGGAAACGGGGGTCAAGAGTCTATAAGATATAGAGTGAAGGTTATGATTGCCACAGTGAGATGAGACCAACCTTTCTTCTCTCTGCTGCAGGAGGTAAGTGTGGAGGAGGCTTAACCACTTCTTTCTCTTTCTCTTTCTTCTCTTCTTTCTCGATGGGTTGGGATGGGCCAGAAGGCGATGTTGTTGAAACCTTTCCTTTGGAGGTCTGAAGATAAAAACATGCAAAGGTGTCTTTTAAGACTTATTTTATCAACTATATCTCATTACAAACAAAGATATCTGTATGAAAAAAACTTAAGGCAGAAATGAACTAATTGGTTTACTTAGCTGGTTTTTTGTTATGTTAACTGTTTTAACAATCTTACTGTCTAACCATTCAATATCACCCACTGTGGTTTGGAATGCTATATATGCCAGCCTGCATAATGATACCACGTAGTTAATTCATCTACATAAATTAGTACATACATGTACATGTTCACAGTTAGTTCAGTGCACAGTTGTGCCACTATACACAACCACTGCACTTGAATAGTGTATTTATGTACCCCATTTACCTGCCATAAAATACTCTTTTTGGCTCTAATGCAAAGTAAAATGCTCCATAAAGCATGCCTTGCTATAAATCAAACTAGTTGACTTCTTATTTTCTTTCGATCTGTTAAAACTTAAGAGAGTAATGGCAGAATTATTGAAAGGATCGTCTTACCTTTAATAGACTACTCTCCACAAGCTCATCATCAAATTTCTTGCGTTTAATAGACCGTGAGGAACTACGTCTTTTTGTCATGCTGTCACTGACGAGAGGAGACATGCTGTATTTGGGAGTCATCTTTGGGATGGTCGCAGTACCTGCTGCTGTTACCACAGTACGTGTGATGGCTGGATTTGTTGCAGGTGGTGGTGTTGAGGTTTGGCTTGGGTTTGTTGCAGGCTTCAAAGTTGGCAAAGACATGGTGATTTTGCACTAGGAGTGGTAACATCAAATCAAAATGTTAAAATGTGTTTGTGAATACCAATACTGGGCCTAAAGCATAAACTACCGCCAGTGGTCCTATTTACTACTGGAAGTGACATCTGAAGACATGTCAGTTAAATTTTCAAGAAAACTCAAGAGAACAAAATACTTTATTAACGCTAACCATGCTAAATGCAGCAATATGCACCAAATGGTAATAGTTGTTGTAATCTGTTGCATTTGACGGTCAACTCAGATGTCATTCTTTGACTGAATTTGTTGCATTTAGCAGTCAAGTGACTTCATATTGGTGTTGCATTTTGTTGTATTTGGCAGAGTTCATGGTCCCACATATTAGCCAAGTCACCACTACACGTAAGTGCATACTGTTGCATTTAGCAGGGCAAACACCCATGCTCAGTCCTAACACAAACAACATGCCTGCACAATGCAACAAAATCCCTTGTTGCATTTTGTTGCATTTGGCATGGTTCTCATTTCAACTGTGTTGTGTTCTGTTGTATTTAGAGGGACCCTAATGGGGGTAAGGGTTATATTAGTTATTGGGAGGGGTCAGGGAGATGGCTATCCTCTTTGAATTGATCAGAAAAGGTGCAGAATCCAACTGCCACTTTTATCATTGCTATAGTATTACCAACATTCACAAACATAATCATTACCCACCGGAAAATTAAGATTAAGAAAATATACAATTACTAGTATAGTTTTTACTTTAGTATAGTAGTACTATTTAGTAATTAGTAATAATAATAACTAGTCGCACTTTAAAATAACGTATCAATGCGCTTTACATTAGTGCCCTGGTCATTGGGCCAATAACATTCCTTTAATCTTTCTCAGCTCCCTGGGGAGTATACAGCCCCGAGCTGTTGTGGTGCTCCGAAGGCTTTTCAAAAACAAAATATCAACCTCTACCCTCGCAGGTACCCATTTATACCCCTTTACAGTCATATTGATATTGTCATTGTCATACATGATGAATGAAAAAGTGGCAGTCGGATTCAGCACCTTTGTTTGACACTATCGTCTTTTTAGCAATATCTTTTGAATAACTTAAGGGCCTAGATCATTGACTCTTGTTTGTATACCATTACTTAGTCTAAGTCGTTGGCAAGTAATTAAACCCTGACTTATTTTTATTTTTTTTGGTAAAGGCTGTACCATATTTTTAAATGGTTTTGGGCATGCATTACTACCATCAGTCAGTGGTTATAAACGTCGAAACGGCCTATATTCTCAAACTTTGTTGTTACACAGAACTAAATACGTACAGCCAATATCCTTCCTCCGCTCCATGTTCAGACACGGTTTAATCTGAGTAGCCATGGAGTTGACTCTTTTATCGGGAATGACCTGTTCAGTGTTGGGGTGTCGAATAATATAAGTACAGTTGAGTTGACTCTCGTTATAACAAGTCTTACAAGTTACATTAGCTGGTGGACTGGTTGTAGCCCCCATCCTGTGGCCAAGCTGAATCTTGGCCACAGAAGTGGGGCTAAGCTGGTGGTGTAGCTAAAAGTGTGGTACTGTACAAATTACCTCTTTAATACCACATGAATGTTGTTGAGGACAGCAAAACAAAGACACACAAAGCAGAAACGAGATTCGGGACTTCACCCTTCAGAATGTACTCTTATAAGCAGAATCTCATTACATATAACGTGCTCTTTATAACGAGGGCTGACTGTTCTAATTCTACCTCCATGCTGTAAATACTTTCATACTCACTCTGTCGCTCGGTCTTCGAGAGGTAATTCAGTTCGCAATCCAAATAATATGCAATGTACACAAATATACCCCATCAAATTATTAACAAAATTTCAACTCTCTTAACATGAGTCGGATACTTACTTCGACCACACCATCGCCTATTGAATGACGCATTTAATGACACGGTTTTACCTCAGGATTTAGTTTTGGGGTGGTTTTTTTTAACTGCCTGTCTGAGTGCAATAATCTTCGATTTCAGTCAGAGCCATGCAATCGCTTTGTGGTTGTTTGGTTCCCTGTAGTACATCACCCTTGACGAACTATTAGTGATAATAGGGTGCAGACTAGTTTTATTATTTTTTACAAACAGAGGGCGCAATTTAAATCCTCAATAAAAAAAATGCCTTCTTCTGTCTTTTGTTGGTTTGTTTTTTTATTTCGATTGCTTGTTTGTTTGGGGGGTCTTCTTCTTTCTTTCTTTTTTCAAATGCGCATGTAGGACTGGGCTTAATGCACACATTTTTTTCCACACAAAAACAAACTCTACAATACTGTACAAAATGAATGATTGGCGATTTATTGGTTTAGTTATTGTTTTTGCCGAAGAATGAAAGCGTCCTCACACTCTCTATAGCTAGGGGTCATCTTCAAGCACTTCTCGGTCAATCAAGATTTCATTATTTTACTGAATTATTCTAAGTATGCCATAAGACTCAGAAGTTTCGACTGAGATATGAGAGTTGCGGTAAATTCACATAGAGAAAACGTTTATTTAAAGAATGGTTTAACAAATAAACTTTAAAACAAAAACCCTGCTGATTCTCCAAGAGAATGACCGAAATACTGAACTACATGAATGTTTCGGTTAATGCATCATAGGTAGAAATGGTTTAATTCACCAAAACCTAAACGGCGCAATAATTCGATCATCATCATGGCAAAACAACACACTGCAATTAAAACCGATACATTTTTAATTTTATGTGAGAGTATAATAAAGGGTAAATTACTATTGGATTTTGGAGGATTAAATCATTAGTCTTCAAATGAACACCACTAAGTATAATCATGGAGGAAGAAAATTTCTTCCTCCATGGTATAATAGGCCGTAAATGATCCAACCAAAACACAATAGGCCTACAGCAACTCATCGATTTCAGAGCCGCCCACGAAACATAGTGCAAAAACATGTTCATAATGTTGGGATTTTTGTTTACAAATTAAAGTGCATTCACGTTTATTTATTTATTTATTTGCTCTTTCTTTGATTGCGGTACTCGCAATCGAAATTATTATGTGATTTTTAGGGACTTGAATTGTATTATTCCTTTCTCGTCTTTGACACCATTATTAGAGATGCGTTTTTCTAGAGGACTTGTAGAGGTATGAACTTGAGTCAGTGAGCTTGTCTTTAGTCTTTATTGGTGCATGCGTTTACGTAATGAAAAATGGAAAGTATGCATGATCACTGACGTCATTTCACGCTTTGACCAATGGTCGTCGTTCCATCTGTGAATAATACGTCATCTGCAGGGCTGCCACAAAAATCGGGACATCGGACTAATCGATACTAAATGGCCCTTTTCGAAACCCCGGCTCGATGCGCTTGGGCTCTTGGGCTTAGGCTTCGCCAGTTATTTAGAAAACGTGCGATGTCCTAATGGAGCTCATCGGACGGAGCCCAAACTCAAGCCGTGGTTTCAAAAAGGCCTGAGGAAGTTTTGATTCAGCATTTTATAGTTTGTTTTTTTGTTTTGTTTTTATCGATGATTGGTATTATTAATACCAATCATCGATAAAAACCAAGGTTTCATCGGACGAAAAATCCGCGACTTTAAACACGAAACCAGAAAACAAACATGTTGGCAATATTTAACTAGCTGTAAAAAGATGCAAAATATTTTTAAATAAATAATTCAACAGTATAATTCCCTTGTTAAAAAAAAAAAAACACTTTAAGTAAAAGAAAACAGAACGATCAAGTATGGATAGGTTTGCTTTAGTCTCAGGTCGGAAATCAGCCGCACTGAGTTATATTTTTCAATCCTATTTCTTGGGTTGCAGAACGGATAAAACATGCCTTTTGGATATCCAGGCGTTTGTGCAGTTATTTATTTGAGTAAATGAGCAAGACACGAGCAGGTTAAAGGTGCTGTATACATTTGGTAATTGGAACCCACTGTTTGTTTCAATCCTATATAGTTGTAGATAATACCATAAAACTAACCTGTGAATATTTCATTTCAAAAGGTGGTAGCGTTTTTGAGATAATTATATATTGCCGAAAATCTTGAGCGGTTGTCCACGCAGGAAGAATAATCTGCATTGGAATACACACTCTGAGAAGCGTTAAGGCCGTACGCTTCTAAAAACATTCAAATGTTTGGGGATGAAAAGTGATATATTTTTTCCCGTACTTCTAACCAAGTAAGTTTTTATTGCCATTAATTTTCAGAGTCATTACCAAACGTGTATGATACCTTTAATTAAAAACTAATTAATATTAATTAATCGGCCGTGACCAAAATTCTCCTCCACAAACTCTACACTGGCTTCATAAAGGCGACGATCGTTGTTCATTACAGCAAAAGTCCCGGCAGCGAAATGAACAGTGCATAGGCCTACTAAATAAAACTAAAGCAAAGGTCTGCCGGATTGAAAATACAGTTTCTCTATAATATAATGGCAAGTGTGACACATGGCCTTCCACGGTGGTTCACAACGTACGCCAACAGATCATCAAATTGTTATAGATAAAGCCATGGGCCTTATTATAATGTATTAAACAAGTTATTTATAAAAAGGCAAAATATTGTTAAAAGTGAGATTTCTCACTACCTCGGGTTGTTGATAGCGACTCCGTGTATATGTATGGTGTAACAACCCATTGAGAATAACTTGCTTCGTCAGCAACAGCTGATGACCCGACCCGCAAGGTCATCAGTGCCAAAGCAAAGCAAAAAGAAAAGAAAAAAATCATATCGATATTATTGAATCCACAAACTATTAAAACAAGGACAGGTTTCGCTGCGGGCTGGCTCGAGTGCATGCGTAGACAGGAAGTTTGTGTATTGTGGGTTGAATAGCTGCCGATTCAAAAGGTAACTTTTCAGTTTTATCTCACTGCAATCACTGCAATTTATACTGATATAGTAGGCTGTACCACTTGCCCCGGCTTGTCCGAACTCATTGGTAATCCCTTATATCAACTGATTACACAACTTCAAAGAGACCTTGCTCCCCAGCAGCCTATGCAAGAAACAACGTTATTGAACGGCTTCAATAGTGTGAACTGCAAAGTTTGACGTCCGTTCCGCTGCATGCAGACTAGATTCACTTGCTTGGATCTTTTTCGAGGGCCGCATTCTTCATTCTGACGTTGAACTGAAAAGAGTCGGTGAGTAAATTCACATGAAGAAGTTGTATAATTATTGTATGTAGTGGGATAACTCACCATGATCCAGGTTTTTTTTTTTAACGATGAGAGAATGGTGTCGGGCATGGGGAGCAACACCACCCACAATTTTGTGTTATTATGAAACCTCTAGCCTACCAATAACAATAGCATGGGCAATAGTAGGGGCACAGTCGGGATCTGTGTTGCCGGGGCCCCCCCCCCCCCCCCCCCTCGGTTTGGATGTGGATGTCAGCGAGGTAGCACGCTGATGAGGGCTTGCGTGAACATTAAAGTTGGAGTCCGATTTTCGGCCAAAATAAAATGATGTATATTTTTTTCTGAAACTTATTTTGACAGATAGGCCCATACCGTATAATTATTTGACTTCCGCGGAATGAGTTCTTATACTGGTCTCAAAACGTTTCGAATAGCTTGCTCATAGTTTCGTTTCAAACGAAAATCGTTTCAAACGAAAAACCAAACAACGACATCGTATGCATGCAACGGACAATGCACAAAATACATGTAACATACAAAATTGTTTTGTACATGGCTATTAATGTACGTAATGTCAGAATCCCGACAATTTCGTAACTTTTAGTTTTTAATTAACCACCAATTATCATCATTGGCGGATTCCTCCCCCATGATTATAATACACTTTTATAAATAAAAAAGCTTGTCTCGAATCTATTCTATAAATAGCTGTTGATAAAATTAAATCTTCGGTTCAAATCAGCCCAAAATCATACCGAGGATCTTGAATGATTTCCGAAGCATAATAAAGGGGTTGGGAGAATCTTTTTGAACTCATTGGCCGCATTTGGATGCTCTCCGCAAACACAGTCAAATCATGGAGGTTGTTCGAGTATGACCCGGCTGAAGATTTGCCTTATGGTCCTGTGCATGGGGGGATGTATGGTCCAGATCAGTCCGAGGTAGAAAATCATAGAGCGGGGCTATGATGGTTTTGTGGAACTTGTGGCAGGATAACCGTCAAATAACCTAGGGAAGGGAAGGAGGTGGTGTAGGTAGGCGTGTAAGTTCCGTCCACCATTGACAGGGTAGGCCTAACCCTCCATGATGATGAATACCCACCTAACTACAGTTTTGGGGACTCTGCAGCAGGAGGAAGGGAAACAGATCCCGCGGTCCCAAAACCATGCCGCACAACAGTGTAGCTTGAACCCGGTTCGCCTAATTTTTACATTGAAAATGTCAAAGATGTCGCACGTTCTACTGAACTTGTCGGTGAAAATATTACCTCCACAAAAATTCACGCATTATTCTGAATTAAATCTACAACATGGTCACACACCGCATCCAGCCCCTGCCACAGGGGCATCCGGTCGTCAATATTCTTTCATCTATTTCCGGACTGTCTAGTCCATTCTTGACATACTGTGGCAAGTTCTGAAAACCAAGGCAGTCGTTTCAAAATTCTAGTTCATTATTATGATCATTGATATCTAGTATTTAGACACTGAAAAGAAAGGTATAATTTTTTTACAGCATCTCAAGTATTAGTTAAAACGCATGCAGATGGACAACATTATGAAAAGCGTTGATATACGTACTGTACAATAGCAAATTCAGGGGGAAATTAACGTAATTTTGTGACACTATCTACACGTTATAATTAAATAAAATAGTTGGTAACCAGTGCGATCATTTCAGTTCCATAAGGAAACACGGAACCAGTGAATTTTACCGGCTCCTCAATCGAAAAAATTGTTCACAGCGCAATAATTCGCAAACGACGAGACGACGACGACGCATGACGTACGTGACCCGGAGTGAATTGATCGTATACGAATCCCCGATCGAAACCTAAAGATTTGACAGTTTTATTGTGTGTATTTTTGAGGCATCAGTTCGACACCATTACTTACGTGTGAAATGGCAAGAAAACAACGGACCGGAGGTAAATAGAATAATTGTATTGGAAACCTTGATGATTCATTCAAAATGTCTGAATAATCTGCAATTCTGATCTTGTTTTTGTCTTGAATTGAACACCCCCCATAATTTGACATAAAATTTAGATCTGTATGAATACCAAATGAGTGTCACTCATTGACATCTTGTAAAGTTGTATTGACTCTTTATGTTATTTGGCATAGTGTGTGCAGGGCGATGCTGGAATACGGCTTTATAAATAGCAAAAATCCTTGACAGGCCTGGAATTTAATCTTTGTTGGGAGGGAGGACAAGGCCATTTTCATTTTACAAAAGGCACTTCCATTGGAAAATCTTGTTAATAAAATCTATGGGAAACTTTTGCAAAAAAAAATGCAAAAAAAGTAATTAAGCGTAAGAAAGACCAGGGGGCAGCAGAGGCTATGGCCTCCGTGTTCTTCGTGAAATTCCAGGCCTGCCTTCATTGAGTGGTCTATGGTATGGATTGCTCTTCATTCGAAGTTCGAACCACTACTCTAGTAGTAGTCTAGTACGTACAACTAGTATTAGTAAAGTAAAGTAAATTAAACACTCAGTTAAAACTGAATCTAGCTGATTCTAGCTAACCCTCCATCCTACATGTACCGATGGTCGCAGCAGTTGGGAGGATGGGGGGTTGCGATTATCGCAACTAAACTGAATTATGACATTTTAAAGCTGATCCCTAATGAGTGAGTGACTGAAACTGAAAGTTTAAACAGTGAAAGTGTAGAAAGATCAGCTAACGTTTATTCTAAATTGTAATTGAATTTGGTGTAGTTAAGATAATCGGAAACCAGGCGTAAAATGGCAGCCGAACCAGAGAAGATTTCTAGTAAATTTCTGTTGATACTTGAATTAATTGAGCACGTTCTAGAAAAATTTATTTTACCTGGTAAGGTAAGCCCCAATTACTCAGTCTTCCATTGCTCCAGACGGGCAATTTCTCAGCTGAGCTCTGCTTTCTTTCTTAAAAAATGAGTGGCATACAAAAATAAACACTACAAAGTTTTAAGTGTGTTGGGCTAGGCCTATTCCTTTTTTTGTGCGCACAAAATTTGCATGGGTGATTGCTCATGTGTGATATAATTTAATGCAGAGTACTCCCATCAGAGCGTATCACTCAGATACATGCCACTGAAGCAGCTGATGCAGGGGAGACTTTGACTTTAGTTACAAGAAGTTTTGATTACAAGTTAATAGTCATCCGTTCTAGCACCTTTGTGGTAATAATTAACAAAAAAGTTCAGAATGGCTATACCATTGATAGAAACCAATTCAGTTTTCTTGTTGAAGTAAAGACAAACAACCAAGACTGAAAAGCATAAAAAACGCAAATTACCTTTTTCCTTGTTCACTCTTTGCACACAGATGTGCTAGCAAGATAATTTTTTTTAAATGGCCAAGTGTAAATTTTGTACAGAAAATTGGTAATTTCCTTTAACAGTACAACTTCCATCTTAGTTTTTTTAGGACATGGTCTTGTGTACAAACGTAAAATTACATTCAAGTTATTATCTATGTCAGTTCAGTTTTAGTTTGAACTTTTAGGGAAATGAAACAGCACACTTACAATAACAAATTCGACTCCACTATTGCTACAATTTGTTTTGTTGGTTTTGTGTGGTTTTAAAACCAGTCATTTTTTTCTTAAAAAAGAAGATTATGGAATGTGGCCATTTTCAAAACCACACCTTTGACTTCAGCTCCAGCTTTGAAGCCCAGTACTGAAAGTCATTTCAAGATTACTGTCAAAGCTAAGCCTAAGCCGGAGCCTCAGCCTAAGTCTGAAGCCCGAGCCAAGTCGTGGTTTCGTAAAGGGGATACATAGTTGGTATGGACTTGACTTCTATGAAAACTTACATAGGGATGGTTGTCTTGTCTGTTTAACGTTTTTCAGTGTTGACTTAACCATGCAGCAAGTGACTATATAAATACGCCTGCTCTGTGGTTTTAATGTGTCATGTACACATAAATTGACAAGTTAATATTTCTGTGAATAAGACACCTCCAACTATTGTTTTGTAGATAAATAAGGTACCCATGGCTCTGGAGTGGCATGCTAAACAATGATTGTGTTTGAATTTCAGGAATGTTATTAATATCACAAATGGTGGTATCAGATGTTGAATCTTGTAGTTTACTCTATCGTGTGAAAGTATTTATGAACCCATCATAAACAATTATGGAATTATTACAGATTTACCGCTAGTGTTCAGTGTACATTATGTGATGCATTAGAAGTGCATGAAGTCCACTCCTTATTGCCAAAACAATGGATCCACACTGACAATTGAGACAGACAAGTACATTGCGCACAAAATAAATTATATCCAAGGACATTGAAACTAGCCTATTGAAACTGCATGCATAGCTTAGTACAAGCATAAACCTCTTCAAGTCAGATGACGTCTGTTTCAGCCAAACTTTTCCAAACAATTACAGTGAGTATAAATAAATTCCCAGAACAACTTTGGAGCGTCCTCTTTTGGTCACAGTCAGTTGACGTGTAATTACGCCCCAGACAATCCATAGTGTGCACAGACATACCATGCTATGCTTCATTTCCCTAGTACAAAAAGGGACAAATGGGACTGGAATTCAGGCTTAAAAACTCCCTTTTCCTGGGGTTATTGTGTAAACCTTGATTCCAGACCCTCGTCCTTTTTTTGTACAAACGAGGATTATAAGGGATCGATACGGCTTGTCTGCCAGCATTGTGTATCAGTATATTCCGCATCATACTTGTATGGGATGCAAGACCGAGATTGCATACGTATACATGTGTACATGTACATGTACATGTACATGTACATGTGTACTACAATGCATGAACCATGGCCGAAGTTTGGTCCTATTCACGGTGAGCCAGCCATTCCATGATTTCTCGAAAGAGAACCACAAATCCAAGTCTTGTAACTTTGCCACTTTATGAGAGAAATAGTTTTGTTTACTGACATTAGGACAACTTCATGTAATAACAATTTTTATGGCTGTAAATGTACATGAAACAAATATGATAAAATTACTTGCATCAATAACAGTTAGGAATTTGTGTCAAATGGGAAGGTGACAATTTTTTTTAAATTGCACCACTCTGAAAGCAGGGTTGAACTACTTTCAACAAAGTTTGTGTACTCCACCCATCATTGTTAACCAGTACAATCATGTCAACAAAAGACCAGGGGAATACCTAAGTGTGGTTTAATGCTTATGCATTCATGTGTAGCCGGGTGAGAAACTCTGGTTCACCGGCTCTGTAGTCATACAAGAGTTCTTTCATCCTTGCTCCACGATTTCCTGGATGGCTGTAAAATGGGTGTACCCCCAACCTGTTTGGACAACCTTGTTTATACAACCATATTATGATGTAACAACGCCAGGGAATTCTGGTGTTAAATAAGAAAAAAGGAGAAACTGTTTTTAAACTGCTGATCAAAGGAGTTGTGTTTTGATTTGATGTTTGTGAATAATGTACTATATAAACTTGTAGAAGTATCTTCTGACACATGTAGGTAAGTATCCCCTTCATACATGCACAGTGGAATAATTAGTCATGTATTTTTTATAATTAAAGTAGCACTTAATAGATTTTAATATAAAGATTATTATTTGTTTGTTGCCCTCACACCAATGTATGTTAAAAGCACTGTATTGTATGTACACTCAGTACTTTCCCGGATTTTGTTTAAAAGAAACCACCTGTAGGCATCTCGGGTGGGATTCGGACCCACTACCTTTGTCGAGCTAGAGCAGATATCTTACCACTAGACCACCAAGCTAGCCCGGTGGCTAGAGGCAGTTCGAATCCTATATTTTAGCAGCGGGTACCGCACAATTTAATAGATGTTAATTTTGCATCGGGAGAACAATTAAATAATAATCTTAAAATACACATGTAGTGTAAAGGGCAGCAACGAAGTAATAAAATATTATTAGTAATCTTTTCGTGTCAAATTAAAGTTAACTTTTATCTTTCAAAGGAATGTATTACTATTTAATTACTACTATCATCATGGTACATTTTTACCTATCATTCTGTAAAAAGAACATTATTTCTCTTTCAGCTTAGTTAAAGTGACAGGAATGCAAAAAGAATAAAATAAGAGAAAAATAAAAATAAAATACTTACATAAACTATTGCTTAGTTTCTTTAAGAACAAAATTTCACTCACCTGAACAACATGTAGTCACTGTCAGGTAATTTACATGTACTTGATGTCAATGTCCAGTAAGCCTAAAGTTACAGTAGTGTCCAGTTGAATATATCCATGTGTAGAGTGGGTGTGTTCCTTCCTCAATAAAAACTGAACTTTCGCTTGAACATAATGTCACGGGTCAGGGATTACTTACTATGCACCATACTAAAAACAAGCACTTCCTGCCCAAATTCATAACTGGTTTTATTTGCTCATCAAATAAATGAGAATATTAGCTTTCAAGTAACAGTAAACACCTAATTAAAGCCTCTAATGTAAGTTACGTGTGAAGATTTCTCAACAATGTTGAAAACATCACATCACATTGAAATCTAGGATTATTTTTCAGTTGTCTTCTCTTGTACTGCCATTTCAGTATTCCAAGAAGCGCTTAATTTTAGCGTGTCATATTTGGACATGAGCAGCATAATGTGCAGCAGTGTTCAGACATGATATTCTTCCTAATAAAGTCTGATTTCCGAATTTTCTGCCCTCAGAAAGCTCAGCAAAATTGTTAATAAATAGCATGAAATTGATATAAATGCAATACCATACGTAGGCCACCCTTATAAATGTACTACGCTACTTGTCCTGCATTTTTTTCCAAAGGCCAAATATCATGCCTGAGTCTGGGTTTGAACTTAGCGGTCGCCCAGTTGCCAAATGTGTGGCGGGCGAGTCGAAACCCTTCCTTTACTAGCCCACCGGACGAGTCAAAAAAGTTTCCTTTTCACAATAAATGAGGGGTATGATGGTAAAATCCCAAAGAGAATATTTTAAGTTCGTAAAATGGTTTGACAAGTCTTGATATTTGTTAGATTTAATGTGGCCGCGATCGCAATCGCGATAATTCATTACATTTACAGATACAAATGTTAAAACATGCATGCACATATTAGTCTGGCTCTCTCAGGACTCCATGTTCAGTACAACAATATGTAGGCGATTAGGGAACACACAACTCGAGTCTAATCTCAACCTCGTTCCTGTTATGTTTTATGCAAAAATATAACCTTGTACTCATAAACACACCGCTCTCGCCGCACAAATTTTTTTTCCAATGTGCGTCGTCGACAGATCGTTAAATCACAAAGATTTCATTGCAAAAGAAGTTCCATACAACCGATCATCAAATCACAAATCCATGAAAATGGTGGTTGATGGAAAAAGTATTATTGAGGGCAAAAATTTGGGAATAAAAAAAGTTAAGGGAAACCCCTGCGGAGTGTGTGAACAGTGTAACTTCTATACAGGTACATGTAGTTCTACAGACTCGTAAATGATGCAAAGTGTAAGATTAGATGTCAAAATACTTAGATAAGTAGTAGTTAATTTCTCTAGCAGGACAGTTCTTTTCAGAATTACATACTCTCCCGAATTCAAAAGTCTACACCGCGGCAGTAGAACAAATAGCAAGACAAGTTCTCAAAGAACAAAATCTACACAGCAAAGTAGATTGTTACCGCACGGGCGCAAACTGAATATATTGCATTGTATTTTGATACCTCACCATGCAATGCCTTAAATCCCATATCATAACCAATTTGCATTTCAATTGTAGTTCAAGAAAAAACCTAAATGTTTGCAAATTTGCTACTTTACAAAACTATGCAAGGCATCATGTAGGGACCTACATGTGTAGTTCATTTACGCATACATGTACATGTAGTAAGAGTTGTATCAAGCAATACATGTGTCTACCTCTGTAAACTAACCTTCCTCGTTATGTTATGTAAGTTGCTATTTCTGTACTTGTTAACGAATGAAATATCTTGTTCTTAATTTACACTAAACAGATAACAAGGAAATTTGTACAAACTGGTTATCTAAATGGATGCACTATGTGAAAGTACAAGAAGGTTAAAATAAAAGGTTAATGACATTACATGTATTTCATCTGAGTAGATCATGTAGATTAACAAGTTACTCGTTCCATGCACTGTGAAACTTTTTGTACAAAATAATTGCATTTGTATCATTGAGGAAAGTTGTAAATTTACATGCATTGTAAAAACTCTTGCTTTATTTTTTTCAGTTTGACTTGTCAGTATAAATTTACAGAATATTATTACGGCCTTGTTGGATATGGGACGCAGAAGCGCTATATTTTTCCGTATTCCACGAGCGCGCGTGTCATAATGAATTTATCTTCAAGCAAATGCGCCACTTTTGATTTTACATTAACTTCCTATAAGCTGTACGTTTTGCGTATAACTTATAAAAGCGCAGTACTCGGAGTTAGAACACACAAGACGCAGGGTGTGATATAAGCCGTGCGATATAAGTTTATATCACACTCCTTGTTGCTATGGATCGGCCAATCAGAATCGAAGATCCAAGCCGGCTTGAAGATAATAAGCCTTATACATGTAGAACCAACCATTGAGGTAACAGAATCGACAATCACGATTTGTGACCCATGTGACTCAAAACCAGAGATTTAGACTCAACTAAAAGTGAAATTGGTTAATTTAGGAAGGACTGCAAATATTTAAAGCATGGCTATTCAGGCCACACTGAAGTCGACTAAGTGAAATACTAAGTTTTCATCAGTTTACAGTAAGGCCAACTAAAATAAGAAACAAGTTTCTCGTCCGGACTTTTAAAAAAAAGGAGGAGGCAGGGCACTACTATTTACTATTTTACAATTTTTAGCTATTTTTTCCAAGATGGCCGCCATGCTAAATATGGTTGGCCAAGGTATATTTATTCACAGATATTGTGCTATTTGAGTACACTGATGCAATTTATGACAAAACAAATGATTTGTAAGACCCTTCAATGCAGAATCGCAGCACCATCACCTTCGACAACAGTTCTCCGATCTGAAAAGAACGCCCAGCTGGGTTTGGTGCCGAGACATTGATGATATTTAAGTCAGGAGAATCACCCTTTTAGCCCTCAACTAGCTAGGGACTGCACACAGAATTGTAATGAGAAAGTTGGGAATTATTGAGGCAAAGCTGCTATTTTGGCCCATCTAATTGGATTCAGGAGATTCAAAATATCAGAGATGCCACTCAGTTTTATCCCAAAAATTTGATTTGAGCTTGATTTGATTTTAAAAATCTTCTTCTTTTTTCTTCTTTTTTTTTTTTTTTGATTTTTTTTTTTTTTTTTCAAATAGTAAATAGTTAAAAAAAAGGAGGCGGCGGCCAAAAAGGAGGCGGGTGGGGACGAGAAACTCGTTTCTTATTTTACTTGGCCTAAGATCTTTTATAACGTATTAGCCATTTTGGTAAAGTCCTGAACCATTGCTGGAATGCTGGGTCCTATTAGTGTTAGTACAGCTCCTCAAGGGAGTTCCAAACTATGCAGGCAATGACAATGGTTACGGTTACCCTCTGCTGACACTACAGTACTAGATGCATTTTGTAGCTTAAAGTAGAATATACAATGTAATGAAATGTACAATTGTCCATCGGTACTGTTGTCCGAAGCCGTCTTCATTTCCCAGATAATCCTTATATCGATATAACGAGGAAGCCATATTTATCATGAAGGAATAGAACTTTTTATCATCATCAGTTTTCATAGAGTGAGCCTACTCTATGTATTGTGGGCTGTCTGTTTGTCTGTTGGTCTGTACGTACTAGAGCTACATTGAGGGGCTATTTGTAAGTGTAGGAACTGTACTTGTGGGCTTTTCTCACATTGTGGGGTGAACCCCACAATGTTTTTAAAAACAGAAAAGATTAAAGAAAAGGGATCAAAGTCACAACCTGTGGAAACCCCACTATGTCCCTCTACTACATGTAAGCATGTCTGTTGGTCCTGGCGGTTTTGTATTCAGCATCCACATTCAGTATAAATATTAACTAAGATTTAATGGGTTTTTGGTTCAACAGAGTAACAAATAATTTGTTCTGTAATAATTGCGTTTTGTTTAATTGATAACGAAACATAAGATTTGAAATCTTATTGACTTCATCCATGAATAGTTACACAGTTTCCAGCCATATGTAACTGTCTTGATTCTTTTTGTCCAATTTGAATGATTGTGATATATTTATCCCCAAAAACATAATTTGGGGGTAATTTGGGTCTCCAATTTTCTTTCGATGTACAGTACTTTGTCCCATTTGGAATGGAACTCTCTATTTCTGTAATGTTTGTACGGATGACTAGTCTCTGATGAACTACAATTAAGGCCAAGTAAAATAAATAACATGTTGCTCGTCCTGACTTTTTTTTTTAAAGTTGGAGAGGGAGGTCCTTAATTGTTATTTTCCATTTATTATTTTTTTTCTTTCTTCAAGACGGCCTACATGTCTAAGATGGCCGCCATAACATATTTGGAGATGGTTTTATGGTTTATGAGCATGTTCTGTTTGTCCTCAAGATTAAGAAAACACAAGCCTAATTTTGGCGAGATCTGGTCTGCAAACGTGAAGGGCAAAGATAAGGTTTCGAAAATGAAGATTTTATCATGATTGCGTTGTGGAAATAGTATTTTGTGTAGGCCTACATCCTTGCTCTATGATGCAAGAAGGATGATGAAATTGCTCAATCAAAATGAAGGACACGCTTAAAAATAGAGTTAGGGCTCCATTATTTTTGTGTTTTTTCGTATATATTATTATTATATTTATTTTAATTAAATAACAAATAACAAACAAATTGATGCGGCGTCCAAAATTTTAAAAAAGAAGAAGACACTGTACATTGTATTACACATGTTCAGTATTTCACTGATGGGGACAAATTGGCATACCTGTACACCTTGGTAATTAGTACAGCAGGTACATATGTACATGTACTATGTAGGTGATGGAATTTGCCTTTGATGATACAAGCATGCAATTTGGCAATAGGCCATCACAGATTTGTCCTTTGAAAAATTTAAATATAACAAGCAATCGCAGCCCTTTTGAACATTTTGAAAATTGCCTGTTATTCTACATATTTTTTCAAATGACAAGTCTCTGATGGCCGAATAGCCAAATATGTAAGTTCTCATCTGACTGTGTGCCAAATGCCATGGTGATGATTTTAATAAAATTTAATATTGATGTGAAATCTACATAAACCAAATACAATGCTACAGGCCTAGGGATGTTTGATTTAAATTTAAGTTTTTCGATAAAGCATGATAAAAAATGTTTATCATCAAAGGCACAATTCCCTCAAATATTTCCTGTCTGCCCACTGAATGACCCGATTACCAAGATGCAATAAAGTGGATATTTTAACACTGATAGTTTGTGATGTTCATTCATGTTGTAATCCCTTTCAATATCAATTTTTGTTACTCTTTTTTTATCAAATGTTCAGTTTTCATGTAGTAAGGTTTACGGTAACGCCATTTACATCAAAGCATAGAGGTAGAACCTCCATGATAAAAGTATGTGAGTTGTAGTGGTTCTGTAAGTGTAAAAGGTAGAACCTCCATGATCAAAGTATGTGAGTTGTAGTGGTTCTGTAAGTGTAAAGAACCGGTGGTGTAACAGGAGATTTCATGTACATAAATGGTGTAACCGCAAACGTTACTACATCTACTTACATGTAGATTGTATTCTTCATCATTCAGAGTTTTAAATTCTAAATATTGTTCAAGAGCTTTTTGTTGTTGATTGTCTCATCAAAGAAGTAAAGTAAAAATCCCATACAGTAATCAAATTAATGAGCGTGCAGAGTTTTGGAAAAACCGTTATTGCACAACTTAGTAAACCATCACAGATTTCTGCATTGTTTTTGCTTGGATGTGAACCTTTATTGACTTACAACTTTTGACCTCAAAGTGATAACGGTCATTGTGACTATTGTACTGATTAGCGGTTGCCCAAAGTAATGTATTGCCTAGTGGCAATGCACAACACCAACATCATCTGTATTACATGTACTGTTTCGCATTCCAACTATATCAAGTAAAATATTATTTTCCACATAACAAATTCAGTTTTATAATACAAATATATCCCTTTTCAGATCAGAACTATTGGTGAGTAAAGCTGGCTTCAGTTGGTGAAAAGTTTGTGTACAGTGTAATGTATTTAGCGATATAAAGTAAACAATGAAGTTGATGACACTGACAGTGTGGGTGTACATTGTAGGGACACTATCAGGGATGGTACATCAGCATTTCAGCACACAGTAGGAGAATTATTATTGTTCAGGTCCTAGCTATTGTTCTGCCTAATCACTGAACATTGAACTACAACTCTGTATGTATGCAGTGCCTGCACAGAATGCATGATTATAGGCTCATATAATGCGAATTGTTGTGTGACATTACAATTAGCTGATTACTGTACCTGGGCAAGTCAATGTTCAAGGTATAATCATAGAGCAAGGCCCCTCTATGGTATAATGCAGTACACCACCTACTGGGTGCTTGTCTCGCAGAGCAAAGAGGTCTCACAACAGCAGTTGGTGTTTTAAAAGTGCAAACCAGTTCCGACAATTCCATTAAGTCCTGATGTTTTGGTCACATTATTGAAGGAAAAGAAAGGGGAGATGGTATAACTTAAGGTGAGAATTGTGCTTCTGAGTTCATTCTTGTCGACTGATATAAAGCTTTAATTAATTGGTTTTTGTCTTGACTACTTGGTTTTTCAGCAACTAAATGAAGGTACAATATTATCAACATGTAGGCTACAGTGTTCATTGGTTTTCTTTAGATGCTGATCTAAATCCAATGCTATTTTGCAATTTTACAAGACATGATATGTAAAGTTTGCTTTTTAATGAAATAAATTCAAACAATTTTTCGAAGAATAAATCCGTCACATTTATGCAATGTTTATTCTTCAATCAGTGCTAAAGTAATATTTTACTTTATTTATTGAAAAGAAGTCAACATTTTGAAAGGCTTATTGAATAAAAAAATGTAAAAACATGTAGAAAAAACCCCACTGCATTGTGAAGGTGTTTTTGTGTTACTGTTTCCCTGGTTATTTTTTATTGAATTCTTTTTCACAATAAAAAGAACACAAGTCTTTAATTAATTAAAATTAATAACAGTTTATGACATTTGTACTTGTAGTGTACCCTCTCCATCGAGGATGTTCTGAGGCGTAAAGTACTATAAACAATTTCATACAAGTTTTAAAATTACATCAAAACGCCCGAGTAAAATTTTCCCAGATCTGCTGAGAAATGATCCTACCAGTGAGACAAGTACATGTACTTGAGATGTTAGTGGTTGGCCTTGACCCTTTCTTCATGACAATGAATACAAAGGAGCACACTGTACAGGATCCTATGGATACCTGAAGGATGAATACGTGTCAGTGTCGGACAAGGCAATGAGGTGCCTGTGTGGTATCCAATGCAAATTAACTGGCCATTGGATAGTACAGGTACGCTTGCCTGGGAAAAAAGGTCGTGCTACACACATGTACAACGTACTTGGGGATGCTGTGTAACTTCCAGGTTCACTATTAGTATTAGGCCTACATGTATAGTATATTAGGTACACGTACAAGTATGTACTATTTATAATGAAACTGATGGTGATGTTTAGCTTTTGTATTATGTCCATGGTTCTATAGTGTAACCTCTCCATGGTTGTACCATGGAGGTCTATAAATTTTCTTGAATTGTTTGTACTAGAAACACTGCAGAAATCTTTCATAATGCATTTTGAATTTAAGATGCGTTGAACGGGCAAAGGGTAAGACTCCAAGTCAGGATTGCATGGATTGGAGAAGGGTTAAGGTTACTAGGGTATACCCATTAATTCCGGCCAGAAGAACTGTTCAAAGGAACTGTATTTTAATTTGATTAATGTCTTCAGAATTTTATATCGTTGTTTATGTATGTTCATGTATGCCATCTCATTTATTAGGAAAGTTGACATTGCATTAAGAACTATGATGTGTTTGTGCATTCTCATTTCTTCTAAATGTTGTATCATAATATGCACAAGTTCTGTACGTACATGTATGAATTTGCTTGCCATGAAAGATGGTATGTTTTGTAAACTAGAAATTCAAAAAAAAAATAAAAATTGCACTTCAATCAGTCTTTCAGACGTGATACTTCATGGAGGCAACAGTCTCAATCTCTTCCACGCCCCAAGTGATTGCCTTGATGCCCCTTGAAATGTTCCTGTTGAATCATAGAGGCCGGGTGCCCTGTACAACACTAAGAGAAAACCGCCTTGTCCTTACAAGAACAAAGTATCGGGCCAGGGCTGGATTTCACAAAGCACTTACACCATGTTTATACTTGATCCGGCAAGGGTGATCATAGGAGGATCAGATCCTGCAAGGGCAATCAACAGCTAGTGTAAACGCAAGAGCAATCAGGATCTGATCCTCCTTTTTGATCCCCCCTTTCATGCGAGATCAATGCAGGGATCAATGCAGGATCAGATCCCACAAGGTGGATCCAAAACGCAAAGTAGGATCAGACCCCGCAATTTGACCTATCAACTTCCGGTCTCGAATAGAGTGGGGGCGCGGTCAATCTTAAAAAACAAACCGCGTGTGTACACGTGTGTGCATATTTAATCAATGACCTTGTTCAGTTACCTTTCACACGAGCAGTGTGAAACTTCTGTTCTACAGGCGCTGCGGGTCAAAGGGGATCAATGCGAGATCAAGCTGAAGTGTAAACGCGTCAGCGATCAGCTTGATCGCTTTGCTCAGCGATTAAGATTGATTCGCACTTAAGATCAGTCTTAGCGCTTTGTGATAGCTCCATGGAGAAACCGAACCCTGGTCTTTCTTAGTTTCCTCGTATGATGTACATGAACAGTGACCATACAATTGACATGTACATTGTAGTAAGGTTTATTGCTATGTTGTATTGTGATAGACATAATCTTATGAGCACTACACATGTGAATTTATTCGTTTATTTAATTGCCATCTCTGTTTAGGCTGTTAATTTGCACTTCATTACAATACTTCATTGTGACCCCATTATGGGGTTCAACACTCTGAAAGGGTAGCTTCCTGAGTGACCTATAATTTGATTATCCCCATTGTGCTTGCAATTGTGTGTAAAGCACCAGGCTTGCTTAAAGGGAACCTACCCTTGTTGAAGTACATTTACAGCGTACTTGAGAAAAAACAGTATGATTTAAAGGCACTGTACACGTTTGGTAATTACTCAAAATCTATGTTAGCATAAAAAGTGACTTGGTAACGAGCAAAAGAGAGCTGTTAATAGTATAAAACATTGTGAGAAACCACTCCCTCTGAAGTAACGTAGTTTTTGAGAAAGAGGTAATTTCTCACTAAAATAATAAAAACTTCTTGCAAGAAGTTTTTATTCCTATCTGAAAGCACACAAATTTGTACAAAGAGGGTGTTTTTTCTTTCATCATTTTCTTGCAATTTCGATGACCAATTGAGCCCAAATTTTCACAGGCTTGTTATATTTTATGCTTATGTTGGGATACACCAAGTGAGAACACTGGTATTTGACAATAACCAAACGTGTTCAGAGCCTTTAAGAAGGATAAACATATAAAGTGTTAATGAAACACTGACCAACAGTTGATCCTTGTTCATATTTTGCATCCTCCCAGAACGGACTAATTGCAAATTAAAACTGAGAAAGACAATTGACACATGTTTTGTACCCTGTAAACCTACATGTAAAGTGGGGTATTAAATAATGCAGAGTTCATTTATGTAAGACTTGATTCCTTTAATCTCATCTGTCACTGAAGAATATGCCAAGAGATAATTTATTCTTTTCTGTCATTTTGTTTGTGCCGATAGATTCTTCAGCAGACGTTTACTTTGATACCAGAACTAAAGCAGTGCTTACTCAAACATCACATAATTCCATGGCGAACGTAAAGGAACAGGTAAACAAAGCTACGTTTTGATTTTCAGATTTTAGAGATTTGTCCTTGGTTTATTTAAAACTCTAGTTTTTCTTTGGTAACACAGGACTTAAAAGTGTTCAAACATTCATCATAATAATGGAAAAGATGAAGGCAGTTTTGAGCAGCCATAATTGCATCACGAGTTCAATGTTGGAATTGTGTTTGTATAATCCTTTAATTTTTCATCAGAAAGTTATTTACACATAATAATAATAATAATAATAATAGTGGCTTCTTATATAGCGCACATATCCGTCACTCAGTGACGCTCAACGCGCTTTAAAGTTCATTATTTTCCTGCAAGGTATTGTGGAGCTACGTTTTGAAGTATGAGACCAAGTCCTTCACATAGCACCATGTAATGGTTTAGAAGGTGCTGTGGCGCAATATGCTGCCGATCAAACCAGGAACACCGGGGCGAACCCCTTCTCTTTTCGATAAGTGCACTGGGTTCTTTTACGTGCATTACACAACACACGGGACCTACGGCTTAACGTCCCATCCGAAGGACGAAGCATGTGGTTAAGTGTCTTGCTTAAGGACACAAGTGTCACGACTGGGATTCGAACCCACACTCTGCTGATCAGAAACACCAGAGCTTGAGTTCGGTGTTCTTATCCGCTCGGCCACGACATGTCAGAGCATGAAATTTCCACTGGACCACAGACCCAAGGCTCATGACTGGAAAAGTCTGGCGGTCTTCTGTATTTGTTCAAATGTTGACTTTCAGTCTGAGAAATCTGTTTCAGTTCTGTCTGGGTGTTGAAGAATTCTAACCCATAATACAAACAAAACAAATCTTCTCTTAGTTCTTGTTGAATTTTAAACTGTTCAATTGTTAGACTGAGTAGGTATTTTTTTTCTTCTTATCATTTCAATGCTGGTCTTGTAAAAGAAACTCTGGCACAGGGAACATTTTAAACTACAAGTCCGACACTCTTGTGGAATTTCCTCCCAGTTTCAAGCCCTGCGTGGGATTATTTTGCAATGGGCAGTGCACTTGGAAAAAATGCTGATTGCGTAGGCCTACATTTTAAAATGACATTGTGAGGAAGAGCTAAATTCTTTCACTTGGGAGTCAGGATTTAAAAAATCATTATAATATATTTGTGCTTTCCCTGACAGTTTCTCCTCCAGTGTGTGCTTAATTTAACTTACTCATATTTAAATTGTGTAGACTGTTGGAATCAATAGCCAGCAAAACCTCTTAATGTTAGATAAATAAATTTACGCACAGCTGCAGCAGCGCTTATTGATCCCAAATAAACTGTCAGCTATTAACTGCAAAACAGTCCCCCCCTTCATTAACACCCCTAGAATTAAGTGGAGCAGTCTGTCATCACAGGTGTCTGGTGCACATGTGGGTCTGAAAAGAGGGGTGGATAACCTTTTTAAAGGGGAAGAATCTGCATTGATTTTTGGGAGCATACTTTCCTTTCCTGTTCTCCAAGGTGAAATAAAGCTGCATTCAACATGTGGCCTTGTTTATGAAATATTAAAATAATAACAGTAGGCGCGATTTACGAAAGCAACTTGTTAAAACAAAAACAAATCTAGAATTTTGATAATTTTATGCAAGATGTAACTTTTCATGTAAAACTGAATTGTTAAAAACTATTGTTGTTGTTGGAAAGGATTGTCGCATACATGTTCAATGAAACACTTGTTAAGAAAAAAAACCCAAAACGACAAAAAAACAAACAATCAAAGGGAAACATAGGCTTGTGATTTTTCAGGATATTTCCTGATTTCAGGATTTTCTCCAAATCTCCTTGAGCCTACAAATTTTCTTGAAAGAAGTAAAGTAGTCGCCAAAGGGAGAAAGGAGTAGTCCGCATTGTGTCAAAACCTGTTGTTTTGTATAATTTCTGATGAAGCATAGAGTCTGTAAGCAAAAGGAAATGCACTCGAGAAAAAAAAAATCATCGAAATTTCAAAGCACTGATATGTAATTACTCAAAATATATATTAGCATAAAAACTTACTTGGTAACGAGCAACAGAGAGCTGTTGATAGTATAAAACATTGTGAGAAACGACTCCCTCTGAAGTACATGCAATGTAGTTTTTGAGAAAGAGGTAATTTCTCACTAAAATAATAAACCTTCTTGCAAGAAGTTTTTATTCCTATCTGAAAGCACACAAATTTGTACAACAAGGGTGTTTTTTCTTTCATCATTTTCTTGCAACTTCGATGACCAATTGAGCCCAAATTTTCACAGGCTTGTTATTTTATGCATATGTTGGGATACACCAAGTGAGAACACTGGTCTTTGACAATTACCAAACGTGCACGATGCCTTTAAATACTGATTGGTTTCAGTTCAGACAAGCTTACATTATGTACAGAATAAACCTGAAAAAGCCTGAAAGGATTATAGTTAATTTTAAAAGGAAATGGTTGTCTGTGTGGAAGGAAGACCTGTTCGACGAGTGTTTAATTGTCTGCCTGTTCCCTACCAACCGTGGCATGTATGCAATACATACAGTTACAGTGTGCCTTGTCTAGGCATTGTTCCAGTTAATGTTTACACTTGTCACCACCCTAAGGCACCCCTTTATGTTAAACAAGTCAATTTTAATCAACATTTCTGACATTATGTGTGTTCTGTTTTAATACAGTGAGTTACATGAATACATACTCAACTACTTTCTCTCAATTACTCAGTTTTGCAAATGGAAGTTATGCTCTGTTTGTAATGTGTGCCTGGTAATATAAACATACTCCCCCGCATAATAAGTACATAATTTACACTAGATAAAAATGGATTGTTTATTTGGACTTAAATGGTTTAAAAGAATATGAACAAAGCATAACTTTGAAATTGACAGTCTCGTGGCCCTTACACCTGGGCTTGATTTCACAACGAGCTAAGATCGATCTCAACTGCAAATCAATCTTAATTGCTCAGCAAAGTGTTATGTTACAATACAAATCAATATGATAATACCCACAACTCATCTTTAAAGGCACTGAACACGTTTGGAAATTGTCAAAGACCAGTGTTCTCATTTGGTGTATCCCAACATATGCATAAAATAACAAGCCTGTGAAAATTTGGGCTCAATTGGTCATCGAAGTTGCAAGAAAATGATGAAAGAAAAAACACCCTTGTTGTACAAACTTGTGTGCTTTCAGGGGATGGGAATAAAAACTTCTTGCAAGAAGTTTTTATTATTTTAGTGAGAAATTACCTCTTTCTCAAAAACTATGTTACTTCAGAGGGAGTCGTTTCTCACAATGTTTTATACTATCAACAGCTCTCCGTTGCTTGTTACCAAGTAAGTTTTTATGCTAATATTTGTTTTGAGTCGTTACCAAATGTGTACGAAACCTTTAAGTTGAATCTAAGTGCTTTGTGAAATCGAGTCAAGAACAACCTTTTAAACTTTCAGCATTTTCATTGCCTTTTGATATTTTGCTTGGTTCTACAGGTGGCAAAGGTGCGAGAAGTTGTGCCACATATCAAGAAAGAAGATATTCTTCTTGTTCTTCAACATTTTGACGGTGATGTGCAGAGGACAATACAAGCCTTCATGGAAGGTACTTGCAATTATGTACTTGATTTGCATCATAAACTACATTTCATTTCCCCCCATCCTACAGGATTTCACAGGATTAACATTTACAGAAATGTTTTTAAAAAGACCTGAAATATTTGTGTATTTTTTTTATATTTGGTGACCTTTTTCCTTTTGTTGTTGTTGAAATTTATTAGTTGTTGGGGAAAACACTGGACTGTAGGTAGTTGGACTTGTGGGGTTACTGGCCCAATGTCTTAATTAGACTGGACTCTAGCTGATGGTCCTGTGGGTATTTAAATACCTCACAAGTATCACCAGTGCTTATTTGGATTGCTACAATCAAAATAAGCTTTGATTTGTGCACAAAATCTCTGACAAAACTGAAACAGGTTTTTGTTGATTTTACTAAAAATATAACCATCAAATTTGATGACATTTTAACATGCCATGTAATTAGATCTTTGTTGTGTTTATTGAAAGCCACAGGATTGGAATTAATGTACTCTTTAAACAAAAGAAAAAGTTTTTCCTAAAGCCGTTGTTGTTATCAGTGGAAACAACAGTTTATCCCATAAGAACTGCTCCCTAGATTTCTGATAGCAATCCTACTCTAGTATAATTTACTTTCCCTGAAACCTGTCCCGGGCTGTGACAGAAATTCATGTTGGGCTTAGACCATCTGTTACTTTAACCAGGAAATCGTTATTGGAAGGTGTTGTTCGGAATAACCTAGTTGACATGTATAATAATTAACATGCATTGTAATTGTCCGAGTTTTATACAGATGGGAAACTTGCAGGCATTGATTTACGTAATTAGGTTTGTGACATTGTTTGCTACAGGAACCGGTTATGATGCAGACAGGTCGTCTTTTTGGGGCTTAGATTTATGTCCACATTCCTCCACATTCCTCCACATTCCTCCAGAATGTGTTTCCTAAAGATTGGAAGAAAACAAACTTTCTCAAGATCTGTCCCAATCTTGGAGGGGAAACCTGGGTTCAGATCTTGAGGTCACACGGAATCAACATGTCTCATTGAAAGGTCAACCTGTAGCCTATGATGTTATTTGACCCTGACTTGGAGGACATGGGAATTTATATGTAATTTGCAATTATGAGAAAACCAGTAAAAAATAAATTTTCCAGAGAGACCCGTCAAGGTTCTAACAATAAATGTTATCATGTATTTGTAGATCCCTTTATTGTTTTCAACCTTGTCAATGTTTTCCCCATTGTTCAATGAGACAGTTTGTTACCATAAACATGTAATACAAGTTTATGAAACTCATGCTGCTTTTATATCAATCAAGCCAATCATTGGTGATGGAGCCAACTTCAAAGGGCTTGTTATCACATACTTTGTGTAAAGCTCAAAAGCATTTGCTTAGCTGAAATAGATCCTGCTTAAAAAATTAAATGCCATGTACATGTAATTGTTGAGAGTGGTTCCCTTTCTGAGCTTTCCAAAGCAAAGACACTAATTACACCCAAGCGATATGTAATTAAGGTTTTTCCGAAATCTGTCTTTGCAGCAATTTTTTGTCGCGAAAATGAAATAGATGTGGCTCAATTAAAGGCAGGGTATGCATGTACCTTTGGTAATTACTCTCAAAATAATGACCATAAAAACTTACTTGGTAAGAAGCGCTGCAGCTGTTGATAATGTATAACATTTTGAGAAACGATTCCCTTCTGAGGAATGTTGTTTTAGAAAAAGGGAATCAACAAATTTCAATCTGAGTCCTGCCCGGACATAACCGTTCCAGATTTTCAGCAATATCTTAAAAACGCTACCACCTTTTGAAATGAAATTTTCACAGGTAAGTTTTTTCAAAAAGGTTTGTGGCCTGACAATTCAACCCTAGCAGAGTCTTTCTCGAAGGCTAAATGACAACACAACACAGCACAACACACACACAGGTATACTGGTGTAACAGAAGCAGTCAAGTGGATAGAGATTAAAGAGATGAAAGCAATAAAAGCAAGGGATGAACAATGAAGAGGGTGACGGGGGGGGGGGGGGGGATAGAGGGAAGGGGCTGGTTCGACCTCAAGAGCTTGGGAATACAAAGGACAAAGTCAAAGGTGGGAAGAGGGAGAAGAAAGTAATAAATTTGTGAACAAGGCAGACTAAAAAGGAGGATATCTGTGGGAGAAGGTGAAGACAAAAAGTGTCCTTATTGGATGTATAAACCATGGGGTCGTTTTTCCCTACTCGGACCATCCATGGTCCTTTCTCTATGCTCAGATGAACAGTCTCTCTGTGGTTACCTAGTGCCTCAGTGCCCTGTAAAATCATGTCAGAAATGGAGTGATTAGGAAGATTGTAGTGATGTCCTACGGGTGTATCTAGCTTTTTGGTGTTGACTATGGGTCTGTGGTCGTAGAAACGCCTCTTTACTGTAGTTCTTGTTTCACATATTGAACACCACAAACTTTGCAAGATATTACATAGATGAGATTTGTGGTGGTGCAGGTGAAATGACCCCTTGTCTTACGGGTGGTACCACTGGTATGGCTGGTGAAGGAGTCCGATTCTCTGATGTGTTGTCTACAAACGATGCATTGGGAAGTCTTGGAACACCTGAAAGTTCCCTGTGGCAACTGGCTAGTTTTGTTGTACATGTATCCAGGATTAAAACAATCAAAACCAAAGGTGTACTTTGCCTTTAAACCTCCAGCTTCCCATCCCAAACAAATGTTGATGTTGAAAATCTTTCTTGTCTAATAATAATAGTCACTTTGGTCTCTGTCTGAGGAGGTCAAATAAAATAGCCATTTTCACACGATCCCCCCAAAAACCTAGATTCCTTGCGACAAAATTTACGAGTGGGGTGTGTTTACTTTTCAACGCACGCTTCAGCGCTTTCACAAGCTTTCACACAACACCAGGTAATTAAATGACCAACGTTCCACGCGACGCAAGTACAACTATAGCTGGTTACCACTGAACTATTGACTTTTCGTTAATCATGTCTAGTACCAGTGAAATAATGATGTACCACAAATAAGTGTCATCAAAAGAGCTGTTCTGACCAGGATTCTCGCTCGAGCCTTCCTCCGATAACTAATTTGCCTTCTCCATGAATCAAGCTTGCTTTTACACATTATTTGACGTTTTTTCTTTTGATTTCCGCGATGAACAAAGTCAAGTAAATGCACCAAGTACAGACACATGATAACATCACTGTCAGCCATTTTGATAGTGCACGCACACAGGTAGTACACACACAGCGCGCGACCCGTCAGCCTGGTAACAGCATGCACTCAGAAGGTCATGCATGTAGTAGGTCTTCAGGCATGCGTGCTAAGACCACTTTTGCAAGGAACGCCCGACACTAAACAACAGATCGTTTCACACGAAGGAGTGCACAAGGTTCCTTACAAAAATTTTCGCTAGCGTAAGTTTTTGTCTTAGGTCGGTACCTGCTACAAAATTTCCAGTGTTTGATAAAATTTTGCAAGGAATGTAGAACATGTAAAAAATTGCTGTCCTTTCACACGAAGCTCATTTTAAAATATTTTACAAACATTGAGAAAATTTCGCCAGGAATGTTGGTTTTTTTATGTCGTATGAAAAGGGCTTAAGGGTGTCATCCTCCAGACCTACATTAGTGGAGACCTGGCATCTTTTTCAAGATTTTTCAGCTTGTTCATTTTTGTGAGCAGTCTGACAGGGTTCGAAATTAGCATTCGCCCGGTTGCCAAATGCAAGTTCGTGAAAACAGCGGTGGGCGAGTCAAATCCCTTCCTTTACAAGTCCACCGTGCGAGTCAAAAATTGTTCCTTTTCACAATAAATGAGGGGTACAGTGGTAAAACCCCAAAGAGATATTAATTTTAAGTTCATAAAATGGTTTGACAAGTCTTGATGTTTGCTAGATTTAATGTGCTCGCGATCGCGATTGCAATCACAATCGTTCCTTTCCAGACATACAAACACTGTGCACATAATTAGTCTGACTCTCTCCTCCATGTTCCATACAACAATTATGTAGAATTTTCAGGGATGGAAGATGCGTGGTACACCGTGGTGGAGTCTAATCTCAACCTTGTTCCGGTTATATTTAATGCAAAATTATAACCCCTTGTTTATAAACACATCGCTCTCGCCTCACAAGTTTTTCCCCAATGTGCGTCGTCGACCGATCGTTAAATCACGTAGAATTCATTGCAAAAGAAGTTCTGTACAACTGATCCTCAAATCACGAATCCATGAAAATAGTTGTTGATGTAAAAAGTATTATTTAGGGCAGAAATTAGGGGGGAAGATTGTCCAAAAACGAAGGTTTGCGAACTTCACTTCCTTGTTGTTTTGGGTGTTTTTTTTACGCCTCGAAAATTTTGTGCATTATAATGTGGGCTAGTGAACAAACTTGCGGGCGATCCAAAATTTTGGTTGCCTCGTCCGGCTAGCGAGTGAAACAAAAAATTAAGGGAAACCTCTGTCTTAAGAAAGTTGGCAATACGATTAGAGGCTGATAATGTACATGTGGTGACATTATTCCTAGCTGTGATTGTTCTTTTCTGTTTATCTTCAAAGACAATGTGCAGATGTCAGAATGTCTTGTGAAGTGTTGGTGGTCGCTGGCGTGCATTTGTTAGTCTTGAAGTAGTTGTTGAAGTGAGCCAAAATGAAATCGGAATGTATGTCTTTTGCGTCTCACTAAACTTCTGTAGTGTAGGTTGAAGTAGATGTATGTACACTCAGAAATTTAATCTCTAGTGTAGCTTTGATTGGAAAGATCAACTTACCCATCTGTTAAAACAGTAAATATTGTTGGCATCGTTAATCCATCGTTATGGCGATGGTAACTCTTTTGTTCTTGATCAGGTTTTATGTGCTAGTCAATTTTCATGGCGTTTTGAACTTGTAATTTTAGTGGCTCTTATTTACTATACTGGCTTTTTTGTGATACTGGCTTTAATTTGTTAAGTGTAATTCTAATATTTTTCTTTAATAGATGTTAACTTTGCATCGGGGATAAAGAATATAATTTGTTTTTATCCTTACACCGATGTGTATTAAGCACTGTATACTCGGTTTGAATCCCACCCAAGTGATTTGCCTGTGGATTTTTTTCACAGAACGCGGGAAAGTACTGGGGATACAGTGCTTAACACACATGGGTGTAAGGGTAAAAACAAATTATATAATATTTTTCTTGTTGACATAGTCTATTATAGTACATGTTGTTGAGTGCTCCCCTTTGGGTTGTTGTGCTACCTATAAATTCAGTTTGACTAGCCTAAAACACAACTTGTGTAGGGCCTACTAAACCCACAGCTTTCTTGACTAGTTTCTTCATGTCTGGCTAGTGACTAAATCAAGACATGAAATTGCCCTAACACTATTATTACTAGAAATAATTTCTTGTGTAAACCAGACGCAGGAATTTATTAAGTGATATAACACATCTTAGTTTCTTCTTTTTTAGGAACTGTTTTAATAGCTAGATGCAAGAAGTTCTTGCTCAAATCTACATGTAGGTCACATTGTGAGTTTATTTCATACAGCCAAGGTACTATTTGTGGGGGTTTTTTCTCGGTGACGATCACTGTATAATGACAATATTTTATCACCATCTTGTTTCTACATTGGTAGTCAGTAAAGTCCATTGTCAGCCATATATCTCCATGTTGATGGTACACTATGTATATTTCATAGTGTAGGCCTATAATGCACATCACCAAATATGTATTTTTACAACATGTATGCACAATAAAAATAAAGAGCTTGGAAGTTTGTGTACATGTACTTATGTAGATTTTAATAGCGTTTGTGGTCAGTAAATATTCACGCCATCAATCAAGAATTCCTAGATGAATTCAACAGCAGGAAGAAAGAACAATTTTATGGCAAGTGCCTTATGATTATGTGTCAATACAGAGGTCATTCTCCATACTACACTGGCAAGAAAAAGATTGAGATATTGATGCAGGTGACATCACGATTTTACCGATTTTGTGTGCTGCCCTCATTGATGCGTTTTTCATGAAATATTCGGCGGCCTACTTCGCGGAGTGAAAACAACCTGCAAATATCACATTTTTTAATAATTTAATGTCACAAAAGAGAAGTTAGTATGATTTGAAATATATCAGAGAGCAGAAAAACGTCAAATTATATTTGTGGCAGATCCTCTTCAAAAGAAAACCTCCCCAAACCCAACATTCTCAAAATAATTTAGCATATGAGTGGAGATTTCTATCGTTCTTTCCTTTGTCCCTGCTATTGTCCTCCGAAAGACTTGGTAGACTTCATTCCTTGTGGAACATCCTCTCTGTAGAACTAGAAGTCCCCTGTGGAAACATTGTTTCTGTAATGTCTTCAGTCTCCATTACACAGTTGTTGCGCGCTGTGATGGGGGTGATGGTCCATGGTGTTTTGTACACACGTGGGGACAAATGGTTCCAAGGGTGTACAAAACCAAGAACAATTGTCGTGGAAGAGTATAGGGGTAACCCCGATGTTTCTAGTTCACGTAGCAAACACCCTTCTTTTAAGTCCACTTATGAGGCATCCTTGTTTTGATAAAATAATAATAATGACAATAACATCTTTTGTAATGTTTTAAAAACTAAATTACTAATTGATGACAGATTTTTTTTCATTCAGTGTCTCCAATGAAAGTTTCTAACTTCCTCAACTGTACATGCATAGGAAAGTACATTTAACCACCCCAGGCTTGCCAAAATCAAACAGTGGTTTTGTTGGAATTTGGATGGTCTAGTACTGTGAAAAGTACCCACTCAATCATAGTCCAGAAGCACAGGACCTGTATGATAGGTTGTGTATTGTTCCAGTACATAAACTGTTGGAGTATAATGGGTTGTGTACTGTTCCAATAAGTAAACTGTTGGGGTATGATGGGTTGTGGAAGCTTTTTAGTAGAAATGCTAAAGGGGGTTAGGGTTAAGTAGCCATCTAATATTTAAATCAAAGTTACCACCAATTAATTGTTAAACAAATCAGGCGAGACATCTTTACAGAGCAGGGAACATGTTTTATTAAAGAAAATTGACAAGTACATGTAGTAACCTCGACCTAATATCAACAAGCTGTTACTATTCAGTAAATGCATGCATGACTTACATTTCATGTACGTACCATGCTCACACTTACAGCAAAGAAAATGTGTTTTTTTACTACACTGTGCAATGTCAGTGGTTTACACAATTATATTATATTCAAGATCTCATAAAACATAACCCTTTGATGTGTAATAATAATAATAATAATAAGACTTGCAATGCGCACATGTCCACCCTGCTGGGTGTTCAAGGCGCAGTAAAAAACCAAAAAACAAAAACAAAAACAAAACAAAGAAAAACAGACACAACAAAATTAGTCATTGAAAACCTGTGACATAAGATAAGTTTTGAGAAGAGATTTGAATTTTGTGGTACAAAGACAAGATCTGAGATTAAGTGGTAGAGAGTTCCAGATGCGTGGCGCAGCTGAAGAAAAAGACCTGTCACCCCATGAGTGTCGAGACTTGGGTTCAATGAGGAGAAGCATGGAACTTGATCGAAGATAAACTTGAAGTAGTTCAGAAGTGTAGTGTAAGGCCCGGTTCATACTTCCTGCGAATGTGAATGCGAAGCAAATTTGACGTCACAACTCTGTTTCGCAAGACTTGCAAATTGTTCATTGCGATTGTGTGACGTCAATTTGCTTCGCATTGGCATTCGCAGGAAGTATGAACCGGGCTTAACTCACATGCAAAATTCATTTAATTTTCGTGTGCACATTTTGGAGAAAACACAAAATAATGGTTTACAATCTTTTAGGCAATTTACACTTAACATGTGTGCCTATGGCAACCAAAAGACTGCAGGGACAGACTTATTTTATTGTGGGGTTACTGTCCAAGGGAAAAAACTACCCTAGTCCTAAGCCAGTGGTCCAGTTGGTATAAACCCCAATGTATGCTGTTAGGTGTTACATGTACACGCATCTCCTCTTGATGTAATCATGCCTCTATTGTTTGACCAAAGTCATATGACCTTGCAATATTCACAATGCACACCATCTGTGTATTCATTGTTTTTCCCTGTTTCAATATGGACCCCTGGGTGGTTGCAAAAACCCAATATTAAATTACCAATAATAAAAGAAGCTAACTTGTATAAACAAATACAGTGTATTTCTTTAGTGTAAATAGAATTAGATAAATCAAAGTTTACTGCGTGAGACCATTGGATCGAAATTTCATAATGTACAGTACGTAAACTTTAGTTCAACCACACCCCCAAAATGCACTTCAGTAGTGAAAACTACTAACATCTTGCTACAGATTTGACTCCACAATAATAAATTACATTTGGACAAACTGCAGAGCCACCTGCATGAAGTCCTTGACACCTAAGTGAACTTTTAAGCTCAGCCACAAAAACCCCCCAAAACTTGCCAAGTCCAGCCGACTGTGCAACTTCTCTCAACCAACTGAACCTTATTCCCAAAGAAAAAACTTGAAGGTTGCAAAAATACTCCCACATATATTTGTACAGACTTTGTTAGGGAAGGTTGGTGGTGAGGTTGTGTTGAGGTTGCTGACAGCCCATTTGGGAGTTGCAAGGGCATTTTCAAATTCTTTTATATAATATATATATTTACCATCTGGATCTGAGTTGTCTACACTATATGTAATGTATGAAGCAGAGGGGGTTGGAGGTTGTTTTTCTGAAGTTGGGAAAAACATTCCAGTTTTTGTATTCAGAAATTCTGGTTGGATTTGGAATTATGATTTTACTGTAGAATTGTAAGGTAAGATTTAGCTGCAGGATGATGATGTGATATGATATACCAACTATCATGTTGTGTTTTGGCAGAGCATTTATGATTTACTTTTTATTTACGTTGATCTTGCAGCCGAGTGGAAAGATGTTTGCTTAGCCCATAACATAATTCCATGTGAGTTGTTTACTAACAGTAGAGGTTGCTTTTGTGATCTGTTGGATGTAGCGTATGTACCCCTGTGGTGGATCGGAAAAGAGGCTATGGGTGGGCCAGGCTTTCTGTGGTGTGTGATTTTGACCTTAACCCTTTCTTTACCATTGTAGGCGACTTAAGTTCTTTTTCTACGTCTTCTCCCACTCTTTGGAACAAACTCCCCGAAAACATCAAAGACGCAGAAACTCTAGATCAATTTAAACGCCTTTTCAAAACTCATTTGTTAAACTCTGACTAATTTTGTGTTTGTTTTAAGTTGACTTTGTACAGCGCATTGGGACTCCATGTGTAATGCACTTTATAAGAATGGTTTAGTATTATTATTATTATTATTTAATTGACGGCGCTCGTACCTACACTTGGTTACCATTTGCAACTTTAGTCAACGGCGCTCGTACCTACGCTTCTTTACCAAAGGCAACTTTACAATAGTCGCCGAAACCAATGGTCATTTTGGAGAGGCCCCATTATTTACGTCTGCTGCCCTCGGGTGTTGATTTTTGTACAGTTGGAAAGAGAATATCACAATAGGTGTCACCATATTGAACTAAAAAGAAAAAAAGCGCAAGAAGTATTTTGAGTATCTGAAAACTGTCAAAGGTTTTTTTCCGATTTCTCAACCATGGATGAAGCAAATGAGCGGCTTTTAGTCGAACTTTTCTGCCGACAGTGAGTCGGAAAATGGCTCAAGTGAATCGGAAGAAGAACATATGCAGGAATCAGACGATATTTCTTCAGAATCGGATGAAGATGTACCGGGTCCAAGCACTGCTAACAGAGCGTCTCGCCATGGTCAAGCTACCGGCCAAAGCATCGCTAGCCAAGGTACGCGTGGTGTACGTGTGCGTCGATCACCAGCCAAGACCAGTGCACTAGTTGTCAATGACAACACTCACCTTGAGTTACTCACCAAATTCAAAACCAGCAGGTTTCCTCCAGTTTTCGTGCTGCCAAGCATTTAAAATAGTTGCGTAAAAAACCGGATTCTAGTTAACGCAAGTTGCGGTGTCCACTCAATAAATATAATTGTTAAAAAAAGTAATCACCCTTTTTTTATAGTTTAGACTTGAAGATGGGAGCAAAACATTAGCTGCAACAAATTAACTTCACATCTTTTTTGTTTTACTTTTATTTTTGGGTACCTGTTTGCCAGTATTGTGTCATTACAAATAATGCAAAAGTTGCAGGAAAGCAAAGTTTTATTTCAAACAAGAATATAGTTTAGTACAAAAATTGTTTCGAGTTGGCCTAAGCTTGCATTATGCAGTGAACCTCCATTGACCACTATTAATGCAAACATAGTTACATAATCAATGCAGGATACATACAGTACAGCTGCGTACAATTCTTTGGCAGTTAGCAGTTGTGCACACACAGTGCTGTTACAATCATGCACTGTTGTAAAAGGCTTTTCATCACTCTTAGAAATATTGTCATAAAATCAAAATTTTATTTCGAAATCAGTTGATTTTGCATTCATATGAAAGCTTATTCCAAGAGCAATATAAGATACACACAGTCCAACGATATTCATCAAGGCCTTGAGGGTGAAAACTGAGTTTGAAAGCAGCACATGATAGTCACAGAAAATTTCCTCTTCCATGTAGGCCTACTTGATAACTTTCACATAATATTTAAAAAAAAATTTAATATTCATATAAATTAAAATACGAAGGAGTAATAGTTTTGTTTTCCATATTCTGAAAAATTATTTTAAAAAGTGACAAGTGGCATGCACAATTTTTTTCTCTAAAGTGTAGTTTTCATGTTGAAAATTGAGTCTGGAAAGGAGGTCCCTGATAAGCTGTACTTCTCTCAAAACAATTCGGTTTCGGACTGTGCATCTCGTGAAAACAACTCGGTTCTCAATGAACTAGAAGCTGTTTAAAACAATTTGGTATTGAAGGGGTTAACCAGGGAGTGCGCTGGGATGAATGATTGAATTATGTCAAAGCTTGTTGCATTTTGGCGAGGCAGTGTGACTCTTCATGATCTACATTGTACTGTCTAAACAAGGTATACTTGTTTGCATCCATCTTAGGTTGTCCGTACACGTACTCCTAGTTTAGTGGCAGAGTTGTTGTTTGGAATATTGTGAGGTTAACCGTTATTAATTAGGATATGTATATCAAGTGCACGTATTTATTTTTACCATGCACTGACACCACCTCACATAACAATGAGGTTTAGTCAAGGGACAAGTTCCGTTAGAACAGGTGACCTTGGCTTACTGAATTGTATACTAAATATTACCGTCAATACAGAAATTTAATCTTCTACTCAGGTACATGATGTAAATGGAAGATGTACACAATGATAGAATAATCATACAGGATATACCCAAAGTGGAATTTCGTTGAGAGAGGTTTGTCTTGAGTTTGGTCTCTGTTTTTTAATAATAAAACCTGAGGCTGGAATGGAAAAGAATCTGGTACCTTGTCATAATAAAAATGAGTTGTTGTTATTGCCACTGCTGATTCGGGGAATCTAACAAGATGGCCGTAATAAGGTGTGGTCACTCTGTTGATTGAGACTAAGATTAATACTTGGACTTCAGTTTTCCCAGAAAACTTCTGGGACCATTGTCGTCCCAACCATATGGAGTTTTACGTGGGCGAGATTTTGTTTCGTCAATTATTTTAGTTTAACATAGTTTATGACCATGAAAATTATGTTGTTGGGAATGTAATACATGTACTTAGTGATAACAAATATGAAAGTAAAATCAATTTAACAAAGAAAACCCAAGAATTAAACTTGACCTCAACTTCCGGTTACTGCAAAAAATTTAAAAAAATTGTGCTCAACTCCGATCACAAAACATATGTAAACGCTTGTTTTGGATGCGCGATGATAGTCGTAAGATGCTGTAATTGCAACGCTAATCCTTTACATTGCAGTCTATGGTTGTTGAGGCGTCAGCGTCCTCTATAAACTGCGTCATTCGTTGATTTTATGCCTGTGTGACCATCGCGAATCCGCGTCAGGGGTTTCTAAATATTGTAATGGGTATTTTTGTTGTTCAGTTTTTGTCATTAGATATAATTTAAAAAAAAGATTTTATTTCAAAATTCTTTTTTTCTTCGTTTGACCTGTTTTCTCTTTCCGATTTGCGTGAAACTTGCACAGGCTATGGGTAACTTTTTTATAGTTTGGGGCTGATGGCAAGGTTGGCTGCAATGGGCAACGTTGGTAAAGTTTGGGGCTACAATGTACATGTATGGCAAAGATGGCTGTAAGGCAGTGGAATGGGCCCGTGTTCACAGTGATCTTTTTATTTATTTTATTTATTTCGTCTTATTTAACCAGGGTAGCCCCATCAGTTGTCAATGACAGGGATGCCAGTTTTCCGGCTATTGCCGGAATTCCGGCTTTTTCCTTCCTTTTACCTCTTTCCTTCGCAGCGAATTTTTTTCAGGCTCTGAAGGAAAGAGTCACTGGCATCCCTGCAATGAACTGTTCTCCCTGGGGGCCCTGGATACATACAATAAAATACACAAGAATAAAATACAAAAGCAGCTAAGATTTACCTACAAGAACACAATCTTCATTTGGTGGCAGACGGCCATGGGTTTTATGTATGACCCGAAGTACTGTGTGCAAGTTTACGTACACCCATTTTGTCCTGTCTTTTCATGTATGTCTGTCATTTCTGTCTGTCCGTCCATAGGCTGGGTAACAAAAGCTGTTGCTTCTCCCTGGACCTAGATGTTGCCATTTGTTTAAAGTTCACTTTTGTATCACTTTTATAAAATGTACATGTACTACCATTTTGTCTATATTATAGCATTTTGTATTATTTATTTTGAAATCCTGTGATTTCTGCAACATTGAATAAACGTGTTATGATTGATTGACATGTACAGTACACATGTATACTATTCAATATTGACAAATGTACAAGTGGAACCATTTTCATGATGTTTGTTTCAATTTTTTAACTTCCTGTTTTGTTTCATTTTCCTCTTTTAGGTGGAGCTGACGATATCCTTAAGGAATGGAATATACCAAATAAACGCAAGGTACATTGTGTCTATTATTTAAGCTGTAAATGACTACGTACATTAAGTCCCCTGTTGGTTAGCTGCTTTGAATAGTATAGTATACAGTAGTGTAATTGTGTACACTAAAGATGCACTTTACTCTCCTTAAGAGATTGGAATTATGAGTACTTTTTAACAAAACCTACGACGAGTGTTAAAGGAGTATTAATTTTGGGCGATACAATGTGTACATTGAAAATGGAAGTGGTCACTGCTGACAACAGTCAACAACCAAAGTGCAGTCTCTGTAATTGCAGAAAAGCCTTTTATTTATGTGCATACTTTGTGAATTGAAAGAACATTCACTGAACTTGATGGATACACAAAATGCATTACGAACATTCAAGTAACTTGATTAAAAGATGAATAACTCTGGAGTGCATGCAGGTAAGACTCTTATTTAAAAAAAATGCACTAATCGGTAGGCCGATATATAGTGGCTAAGAAACATGAGAAATAAGTGTAAGGGAAAAGCTATTTTTCATTCAAAATCTGAAGGCAGAAGCTGATGTGAATTGGTCAAAGTTGAGTACAGTATTAAAACATGTGTATCAAATATCATGGGGTTCTGTTTGCCAGAATCCAGGTTAAAAAGATGTTTAACCTTAACCACCCCAGGCCTGCCAAAATCAAACAGTGGTTTTGTTGGAATTTGGATGGTCTAGTACTGTGAAAAGTACCCACTAAATCATAGTCCAGAAGCACAGGACCTGTTGGAGTATGATGGGTTGTGTACTGTTCCAATAAGTAAACTGTTGGAGTATGATGGGTTGTGGAAGCTTTTTTCGGGGGTTAGGGTTTTAAAGTTGTTGTAAATTGACAAGGTTGTTTTGCTCTTTTGTATATGTATGACTCTTTTCTAAAGCTACCCAAATTCAAAACGGAATAACCGAATGATGCAGCCTGACTCCACTCATTGCTAAATTATTGTGAAAATAGGTGTTCTATTTAATTCCTACCTCCATGATCCATCTGATCTGGAAAATGCAACCACGTGCATGAGCATTTTTTCTTCTCATGATTGGTTTGTTAAAGTTTCAACCTTCCTTGGCCCGTGACATTCAACAGTGGGAGATTTGGTGGGGCACCAGAATTACTGGTTAAAAGTGCATTGTTCTTGTGATGGTTCACAAGCATAGAACCACTTTAACAATGGCAATTTAGTAATGTCAAAGTCTATCATTAGTTTCAAAGTCTATCATTAGTTTCAATTACTGTCTATTATCTGTACTCATTTCTGTTATTAGAAAGACATAATCGATACTTAACGTGACGGTGTTATATCATTTCCAAGATGAAAAACCTACATAAGAAATGCTGAAATGATTTGTGCTCATTACTTCAATGATATTTATTCATGTATGATTCCCTGATGAAAAGGAGTTCAAAATTGCAAAAAGAATTGTTTCATTTTCAAAACCTGCAATGGTGTACATTGGTTCAATACGTAAACGATGAATTAAGCTGATCGATCTGAATCACATCTGAGAATTCAGGGGGAGAAAATCAACAATTGTTACGCACTAGGATAATTTTCATTGACAAAGTCGGCGGTCAAGGTCTTATTTTGATTGACAGACTTGACTTGTGTATTAAGGTAAAATGTACACCAGGGCCCAATTTCATAGAGCTGCTCAAGCAGAAATTATTGCTTAACACTTGTCTGCTAAGCAGAAATGAGCAGGATACCAGTCACAAATTGTACAAGTGACATGGTAGTTTGGCTGGTGACCTTATTCTGGTAAGCATATTTTTGTTGTGCTTAGCTACTTTGTGTGTTTAAGCAGCTCTATGAAATTGGGCCAAGGTGCTTAAAGCATGAACTGTTTGTCTCACTGGACCTTAGACCATGACACAAGGCTGGTTATGTCATGACGTATTAACATGAGATATGGTTACTTTTGATTGTTTCTCCAGACTGGAAATAACATGAACAAGAAGAACAAGAAGAGAAAGCCAAAGCAATCCCAAGAGGATAGTGGCGAGGGTAGGATCTCCAATGGTCTACAGGAAGAACATACTTCAAACAATAACAATATAGGTACAGTATATGATATGCCTGCTCCTGAATCCAAACCCTATAAATAGTAACAGGTTGAAAGGTCATAATCCCCTTCAGAAGGGAAGTGAGCCTGTCTGGTTTAGCGGTTTACAATTTTTTATTTTTTTAAATAAACAAATGATGAAGGACACTGGGGGCATGTTGGTTATTCTGATGGGTAAGTGTCCATGTGGGGTTGTAGTGCTGCGTCTTGGTTTTAATAAAGGCTGGTGCATGTCTGGCTGATTTAGTTCATGGGGATTTTTTAAGGTGGGGGTTAGAATTGAAAATAGAGGCATTCTGTGTGGGTCTGATGGCTGCGCCTGAAATGGTTACTTTGGCTATGGCTAGGACAAAGGGTAAGGGCAAGATCTCTGCAAAGGCCAGTTCGTCAACGTTGGCATCCACATTTATAGCTAGCAGACTTTAAATGTAAGCAAAGCCAGTGAGTTGTTCCATTCCTACACCACCTAAGGCCCTGTCTGATGCAGTGGCTATGACTACATGAAGACTACTGTTAGCTTATTACATTGCAACTGCAGTGTTCATCCACAGCTGTAGCCAAAGTAGCCTGAAGTGAAATGTGTAAGACTCTTGTTAAACAATGCCTTGAATAGACTTGTGAAAGTCTTGTACATTTCAAAACATTTTTAGGAAGCTTGGTTTGTCTTTTACATAAATATCTACATTGTTTTAACATATGACGAAAATAGAATTGCACCCTTTAAGCATGTTAAAGGTATCGTACACATTTTGTAATGACTCTGATAATTAATGGCAATAAAAACTTACTTGGTATTAGAAGTACAGCAGCTTTGGATAGTATAATGCAGTTTGAGAAACTTTTCACTTCAAAGTACTGCGGTTATGGAAAAATATATCACTTTTTATCCCCAAAAACATTCGAGTCTGAGAAGCGTTATGTGTAACGCTTCTCATAGTGTGTACTCCAATGTAGATTGTTCTTCCTGCGTGGACATAACCGCTCCAGATTTTCGGCAATATCTCAAACATGATACCACCTTTTGAAATGAAATTTTCACTTAGTTTTATGGTGTATATCTACAACTATATCGGTTTGAAACAAACAACAGGCTCCAATTACCAAATGTGTACATTCCCTTTAAATAGGGCCCCGATGTTTGAAGGAGGGCAATACATATTTGTACAGTCTATGTTCTTGTACAAGGAAGAGAGATGGATTTTAATCACAATGAAACAATTAAACAAAGAAAAAATTAACTAGAGCGGGACTTGAACGTGCGACCTCCGGATTAACGTGCCGGCTCTCTACTATTACTTAACTTCTGTTTGATTAAAATGGGTGTACTTAATACTCGAAACAGAAAATGACTTTCTGAAATATTTGTAAGTCTTGTTATCTTGATATTTGAAGGAATCAAGTTATCAAGTTAAACAATCCTTCACTTACATTAACCAGATGTCTAATATTGGTAATCAATAGCTGTTGAATAACTGTTTGATTTCTTGTTAGTTCAAAGCATTTCCAAATCAACTTGTTCCCCCCTTATAATTATTAAGTATTCACTTAGGGGCCATATGTGTATTGGGGGCACACAGGCTCCTTGCTCACTTCTCAGGACTAAAATGTGTTTCTCATTATGGAAACTGTACCTTTGTCTGGTATTTATGTAAATCAGAGTTCATGTTCTGTCTGTGAAACACAGTCATGGGATCTTGTCGGCCAGACATTGGGATTATAGTCATGTATCACTTCATTTGGGCTTTGAATTCTTAAACGGACATACTCAAGGTTTGTGGTTTTACAGATTTTCCAGTTTCATCTTCATCGTTAGTAATTGTGATGAGCTCAACAGTTTAGCTAAAGATTTTCCAGTTTCATCTTCATCGTTAGTAATTGTGATGAGCTCAACAGTTTAGCTAAAGATTTAGCGATACAGGGTGATCGTTTATCTGGCCCTCAACCTCTGTTTCCCCCAGGAAACCTCTGCCTACAATGTATTTTATGGGTCATCAGAAGTTTAGTTTGACAAAAATGCTCAGCTCAGCAAGTACATGTACATGTATTCCAGGAGCTCGTTAGAATTCGCTAATACCATTTACCAAGCCTAAAGCCGGCCTCAGGTCGACCTACAATTTTCTTGGGCACGCACGATGTCCCAAATACTCACAGGTCGACTGCGATTGGTTCCCGACCGTCGGGATCACGTCGTACAAGTTGAAATTGTTCTACTCTTGCTACTGTTAATTTTTTTTCGAGCGGCGACTGTTTCCGATTGTCTTAAAATCATTGCAGTTACGCTCAGGTCTAAGAATTCTCAATGAAAGTGTCCTTTACAAAATGAAAATGGCCTTGCCCTCTCCAAGATGACATTTCAGAACCCCTATCCCATACAGATATAATGTTCATAACTTTGTCAGTGAATTTTTTAGAAGACCTTTATACTTCCTGTAGGGGTTCCATAAATAGATTCTACACAAAGTTGTTTTGATGTTTAATACGATATCTAGGGGAATCCCCACTGTGAGAAATAACCAGATTGATGGGAAGTACATATGTACATGTACATGTACAATGTACATCCAGTAAACATACTGTATTGAGGTACATAGTTTAGAAAAAGAAAGTAACAGTCAATATTTCACAGTGTGGGTGTTTACATGTATCTGTTGTCCTAATCCATTGATTAGGTTTCAATTCAAAGTATATGAATCTCCACTAAATTAACAGTCATGCGAAGGTGAGTAACTTTTCAGCTGATTTTCTCTACAGTGCCAGAGAAAAATGAAAAACTTTGAATAAAATTTTGTACAAAGTTTTGTACGTATGTATGTTTGGTCATCTTTTTTCTTTTAGTTCTTTCTTTTTAATTTATGTGCTCAAAATGTGTATTATTTGAATGAAAGAGAAAGTTTAGTAGTTTGCTGCAGGTTTTCCGAATACCTGGAGTTGGAGTGCAATTTTTTTTTTGGAGAATAACATGATCTTAATGAAACCATAACTCAAACTAAGTAAAGACAACTTAATTGATTTTGGGTTTTGTTCTCTGACTCAGCCAGACCCTCAGCCATAAGCCACAGTTGATAATTGGCCATGGCTTACAGCAAACCCTCAGCCATAAGCCACAGTCGATAATTGGCTATGGCTTACTGCCAACCCTCAGCCATAAGCCACAGTCGATAATTGGCCATAGCTTACAGCCAACCCTCAGCCATAAGCCACAGTCGATAATTGGCAATGGCTTACAGCCAGACCCTCAGCCGTAAGCCACAGTCAATAATTGGCCATGGCTTACAGCCAACAGCCAAAAGCCACAGTCGATAATTGGCCATGGCTTACAGCCAACAGCCAAAAGCCACAGTCGATAATTGGCCATGGCTTACAGCCAGACCCTCAGCCGTAAGCCACAGTTGATAATTGGCTATGGCTTACAGCCAACCCTCAGCCGTAAGCCATAGCCAATATTTGGCTTCCCATGTCAAGAACTATGGAACACAATTGTGGCAGCCTATCGATCCCTCATAATCCTGTTTTTTCAGACAGAATCCCAAAGTTTTGGAATTGAGGATAACACAATAATCCCTCGTAATAGGAAGATTTTTTATTTATTTGTTTGTTTTAAACTTTAATCAAAACAATTGAATGAGTGATGAATTAGTTTTTTAAAATCCATATAAGTCGAAGTTTTCCTACTCTTCAACTGAGCATACTTCAATCCTTTATGTGTTATTGTTTATTCCTTTGGTTTGTACAGATAAACCTGTTGAGTCCAAAATGGACGTTACATCTGGTATCAAGACGGAAGAGATAAAACCAAAGGCAGGTCCTCAACAGCCCAAGTCAGCGGTGACACCCGGTGTCCAGAAACCACAACCTCAACAAGAAAGGCATCCTAAGTCTGGAAATAGTCCCAAACAACAGCATAAAGCTCAACAACACCACAGCAATAACACCAAGAATGTGGACACTGCATCCAAACCAAAGGGTGAGAGTGGTCAGAGCATTCCCAAACAGTCTCAGGAGAAGCATTTGACACAAACCTCTTCAGATGGATCAGCGCATCCTAAGAATAGCAATAAACCAGCCTCTGGACCCGCAGTCAGTGGCAGGACAGGCAAGGATGACTCGGGTCAAAAGTCAGGTAAAACTGGAGCTCCCAAGCAAGGTCAAAGTGCAGAGGGTAGCAAGCGTGAGCGGACTGTGAGTGAGTCCAGCTCGGTGACCGACTCGTCAAGATTTAAAAAGCCAGGTAAAGTTGATACAAATGCCTTTGTAACCAGTACTTGTATCTACACAGTTCCAGTGTATTATAATAATATTACTGGGCCTCATAATCAAGAACAGAATTAAACAAAAAGAAAGGAAGAAAATACATTAGAACAAGCAGATCATAAGTTGGGAAATAGGTGAGTTTTGTATGGAAATCTAAAATTGTGACTAAAGGTTTAAATATTTTATTATAATACGTGGTTAAACTGTACAGTTTTGAACTTGTCAAGATACTCATTTTTAAAAAGCAGCCAGTGAAAAAATTTAATCATCATAAATAGTGATATGTTAGGCAATACTTTCATAATGTGTTCTAGCTTTTATGACAAGAATTGAGATTAAACTGACATAGTTGACAGCATTTCTGTGCTAAATCTTTCCTAGGACAATTGACTATCGACTTTGTTTCAAGTAGTCCCTTCGATTAATTTTCATGATGATCTCAAATGTTTGCGGAAGAAAGAGGTTTATTGGTTTTGTGATTCTGTTTGTCAGGTTTGGCATTAGATAAATCAGCCAAAGACCTACAGAGGACAGCAGTTTCACTTACACGTCACAAGAACCTGTTGGCTGAAGAGATAAACAAAGCTGAGAAGAGATTGAAGAAAGCATTTGATGATGCAAGATCAAGGTGAGTTGTGAGGTTCAGGAAATTGAAAATGTCAATTTATTGTGCAATCTGAATACTTAATTTGGTCCATCCCAAGGGTTTAGATCCAGCACAAGCTTGTTGAGGCTCATGAGGGTGCACTAAACTTAAGTTTGGATTGTAACCTGTCCATCTTTGGTTTGGTTATTTTTACACAGTGTGTTCTCAGGTGTCTTGTGGCCGAGCGGTTTAGAGCATCGAGTTCAAGTTCTGGTGGTTAAGTCATCGGGGTGTGGGCTCGAATCCTGGTCGTGACACTTTAGCAAGATACTTTACTATAATTGCTTCTCTTTACCCTGCTGACGTTCATTTGTTTATTTGTTATTGCAGTTTAAGTACCAAAGAAGAGGAACTGATGAGACAACTCCTAGAGGTCAAGCGACGTGCAAGTAAGTTTGACTGGCATGTAGAGCTGAGTGTCTTCATGCTGTACATGATGAATGTTCGTGTGAGCCTTTAGATTGCACACATCTTGTAGTCATTAGGAAAGTGTGTTCTGACAGTCAATGTGAGGTGAACGGAGGGGTTGTCCTGTCCGCGAGAATTTTTTTTCCCTATGAACTTTTTGTCCCCCCATACGGCGAACTGTGTACAAACTTCTTTTGATAGTGCCCTTCTTTAAATCATCCTCCTCCAGCCCATGTTAATTTCCCGCATGGGGACAACAAGTTTGTAGGAAAAAAATCTTGCGTCATGTCCTGATGCTTGTGATCACAGGATTCAGAGTGTTGTGATCTATATGAAATAGCGCTTTATAAAAACTTATTATTATTGTTATTATTTATTATTGATGTGTCTATGCATTAATAGTAGCAAATGCATTCCCTCGGATTCATTTGTAGCTTCATTGACTTGCATTACCCGTCGTCAAGTTGTGTCTGGTTCTCAGACCAACCACTTCATAGAACCATGAACTTTTACAAACAAACCTAGAGCAGATTTCTATCATTATGAATGTATTTTGTATTGTTCAGCATCTCTCCTTGATGAGCGCCAGCACAAAGCGTTTGAGTTGAAGCAAGAGACGAATAGAGCAGCCAGTAAGACGGACCAAGAGCTGCTAGACCTTAGAGCTGATATCAAGGTATGTCGATTGCCATAGGGGAAATCAGTAGTCGGATATCTTTCAGTATCATACTCTTTTTGTCATTACTGCATCAGAGATAAACTATTGTTTCTAATTCCACTAAGCACCAAAAATAATTTTAAAGTATGTTTTCATTATCACAATGGTAATCCGTTTTGTGACATGACATTTTGCTTACCAATTAAGAGTGATTCATTAGATAAAATTAACCATTGGGCTTTGTGAAATATGGACCCAGCCCCAATGTATCTACACAGTACATAGTCAACCCTCCTACTGTCTGACGATACAATAGCATCCACTGTGGTTTTGAATTGGGCAATAACAGTGTGAGGAGCCGGTCTTCACTGTATGGTAATGGCTGGGTTGGTGGCTGGCTCTGTTAATGGACCGAGCCAAAAGTGAGGTTCATTAAAAGCTGTCGGCCACTAACCAAGGTCATTACCATGCAGTGAAGACCTGGTCCTCACACTGTTATTGCCATTGATCAACACCTTTAATTTTAATGAAAAAAACTGTAAAAATCATCAGAATTTGTGTTTTTTTTCTTTGGCTGATATTTTGTAGAAATGTGCTATTCATGTTCAAGGGCCATTCTTTAGGTTGTTAAATATTTGCGTGGGACCTAATCTCTTGCACATAATTAATTATTTATGCCTATTTTCAAGAACCAGACAAAAAGCTTTGAAAATTTAAAGCACCATAAATGGAAATGTGTTCGACTTTAATGATTTCTCATTATGTTGGTTTCATGCGCGTTCCAGCTACCTAAATTGATACATTTTGCACGTTCACGCGCACACGTGGTATACGCGTGCAGGCGCACCATCTGTCCTTGCCAAAATAACAAAACAATACACATAAAGAAAACAGTTGGTTTGATAGTTCCCCCGCGCAACAAACGGTGAATACAGAACTTTAACACCATTATATGCTTGTTTAGGGGCCACTTATTCGCTAGTTCACTGAGCCGGTCTTTATATCTAATGATAATACACCCCCATGTGACCAGTCTTCGACCAATCCTGTAATATGATATCTGTGGTGAATGCATCTACACAGTACACACATGTAACACAGTTAGTTGTGAGCACAGTTGTGCCACCCTACAAAACCACTGCAGTTGATAGTTTCAAATGGTTGGTCAACTCACTAGAAAATGATACCAAGAGTAGGAGGGTTAATTACAATATTTTGGTGTACATTTTATCAGGAAGAGATTTATTTCAATCTCCAGCACAGTTCCATGATGAAGTGAGGATTTGGTACAAATAAATTTTTTATACTCCAGTTTTAAATTGTACAGTAATTTTTATGATTTTTATTCTTTGTTTTTTTTTATTTCTAATTTTATCTTTTTTTAAATTATATTTTACCTCTTGGTTACTTTTGTTAAATTGTTTTCCCTAATTCAGCCCTTGGCCGCGATGGATAATGTATTTTTAAATGATTTCAATAAACCATTAATAATAATAATAAGTCAGTTTAAATATTTGAAATTGATTTATTTTCAGCACTTTGTGTCAGAGAGGAAGATTGATGAAGACATTGGACGTACACCACGCTTCACTGGAAACATTGACCCCCTGCAGACAGTAGGAAGCTCTCTTTAGCTTTTATTACAAATTATATCCTTTAAAGGCAGTGGACACTATTGGTAATTACTCAAAATAATTATTGGCATAAAACCTTACTTGGTAACGAGTAATGGGGAGCTGTTGACAGTATAAAACATTGTGAGAAACAGCTCCCTCTGAAGTAACGTAGTTTTCGAGAAAGAAGTAATTTTCCACGAATTTGATTTCGAGACCTCAGAATTAGATTTTGAGGTCTCGAAATCAAGCATCTGAAAGCACACAACTTTGTGTGACAAGGGTGTTTTTTCTTGCATTATTATCTTGCAACTTCGAAGACCAATTGAGCTCAAATTTTCACAGGTTTCTTATTTTATGCATATGTTGAGATACACCAAGTGAGAAGACTGGTGTTTGACAATTACCAATAGTGTCCAGTGTCTTTAAAAAAAAAAATTATTGCATAAGAAAAATACACCTTGCAAATCTGTTTAATTTAGTATGATACATCATTGGTTTTGGAACAGAAAGTTCATTCCAATTCTCCTTTCAATGTACACTTTTCCAATCAACATGAACAAATTGAAAATACTAGAGAATGGTGTATGCTTTTGTCAGGAATTTGAGCTTGTTTTGAAACGGAAAATCAAAGTAGGAAATCAAGTGATGGAGGACAATTTTCTTGCACATTACATTATTTCTGACAGAAAGAATTTTCAAGACGATCGATACCAGGCACGTCCAAGAAAAGGTCCCTTTGTGGTCCCAAACGCAACGTTCCATGATTATTAATTACGTGATCATCCCAAAGAATAATAACATATAAACTGTTGTGGTTAATCTCCTGGCAGATGCCCAATATGAGAATAAAACTCACTGAAATCAATGACTTCATTTCTTAATTGACTTAATTGAGATCAATTTTAATTGCTTATCAGAGAGTTCAACTTTCTGAATACTTCATACATAACTGTGTGAACTCTTGGACTTGCCTGACTTGTATCAAAAAACAAAAAAAACAAAAGGTTTTGTTGTTATTACTGAGTGTTTGCTTGCATCATACTTACAATATCTTTGATCCATTGTGAGACGCTGTAAAACATTTCATAATTTATGTTTGATATCTCAAGGCAATCAAAGAGTTTGGTGAGGTCATTCCAGTCAAGACTGTGTATTCCACACGCCGTCCATCCCTTACATCCCTCACAAGCCAAAATAGCCTCAGCCGACCGACGTCAATCAGTGATGACCACAGTGGCATCGTAAGCCGCTCGTCTTCTACAGTAGAAAGCAGGCCAAAGGATGCCAGTTCCGTGCCAGTAACACCGACATCCCCTGATGTTGACATGGAGTCAGAGGTTGCCAAGATGGCCGCCAAGATGCAGAGGTCCCTTCAGGTGGGTGGTTCAACTCCTACTTCCTACCCCCAGCATAATTTCTCCTTCCAGAGAGCTTGGAACCTTCCTGAACTTTGAAGAATTGGTTTTTTTTAATCGCATTCCTGTGTTTTTGTGTTGATGCATAGTTTTCATATTATTAATCATTTAACTAGCTGGAGAAAATACATGATGTTTCATCCCATGTTACAGCATGGTCAGATAAAGAATTAGTCAGGTGTACATGGCCGAGCGGTTAAGAGCACCAGACTTGTTCTGGTGTTTCTTAACAGCACGGGTTCGATTCCTGGTCGGGGCACCTGTGTCCTTGAGCAAGATACTTTACCTTAATTGCTTTGTCCTTCGGATGGGACGTTTAGCCGTGGGTCCTGTGTACTAGGATTGGTAGTGCACGTAAAAGAACCCAGAACACTCATCGTAGAAGAGAAGGGTTAACCCCGGTGTTTCTGGCTCACATAGCAAGCACCATTGTTTATAGTTTTCCTCGGGCTTGCAAGCTACAGTGATAAAGTTCATCCTTGGTTTCATTACCAGAAATAATATAAAAATAATACTATTTCACTAGTGTAAAGCTCTTGTGGCTGGGATCATGATGTTGGTGCCATTTGTTATTATCAGATGGGATCTTGCACTATATAGTGGGATAAGTATCGATGTTTTTTATCTTATGGCTAATTTTTAATTTGAGAGTTGAATTTTGTGCTCTTCCCATATCAACATAATCTAATCTCCTGTACTTTTACTGAGAGGATTACGCTTTGTAAGTTCACTTCAAAATGTTTTTTTTTTAATGACAGGGCCAGAGAGGGAGAGGGCCAAGGAATCCCAGACAAGGCAACAATAATAGACAGGGTTACCAAGGTAGCAATCCTCGACAGGGTCAGTCTACCAAAGATGGCAGCAGACAGGACCAACACGGGAACAACAGAGGGCGTCAAGAGGGGAACCAAGTTTACCAAAATAGCCAACACAAAGGTGACAACAGGCAGCAGAGTGACAGGCCATCCAATGACAGACAACACCATGACCGACCACACAATGACAGACCTCAACAAGGCCGTCGCAATGACCGTCCATGGAGTGAAAGAGGAGAGGGCAGCCGAGGTAAAGACGAACAAGGCCCCCGCAACAAGGACAGAAATATCCGTCGTCGTGAGCAGTACAGGAGAAGACATGATCAAGAAGGTAGCACAGAGAAGGAGGTTGGGAGTACTGCCACACGCCCTAACAGTATAGCCATCCCTCAGAATGGACCATCAGCGGATGTCACAGACAAGAAGTCAACACCTGTAGTGGGTAAGAACCAAGTACCTGATGACAAGAAGAAACCAGCACCTGTTATGGGCAAAACCCCGTCCCCTGCTGTAGAGAAGACCCAAGTGCCTTCATTGAATGGTAGCATCTCAACAGAAAACCTAGATTCAAAGGTCCCCAAGCCAAAATCACCAGCACAGCAGGACCAGAAGATCATCCCAGACACAAAGAACGAGAACAAAGATGTCCCTGTGATGATGAACGGGAATGCAGGCAGCAGCAGCCCAGAGTCCACGCCCACCGAGGCTCTACCACAACGTAAACCTCGCGAGAATCGCAGCCGGAAGAAGGCTGAAGATAAGGTCAAGGAGTCGCCAGTAATCAATGGCATTGTGAATGGTGAAGGGGAGCCTTCTGTCATGGTGAACGGAGAGAGCAATGGCCATTGAAAGAACTACATACATTTGTACTGCGGTCATGCTCTTGACAATCAATATCACAATCAGTATTGAGTTTGAGCGGTCAATCACAAAATATTTTTAATAACAAAAAAATATTGCATCTCAGATGACGTTTTGAAGGATGTTCGAATCCTGCTGCAAGTTAAATGTGTCCCTGAAATGTAAGCACAAAAGACTGAAGGACAGTGAAGAATATTCTTGCAATAATTCTACTTAAAAAAAAAAAGTAAAAACCTCAGTGAGTTAACGAAAAAAGAAACATCTGTATTATTCTTTCATTTATGTAAAAGATAACTAAAGGAGTAATCACAATAGATTTTGCATGCATTTAATGTGGGATTTGGTTTTTGTTCTGTACTTATGAACTTTGAATCAATCTGAATGCTGCAGTTTTATGATGAAAAAAAAAAAGTAACTATATATTATTCACTCATATCGTAAAAAATAATTTGTTTCGATAGAAATAGAGCTTTTAAGGTTTGATTATGTTAAAACAAAAACCTAGTATCTTAATAATTTGTGTGTGCTGCCCTGTTTAAAGCATTAGTATAATTTAGACGATTATTTAAACTGTATGATAGAAAAGGCATCATCAGCGTTGAGACATACGCTGTTGGTTTCTTAAGAAGTGTACTAGAGGCTGTTAACTTAAAAACCAAGAATGAACACTGGGTGGACGGTAATTTATTGATCATAGATTTTAGGGATCTTTAAAGTTAAATTTTAAGAAAATGCTAAAACTTGCTCTAAGTACAGCTTAAAATAGTAATCAGCAAGTGCCGGAAAGACACTTGACTTTAAGAAAAGTAATATACCTCAGAAACATATAACACCTTTGTGTACATATTCAAATTTATTTTCAAAATTCTTTTCAAAGAGATATTATTCTGTGTGGGCTGTCGGAATTGGAATGAAATCATGTACATATTTAGGCTTCCAAAAAGTCTCACATTTTGGAGCATTATTTCAGGTCAAAAATTTCATTTCTGAAGGTGTTCCGTCATAGAGGGCGCTTTCATTTAAGAGTTAATGTCTATGAGGACTTTCTTAAGATTTTCTTGACCAAGCCGGGGGATTTTTCCAACCTTTGGCTTGGCCTCTGTTTAATGTTGGAAACACCGTGCAAAATGCACACTGCTCTACAATTGATGACGGAGCCAAAGTCGAGGTTTTGAAAATGCCCGAAGGTCGCCTGTGTGCCCAGATTCACCCCACCCCATATTCTGTATATATATATTATAATCACAGTTGTTATAAGCACTGCATTCAGTGCTACATGTAAACATTAGAATCCTTCATAGCGGTCAGAACCTTGCACAAGCACAATACCCTTTTTTGACTTGTTAAAACCAGTTCATGAGTGCAGAATTTTCCTTGATTTTAGGGGAAACATACTTTTAAAAATGACACTTTTGTTTTCTTTTAAGAAAAGTATTGGCAGTCGGGATGAGAAGTTGCTTCTATATTTTGCAGCATTGTATAAATGTTGTTGGAACAAAATCACACAATTTTCATCAAATCTATTTTTATATGCTAGGGCCAGGAGTATTGAGTTGGCATTATACTGCAGTCATCCACATGCTCATGGAAGTGAACTACACACAACTTAAAGCCTTTTGATGCTTAATATAATCAAAAGTCAATGTAGTCAAGTTTGATTGAATACGTCGCCAGTTTGATATCTTAAGTTTGTTGATAATTTGAGCAAAGTATGTTATTTGAACATTTCTTATCAGTTGATATTTTACATAAATTTTAGCAATGTGGGCTTAGGGACCATGCTAGTGTGACTTTTGACCTTGGTTTTTTAAAGAAAAACTACAAGTATTGGTAGTTAGTAAAAGTTTCGTCTGGGTTTTATGAAAACTTGAACATTCCTGTCGTACATGTTTTGAGCTTGACAAAATACAGTTAAAACGACCTAATGTCGATGTAAACACTTGTAATGTAAGCACTATTAGTGGATATGAAACAAGAAACCTGGGACCAGACTAATCCATTTTATCCTTTATTATTCTAATTCTATATGATGTCATGAAATGTGTTGTGGTTCCAGACCAAAATCCCCCAAAAACCAAATCGGAAAAAGTCTGGCTGTATTTTTCTTCTGCAAAATGTTCTTATTTGTTAAGTCTGGAGAGGTTTTGAGCTGAATGGGCATAAAAATATATTGACAGTATTTCTGTAAAAAAACCAAAAAAACTAATTTATGACAATTAACAGACTTGTTGACATTATTCTATTTGACAATTTAAAAAGTGTAGTGTTGTTGTAGTAAGGCGCTGTTCATTATTTGTGTTATTCCCATTCACATTAGTTTGTGTTGAATTCAGTTGAGGTGAATATTTTCATTTGTTGGTGTTTTAGGAAAAGGTGACAATTGGGATTGTGAAAGCTTCAATGAACATTTCTGAAGAGTCAGTTTTGTGTTGATTCATCTTTATCCAGTGAGTTTTAGCTGTGCGTTGGTTAGACGATTAGCTTTGATGTTTATCATTGTATTCTGTAGTGATAAGAGCTAGTGATAAAAGTTTGCATTATTCTGTTTCGTGGAGTCGTCTTCAGACAGTCAGAGATCAATACAAAGAAACCTTTGAGGAGCTTTTACATTTTTAACTCATAAAACAATTTGATTCTTTTTACCTGCAAGCTTTTAATCACTTATTCAATGTAAAATGGATGTAAAAAAAAACCAAGCCAGATATAAAACTGCCTATGTAATGAAGAGGTTACCTTTGATATCTCATCTATTTTTGTGATCATAAAAAATGTATATTGAATTATAAATATGTAAAAAAAAAAGGGAAAAAAAGAGAAAAAATGTAGAACCTAAATGTATGATGTTTGGCTAACTGGCAAATGCCTTCTTTTTCTACAATTTTTCCTACTGACAGATGCACTTGTATTTAAACATTTCTAAATAAACTTTGATTTTCTATGTTTTTCCTACCTGCTGTGGCGTAATTCTGATGACTTGTCAAGTTTTCACTAATGCGGCAATCAACAAAATCCATATGTAACCAAAACCTTATAGATATTAAATTGCTTTATTGTTTTTACATTCTGGTCATAATTTCAGGGATCACTTTTATGTTTTTGTGTTATTTACAAATCATTATAGTGAGTGCCTTAAGAAGTTTTTATCGTTAACCTTTGCTACTTTCTGGTATTGATTAGCTGGCTACAACTCGGGAATAGCAAGAAAACAAAACGCTAATATTGATTACGTAAACAAAGCAAAAAGTATTGAAATTGGTTTATTTGAATTTAAATACCCATGCATATAGCTTGCTATAACCAGGCACATCCACAGTGCAGTTCTATACAAAATATGATAAAATGCATTCACTAAATTTTGTTTTACACTTTAAACAAAGGCATAGTAATCTACATTTGCCAACCAAATCACTTTGTATTTTATGTGATATCCATCAAAGTAATGATAACGGCACTCTATGTAGGTACCATGTTTGTTTCATTAGAGTTCGATTCACATAAATAACAGATATCAACAACTGTATTTAAAGCTGCGTTTATTACTTAATCTGAAACCCTTGATATTCAATAAATATTTCATCAAATGAGTAAAGATTTGCGAGTTTTTATTTAAATTCTAGCTGTACCGGTAGGCATCTTTGTCCCAACTTCTTAAGTCATTTAATGGTAGTCAAATTTATGCACTTTGCAGAAGTGAATAAGAACATTAACACTTTGTGAATGCATTTACATTATTGGCTCATACTTCTGCTTTTAAGAACTTTTTTTAAAGTTAACTGCTCAAGACTGAACTTAGAACTCTTGAACGGTTTGTGTTTCCTTTGTCAAGTACCTTGATCTATTTCATAGGATAAGTGTGCTATCTAAGAACCTTTAATAATGTTTATTATTAACATTCCAATTTGTTCACTAACAAGTTGATCTATAAGTAAACAAACATTTAAAATGCACTGTTATTCTGTTAGCAAAATCTGACGGCAAGTTAGCGTGACCTTCACCTTGCTTACAGAGTCTGCAGTGCCTTGATCTAGTTACCAGGATATAAGAGCTTTACAAGAACCCCCATGTTATTAAAACAAGAAGAGAATTGCTCTCAATATGTGGCGTGTCGTGGCAGAGCGGATAAGAACACCGAACTCAAGCTCTGGTGTTTCTGATCAGCAGAGTGTGGGTTCGAATCCCAGTCGTGACACTTGTGTCCTTATGCAAGACACTTAACCACATGCTTCGTCCTTAGGATGGGACGTTAAGCCGTAGGTCCCGTGTGCTGTGTAATGCACGTAAAAGAACCCAGTGCACATATCGTAAAGAGAAGGGGTTCGCCCTGGTGTTCCTGGTTTGATTGGCTGCATATTGCGCCACAGCACCTTGTAAACCATTACATGGTGCTATGCAAAGGAATAGGTCTCATACATCAACATAACTCCACTTACCTTGTAGGAAAAATACTGAGCGCTTTGAGACACCCATCGGGAGTATAAAGCGCTATATAAGAACTGCGTATTATTATTATTATTAATACAAATATATTTATGTGCTGTTTTTATGGTGATGTGGTATCAGGTTGATCAGTGAAAAGGTCAAAATTTTAACAGATAATTGAAGCAAAAATTATGCAGTCGGTGAACCGACAAGAATGCCGCACTCGTACAGATGCCTAACGTTTCCATCTACACATCCAAATCGTGATTTCTTGATACATAGAGTTCAAGGAAATACATATAGCTCATACATGACACAAAACTGTTTTGTATTAGTATTTCCTTTTGGCAAATTTTCACAGCAAGGTAAACAAAATAAACAAAAATCTTGAGATATTGGCAATAAATGGTGAGGTGGGCCGCCTCACGTTAGAATGGGTAGGGGAAACGACGGCATCGTTTGCTAAAACAACTAGCTAAACACAAACTTTAATTCTCTTCAAATGACACCATAACGAATCATGAGATACTATTCCCTCCTATGATATGGAATTGTAGGATACCTCAAACGGCTATGGCTGGGTTGCTGAAAACTCCCATTCTTCAATGCTGTTGATGCAGGCTACATCCATAGCCACAGCCATAACCCAAGTCGCTTGATTCGGACGCGGCCTAGTACAGATGAGACTTCTTAATCTCTTTCTTTTTGTTCTTTATCACTTAATCTAGTAGTATCAGGAAATAGTTCTCAGGGTGAAGCAGTTTGGAGCTTTCCATTATATATGCAGAGATAAAATTCCACCACCAATTTCAGGGTTCAACAAACCAGCTGGCCAGTGTAACCCCACCAACGAAGAAGTCCTGCAGTCTAGTGTTTTTCAAACATACCTTTGACAAATTATTTGCGTAATGTATACTTAAGCTTTTCACTTTCAAACCACCTCCTAAAAGTTCAGCAAATAAAACAAATCCTGCTTAAGTAAATTTTTGATTTGAACAACCCAAAATTAATTAACAGTTACCCAGTCAGTTTCCCTTGTGGTTTATTACTTGATATTTGAAATTAAAAGTCACATCCCCTTGAGGTGATCCCTCTGCTACCGTTTTCCAAGTTGTGTCGTAAACTTGGGTGTGATCTCTGGCTATACAGCAGTTACAGGTTGTATGGCAACTGACTTGCACTCCAAAACAAAGATTAGGGTAGACCGCCAACATTAGGGCTAGATGGCCCAGTTGGTAGAGCGACGGCACGTTAATCCGAAGGTCGCAGGTTCAAATCCTGCTCTTGTCAATTTTTCTTTGTTCTTCCCAAAATTAACTAAAATTTACCCAGTCCTTTTCCTTGTGGTTTATTACTTGACAAATTAATAATGAGAGGACTTGTAAAATATTTCTAGATGTGAGTGTAGAGTTTCTTGAAATTTCAGTCTTGATCATCGGGGTAAAATGATGACAGATTAATAGGAAAGCAAGACACCTAGGCAAGGTTTTGTGATAACGTATGAACCTCAATGAAACGGATTCAAAGTCCAGAGATATCATTTGCGTAAGGTCCATAGAAAACTTTGGAAAATAGTTTAAGATACCATTTAAAAAACCCAATAACCATGTACAATACACCAGGCAAGTCTCATGCGTATTCAAACATTTTAGAACCACTTTGGTTCCAAGTACATTGCCTTCACGCGTGAAGGAAACAAACTCACGCCTTAAACGGATCCCAATGTTCGAATTGACGCAAGAATTGCGCAGTCTATATCAGGTAATTGAAAACAATAGTTTGGATTTCAGACCAGACCGCATTGTTTTATTTATTTACAAAGTCTGTACAATATGATAATTGTAGAATCTATTGTAGTGAAACTACTATAAGTGCAACCCATATTGGCACAGGGTCAAGAACAACGGGATTACTTCAGTCTGAAATACAAACCAGAAATACTTGTCAAACAAATCTGTACACTTTGCATGTCTAATATCTTTGTACATATATTTACAAGTTCATAACAATCTATCGCCGTATGCTTCAATTATGTGATGACTGCACAAACAGTGTATCTAATTATAGTCCATAAAACAGCCAGTTGTGAGGTTTGGATTGATTGGTTAAAGGCACTGAACACGTTTGGTAATTGTCAAAGACCAGTGTTTTCACTTGGTGTACATATGCATAAAATATCAAGCCTGTGAAAATTTGGGCTCAATTGGTCATCGAAGTTGCAATAAAATGATGAAAGAAAAAACACCCTTGTTGTACAAATTTGTGTGCTTTCAGATAGGAATAAAAGGCTTCTTGCAAGAAGTCTTTTATTATTTTAGTGAGAAATTACCTCTTTCTCAAAAACTATGTTACTTCAGAGGGAGTCGTTTTATCACAATGTTTTATACTATCAACAGCTCTTCGTTGCTCGTTACCAAGTAAGTTTTTATGCTAATATATATTTTGAGTAATTACCAAAGGTGTACAGTGCCTTTAACTATCCTGTTAGTAAGTCAATACTGCATCTACTGTATGCAGAAGGTTTGCGCCACTTCTAGCTCCAAAGCTTTGAGTGAAATTTTACACAAAATCACTAATTTCACCGTTTAACCCTCTAGAGACCATTCATTTCTGTATAATCGTCACAAAACGCCCAGCCATTGCTAATATTGTTCATTTCTTTAATCAAATATTTCTCAGTAAAAATTTCAACAGAAATAACATGAAATAGAAATTTGGTTTTGTGTTTAGAAATTGGGATACTATGTTAACATACTACATTGGAAAATTTCATATCCGGACATGACCTTTACTTTGACCTCTTTGTGTGAATGGAAGTAGGTCAAACCTTACGGTTGCGGACGCTATGGGCATTTTGGTACAAGCCGCTTGTGGCCGCTATGCTCTCTAAAGGGTTAAAGGCATTTCTTATGACAGAAATTGAACGTCCTGACAAGACTCTGCGTCTTTGCAGAACATCTGAAACGCAAGTCCAAACTTTTTGTTTTCCAACTATAAATCCTGATGGAAAACACTTGTAGACCCATTGCATATGACGTCACACTCTCAAAAAGGAGGCAGATCATTGGACGATAGCTGTTCTCTGTGCGTAAAAACGTGCGCGTGACCTCAGCGTACCTCAGCGAGTACGCTGCACGTTGTGCAATGGGTCTATAGGATAATCAGTGGCGCCAGTCTGTGTGTAGTGAGTATGGCTTACAGTGGAATTACTAACAACACATACAGCAAGATTGACTGCTAACTACTCTTCCCAATACAGTCTCCTATTCCCAGGAAAACAAGAATGGCCTTTATGTTTTTAGAAGTAAATACTCGTTCCACTACGAATATATTATATTCCAGCTGGCATGACGAACCAACTTAGTGACTGAAGTCTTGTTTCTCCATGACATCAGGATGAGAATTGCTGCAGTGCTGTCTTGACTCTGTCAACAAATCAGAGGAAAAAAGGATTGTTTCATCTTGTTGAGTCGTTAACCACCGGTTCTGTTCAGAATCAACTCTACTCAAAGAGATTTTCACATGGTGTTACCGCAAACCTCTCTTAGTTATACCTCCACCATGCAAAGTTTCAAATCCTACTTATCTTGTTTCTTATAAAACATCTTGAAATTCATCCCTGGAACAAACTCATAATTTTCAAATAAAGTGAACCCTAACTATTAAAAGGGTGTGTCTTGGTAAGGTTGAACATATAAATGTTCACAGATTTGCACATAACTTACATGGTATAAAGATGGTCATGGTGGAAAATTTCCCTTGAAACAGTTTTGCTTGAAACGCTATTGTTTTTAGGAAATGAGTAAAACAATTAGTCTTTATCACTGGTGATAAAATCCGATGTTTGAAAACAGTGAAAATATATACCGGTAATGTTTTTTTCACTGTTTTCTCATGACTCCAAATACCGATTTAGCCTAAACTTTCACAGGTTTGTTATTTCATGTATATGTTGAGTCACATCAAGTGTGGGTACTGAACCTTGTCAATTACTAATGTTGTACATTCGCTTTAAAGGCACTGTACACGTTTGGTAATTACTCAAAGTATCTATTAGCATAAAATTTACTTGGTAACGAGCAACAGAGAGCTGTTGATAGTATAAAACATTGTGAGAAACGACTCCCTCTGAAGTAACGTAGTTTTTGAGAAAGAGGTAATTTCTCACTAAAATAATAAAAATTTATTGCAAGAAGTTTTTATTCCTATCTGAAAGCAAACAAATTTGTACAACAAGGGTGTTTTTTCTTTCATCATTTTCTTGCAACTTCGATGACCAATTGGGCCTAAATTTTCACAGGCTTGTTATTTTATGCATATGTTGGGATACACCAAATGAGAACACTGGTCTTTGACAATTACCAAACGTGTACGATGCCTTTAAGTGGATATTTTTTGCATTGAATTGGATTTTATCAAAGTCAATTACTATCAACTGTGAAAGGAAAAGAGCTGGGGTCATAGACCTTTTCGCAAATACACAGTGTGCACAAGTTTCCCATAGAGCCGCAGTGCATGTGGTCTAGCTAGCGATAAAATTGATCGCTTTTGATCGCTAGCTGGACCTGCATGCACTGCGGCTCTATGGGAAACTGGTGCACACCGTGTATTTGCGAAAAGGTCTATGGTCAAGTTGTACACAGCGCCCTCTACTGATGTCCAGATCCATGTGGGGATGTAAGGCCGGGGTGGGGGTTTGTATTAACTTATTATGTTTCGGAAAAGTTGAAGTCCTTGCAGCTTTTTAAAGAAAAACTAAGCATTTCATAGATTCCTTGCAAGATTTGTCTGTCCGCTCTAAAACAAAATCTCAGTAAAATGTTTTCTTTATCCAACAAATCATGCAAATGAGTTTTGCATCTCCTCAAACTTCTATGGTAACCTTGGATTCCAATGTACATTGCTTTTGATCATAAATTTCAAAGTTTGAAATATCGGAATTGTTTAAATGGGGAATCAGGTTGGCTCAGTGGTTTCTTGCCCTGCCTTTCACCTCTGTGGACCCTGGTTCGAATCCCACCCCAGACCAGAGCCTTGCATGTGGATTGGGTTTTCAGTCCCTTCCTGATTGTGTGGGTTCCCCCATTTGGGGTTTTCCTCCCACATCTAAAACTGTGAACATTTCTTCTCGTGTCTTGTGCTGTTGGATGTGTAATAAATAAATAAAATATGAGTGAGACTTGATAGATCTGATTTTGAACTAACTTGTCAAAGAGCACCGTATCGCTGGAATCTAGTAACGTCTGAAGATGTTTCTGTATTCCAAACTCCTTGAGTTTTGCCTGCCTCTCTATAGCGCCCTCTTCTTCTGTCCACACCAGGTTGTTGATGCAGTAAACAGCGGCTATCTGCAGCTTCACATGCTCTATTCTCTGTAAAACAACAAGAATGGTGTGAATATTCAGGGAGAGAGGAAGGCTATGGCAGTGGCGTATTGCGGTTGAGCAGACTAGTGAAGTATATTCAAATTCTGTCATTTAATGAGCGTGAAAACAAATCTCTTTAAGCAGACACAACACAAACCTCACACAGCGATGTAGAGATAAATTTCTACTTGAACTACTAGAACTGCACAAACTCGTACAACGAAACGCAACAATGGAGGGTACTACTACTACCTTACAGACACATATCACGCACACACATTACTAGAACTGCACAAACACGTACTACGAAACGCAACAGTGGAGGGTACTACCTTACAGACACATACCACGCACACACATTACCAGAACTGCACAAACTCGTACTACAAAACGCAATACTGGAGGGTACTACGTGAAAAACGTATCACGCTGAAACATTACTAGAACTGCACAAACTCATACTACAAATCGCAACAATGGATGTACATAGTGCTGCAGCATAGCAGACCTCCCATGTTACTATTGAATTGTGTCAGTGAGAAAGGTCTCGAGCTTCCTTATTGCTACTTATTGCTAGCATTTACAAGTGACATCAACATCCAACAGCTTCTTTGAATCCTTCACATGGGATCCCATATACCAGCATAATGGTTGGCATTGCGATAACACATGGCGTTACAGACCCATTGAATATGACGTCACACTCTCAAAAAGGAGGCAGATCATTGGACGATAGCTGTTCTCTGTGCGTAAAAACGTGAGCGCGACCTCAGCATATCTGTAGCGTTTCGCGTTATGCAAGGGGGATCTATTGTTTTCTATAGACTCGAAACGCGCCTCCCTACAATGCACGTCATTTTGAGTGTCAAAACTCTCTTTTGTGCATGTTTGCATACGATTTTGACACCCAAAATGACACCCAGGATAGGCGCATGTGAGTACGCTGCGCGTTGCGCAATAGGTCTATAGTTTATGTACTTGACTAAACTTGTTAATCTTTCATTAGGATCTTACCATATAATAAGTGAGTTTCTTCAGAATATCTTCATTAGACATGATGTAGTCCTTGGCTGAGTGGCCATCTGCAATGTTAGCTAAAATGCATAACGTCTGAAACCAATGAGAAAGTCACACTTTAAATGGGCTGGTATGGCTTATCTATCATTCCAAACCAAGGTGCATGATAGTAGGAGGGTCAGACAGTAGGAGGGTTAATATTTAAATTACTACACATCAGGGCTTAATTTCATGGCTCTGCTTACTGCAGAATTTTGCGCTTATGATCGCCATTCTTCGCTTACAGGGCAAGCGCCGAATTTATGCGCTAGCTGTGTAAGCGAAGAATGCCTAGTAGCGTGGAGTATGCATGCGCACAAGCAAAAATTCCCTGCTTACCTGTGAAGTACGCTGAAGTAAGCGCAAAATTTCCTGCTTCCATAAGCGTTGATTCTGTATGATCAGGACTCAATTTCATAGAGCTGCTTAACGGCCAATTTTTTGCTTACTGCGTGAGCTTCCATTTCATAGCGCTGCTAACCGTAAGCACACAAAAAGGCATGCTAACCTTCCAGTGCTTACTGTATAAAAATGAATGATGAAACAATGCATATCCATGGTGAATGTTCAAGCTGGCTGCCTAATTTTCTTGCTAACCTGTGAAATATGCTTATGCTTACGCAAATTTTTCTGCTATAGTTAGCACAAAAATGTGCTTACCGTTAAGCAGCGCTATGAAATTGGCCCCAGTCGATACGATGTGTGCACAAATTGTCACATATACTAATAGAAACATACAACAGTAACATGTGTATGATATACCTGTCATTTTACTCAACAGAGCAATGAAAACAAAAGGTGCATTCATTAAAGTTACCCACTTGTTCTTTGACGTCTGGTGGATGATCTCCTTCTAGAATCATAATGACAGCCGTCATAATCTGCTTGCTGTGTGATAACATTATACTGTCAATATGCTGAAAGGAAAAATGCGAAAAGAAATTCTGTAAGCAAGGAAATGTATTACAAATGAAAAACATGAACACAGTAACCCTTGTCTTACTAGATCTGTTCCTTAATGTTCCTTCTCAGTTCATGAGTACTTGAAGGTACTTGAGCGATCACCTAAAGGTCAAACTATTCACCGCGTGCATCGAGTCTGTGCTCTTCTACAGCGGGGCCAGCCGGACACTTGCAGAAACGCTTGAGAGAACCATTGACGCGTCCCATCGAGCATTGCTACAATATTTTCTCTCAATATCAGATACCCTGAACGAATCACCAATGCTGAACAATGTCACACCAGCATCAACAACACTTCACAAAGCAGCGCCAACATTTTGTTGGACACGCAACTAGGCGTGACACTCCACTCTCAATACTCCTGGACAACACCCAACCTACAGAACCCTATCGTAGAGGTGGACCACTTATGCAAACCTACCAACAGCAACTCTCTGATGACCTGAGGATGGTTGGTACTGGATTGAACCAGCCTCACCAAGCCACTCAAAATGCCGAACAATGGATAGGAACATTTAATATGTAGCCACTGAGCAAAGCCCGTGCGCTGCATGTACACGGACGCCCCATTTATAATTGACAAGCAAGACATTGGTGACAGGTGTTGAGACAAAGGTGGAAGCAAATTTCAACGATTTAGTAGATGTACATTTATTAAATTGTCGCGGTACCCGCTGCTAAATTATATGATTCGAACTGCTTCTAGTGAACAGGCAATCTTGATGATCTAGTGATAAGACATCTGCTCTAGAATGGCAAAGGTCATGGGTTCGAATCCCACCCGAGTAATATGCCTGTGGATTTTTTGTTCACAGGACTCAGGGAGAGTACGGAGTATACAGTGTTTTCCACACATCAGCGTATGGGTAAAACCAATTCAATGACCAGACTCCATCTTGCTTTCTCACCTGTTTTGTAGACAGAAGGTTTCTTAGAAGTCCCAGTGTCTTCATCAAGATATCCACATTAGAGTCAGTCAAGAGATCAAAGAGTTGATCCGTCCCAAGGGCTGTCAGGATACTGTTCTTGATCTTTTGCTCAGCTTGGAAAGCCATGTTCATTAAACCCCAAATGCCGTTCAGTCGAAGGGGTGTGCTCTGACTCGCTGTTAGCTTACACAGTAAGTCCACGGCTCCAGCATCTACAATGGGCTGGGGGAAAATCAACATTGTTTTTTTTACACTAAAATCAATCACATTTGCCTATAAATTTCCCCTGGTGTGAAAAGAGATATAGCACCAATCATCCTAACAAGTTGTTTAGCATGATGTAATGTCATTTTTTTAAGGAAATGTTTTAGAAAATTATTGTTTTCACTATATGTCATCATCTCAGGAGATTATAATAAACAGGTAACAAATATTCTTAACTTTTTAAATCTCAGTCTAGCTCTAAGGATGAGCATTAAGAATTTGAGATACCTCTTTGCTTGGGGAGAATTCCAGAAGCAGATTGCAAAGCGTTGATGACGCTATCGTCATTAATTCTTCTGGCTGACCAAGACGCAGTAACTAAATTGCACAAGAAAAATTATTATTAATCTGGAATATAATACGGCTGGCTTCAATTTAATTGTAAGTTATATTGTGCAAGGGAAAGTACGTCATTGGTTTTCTAAAATCTTACTTTCCACACCACAGTGGATGATATTAATTGGTCAGACAGTAGGAGGGTTGACTGTGTACTGTGTAGATGCTTTCACCAGATGTTGACATATAGCCGGCTGGCATAGTTTATCTATCATTCCAAACCACAGTGGATAATATTGATTGGTCAGACAGTAGGAGGGTTGACTGTATACTATTCTATGCGTTCACCACATGATATCATATTGCAGGCTGGCAGAGTTTATCTATCATTCCAAATCACAGTGGATGGTAATGATTGGTCAAACAGTAGGAGGGTTGACTGTGTACTGTGTAGATGCATTCACCACATGCTATAATATTGCAGGTTGGCATAGTTTATCTATCATTACAAACCACAGTGGATGATATTGAATGGTCAAACAGTAGGAGGGTTGAATTACACATTATCGGTTGGATACCTTCATGAGTGGTTTCCAGACAGCATGATCCTGGAAGCTGGTTCGGAGTTGTTGCACTGATCTGGATAGACTGTGGAGACACCTACAATATCATCAAATCAAACATAACAGTTTATTTCATAACACATGATTGTTCATCCTCCACCTACATTTGCTATAGTCCATGCAAGTCTCTAAACATTTTGTGGAATCTTTGGTTCCCCCAAGTACATGGCTTTAACATTTGAAGAAATCAAAACTCCTCACTTTAATGTTCAAATACGTGCCAGAGTTACACAGTCTAACGCCCGGTTCAAACTTCCTGCCAATGGATCAGGCGAAACGAATTTGACGTCACAGCTCTGTTTTTCGCTGCAAATGTTTCACAAGCTTGCGAATTGTTCGTTGCGAATTTGTGACGTCATATTCGCTTCGCATTCGCATTCGCATTCGCTGAAAGTATGAACCAGGCTTTAGACTGTGTCCAAATCAAGCGACTTCGGCTACGGCTATGGCTGTCGGCTGCAGCTACAACATTGAAGAATAGGCTTTTTAGTGATTGAGTCATAGCCGAAGCCAAAGCCGTTCATTCTGACACGGACTAATATTGGCTATTATTGTTATTATTGGTTTGTTAAAAACATTCAAACTTTGCAGCCAAAGGCTGAATTTTGTTTAATTTTTTTATTTTAATTTCCGAAAAACATTAAGAAAAACAAGATAAAATTATAAATACAAATTATACGTATATTGGCTTGGGCCAATGACTGTAATGAAACACATAATAGAATACTGTCCACTAAACAGGCATGATATTTATCCGGCAATACTCTGATTGCGCTTTTTAACAAGTGAAAAACTATGGATGTAAAAGAAATTTAAAAGGAAAACAAAACTTGTGGTTGCCAAAACTTACAACTAGGCAGAACAACCAATAAAAGACAATGGAAGCAAGGCCTTTTTAGGATACAAAAATAGACATCCACCCAGTACGGAGAGGAGGTCATGAAGGTGATCAAAGACTACAAGAGAGAGAGAGATAGGTTTTACCTGACGGCAGAGAGCTGTACTTTAAGGTTTGGCTCTGAGAGACATTTCTCTATCTGGTCCATCAGGCTCTCTGTATCAATAATCTGAAATGGAAATTAAAAAGGGACTTAGTATGGATTACTATTCATGTTCAATAGTGGACTCTCATGCAATTGTAATATGAAATACCATATAATGCCTTTTATATATACAAGTTGGTTCCTTAGAAATAGAATGCTGTGTGTGTAGTTATCTGTGCTTATCTTCATTGACGCAACTCGTGCGTGCTGCCATTTTAAATGTCTGGCAAATTCCAGCTTTCCCATTGGCTGATCTGGTTAAAAATGCCATACAAGCATGTCATATGGTACTGACCGTCACTCTATGTCCATAGCTGACATTAGAGGGAGTCCACAGCTGGCATTAGAGGGCATCCACAGCAGACACAGATGACAATAAGCTCAGTGTTCTCCCAGGGATCAGGGCCCAATTTCATAGAGCTGCTAAGCACAACAATTTGCTTAGCATGAAATTTCTTCCTTGATAAAAACAGGATTACCAACCAAATTTCCATGTGTTTCATATTGCTTGTTACTGGTATTCAGCTGTTGTTTGCTTATCCTGAAAATCACGTGGAAATTTGTTTTGTAATCCTGTTTTTATCAAGGAAGAAATTTCATGCTAAGCAAATTGTTGTGCTTAGCAGCTTTATGAAATTGGGCCCAGATTCGACCATTGGAAAAATTCTGAAAAATGGCTTGCATGCCTTGGTTCCCTCTAATTCTGGACCTGGAACCTTCCAGATGTTACAATTCAGGAGGTTTACCAACTTAGTGCATCACCAGAAATACAAAACTACAGGTTTGGACACAATGTGGACTATTTATTTCTGCATTTGGTGACTGCTTTACTTCTTTCAAGAAAACTGAAAGGCTCAATGAGGTTTTGAGAAAATCCTGAAATCAGAAAAAATCCTGAATGTTCTATTTCTATGGATGGTACATAGGCAAGCCTGATACTTCCTGGAGGCAATCACCTCTGTTGACTTCAAAAGTTGTTTATTATTCTGGCAGTATTTCAGACAGGCAATCTGTAAAATCTCTCATGGGTTGAACCCAATGTGATCATTTTTTGTCTCCTTTGTTCAGGCCTGTTACTGCACAGAGGCAATGGAGGCAATTGCCTCCGTTGCCCCTGGCCATTGCCTTGGTGCCCTTTGAAATGTTCCAATAGAAATTTACAATTTCCTCATAGAGGTGCCCTTTACCAGGGAGAAAACGCCTTGGTGCCCTAGCCCTTTCAAAAACGAAGCGCCTGACACAACATTTATGGCTTAAGTTGTGCACCACTAACACAAGAAATCTTTCGCACCTTGTCTTACGCAGTTGCGTAAAGTTTCATGAAATCGGCGGCAGGCCTGCATAGAGCAATGCAAGACTAGTTACCTTTTTCCTGATATCTTCTTCATTAGCTCCTAATGATGCAAAGACTTTAAATGCTGCTTGTTTCATCTCGGTGCTCAGGTCCTCCTGAAATAAGACAGATTTGTTTCTTTTAAATGCTGGTAAAACTACAAGCTAAAAGGTGCAATTGTATGCAATTTCCATAACCCTGAAATTGACCACACATTGATTAACTCTTCCGAGAAATGATTGGCTACTTCAAACTTTTCTCAACACAGTAATCAAACATCACTGGTGCCAACATAATTCTTGTAATTGTTCAATAATCTGTCTACTCCAGCTCCATCTGCTTGATTGAAGCTTCATTCCAAAATAACAAGGTGCACGTTTTTCAAAATTACTGATGGAAACTATGCTGGAGCTGAAGCCGAAGCTGCTGTTATTGTTTTGAAAAGGGCCTATGGTTACAGCCACTGTCTGCAGTCATTAGCTATAAGGGCAATGTTTTAAAGGGTCTGTATACGTTTGGTAATAACTCTGAAAATTAATGGCAATAAAAACTTACTTTGTAAGAAGTACAGCAGCTTTGGATAGTATAAATGCATTTTGAGAAACTTTTCACTTCGAAGTACTGCGGTTATGGAAAAATGTATCACTTTTAACCCCCAAAAATTTGAATCTGAGAAGCTTTACTGCAGTAACGTTTCTCAGATTGTGTATTTGAATTACAGAATATTCGTCCTGCGTGGACATAACCGCTCCAGATTTTTGGCAATATCTCCAAAATGCTACTACCTTTTGAAATTCAATTTTCACAGGTTAGTTTTATGGTATATACCTACAACTATAATGGAATTGAAACAAACAGTGGGTTCCAATTACCAAACGTATACAATCCCTTTAAGTATTATAACGGCTAAAGCTGGATCACTGAGTTAACAAACGCTGAAGCATAGGCTGCCCTTAGCAACACCCTTAGCAACAGCCACAGCCGTAGCCGCCAGTTTAGTCACAGTCGACTCACATTCTTATTTGTTGATTCAGGTATGTATCTAAGAAATGCAGCCAAAGTCATAATGAGATGATCTGTAATGCTCGCTACACTCTGCAGATCTAGATCCTCCTCTATCAGATATGCCAGAGTCTCCGCCCCTTCAACCTTCTCCTCCACTGTTCTATCCTTTTTACACATCCTCACCAAACAGGGTAATACCTGTAAAGAGATTCATTGTACATCAATACTGAGGGAAATTCTTGATTCTGGATTATTGAAAATATTTATGCAAAATTTTGCTTTTCACTGTCAGTAAACGATGAAAATATGTGCATGGGATATTGAGCAAGTGCTTCTCCCTACAGCAAATATTAACAACTGCAGGTCTTTGGTTGAAGTTATGATTATTATTATTATTATATATTTCTGGTAATGAAACCAAGGATGTCTCACAAGTGAACATAATCGCTATAGTTCGCAAGCCTGAGGAAACCTGAAAACAAGGGTGCTTGCTATGTGAACCAGAAACACCGGGGTTAACCCCTACTCTTCCACGATATTAGTGTTCTGGGTTCTTTAACGTGCACTACCAATTCTAGTACATGGAACCTAAAGCTTAAAGTCCCATCTGAAGGATAAAGAAATTATGGTAAAGTATCTTGCTCAAAGAGACAAGTGCCACGACCGGGACTCAAACCCACACTCTGCTGATCAAAAACATCAGAGCTTGAGTCCGATGCTCTTAACCGCTCAGCCACGACACTCCACAATAAACCTGTATAGCCTCTAGAGTTTCTAAGGAACTCAAAAACATTTATACAAAATATCAATCACATCACCCACTGGGCAAGAATAATGAGTACAGGAATCTGTGTAGGTGAATAAAGAAAGCTTGATTATTCAATTAATCAATCAATCAATCAATTACTAATTACCCTGAATTGAACGATAGGGTCATCCGTTGCCACTGCTCCAGCTCTGCATAGATAAGTGAGGCTAGAGAAAAAAAAAGAAAATATTTAATATAAAAAATCAAAGTAACACTTATGTAATACATAGATGTAATGTTTAGTGTGGTAAGTGAGGTGATTCATTTTGAAGCACGTAGAATGAATTGATCTTACCATCTGGCTGCTGTCAGCTGCATCGCGACTGAATAATTTCTATTCAGAAGACCAGAGAAGAACTGAAGTAAGCTCTCTCCGTTGTGTATGGCTGATTGAAGGAAAATGTATATACAAAATAACTGAAGTAAATTATGTAGACTTACTTAAAGGCACTGTACACTTTGGTAATTACTCAAAATATATATTAGCATAAAAACTTACTTGGTAACGAGCAACAGAGAGCTGTTGATAGTACAAAACATTGTGAAAAACGACTCCCTTTGAAGTAACATAGTTTTTGAGAGAGAGGTAATTTCTCACTAAAATAATTAAAGACTTCAGGCCTGAAGCCTTTTATTCCTATCTGAAAGCACACAAATTTGTACAACAAGGGTGTCTTTTCTTTCATCATTTTCTTGCAACTTCGATGACCAATTGAGCCCAAATTTTCACAGGCTTGTTATTTTATGCATATGTTGGGATACACCAAGTGAGAACACTGGTCTTTGATAATTACCAAACGTGTTCAGTGCCTTTATTACAGTATGTTAACAACATCAACACTACATGGGTTTTGAGGCAATGTATATTCAGTTTGCATTTTTTTGTTTTTATGAGAGATCGCCTAACATCACAAGGCCGGACGGCCACTTCAAGGTGAGGGCTACACTTAACTGATTTGGGCTATCGACCCAAACCAACTGTCACCTGGGGGACTTTGCCACCTACACCTGGGGCTGAAACAGGGTCACCCCCTTCACTGTCCAGAGACATGGGTATCAACCACTAGGAGCCTGGCTGCGAGAGCAGAATGCACTACCTTCCCAACTTTTGCTCAAGGGCTTTTTTCCAAAGCTTTAAGAGAATAAATTACAAATTACCAGAGGCTATCGTTGCAGAAACATTTTTGTTCTGGTAGGCCATGGCTGCATAGCATCGTAATGTTGGTAACCGAATCTGCAACGATTCATTAAAAAGAAATGACAGGAAATGTAAAAAAAGGTACCCCCAATAAAGACAAATGGTTTGACTGTTAATCAATAAGACACTGTTTTTAATTGTTTATGGGTCAATAGTTTACCATTAAGTGATGGACACTTGAATTATTGTTGTATTACTTCACCACAGACATGTTACCTATCAAATTTGTATAATAATATTAATAACAGCATTTAGTGAAGCGCCTTTTCCAGTGGTTACAAAGCGCTACAACAAAACAAATGAAAACCACAGAGGAAACATTTTTAAACAAACAAGTGAGTTTTAAGATGCTTTTTGAACTGGGAAGTGGAAGTCACATTGGCTAATGAACAAGGAAATGAGTTCCAGAGTGTAGGAGCAGTGCATGAGAATGAACGGTCTCAAGCCTTCTTGTTTATCTTTGGAAAATCCAAACATGCAGAACATGGTGGGTGGCATCTTTTTACTACATCTGATCCCAACAGAGCTTCAATTTAAGTGCACTTTGACAGAAATACCTTTGTTTTTACAATTCAAAGGTGGAAATGAGAACTTAATTCAGTCATGCATTATGACGACACATAAACAATCAGTGCTCATTAAAATTTGTTGCAAGGAACATTGGTTAATTGTTCGTCATGTAAAAAGGGCTTTAGGGGTCTTGAGTTTATTGTGCAAGTCTGCAACTTCTTGTGTTGGAGTGTCAGAGCGATTGAGCAAATCTGGTTTAACCCTTACAGTGCCGGCCTCGTTTTGGTAATTCTGTATCCACAGGCCGGCCATTTCTTTAGAGAACATTGGCGGCCTGTGGATGAATAGGCTGTCCCAGAACGTCGTCGGCGGCACACGGAGGGTAGAGGTAAGGTAGCCTGGACACCTGATGTCACACTTTGAGGCTCGTGAATAAAGTGTATTACTCATTGCGGATAAAAAACAGGGGACCAGTCTGAAGTCAGTCTGGACGTATGGAAACGTCAGCGGCGTGTGTCAGCAGGAAGTTTCAGAACGTCGGCGGCGCTCGAAGGGTTAAAGAGTGTCTTGATACACATGCACCTATCCATGACGTGAATATGGTTCATGCTTCAACCTGCACTACTGAATCATACATGGGGAGGGCTAGCGTGACACAAGTTCTCTAATCAAGTAGGGTACTGTGCTGGGGAACTTGCTACCAGAAAACCCCAAAGAGTTTGCAACAGACTACAAAGAATTGTGGGGTGCAACTATGAAAAGGGCAATATCTAACGTTAAGAACTTGGAATTTGTCTGTGGTGACTGGTGATAGAGAAAAAAAATCAAGATTTTGAAATTTTGGGAATTATACAAGGATTTTATCCCTGCACATAAGCGTTTCCAGTTCAAACATAGAAGAGCAGTAGAGTTACTAAAGCATACAATATCAATAATACCTACCCTGTCATCGTTTACACACAGCAGGGGTATGAGAGCAGTGACTGTTCCATGTCTGCATAACATCTCTTGGTTTTCAGGACTCTAAAAGAATATTATCACAAGAATTTAAATAGTGTAAAGGTTGATAATAACAAGTATTGACTCTAATCAACAAATACACCTCTGGAAAATCATCAGACATCAGCAACTTTATTCCCATTGACCATTTTGTAATTATTTTGTTTAATTCCCTGAACCATCTCAGCTCGTTTGGGATCGATGTGACACCAAACACATCTTGCCTTTTATTTTTCTCTGAGGGGCGGGGTATTTGTTGACAATTTTTGTGGAAGGACAGCCTTGTAGAAGTGCTGGTCACCTGTTCCTCATTGCCACTCACTGGCTTGGTATTTTACACAATTTTGAATATTTGTATAAATATTTTCTCAGTCATAGTTCTATTTTGTGGATTGTACCTTTTAATAAGTTACAGTGTTTAGCCTGTGTAAAGTGGATTTTTTTTTTTTTAAATTTAACGAAAATTCCAAGCAATTTCTGCATTTCCTCATGTCACATTGTCCTCAGGTATCACAGATATTCTTTTCTGAATGACTTGATATGCTGAGGTTTTTATAATCACACACCAAGTCATGATTTCTGATACCCATTCTATTCTATTTTACAATTTTTTTGTATGTTCTCACAACCCCTTGAAAAACATCCTATGGTTGAATGGGTCTCACCGTGACTAAACAGAAATTGTCAACCTCAACGCACTGTCTGACTTAACGCATTGTCTGTGGTAATAGTACTGGAGTTTTATATAGCGCGAGAATCTACCAATAAGATACTTCAGGTACTTGAACAAAGAGAAACATTTTTAAGACGGGTTTTTGAAATTTGTGAATTATGAGATCGATTTATGTAGCACCTTATAAGGGTTTACAAGGTGCTGTGGCGCACTCAGCAGCCACTGCCAGAAACACTGGGGCAACCCCCCCCCTCTTATAGTGATTATTGTAATTGTTTTTTTGTATGTGCATTACACAACACATGAGAACGGCCGTACATCCCATCCAATATAGTGTCTTCCTTAAGGACACAAGTGTCAAGACTGGCACTCAAAACCCACACTCTGCTGGTCAGAAACACCAGAGCTTGAGTCCAGTGCGCTTAACCACTCGGCCACGACACACCACAGCTGCAGCTCCTATTAAATAACAATTGCTTATCATTGCAACAGGCATACCAATCTAATCAATGTCCAAACATTAGGGTGTCGAGTGATAATGGAAGCGTTGTATGCTGTGGACATATAGTTCTTATTTGGGTATTGAGTTACCATTAAGTGAAGTATTTTGGAGGATTCGGGAGGGTCTGTAGCTAAAGACACTAGGAGACTGGGGTTTTAACCATGACATTGCCCTGGCGTTAAAGATGGAAGGTAACTTACCTTACAACATGTTGCTAGTATGCTGGTGATACATTCCTGAGTGCATTTAGACTGTGGTAATAGCTTGATCATATGTGGTATGATAGTATTGTCCTGGTGATAAAAAACAAACAGGCATACAATGGTTTACTTGAAAGTTAACGTACAATACACATTACATGGAGGGTTACTACAAAGTAAACACGTGTACCGTGGTAACTTCAAAGTTGGCACATGTATACAGTGTGTACTAGAAAGTTGACTCCCACACATGCAAATGTGTAATGACCTCCAATCGTGGACCCCCCTTTGTTCAACTCTCTGTCCTGGCAAACAGGGATCCCATTGTTTTCCTTTGTGACAGCAATCGTGGGCTTTACACCCTTTTGTTATAAGTCCTCAATTTGAATGTCGCTACAAGTCCCCACAGCTCTGCGTATGCCTACCCACAAACCCACGTGTGCAAACACCTGCAATTGGGGACCCCCTATTGTTCCTCTTTTGTTTATACTCTAATACTTATACTTTAACTTTTTGGCAACAGCTCCCCATGGTTTTGTACACGCTCTCCAACTGGGGACCCTTCTCAACCGGGGACTCTATTGTCCTCTTTTGTTATAGGTCACCGGTTTGAATCATGTGTATACCTACCCACACATAAACACGTGTGTAAACACCGGCAATCATCATGGACCTTTTTTCACTATTTTTTTTAGCAACCGCCGTGGACCACAATCTTTTTTTTTTTTTAGCGTGGACCTCCTATTATATCCCTTTTGTTATAGGTCCTCGGTTTGAATGTGGATACCTACCCACACACACACAGACCTCTGTGTTGCAGTCACTCGGTGGACATTCCTCTGTTCTGTAAACTTAAGGAAAATCTTATTCTTCAGCACTGTAAAAATCACTGTGTGGACATGTGTAAGTCCACATAGTGTTTCAAGTCCCCACCTCTTTTGTTCTTAGGTCCACACAGGTTACTAGAAAGTTTACACAAAAACACACATGTGTAAACACCGGCAATCGTGGACCCTCCATTGTTCAACTCTTTGTGTTAGCAACCGTGGACCACAATGTTTTCCTTTGTGATAGCAACCGTGGACCTATTGTCCCTTTTGTTATAGGTCCACGGTTTGAATGTGGATACCTACCCACACACACACACACAGTGGTTACTACTACTAGAAAGTTAACATGCAGGTATAGTGCTTACTAGAAAAATGTTACACATAAACACACATACTGTGGTTGCAAGGAAGTTAACACACAGGTACACTGGTTACTAGAAAGTTGACACATAGTGGGTACCGAGAGGGTTATTTCTACACTACTTTACCTGACTCACCTGATGCAGTATTTCTGTTGGAGCGCTGGAACTGGTCAGCATAGTACGAAGAAATCGCAGGCAGGCTTCAACAAACTTCAACTCACTATGAGCTAATCCTGATCAAGCCAAAAGAATAACAGATTCAAGTTTAATTGTCCTTTTTCAAATTAGTGTACTTCTAGAAACTGCTTGACAAACCGCCTCATCCAACGCTAATACTAATAATTTGCCGGTCCCTCTAAAGTCTTGTGCATATTTGAACATTAGGAACCTTCAGTTCCCATATACATTGCTTTAACGTGTGACGTTTGGTAATGACTCTGAAAATAATAGCAATAAAAACTTACTTTGTAAGAAGTACAGCAGCTTTGGATAGTATTGAGAAACTTTTCACTTAAAAGTATTGCGATATGGAAAAATTGTTTAATTTTTATACCAACAAATTTGAATCTGAGAAGTAACGTTTCTCAGATTGTGCACTCCAATTGCAGATTATTCTTCCTGCGTGGACATAACCGCTCCAGTTTTCGGCAATTTCTCAAAAACGCTACCACTTTTTGAAATGAAATTTTCACAGGTTAGTTTTATGGTATATATCTACAACTATATAGGTTTGAAACAAACAGTGGGTTCCAACTACCAAACGTATACAATCCCTTTAACAGGTTACAACGTTCAAATACGTACAAGACTTGCAGTCTATAGTGATGAGATATCTCCAAGCCCTACTACTGACCTTGCATCATAACCGACAGGACTCCATCTTCCATTAGTTTCCTTCTAGTGACCTCTGAACCCTTAGCAAAGCTTCCCAGAATGATAGCACTCTCAATGAGGACTGCGGGTGACTTGTCACTCCGGATGATTCTCAGTAATCTGAAGGTACAAATTATTATGATATCAGGCAAGTATTCAATCCAAGAGGTTTACAAATCACACACTGAGATATTTTCATGAAGAGCAATGACTCAAGAGAAACTCTACTTTTGTATAAAGTTGAATATTTATGCTAAAATAAACATGTGTTCTAGATTGTTCACCTGTCAAATGATTGCTTCTGAAAGTGTTGTTGTAGAGAAGGGTTTTTCATTTTGTGTGCGATTTTATACACGACTTAATCTGAACTAATCCTCAAATCCTGTACTTTTTCCAGAGTCTTATGGATTCAGTATTGCACAGTAATTCTAACCATCTTTGGCCTGCGACCTGGGCCCCAATTACATAGAGCTGCTTACTGCGGATCACCATTCATTCTCAGCTTACAGGGCAAGTGCCGAAATTCTGCGCTAGCTGTGTAAGCGAAAAATTCCTGGTAATGAGGAGTATGCAAACGCAAAAAAAATTCCTTTCTAACCTGTGAAATACACTAACATGAGTGCTGGATTCTTTGCTGATGTTTTTTTATTATGAGAGATCGCCTAACATCACAAGGCCGGACGGCCACTTCAAGGTGAGGGCTACACTTAACTGATTTGGGCTATCGACCCAAACCAACTGTCACCTGGGGCACTTTGCCACCTACACCTGGGGCTGAAACAGGGTGTCACCCCCTTCACAGTCCATAAGGATGTAGGCATGGGTATCACCCACTAGGAGCCTGGTTGGTAGAGCAGAATGCAATACCTTCCCAATTTCTTACGAAGCAATTATGGTTTAAGTGCCTTGCTCAAGGGCACAAGTGTCATGACCAGGATTCGAACCCACACTCTGCAGCTGACAACACCAGAGAATGGGTCCGGTGAACTAAGAAACCTGAGTGAAATTGGGTGAAACTGAAATTGAGCCATTTATTTGGGTGTTGAGGACTTTGCAAAATGCCTCTCAGGCAGCATTCTCCCAAGTAACAGTGCTCCGCTGACCCAAATACCAGTTAAAACACATGAGGACCAGTCAAAATTCTCTCCTAGTCCAGCCGGTTAATTATTGCTTTCCTCTGCCAACATCTTATTCACTGATTGTTCGAATAACTTCAAATTACAAGTCACAGGCAATTTTGAAAGGAACTCTTAAATTTGGAACATTGACAAAGCTGGGGGACCATTGACAAAGCTGGGGGACCAGTGAAACGACAAACTACATGTAACTAGTCCCACTGCACTGAGAGTCACTGAAAAAGTTAAGGGAAAATCCTGCCAGTGAGTTTGAGATTACCTTGGTACAGCTCCACATAGCATGAGATTGGCCTTCTGCCTGTTACTGCCAATTACAATATTCTTCATTTGCCTGCATAATGAAAAGAGAAATCTTATAAAGGACTAGGATACATTATTGAGCTTTCCTCAGTTCACATTCATCCTCTACTAACTATCTTGTGATTGTTAATAATAATAATAGTAATAATACACAGTTCTTATATAGCGCTTTATACTCCCGATGGGTGTCTCAAAGCGCTCAGTATTTTTCCTACAAGGTAAGTGGTGTTACGTGTTGAGGTATGAGACCTAATCCTTTACATAGCACCATGTAATGGTTTACAAGGTGCTGTGGCGCAATATGCAGCCAATCAAACCAGGAACACCGGGGCGAACCCCTTCTCTTTACGATAAGTGCACTGGGTTCTTTCAGTATGTTTCCTACAAGGTAAGTGGAGTTACGTGTTGAGGTATGAGACCTAATCCTTTACATAGCACCATGTAATGGTTTACAAGGTGCTGTGGCGCAATATGCAGCCAATCAAACCAGGAACACCGGGGCGAACCCCTTCTCTTTACGATAAGTGCACTGGGTTCTTTTACGTGCATTACACAACACACGGACCTACGGCTTAACGTCCCATCCGAAGGACGAAGCAAGTGGTTAAGTGTCTTGCTTAAGGACACAAGTGTCACGACTGGGATTCGAACCCACACTCTGCTGATCAGAAACACCAGAGCTTGAGTTCGGTGTTCTTAACCGCTCGGCCACGACACGCCACAGTCAAAAGTTTGCAAATTACCTTTTTAAAATTATGATCAGGCCTTCATTTTGAAGGAGTGAAAGTGCAATCACACTCCTTAATCTAGTTGTGATTATCATAACCCCCCATCCTCCCGACGGTCGGACGTCACTTTTTAATTTTTAGACTGATCTAACATGTCTAAGTTTTGAATAGAGGAGAGTACAACAAAGAGCTCTCCTCAGTTTTGATTATATAACTGCAACTGAATATAAAGGCACTGAACACGTTTGGTAATTGTCAAAGACCAGTGTTCTCACTTAGTGTATTCCAACATATACATAAAATAACAAGCCTCTGAAAATTTGGGCTCAATTGGTCATCGAAGTTGCAAGAAAATGATGAAAGAAAAAACACCCTTGTTGTACAAATTTGTGTGCTTTCAGATAGGAATAAAAACTTCTTGCAAGAAGTTTTTTATTATTTCAGTGAGAAATTACCTCTTTCTCAAAAAAAATACGTTACTTCAGAGGTAGTTGTTTCCTACAATGTTTTATACTATCAACAGCTCTCCGTTGCTTGTTACCAATATGCTAATATTTGTTTTGAGTCATTACCAAACGTGTACGATACCTTTAAACATAATGTGCTTATAAGATTTTTATATCAGAGGCTTTCAATAGAATAGTAATATTTAAAGTACAATAGTACTACAGGCCTAAATACAAGCCTGAAATTACACAGAGGCCACGGAGTGTATGTTGCCCCTGGTCTTGGCCTTGATGCCCTTCAAAAGTTTCCCATAGAGTAGACTTTAAGATTTTCCAATGGAAGAGCCTTTTACAAAATGAAAATGGCTTTGCCCTATCAAAGTTGGAATTCTAGGCCTGCTTTGAAGCTGACTGGCTAAGCCAGCAACTCGTTGTTGTTGTCCCTGACTCATGAGTCGTATTATTTTTTTAGTGGTAAGCCTATCAATCATTACATCATGATAATCAATCATAAAAGGAACGTTACAGAACTGGTAATTAAAATTTTCTTTAATTTAAGATCACAGATTTACATAAAACTTACACAGTCTAATGATGATGATAGTAGAAAACATCCCTAGAAATATTTCTGTCTGAAATGCCATATTTGATGAGAAATAAATAAAACTAATTTCCGGTTGGAGTTTATCGCTCATGAGCATTTTATTCATGCATTGTATAACACATGCAAATGTGTAATCGGTTTTTCACTATTTTCTCGTGACCCAGATGGCCGATCGATCTCAAACTTCTACAGGTTTGTCAGTTTATGTATATGGTGGATTATATAAAGTGCTTACACTGTTTTGTTAGCAAAAACCAATTCTGTAATGTTCCTTTAAGCATGTTAAGGTAGCCCCATACATTGGGCCAATTCACTTCCAAAGTGGATTGGCCCAATTGGGTCTACATCGTCATCAGTACCAATATCAAGTTGAAGTATCATGTTTTAAAAAAAATTATTATTATTATTAATATTATTATTATTTATTTGGCAATATGAAGCAGACTTACTTGAGGTTATGTAAGAGTTGTTGTGTTCCACTGACATTCAGACTGTCCACGTACAATTGCCCTAATCCTGTATCCTGTGAACAAAATCAAACAATTTCAGTCTTGAATGTAGTTCAGTATTTCAATATTCGTATCAAAACCCCAGTAGGCCCTACAGGGGGTAGAACCTGTCATCAACTTGTCATCACGCACAGTTCACCTAAAATAAAAACGTTACCGGCGAGATGATGATTTTCAAACTTTTCAACCTCCAAAGCAATCGTGAGGACTTAAAAGCAACCCCTAATTCAACAACAAATAACAAAGTACACTTACCATTATCATAATTTCATACATTTCTTTTCATCAAACACTATTTTCAAACCAGTATTTCACACTTTTTTGACACCAAATGTTGTTAAATGGTGGTGTCTGGCGGTGTGCCTATGTTGAGCGCAACCTTAAGATTGAGTCCTGTGATGTATGTAAAACACGGTGTTAATAATTATGAAATTGCGCTGCTCAAACGCGAGATTGAGTATAACCAATGCAGTACAGGGATGTCCAACCCTGGACCGCACGATCGAAGTGCTGCCACCAAGCGTTATTTTAAATTTATTTATTTATTTATTTATTTATATTTTATTTATTAGTTTATTCTTATTTTTAATAGAGGGAATTAGCTTCCTGCCATTTGTATTCATTTCCATAAATAAAGATTGTTTTTAATTGATGTTGAATCTTAAGCTCGAAATTAATTAGAAAGAAATTACATGCGTCATAATTATGATAGGCCTACAATTCGATACAACTTGTTCTCAGCTGAACATTGATTGTCACACACATTAATCCCTGGCTCAATTTTACAAAAAGTTTCTCAGAGTGCAATCTTTGATCACTGGGTTTGAAAAAAAAAAAAAAAAAAAAAAAAAAAAATTTTATTTTTTAAATCAAGTTCGCCCTGTACACTATTGGTAAGATCGAAAAACACATTGTTCACAGATTCACACAAAACTTACATGATTTAAAGTAAGTAATGGTAGAAAGGGTTCCTTAAAATATTTCTGCCTAAAATGCTATCGTTTCTGGGAAATCGTCACCGTTTTTCACGAAGAGGCAATTTTCTGAAAAATCATGCATTTTGGCAAATCAATGTTTTTACATATTTTGAATGTTTATATTGACATCAACATTTCCCCAAGTTTCAAGTGATAAAACGTTATACTTTTCTAATCACACTAATTAGCACAAGGAACATTTTCCCAAACTATCGGTTTTGCGTTTTCAGTTTTCACAGGGACAATATTATTGTATGACCTATATACATTTTAGTTTCACGAACAGACACTCGTCGTTCACGCATTGGTTTGTACACGACGCGCTCACGACGCGCTGCACGCAGACCTCGTTTTGAAGTTTTCACGAAGGGAAACTTGTGTTTAAAGGCATCGTACACGTTTGGAAATTGTCAAAGACCAGTGTTCTCACTTGGTGTATCCCAACATATGCATAAAATAACAAGCCTCTGAAAATTTGGGCTCAATTGGTCATCGAAGTTGCAAGAAATGATGAAAGAAAAAACACCCCTGTTGTACAAATTTGTGTGCTTTCAGATAAAATAATAAAAACTTCTTGCAAGAAGTTTTTATTATTTCAGTGAGAAATTACCTCTTTCTCAAAAACTACGTTACTTCAAAGGGAGTCGTTTCTCACAATGTTTTATACTATCAACAGCTCTCTGTTGCTCGTTACCAAGCCAGTTTTTATGCTAATATATTTTGAGTAATTACCAAACGTGTACGATGCCTTTAACAGTTAATTACTCAATAATTAAATTAACTATAATTAAAATAGCAACAGATTTGCATGATTTAAAATCTCCACTATTATGCTTGGAAGAATGTCAGCATTTCAATAAAAAACAGTGTCCGAAAAAGTGATTTCAAAATAGCATAACTTCAAACGTGGATAATTCTCCAAACATGAAAGTTTTGTGGAATGGCCTAAATTGCCTCTTCGTAGTGAAAACAATGACGAAATTAGTAAAAACAATAGTTTTTATCACGTGCGATAATTTGAAAAAACAGAAAACACATAAGGTCTCTGTTTACTATTTTCTCGTGACCTCAAACTTTCACAGGTTTGTTTGTTCATGAATATGTTGAATCACACAAAATGTGGACACTGTTTTTGAGCTGTTACCAAAAGTGTACAATACCTTTAAAGGCACTGTGTACACGTTTGTTAATTACTCAAAATATATATTAGCATAAAAACTGACTTGGTAACGAGCAACAGAGAGCTCTTGAAAGTATAAAACATTGTGAGAAACGACTTCCTCTGAAGTAACGTAGTTTTTGAGAAAGAGGTAATTTCTCACTAAAATAATAAAAGACTTCTTGCAGGGAAGCCTTTTATTCCTATCTGAAAGCACACAAATTTGTACAACAAGGGTGTTTTTTCTTTCATCATTTTCTTGCAACTTCGGTGACCAATTGAGCCCACAGGCTTGTTATTTTATGCATATGTTGGGATACACCAAGAGAACACTCTTTGACAGTTACCAAACGTGTTCAGTGCCTTTAAAGCCACTTTTAGTAAGGGGCTACAAAAAGAAAATATTTATGAAAATAATTCAGGGGATCTGAGGTAGGAATTGATATTCCATTTAAAAAAGTATAGATTGTTAGGATGGAAGGAAACACGGTGCTAGGAAAAGGAGTTCCAATAGCTAATTGAATGGCTCTTAAATTGTTCTACATCTCAGCAGAGCAAGCATTATTACAAGAGTCTTGGTTGCGCGCGCACAATAATTAGAGATCAATGTCAACACATAAGTTTTGTTAATTAAGAATTCTTGTTGTTTTTGTATCTTTAATTGTTGACGTGATCTTTGTTAAATTTGTAATTGTTCTTCGATTTTCGTTTTTTATGTTAGTTTTCAAAAAATTAGTTAGGTTTTATTTTATTTTGGTTTTGGCCCTTTTGGCCGCCCATACCCGCCCGACCATACGAAACCCGACCTCATTCTTTAAAATTTATTTTGTTCATAACAACATGTCTAGATATATCTCTTTATCCTTTTACTGCCCATCAACTCCAAGATTTTTCAGCAGATATTTTTTCAAAATCTATAGGTTTGAAAGATGAAAAAAGGTTAATATTCTTTTTTTTGCAAAAACAAAAACATATTTTGCGATGTAATCAAAACTATTTAAAAAAACAACAACCCCAAAACCCCAAATGATATGTACAAGTCTGAAGTCATTGCGATCAAATTAGATGTTATAAAACAGTTATTTTGAACAAAATACGATTTTAAATTTACCAAGTTATAATTTTTATTTCCCGCTGGCCGTCTTGTAAAAGTCTGACCAATCAACACAGCACTTATATGTAATTGCAGCAGCTGGCCAATGAGATTACTTGTTAGGTTGAAATAGTCTCTTTGATTGATAACGAGGTGCAAAATGGCGGACAGTTGGAAAATTTCAAGAGGAAATAATATTTTACAAAATTAAGAATCCCACATAAGTTGTTTACATTACATGCGTTTCTAGATTAGTGTAATATACCATGGTTGTTCAGGAGCCCGTGCAGGTAAGGACATTTTATTTTATTCATTTCGTTTTTGAGATATTACAGTTTTAATCTGTCGAAGTTGTAACGAAATTTACGTTAATCGCATTCGCATACCATGTCCGTGTACGGTGTTCAAATGAAAACAATCACGGAGTCAACTCGACCATGTGTCGACTGTCACTTAAAACTAAGAAGAGATTTGACAGATGTTAAATTCGTCATCTGGAATACTTTTTGCAGTATAAAATTTAATTGAAGCCATGGAATGAATTTGATTTATTCTGATATTAAATTGTTGATTTTATAAACATTTTTTATTTTATAATTATTTATTATTTTATTTGTAATTCAGTTAATTTAGACTTTGTGTTTACCTTTTCTTGCCCCCGTTTTCAGTTTTACAAAATAAACTTAAATGTAGCCCAGGACTTGCACAAATGCTCGGCCCAACTCTTAACCTCCCATCCCAGATCAGTGGAAAGTCGATAAAGCTTTTGTCACATCATCATGCATATGAATATGCGGTCCATACTAAATTAAATACCGTCAAAACACTGTCAACACACCGTCCTCACGAATGGTACTGCAACACACCGTCATGACCGTCAACACCTCCAATATTTTAAATCTGTAAAAGCTAGCATAGAACTGTAAAGTATGGGCTAAAGGAGAATTTACACTGGTTTGAGGTTTCATTTATGAAAATTGAGGGTTTTTTCATGTGAAAAAAAGGTTCTCTAAAGCAGCATGTATGGGTGTGCAGGTAATGCAATTATCATACCGACAGAGGGTACCTTGCTGCAGAATATTTTATCTTGCCCTGGCTGGCTTGCTCAAACCTCGGCATGGGCTCTGTCTCCGGCTTGGGATCCGCGCGCTGCGTACGCAGTGGAAACGCAGCGAGTATGAACACCGGAGCAGCCTGTATTTTGCACCCGGTGGTTCGAACATCAGACAAGCAGCCTGGAGCTGGAGCCCAAGCCGAGGTTTGAGAAAGGCCCCTGGCTACATCCGTTTGCCAGATTCACATGTAACGACCGCCCTCTATTGGTGTATTGTGTAATAATATCACCCCTTTACTAATTTAGCGTAATGGTGGTCCACGCTTCCACCCGCGGAAACATGGCTGCCAATTTCAAAGCTGTGCATAGAGACAATTTTCGTGAACTTTCAGACGTCTAACCTCCTGTTGTTTAGTTAAATGTCATTTTAACAAGTATTTGAGGGTCCAATACCGCTTCTGTTGAATTAGAATGTGTTTTGGGTGTGTTGACGGTGTGTTGACGGTGTGTTGACAGTATTTTAGTAGGACCCGTATGATGTACTGTAAGGTAGCGTGTCGTGGCCGAGCGGTCTAGTGCACCGAATTCAAGTTGTGGCTGAGACATTACAATGTGGGTTCGAATCTCGGTCCCGTCACTTGTGTCCCTGAGCAAGACACTTAACTATAATTCTTAATTGCCCCTTGGCGTTTATATCCTAACTTATGGATCCTGCCAAGTAACGAAGTAGAAGTAGAAGTAGTTCATGATCCAAAAAATAAAAATAAAAAAAGGTCCCCTCAGCCTTGCCTTGTGGTTTTTTTTGTTTGGTTTCATACATAATGCAGCATGGTTTTTTAAACCATCCAAAGGACTAACAATAATTCTTGTTGGTATTCTCCTCACAGCAGATGCCCCCCTCCAAAAAAAAAAAAAAAAATCTTTCTTGGACTTGCCATACCAATATTCCCATAGACCCTTCTCAGATGACGTTAGTATATTATCGCTCATCACGCTTCCACACGCACATCTTACACATGTTGCAAGAACTGCGCTTGCTATTGGCTATGAAACCCAACGCTGGGTGGTACCACGTGTACGCATCATACAATGTACATGTGTGTAGTACTCTAGCAGGGGCAGACTTTTTGCGTTGCTAGACCATGTAACTCTTGTGACATCACATGGCGTTGCGTGTCTTGACACTTGTGTCCATAAAAAAGCAAGATACTTAACCATTATTGCTTCATCCTTCGGATGGGACGTAAAGCCGTAGGTCCCGTGTGCTATTATAAAAACTTATCAATGCACGTAAAAGACCCCAGTAAACACTGATCGCTAAGAGAAGGGGTTCGCCCCGGTGTGTCTGGCAGTGTGTTAATATACAAAAGAGCCACCGAGCCTGGACTTCCTGTAGGCACAATTTTGTACACAGCCCAATGGAAGATTACTGTTAAATCTTATATTTTATTGAGAATGCACCTTGTCTGATTTTTATCAATTTTGTATAAGAAGAAAGGGGGCACATCTCAAAACTTGTTCAGCTGTTATTTTTTATAACTCTTGATTTTATGTGGAAATTATGACACAAAATGTCAAATTTCCCATATGACCAGTGTACTATCTTGCCTGTCAGGAAATGACCTGGAATGTACAAGGTCACTCTTTTTGTAACAAGGGTTATTGGACTGCTCTAATAAGAAACGTGTCGTTAGTGAGAAGGCTCTATTAAAACCCTAACCCCCATCAGGGTCCCTCCACATACCCTGCCAAATACAACAGAATGCAACACAGTTGAAATGAGAACCATGCCAAATGCAACAAAAATGCAACAAGGGATTTTGTTGCATTGTGCAGGCATGTTGTTTGTGTTAGGACTGAGCAAGGGGGTTTGCCCTGCTAAATGCAACAGTATGCACATAAGTGTAGTAGTGACTACAACAAAATGCAACACCAATATGAAGTCACTTGACTGCTAAATGCAACAAATTCAGTCAAAGAATGACATCTGAGTTGACTGCCAAATGCAACAGATTACAACAACTTTTACCATTTGGTGCATATTATTGCATTTAGCATGGTGGGTTAAAGTATCCAGGTTTTATCCAACCAACCGCCAATTTGAATATGGCAATTGAGATTTGCCAGTTTTTCACCACTTAAATGTTAAAGTAACCAAATTTCCTTTAAAAAAGTTCACAGAAATATACTGTTTAATTAGAAATCAACATTGACAAAACTGAGCATTTGAAATGTCAAAAACATAAATGAAACTTATTAGGATCACACAGAATCAGTCCATTTTGAGTCTCTTTATGTGGAGATTTTGAACCTGAAATTGATGTCTAAACCAATCAGCACATTGAGTGATTTCTGCAACATAAAACAATTTATATTTTGTTTCAAAGATTTTCTTTGTTTTTCTTAATGAGTTATTTAAAACAGTTTGTAGAATTCAAATTTAACGTAAATTTGGATTTGTTTACAGGCTGCAATATGGCAGTGTTTAAATTATTACGCCTACTCAGATGCTGTCTTCCTGGCTGAACGACTCTATGCCGAAGGTATGTCCTAAAAACTCCTATAATTCTTGACTAATTACACCTTGCAGACTATGAAAGGTAACGCCTAGCCACCCTTAACTGTCCTTAATAGTAATAATATAATAAAGAGAGATTTATAATGCGTAAAGAGTTGCAGATTGGTTTCACCTAAAGGCGCTGAATACAAGCAAAATTAAACAAAATAAATTAAATTAAAAACAACGATTATAAAACAATTTTACACAAAATTACTTTGGACCATCCAAATACACAGTAAGCAAAAAAAAGATGAACTAGTTAAAAACAGTTGTAGAAAAAGAGTAATAGATTTTTTAATCCATTTTGTAATTTTGCATGAGTTTGACGGATTGATTGGAAGGGGGGTTGGCTGCAAACCCCAAAAATGAATTTGATGATCTCAAAATGTGAGTGTAATATTTTGGTATGTTTGACCAGAATAATGCAATGTTTGATATAACATAAAGTTCTCCCAAGGGCAGTATTTCCTAAGTAAAGGGCAACTTGATAAGGGAACATTCAAAGGGCACCAAGGCAATGACAGGGGCCCAATTTCATAGAGCTGGTTAAGTAGAAAAATTTGCTTAACAATTGTCTGCTAAGCAGAAATGAGCAGGACACCAGTCAGAATTTGTACATATGACATGGTAGTATGGCTGGTAACCTTATTCTGGTAAGCAACATTTTGTTGTGCTTAGCTACTTTTTGTGCTTAAGCAGCTCTATGAAATTGGGTCCAGGGGGCAATGAGGCAATTGTCTCCACTGCCTGCCTCTGTGAAGTATCAGGCCTGCAACATAGGGCATAGATTCTTGTGATTGGTATTTTATGTCGTTCTTCTCTTTCTTGTTATCCTAGTTGGCTCTGATGAGGCGCTGTTTCTACTAGCAACATGCTACTACCGCTCTGGCAAAGGCAACAGAGCATACTCATTACTGCAGATGAAGGGATGTCCCACCCCACAATGTCGCTATCTCATGGCGCGCTGCTGTGTTGATTTAGATAAGTGAGTATCGATGGAAGTTTATTGAGAATTTTCATTAAGCAGGGTTCTCCCCATGCACAAGCTAGTGTATCGGGCTGATTCGCGCAAATATCGACCGATACGCAAAGAAATATATATATATATTATTATTATTTTTTTTGGATACGGTAGTTTCACAAAAAACATAAGAGAAAACCATATAGAATGCTCGGGCGATGAAAAACAAGAAAAACACAGAGTAGAAAACATTCTGAAGACCTTGTTTCAATTCAGCGCGCTTCGGCCAAACATCCACAAATTTTTGCCCAGAGTGCCCCACAGTTTTGAAAAAACCTGGGGAGAACCCTGTTAAGTGAACAGGTAGCAGATTCCCTATGTTGCCGATGTAGTTCAATACCTAAAACACCCTCTGAACCCAATTGAGTTTCAGAGATGGGTCAGTAAACTCATGACTGATCAAGCCCAGCTGCCTTGGCTGTAGTCTCTTGTATTTCAGTTTTATAATTATTTCCCCATTTTGTTGCAATAAGGCCATGTCACTCAAGGCATTTTTTTCAGGCAACTTGGAGGCAACCAACTGCACTGTATGCAAAAGGAACACTTCTGTAACTCACTATCCCTAAGAAAATAATGAGAGAACTGAAATGTGAATGAATTTTCGTATTGGAGATTACCTGCAACTGGTTGCCTGTAAATTGCCTCATTTGACACAGCCTTTAGTGTGTTTGCTTGGTTTACATGTAAGTGCTTATTTTGGGGATAAAGGGATTTTCTTTTTTATTTCTTTTTCCTGTTCTTTTTCCTATGGGAAAAAAATCATCAGAAACTTGACCCTATTGGCTCCAAACCCAAGATTGTGTACATGAATATACGGAACTCTAACAGAAAAAAAGAGGATACGGCCGTGTCCAGATTGTCGGCTACGACTACGGCTATGGCTCTGGCTGGATTGCAGCGTTATCATGCTCTCAAGTATAGGATATCCATATCAACTCCCTTGGCAACAGCCGTAGCTGTAGCTGAAGCCACCACTTTGGATACGGCCTTGAAGTACTTTGAATGTGTACATATATGGAGGATACAGCAAATATTTTGGATAGATCAAAGCCTTTCAAACTAGTGTAGATAATCATGTTTCTTTCCATCTGTCCTTCTAAGTTTTCTCGTGTTGTTTCTCTTCTTACAGGATGGCTGAAGGAGAAGCAGCGTTGGTCGGCAATGCAATCCTCAAACCACACTCCTGTGAAGAAATCAAGACAGAGTTTGGAGATGCTGCACCGTTTGCTCTTGCACTCTTGGCCAGAATATGCAGGTAAGGTCTGCACAGATCTCCGTTGCTTCTCCTGAAGACAATCAGAGCATACTGATCGAAACATCGAGTTGTTATCCATCCCTTATTTTCAGAACTACCACAACTCATAGAGAGAGTTTTATGCACACGGTGTCTCCGCAAACCTCACTAGATTGTATTCCCATCGTGCAAAGTTTTGAATCTTACTTATGTTTGGTTTTACCCGTACACCGATGTGTGTAAAGCACTGTATACTCAGTACTTTCCCGAGTGCTGTAAAAAAAATCACAGGCATATTACTCAGGTGGGATTCGAACCCACGACCTTTGCCATTCTAGAGCAAATGTCTTACCAACTAGACCACCGAGATTGCCCGGTAGCTAGAGGCAGTTCGAATCCTATATTTTAGCAGCGGGGGCCGCGACAATTTAATAGATGTTTATTACTTAGTATGTTGCTGCCGTCTTTTCACTTGATGCCAGTGTGCAAGAATATTTATGAATGTTGATCTGTGTTTCTCCCTCCAAAGCATAGCAAGGGCTTGAAAACATTTTTTGGTGTTGTTGGAATTTTTATGGTCCATTGAAAGATCTGTGCTACAAGCCCTCTTGTGGATTTTTTTCTTGCAATGCAGGTTAACTTGATTTGTTGTCTTAACCAAAAAGGAGTCCTCATACTTTGGAAATACTTTATTCCCATATGCAGTAAAACGGAACGAAAAGCCAAAGCATCAGAGTCACTAAAGCAAAGCTTAAAGATGAACCCGTTCCTGTGGTCTTCATTTGCAGATCTCTGTAATCTAGGTAAGACAACAGGTGTATTACTTTCCTGTCTCTTTCTACAACTTAACCCTAACCATGCTAAATGCAACAATATGCACCAAATGGTAAAAGCTGTTGTAATCTGTTGCATTTGGCAGTCAACTCAGATGTCATTCTTCGACTGAATTTGTTGCATTTAGCAGTCAAGTGACTTCATATTGGTGTTGCATTTTGTTGTAGTCACCACTACACTTATGTGCATACTGTTGCATGTAGCAGGGCAAACCCCCTTGCTCAGTCCTAACACAAACAACATGCCTGCACAATGCAACAAAATCCCTTGTTGCATTTTGTTGCAATTGGCATGGTTCTCATTTCAACTGTGTTGCATTCTGTTGTATTTGGCAGGGTATGTGGAGGGACCCTGATGGGGGTTAGGGTTAAGATGTATTAATGCATGTACAGATGACAGCAGTGAAGCAAGCGGTAAAACATGTGCGTACATTGGCAGTGCTCATATATTATGAATAACAACTTTTGGGGACAGTCTGGTGATAAGAACTGATTGAGAAGGTTGACCCTGAGTATATTGATCCCTACCACAGTGCGGAATGCACCTCTGCACAATTCCTTTGCCTTCATTTTGGGAGTCAAATTCGTTTGCGTACAGTTTACACTCCATCAAGGAATCTTTGATCAAGTTCCATGCTTCTCCTCATTGAACCCAAGTCTCGACACTCATGGGGTGACAGGTCTTTTTCTTCAGCTGCGCCACGCATCTGGAACTCTCTACCACTTAATCTTAGATCTTGTCTCTGTACCACAAAATTCAAATCTCTTCTCAAAATTTATCTTATGTCACAGGTTTTCATGGACTAATTTTGTTGTGTCTGTTTTTCTTTGTTTTGTTTTGTTTTGTTTCTGGTTTTTACTGCGCCTTGAACACCCAGCAGGGTGGATATGTGCGCATTACAAGTCTTATTATTATTATTATTATTATTAGTTTGACTCCCAAATTGACAGACAGAATAGGCGCATGTAAGTGCGCTTTACATCTTGAAATTAGTGAATAGGTCAAGGATTGCGGCTTAATAAGACTGGTTTGTGGGTATTTTTGTCAATTGGTTTTTGATTGATGGCCTGAAACAAGGGCCCAATTTCATAGAGCTGCTTAAGCACAAAAAGTAGCTAAGCACAACAAAATTTTTCTTACCAGAATAAGGTTACCAACCAAACTACCATGTCACATGTACAATCTATGACTGGTATTTTGTCTATTTTGGGCTAAGCAGAACATTTTTAAGCAATATTTTCTGCTTAAGCGGCTCTATAAAATTGGGACCTGCTCAATGATGTGAATCTATCTATTTTTAATTTGATTTTCAAAGTCTCTAAAAGCCTAGATACCATATGAAGGTCAGCCCTTGCACTCAAGAAAATGTTCCTCATTTGGGGGTTTAAGGTTCATACATCCTGTCTAATCTATTCAGAAACATTTGTTGAAGATTGTGAGAGTCATTGTGCAAATCTTTACCAGCAAGCTTTTGTTCATCTTTTCCCTGTTGTTCCATGAGCACCTTAGGCTAGTTTCTATTCAAACTCTTCATTCCGATCACTATCGTTAAAAAAAATTGTCCAGGGGAGAAGCCAGATCCCAGCAAGGTATTTCAGATGGCGTTTACTCCTGAAGTATCAACAACACAGCAAGACCTGTACCCTATCATCGATACGGAAAACATGTCGGTCAATCACCAGCAACCTTTGGTACTGGATTCACCTGCGATGGAGACGCCACAGGTAAAGCCTAGTTCTAAAGTATTTCACTTGTTAGTATTGCAGGGATATGTTCCTACTTAAGCTGCCTCCAAAAAAGTATGGTTTAAAGGCATCGTACACGTTTGGTAATTGGAGCCTATTGTTTGTTTTAAACCTATATAGTTGTAGATATATACCATAAAACTAACCTGTGAAAATTTCATTTCAAAAGGTGGTAGCGTTTTTGAGATGTTGCTGAAAATCTGGAGCGGTTATGTCCACGCAGGAAGAATAATCTGCATTGGAATACACACTCTGAGAAGCGTTACGCAGAACGCTTCTCAGATTCAAATGTTTTGGGGGATAAAAAGTGATATATTTTTTCCATAACTGCAGTACTTCAAAGTGAAAAGTTTCTCAAAATGCATTTAAAGCCAACCTGTGAAGTTTCATTTCAAAAGGTGGTAGCAATTTTGAGATATTGCCCAAAATCTGGAGCAGTTATGTCCACACAGGAAGAATAATCTGCATTAGAATACACACTCTGAGATCAGATTCAAATGTTTTGGGGGATAAAAAGTGATATACTTTTCCATAACCGCAGTACTTCGAAGTGAAAAGTTTCTCAAAATGCATTATACTATCCAAATCTGCTGTACTTCTTACCAAGTAAGTTTTTATTGCCATTAATTATCAGAGTCATTACCAAACATGTATGATGCCTTTAAGTTAGCATTTTTCAAATGAGTATTTAGGTTACTGAGTTTGTTAGGAGAGACCATAAAGTGAGCGATTTCCCTTGTATAAACTTGCGAAACGCGCAGCGTACTCACTGCGCCTATCCTGGGTGTCATTTTGGGTGTCAAAATCATATACAAACATGCACAAAAGAGAGTTTTGACACCCAAAATGAGGCGCATTGTCGGAGGCGCGTTCCGGGGTCTATAGAAATCAATAGGTCCCCCTTGCATAACGCGAAACGCTACAGATACGCTGAGGTCATGCGCACGTTTTTACACACACAGAGAACAGCTATCGTCCAAAGATCTGCCTCCTTTTTGAGAGTGTGACGTCATATGCAATGGGTCTATAGCATAGCAAAATGCTGCACAAAATGTATCAGTTGCTACTCCATATTAGCAGTCAGTGTGCACAAAATGTGTTCAGTCTGATCATTTTGCTAAGCAAAATTGCTGGACGAAATCATTGCCTGCTTGCCTTTCCTGCTTGCGTTTCCTGCTTGCCATTGCTTAGCAGAAAGTTATTTAGCAAATGTTTGTGTTTAAGCAGCTCTATGAAATTGGGCCAGGAACTATGAGGGGAGGTAGTGTAAGTTTTAATTTTGTTGAAACATTTACATTGTTGCTTGTGCTATTAATGGAGCTTTCAGTGCTGTATTTTATGATCAACTTTTAATTTATGTAACAATGGGAGACTTTGGAAGGCTAGGTGGCAGCCGACAAGGTAAATTTCCATTGTTTATGTAGTTCTGAGCATGCGCATGAGAACAATTGATTTAATTGGTAAATCTGCTGCCACCCAGTGTCCCAAAAATCCCCCATTGCATCTGGAATAGTTACAGGATTCAAAGTGGCATGGCGTCATCGGGCTCGCTTGGTGTTCTAGTGGTTAATGAACCTACTCTAGAATGTGGGGGTTGTTGGTTCGAATCCCCCCAAAGTAGCCTGTTTTTTTTTTCTTTTTCTGCAGGGCCCAATTTCATAGAGCTGCTTAAGCACAAAAAAGTAGCCAAGCACTGCAACATTATGCTTACCAGATTAAGGTTACCAGCCAAAATACCATGTCGCATGTACAGTTTGTGACTGGTATCTGCTCATTTGTGCTAAGCAGGAAATTGTTAAGCAAAATCTTCTGCTTAAGCAGCTCTATGAAATTGGACCCTGGTCTTAGTAAGCAGTGCTTATTACACAACGATGTAAAGGTTTTAAACCCCAGTAATACTGTGATCTTTTTATACAGGACAACTCAACCTTCAATGTACAGCTCTCCAGCATCAAGCACTGGGCATACAGTGTTTATCACACAACGATGTAAAGGTTTTAAACCCCAGTAATACTGTGATCTTTTTATACAGGACAACTCAACCTTCAATGTACAGCTCTCTGGCATCAAGCACTGGGCATACAGTGCTTATCACACAACGATGTAAAGGTTTTAAACCCCAGTAATACTGTGATCTTTTTATTCAGGACAACTCAACCTTCAATGTACAGCTCTCCAGCATCAAGCACTGGGCATACAGTGCTTCTCACACAACGATGTAAAGGTTTCTAACCGCAGTAATACTGTGATCTTTTTATACAGGACAACTCAACCTTCAATGTACAGCTCTCCAGCATCAAGCACTGGGCATACAGTGCTTATCACACATTGATGTAAGGGTTTTAAACCCCAGTAATACTGTGATCTTTTTATACAGGACAACTCACCCTTCAATGTACAGCTCTCCAGCATCAAGCACTGGTTATACAGTGCTTATCACACATCGATGTAAGGGTTTTAAACCAAAGTAATACTGTGATCTTTTTATACAGGACAACTCAACCTTCAATGTACAGCTCTCCGGCATCAAGCCTCTCTCTAACCTCTTCACTCCTGACTCAGTACAAAGTGACCTCCATCACACCCCGAGTGACACAGGAATGCCTCTCATCCTACCCCCACCTGCTCCACTTAGCTCGTCACGCTACCCCAGGACAAGACCAAGGGTTGGCAGGAATCTCTTAGGGGGTCCGGTCTCCCTCAGTCCTCTCACACCAAGGTGAGGCCATTTTCATGAAAATGCCAAAACCATGATCTTTGGTTGTTAAAACTGACCCTATTTCATTATGTATAGCGCTTTCAGACCCAGTCATAGATGTACGGTGCTTTATGAGGATAAAGCTATTATTATGATGCTCAAAATGGGACCAGCCCTTCAACTTTTATCCAAGTCCATAGGTTTGGATGAGAAGGTATTCCAAGTGAAAAAGCCTTAGGATTATTAACATTAATGACTAATTTGCATATTGATCGAAGCAGGTACATAATACTGGTATGTGTTAACTCTTTCATGCGCCAACCGGTCGCTAGCGACCGAGTTAAATCCCTTCAGAAAAATAGTTGTAAAACAAAAAATAAAGACCGCATGACCACACAGTTTTCAGAATGGAAAAGAGGACTCTTGAAGATGCTATTGTGAGGGCTGCCATTTGCAAAAAACGAATAAGCAATTAAAGCGTCCGTATGATCCATTTATCGCTAAAATAAATGGTGCATGAAAGGGTTAAACATCAATATTAATCCAACAAAACAAAGTTTGACATGTCTGTTTCTTCCTGCAGTTTTGGGGTTCTTCCGATGGACACCCCTAATGCTAATGAGAACATGACTACAACGTATATCACCCCATCGCCAACGATGTTAGAAAGTCAGTCGGCCGAAATCAGGGCGCCGCAGAAAAAGGTAAGTCGGTTATGCGTCACAATATGTAAAATCCCTCAGTCCCAGACAAGATATTCACAATCGATAATTTGGAAAAAGAGGGAAAACCATGACCATGAGCTAATCTTGATTGGTGCGTGGATGTGGAGGGATCACATTTCATGAAGCCCTGACCACCAAACAGCTGTCTTTCAGCTGTCAGTAAATGCGTACCACATTAGCGTCTTGCATTTCATTAGCGTCTTGAAAAATGTATCACACGCAACATTAATCCTTAATGTTGGAGCACCATGAACATCACTGAGTGATGGATGTGAGCGCTACGTATGAAGCCACTGTTATTATTAATTCAAAATTGCAGCAGCTGTTTACATTTTGTTGTGGTGTTTCAACTAATAGACTTTTGGGTCCATTGTTGTGATTAAATAGTGTGTAAAGATTAAGAGCTTTAATACAGTTATCTTTGGTGCAAGTCATATTTGACAAGATTTATTGAAGAGAGTTTTTCCTGTGTGATTATTTGACTCCATTGATTTAAGAGAGTTTTTTTCCTGTGTGATTATTTGACTCCATTGATTTAAGAGAGTTTTTTCATGTGTGATTATTTCACTACATTGATTAAAGAGAGTTTTTTCCTTTGTGATTATTTGACTCCATTGATTAAAGAGAGTTTTTTTCCTGTGTGATTATTTGACTCCATTGATTGAAGAGAGTTTTTTTCTGTGTGACTAATTGACTCCATTGATTAAAGAGAGTTTTTTCCTGTGTGATTATTTGACTCCATTGATTAAACAGAGTTTTTCCTGTGTGATTATTTGACTCCATTGATTTAAGAGAGTTTTTTTTTGTGGGATTATTTGACTCCATTGATTGAAGAGAGTTTTTTTTCTGTGTGATTATTTGACTCCATTGATTTAAGAGAGTTTTTTCATGTGTGATTATTTCACTACATTGATTAAAGAGAGTTTTTTCCTTTGTGATTATTTGACTCCATTGATTAAAGAGAGTTTTTTTCCTGTGTGATTATTTGACTCCATTGATTGAAGAGAGTTTTTTTCTGTGTGACTAATTGACTCCATTGATTGAAGAGAGTTTTTTTCTGTGTGACTAATTGACTCCATTGATTAAAGAGAGTTTTTTCCTGTGTGATTATTTGACTCCATTGATTAAACAGAGTTTTTTTATGTGATTATTTGACTCCATTGATTTCAGAGAGTTTTTTTTGTGTGATTATATGACTCCATTGATTAAACAGAGTTTTTTCTGTGTGATTATTTGACTCCATTGATTTAAGAGAGTTTTTTCCTGTGTGATTATTTGACTCCATTAATTAAAGAAAGTTTTTTTCTGTGTGATTATTTGACTCCATTGATTGAAGAGAGTTTTTTCCTGTTTGACTCCATTGATTGAAGAGAGTTTTTTCCTGTGTGATTAGGGAATATCAAGAAGATCTCAGATCACAAAGCCAGCCGTCTTCAGCCAGTCTGGGAATTCAAGTAACACTAACAAGGATCCCTCACCAATGCTTCTAAATCCAACACCAAGTCCACAATCAAGGTATAAACTTGGTATTATTGAATGTCACTGACCATATGTATCAGAAGTCTGATTCTCAGAATGATCTTAAAAGATTTCAATTTGAAATTGAGGATAACAAATTTCTGTCTATCAAGTCAAGAAAACCATTCAGAGCTGCTTAAGCACTAAGCAGAAAATATTTCTTAACAATTTTCAGCTTAGCAAAAATAAGCAGGATACCAGTCGCAGGTTGTACATGTGACATGGTATTTTGTCTGGTAACCTTGTTCTGGTTATTTGTAATTTTGATGTGCTAAGCTACTTTTTTGTGCTTAAGCAGCTCTATGAAATTTAGCCCAGTAAGTGTGACATCATTGGAGTTGTTTTGGAGACACTGTTTGGCACCAGACTGTATTGCCAATGTTCATATTCCTATAATGACATTAACAATGGAAATTAACCAAGTATGTCTGCCACCTCTTGGCGTCTCTATGGCTGTATCCGAATTGGCAGCTCTGGCACGGCTACGACTGTTCCTAAGGGTGTTGCTAAGGACGTCCTATACTTCAACGCATGATGACGCGTAGCAGTCGTATCTGTAGCCGTAGCCACCAACTCGGACACGGCGAAAGTCTCCTGTCCTGTTATGAACCTTGCCCATTCTAGATGCACTGCCTCTAACAATTGTCTTGAAACCACTGGGAAATACATAAACCATGTTGTTTTGCCAGTTGAATTTAAGAAAGAATCTTTAAAGCGTGTGACTTGGTGATCTTGTCATACACGTATTGAAATTATCAACTACAATCTCACTTGAAGAAAGTGTTTAGTCCTACAATCCTAAGAGGGCGGCATTCAGTTATAGATGATGGTGATTACACTGCTGGCTGCAGAGTGAGGTTAATTTTGATCATGTGATATCTTCTTTCAGCACGGCTCAAGTGTTGTTCCAAAACCCTCAAGGAGTGAGGAGGAGCTCTAGGCTTTTTACAAATAATTCAGTCAAGGTAAGATGAAACATTTCAGACCTCGCATCCTCATTACAATAAAACCAATATTAATCCAGTTCGATATAAGGAACTGCTCGATTAGTTCAATTTGACTGGTCATCACACCGAACGTTAATTGATATAATAATAATTGCATTGGAGGTAAAAGAAATGATTTTGGTTTGACGTTTACACTGATGGGTTATGAGTTCTGCATACTAGGGGCTTTCCATGTCTAGCAGGCATGAGAATCTTCCGGTTTAAACTGGAATTCCATTTTGTTCCCTTTTTGTAGTCTTCGAGTTCAGTGTGAATTTGATATAAAATTCGGGGGGTGAGTTGTAGGGGGTATACATTTGGTTTTCGCCAATCCCTCTTCTTGGTCAGATCAGAAATAATATATGGCTTACCCATTTACCAATAGTCCCGGTCGTAAAGAATTGCCGCGCGGCGGCCGGCCCAATATGCGTTGATTTGTTGTTCCATGTGGTGCATGGTGTGCAGCTAGATCAATGGATATGTGTAGACTTCTCTCATCCCCCCGCTTCATTCACGGTACGGTTTGACCATAATTCTCGATGTTTACTGCTGCTGCAGGACTATGGAGACATTGAAAAGTCTACTGACAGCAACGCACAATGTTTTGGATGCGCGCGAATCGGTATACTTTTTATACCAGTCATCAGTAAGCACCAGAGGCAAAAGCGCCGTTTCTTCGATACGTTTATTGTGTTTTACGGCTGGAGATATTTTAACGCATTGAACTATGAACTGGATCTAACTTCGAGACCACATGCTTGCAATGACTGTGCGACACACGTGTGTGAGGCGGAGATTCGTTGACATTTGACGTCTCACAATATTTATCCAAAATGCTATGGTTTGTGAACTGTCGGGATAATCTTGGAGATACTAAAAAAATATGTTTGAAGACAGCTTTCAATGGCCAAATGGGGGAGACACTTAACACAATGGTTTACTATCACAGGTAAATACTCAAAAAATCAAAAATTCAAATGACTACTCCGTTCAAATTTCGTGAAAAGTTCGGAAGATGATTTTATGTTGAGCTTTTTAAGACAATATACGTCTAGCACTGTTATGATTTCATCTGTTTTAAAAGTATTTTCCTCCTATTAACTTGTCCTCGATCACACCTATGGTCACAATAACGCCAGAGGGATTCGTTGAATGTGGCCCTGACGCCTCTGTCGACTTGCCCAAATTCCGGACATGCACAAATTCCGGAAATTGCCCAAAATCCGGACAATGCCCAAAATCCGGACATGCAATTTTTAGCGTTAGATTTTTTCTGTTTTTTTTATCATCGCATATTCTCATGCCTGGTCTAGGGAACCCCGCCCCCCCCCCAGCCTCAATTAGCCCTGCCCATGGAGATTATAACAATTAACATTGGCATGCCAGTTAACATCGTGGAAACCATGCGACTAGGGCCCAATTTCATGGCAATGCTTACTGCAGAATTCTGTGCTTACCGCCAATAGAATCATGCACTTCACAGGGCGCCATAAGCGCAGAATTCTGCGGTAAGCAGTGTCATGAAATTAGGCCCAGTTAGCTAACTATTGAGAGGTTGTTTTAATAATTTGTTGACATTGAGCAGCCATTGTAATAAAGGTGTCATACTGAAGGTTGGTGTGCAATATTCTTCCTGTAAACTTTAGCAAGTCTTCAAGGTAGGGTGTCGTGGCCGAGCGGTTAAGAGCATCAAATTCAAGTTCTGGTGGTTAGTCATCAGGTTGTGGGTTCGAATCCCGGTCATGGCACCTGTGTCCTTGAGCAAGACACTTAACTATAATTGCTTCTCTTCACCCAGGGGTATAAATGGGTACCTGCGAGGGTAGAGGTTGATATTGTGTCTGAAAAGCCTTCGGAGCGCCACGGTTGCCCAGGGTTGTATACTCCCCAGGGAGCTGAGAAAGGTTAAAGGAATGTTATTGGCCCAATGACCAGGGTACTAATGTAAAGCGCATTGAGACGTTTATTGTAAAATGCGCTATATAAGAACTTGTTATTATTATTATTATTTTAAAACAATGAATCATGTTGTGCTGGTTACCATTGGGAGCGGCATTTATCACGTACCTACAGCAGCACAGTAAACGTTCAGAGCATAGGAAGGGGTGCTGGGTAGTGGGAGACTTTACCCATTCATTCATACTTGGTTGATGTTAACCCTTTTTACATCTCTCTCCCTTCTTGCAGGAAAATGCAACCAAAAAGACGTCTGCAAGAAGTAAAATCGGGTCACCTCGTGGTCTCAAGGCAAAGACGAAAATCAAGACTAGTCGTACGTCCACGATAACGCAACCACCAGACTCTGAAGATCTGATCAAACCAGATATCTATCGAGCGTTAGACACCAAGGCAGCGTATGTGTGTGCCAGCCAGCAGCAGCAGTTAATGAGCTTCCAGAGGGCATCTGCAGGTACCTACATCACAATCCTTAATTTATGTATTTAGTTGTTGTAGAACGTGTAACCGATGACACACAAAGAGCCGCACAGCTTGGACTTCCTGCAGGCATGATTTCTACAATGCTCAATGGAAGACAATCTTCAAGAAATTGCACCGTACAATTGTTATAAACTTTTAGTATAAAGAAAGAGGCACATCTCAAAACTTGTTCAGCTGTTGATTTTATGTGGTAATTATAATACAAAGACAATAGACTTCAAAAACTTAAAAATGTGCTGCTCGACTCGTTCTTGCAGTAAACTACTCTGTCGATGCCACCACTCTCATCACAAATCTTCACTGGTTACCCATCCCGCAGCGTATTTCATTTAAAGTCTTTTTGATGGTATAAAAGCGCATACATGGTACTGCTCCTCAGTACTTGTGTGATCTTTTCACTTTGTATCAACCTGGCAGGGCGGGACACAGATCTTCTAAAAAAAATCTTCTTCTTACAATTCCTTTAAGTTCCAAACCCCTCGGCGATGGGTCTTTCTCAATAGCTGACCCCAAACTTTGGAACACCATTCCCATCCCATCTATCACTATTTTCGGGAAGCGTCTTAAAGGCACTGAACACGTTTGGAAATTGTCAAAGACCAGTGTTTTCACTTGGTGTATCCCAACATATGCATAAAATAACAAGCCTGCGAAAATTTGGGCTCAATTGGTCATCGAAGTTGCAAGAAAATGATGAAAGAAAAAACACCCTTGTTGTACAAATTTGTGTGCTTTCAGATTGGAATAAAAACTTCTTGCAAGAAGTTTTTATTATTTTAGTGAGAAATTACCTCTTTCTCAAAAACTACGTTACTTCAGAGGGAGTCGTTTCCTACAATGTTTTATACTATCAACAGCTCTCTGTTGCTCGTTACCAAGTAAGTTTTTATGCTAATATATATTTTGAGTAATTACCAAATGTGTACAGTGCCTTTAACCAAATTTATGCACACATGATTTAGGCACACACCACCAGACAGAAAATGAGTGTATTGGTTTCACCATAATGTCAAAGGACTCATCGTTTATAAAGTGACTTGAGATAATTACTCATGGTGTCAGTCCATCATGGAATCTTTTCTTTTCTGCTCTGTTCTTAGAGGGTCTTCTAGCTTTACTACGAGAGGTCGGCAGGGCGTACGTAGCGTTAAGCCAGTACGACTGTCGTAAAGCCATTTCCCTCTTCTCAAGTCTACCACCGCAACACTACAACACCGGCTGGGTCCTGTCGCAGGTCGGACGGGCACGCTATGAGCTGGCGGAATATCAGAAGGTAGGAATAGTGAACCAGATGATGTAGATCTTATGCGACAACATTAGAGAATTGTAAAATTAAACAAGCGGAAATTTGAGGTAACTAGAGGTTGAACCCCGGATGACTCTGGAAAACCTCAAACCTCAAGGCTAACCTGGAGTTACCGCATGTTTAATTTGGCATTCCTCCCCTACAGATCCACAATGTGCTTGGGATTTCAACACAAAAGAGGATCACCACTTCATATTTAATGACCTATAGGTTGATACTACCAGTTTGAATTAGTATTTGAGTCTTTACATTCCTTCCATTCCACTTACAAAAAATTAATCTTCTCAATGTTCTTTTTAAGATTTTTGCAATCTTAACTCTTTGATGCGCCGACCGGTTGCTTGTGATCAGTTTAAATCCCTTCAAAAAATAGTTGTAAAGCACCAAATAAAGGTCGCACAGCCACACAGTTTTCAGAATTAAATTAGAAAGAGGACTCTTGAGGGCACTATAGCGACCTGTTTTTTTTTTTTTTTTGGGGGGGGGGTGGGGTTCGCCATTTGCGAAAATCAAGTAAACAATTAATGTGTCCATAAGACCAATTTATCACTAAAATAAATGGACATGAAAGGTTTAAACTACCAACACTCTGAAATAATTCTGGTAATGTTTTTCTCTCAAGGTTTGGTAACAAATCACACAGACATGTTCCCTTGCTTTTGTTTTCCATGGCTCATTCCTCATAATGGAGAGGTAATAAATTCCTTGATGTAAAGTCATACTCTACGTGTTACAGGAAAAACTCATATTCCTCCCAGTCCACTAGTATGAGAAATTAATAAACTCACTGCTTCTTTGTAAACCTTGCAGGCAGGAAGGCTGTTTTACGAGGTTCGTCGTCTTGAGCCGTATCACCTTGAAGGTATGGAGATCTTTTCCACTGCCTTATGGCATCTACACAAGGAAGTAGGTCTCTCAACCTTGGCACAAGAACTTGGTGATTTTGAGCCTGATTCACCAGAGGTAAGGGTTGAGTATTGTTCCTTGACAACCCAGAACAAACTACTATGAACAAGTTACACTTGTAAAAGCCCCAGTAGATTTATTAAAGATCATTGCTTCATATTGCTAATTGGCTTTTGATTAACAGGTGCCAATTTCATAGAGCCAATTTCTCCTTTATAAACCATTCATTTCTGAATAATCATCACACTACACGCATGCATGGCTAATATTGTTGATTTGTTAATTTCTTTTCGGACAAATGTCCGGAAAGACAAGAATTTGGTTTTGTTTCGGAAATGCAGATGGTATTAAAGTGAACATGGGAAACACTTGAGAATGTCAGTTGGGCACATGACCTTTACTTTGACCTTTTGGGTCGAGTGGAAGTAGGTCAAGTCCTGGGTGTTTTGGTGGAAGCCACTCATGGCTGTTCATCATCATCATCATCATCATCATCATCCCGTTGTCCCACTGCTGGGTGAAGGCCTCTCTCCAACTGTGCCAAGTATTACTGTTCTGTGTATGTCTTTGCCAGGCTGTTGATCCCACGTAGCTGACTATCTCGCCTCTCCATCTTGCTCGAGGTCTGCCACGTTTTCTCTTCACGGAGAGAGGTTGCCATTCTATTGTGATTTTGCTCCATCTTTCATCTTTTGTTCTGCCTAGGTGTCCAGCCCAACTCCATTTTATCCTTTTTGCTGTTACTGCTACACATTATTTTTCGGCTGCTATTTCCGTTATAAGTCATATTTTTTCTCCGCTCTCTCAACAGGCTTGGTGTGCGACGGGTAACTGCTTTAGTTTGCAGAAAGAACACGACATGGCAATTAAATTCTTCCAACGAGCAGCTCAGGTATGTTACAAACAATTATTATCAAAAAGCTGATCTGGAATAGAATTGATATGTAACGCTTCATGCCCAAACCAGACCCTTCCTGCCCGAACCAGACCCTTTCATGCCCAAAACAGACCCTTCATGCCCAAACCAGACCCTTCATGCCCAAACCAGACCCTTCATTCCCAAACCAGACCCCATCATACCCAAACCAGATCTTTTCATACCCAAAACAGACCCTTCCTGCCCAAACCAGACCCTTCATGCCCAAACCAGACCCTTCATTCCCAAACCAGACCCCATCATGCCCAAACCAGACCCCATCATACCCAAAACAGACCCTTCCTGCCCAAACCAGACCCTTCCTGCCCAAACCAGACCCTTCCTGCCCAAACCAGACCCTTTCATGCCCAAAACAGACCCTTCCTGCCCAAACCAGACCCTTCATGCCCAAACCAGACCCTTCATACCCAAACCAGACCCCATCATACCCAAACCAGACCTCATCATACCCAAACCAGACCCCATCATACCCAAACCAGACCCCATCATACCCAAAACAGACCCTTCCTGACCGAACCAGACGCTTCCTGCCCAAACCAGACCCTTCCTGCCCAAACCAGACCCTTCCTGCCCAAACCAGACCCTTCATGCCCAAACCAGACCCTTCCTGCCCAAACCAGACCCTTCATACCCAAACCAAACCCTTCATACCCAAACCAGACCCTTCATGCCCATACCAGACCCTTCCTGCCCAAACCAGACCCTTCATTCCCAAACCAGACCCTTCATTCCCAAACCAGACCCTTCATACCCAAACCAGACCCTTCATACCCAAACCAGACCCTTCATGCCCAAAGCAGACCCTTTCATGCCCAAACCAGACCCTTCATGCCCAAACCAGACCCTTTGTGCCCAAAACAGACCCTTCATTCCCAAACCAGACTCTTCATTCCCAAATCAGACCCTTCCTGCCCAAACCAGACCCTTCATACCCAAACCAGACCCTTCATGCCCAAACCAGACCCTTCATTCCCAAACCAGACCCTTCCTGCCCAAACCAGACCCTTCCTGCCCAAACCAGACCCTTCCTGCCCAAACCAGACCCTTCCTACCCAAACCAGACCCTTCATACCCAAACCAGACCCTTCCTGCCCAAACTAGACCCTTCATGCCCAAACCAGACCCTTCATTCCCAAACCAGACCCTTCCTGCCCAAACCAGACCCTTCCTGCCCAAACCAGACCCTTCCTACCCAAACCAGACCCTTCATACCCAAACCAGACCCTTCCTGCCCAAACTAGACCCTTCCTGCCCAAACCAGACCCTTCATACCCAAACCAGACCCTTCATACCCAAACCAGACCCTTCATACCCAAACTAGGCCCTTTCTGCCCAAACCAGACCCTTCCTGCCCAAACCAGACCCTTCACGCCCAAACCAGATCCTTCATGCCCAAACAAAACCCTTCATGCCCAAACCAGACCCTTCATTCCCAAACCAGACCCTTCATTCCCAAACGAGACTCTTCATTCCCAAATCAGACCCTTCATACCCAAACCAGACCCTTCCTGCCCAAACCAGACCCTTCCTGCCCAAACCAGACCCTTCCTACCCAAACCAGACCCTTTCTACCCAAACCAGACCCTTCCTACCCAAACCAGACCCTTCCTACCCAAACCAGACCCTTCATACTCAAACCAGACCCTTCCTGCCCAAACCAGACCCTTCATGCTCAAACCAGACCCTTCATTCCCAAACCAGACCCTTCGTGCCCAAACCAGACCCTTCCTGCCCAAACCAGACCCTTCCTATCCAAACCAGACCCTTCATACCCAAACCAGACCCTTCCTGCCCAAACTAGACCCTTCCTGCCCAAACCAGACCCTTCGTGCCCAAAACAGACCCTTCATGCCCAAACCAGATCCTTCATGCCCATACCAGACCCTTCCTGCCCAAACCAGACCCTTCATTCCCAAACCAGACCCTTCATACCCAAACCAGACCCTTCATACCCAAACTAGACCCTTCCTGCCCAAACTAGACCCTTCCTGCCCAAACCAGACCCTTCCTACCCAAACCAGACCCTTGATACCCATACCAGACCCTTCATACCCAAACTAGACCCTTCCTGCCCAAACTAGACCCTTTCATGCCCAAACCAGACCCTTCATGCCCAAACCAGACCCTTTGTGCCCAAAACAGACCCTTCATTCCCAAACCAGACTCTTCATTCCCAAATCAGACCCTTCCTGCCCAAACCAGACCCTTCATACCCAAACCAGACCCTTCATGCCCAAACCAGACCCTTCATTCCCAAACCAGACCCTTCCTGCCCAAACCAGACCCTTCCTGCCCAAACCAGACCCTTCCTGCCCAAACCAGACCCTTCCTACCCAAACCAGACCCTTCATACCCAAACCAGACCCTTCCTGCCCAAACTAGACCCTTCATGCCCAAACCAGACCCTTCATTCCCAAACCAGACCCTTCCTGCCCAAACCAGACCCTTCCTGCCCAAACCAGACCCTTCCTACCCAAACCAGACCCTTCATACCCAAACCAGACCCTTCATGCCCAAACTAGACCCTTCCTGCCCAAACCAGACCCTTCATACCCAAACCAGACCCTTCATACCCAAACCAGACCCTTCATACCCAAACTAGGCCCTTTCTGCCCAAACCAGACCCTTCCTGCCCAAACCAGACCCTTCACGCCCAAACCAGACCCTTCATGCCCAAACCAGACCCTTTGTGCCCAAACCAGACCCTTCATTCCCAAACCAGACCCTTCATTCCCAAACCAGACTCATTCCCAAATCAGACCCTTCATACCCAAACCAGACCCTTCCTGCCCAAACCAGACCCTTCCTGCCCAAACCAGACCCTTCCTACCCAAACCAGACCCTTTCTACCCAAACCAGACCCTTCCTACCCAAACCAGACCCTTCCTACCCAAACCAGACCCTTCATACCCAAACCAGACCCTTCCTGCCCAAACCAGACCCTTCATGCTCAAACCAGACCCTTCATTCCCAAACCAGACCCTTCGTGCCCAAACCAGACCCTTCCTGCCCAAACCAGACCCTTCCTATCCAAACCAGACCCTTCATACCCAAACCAGACCCTTCCTGCCCAAACTAGACCCTTCCTGCCCAAACCAGACCCTTCGTGCCCAAAACAGACCCTTCATGCCCAAACCAGATCCTTCATGCCCATACCAGACCCTTCCTGCCCAAACCAGACCCTTCATTCCCAAACCAGACCCTTCATACCCAAACCAGACCCTTCATACCCAAACTAGACCCTTCCTGCCCAAACTAGACCCTTCCTGCCCAAACCAGACCCTTCCTACCCAAACCAGACCCTTCATACCCATACCAGACCCTTCATACCCAAACTAGACCCTTCCTGCCGAAACTAGACCCTTCCTGCCCAAACCAGACCCTTCCTGCCCAAACCAGACCCTTCTTGCCCAAACCAGATCCTTTCTGTTGAAACTCAAAAGTGAGTGTCTGTAAAACCTCTACAATAATCAGGGTTCAGAGTTTCACTTTGCGACCAATAGTTTCAAATTCTTTAGGATATTGTTGTTGTTGACATTTACACCTTTGATATGAGCACCCATTATATTTTGAGTAAATCTTGAATACTTAAACATTGCACTGGATTTCTTAATAAAATTTGACAATTGTTCAATATTTATTCCCAATGTAGGTTGACCCTCAGTTTGCCTACGCCTACACGTTACTGGGTCATGAGTACGTAGCCACAGAAGAACTAGATAAAGCAATGTCTTGCTACCGTACGGCAATACGAATAAACTCAAGACACTACAACGCATGGTAGGTTTTACTTCTAGCGCAATAGATATTTACTTATTCAGTATAAGTACGGCAATACGAATAAACTCAAGACACTACAACATATGGTAGGTTATACTTCTAGTGCAATAGATATTTACTTATTCAGTATTTCATTCGATCAATCGTGAAATTTATATGCTGCCAATCCAGCTGTCTCAAATTATTCATGAATGTATTTTTCATATTACTAGGTATGGGGTTGGCATGATATACTACAAACAAGAGAAGTTTTCTCTGGCTGAAATGCACTATCGGAAAGCCCTGGCCATTAATCCACAGAGCTCTGTGCTTCTTTGTCATATAGGAGTGGTAAGTGAAGTCTAGTTCCCAGTCTTCGCCATGTTTTGGCACTCATCACCTGGGCCCAATTTCATGGCTCTGCTTACCGCCGAATTCTGCGCTTGCGATCACCATTCCCAGCTTACTGTGCAAGCGCCGAATTTCTGCGCTAGCTGTGTAAGCGGGGAATGCCTAGTAACATGGATTATGCATGCAAACAAGCAAAATTCCTTGCTAACCCGCTTGACGTAAGTGCGGAATTCCCTGCTTCCGTAAGCGCCGATTCTTTGCTTACGGTAAGCAGAGCCATGAAATTGGGCCCAGGACCTATGATGTAAAATTCTTTGCCAAATAATCAACCTTTGAGTACAGTGCAAAACTTTGTCCATGGGAAATTGCTGGTGACGTCAGCAGTACCGTTGAAAATGAATGTGCAATATGTTTGAAACTTGATATATTTTAACCCTCCCACAGTTTGACCATTTAGTGTTATCCAGGTAATAATTATAATATAATAAAGAGAGATTTATAAAACGCAAACAGTTGCAGATCGGTTCCGCTTCAAGGTGCTAAACACAAGCAAAAATGGATTAAACAAAATAAATTATAAAAACACAACGATAATTAAACAATTTTACAACAAATTACGACTGGACCAGCCAAATACACAGTAAGCTAAAAAAGATGAACTAGTTAAAAATAGTTGTAGAAAATGAATAATAGATACAAACCTTTCAATAAGTTGCAATGTTACAAAAATACTGTTTGAAAAGATGAGTCTTAAGGCGAGACTTGAACAACTCGATGGTCGAGTGGTTTTGGATGATAGATAAATTATGCCAGCCTGCAATAATATACGATGTGGTGAATGTGTCTACATAGTACACAGTCAACCCTCCTACTGTCTGACCATTCAATATCAGCCACTGTGGTTTTGAATGATGGATAAACTATGCCAGCCTGTAATATGATATCATGTGGTGAATGCATCCACACAGTACACACATACACTCGGTTGGTTCTGTGCACAGTTGTTCCGACATACACAATCCATGCCAGGGGTCGAAATTAACGATGGCCCGCTTGCCCATGACCAGTGAAAATATCTCCGGGAAACCGAAGTCACCAAAACTGATTAGCCCGGTGGGACAGTGGAAAATATCCTCCTCAAAATATCACCGGAACCCAGGCGCCGGGATCTGCCTGCTACGGTCCGACTGTGAAAATTCACTCGAAAGTTTCGCGAAACACAGACCACATTGCAATCCTGATGTACACAATGCACTCCATGCCACAAGCAGAGTCACGTCGTTTCCAATTTACAGGCTTACAGTCTTTGATTTGTGCGTGCTAAGAAACATTCAACGCTAGAGGGCATTTTAGAACAATGCGATAGCATAAGAGTAAACGCCCTCTATTGATGAAATATTACACGATAGCATACAAAACCAGTTACAAACGTCTTGACAAAAGACTTTACGTGTCTGCGCATGCTCAGGAAAAAAGGGTTTTCCCCCCAAAATGCAATATCACATCACTGGTGCGCGGGCAATAAAAACCTTATACAGCACTGTCCTCGCTGGTATGCACGCACATTTCGTCGACAGCATGGTGTGCTGAGCAAGTTCCTTGGAAATTGTTAGCTTGTTTACGAAAAACTACGCAAGGTGTAGACTTTATTTTACAAAAATTACACAATTTAGAATACCCTGGATGAACAGAAGGATTATTTTACTGTATAATGTCAGATTTGTTTCCTCTTTATTTGTTCAGTTTTGTTGTTTTTTTGTTTTAGGCCCCTAATGATGCTGATTTAGTTTTAATTACGAAATGGTTTTTGGCCACCAACATTTCTAGCGGGCCAGTAACTTTTGTTTTTCACTGTCCCTGCTGGCTAGTAGCAATTTAATTTAATTTCGACCCCTGCATGCTGTTGAATGATTTCAAACAGTTCATCAACTCGCTGAAAAATGATCATAGAGGAGAAAGGTTAATAACATGGAACTTGTTCTGTAAAACTTGAGTGATATTTTTGAAAACCTCCTCGACCCATTCTTAGGTACAACACGCTCAGCACAAATCCCACCAGGCTTTACAGACGCTAAACCGAGCCATCACCATGGATCCAAACAACCCACTCTGTAAGTTCCACAGGGCATCCATCTTCTTTGCCACAGAGCGTTATCAAGACGCTCTACGAGAGCTGGAGGAACTCAAACAGATCATCCCTAAGGAGTCGTTGGTATACTTCATCATGGGCAAGGTTGGTATGGACCTGAATCATTCATCTTAGGCCAAATAAAATTTAAAAAACATGTTTAGCGTCCTGCCTTTTTAAAAAAAAAGGAAGGAGGCGGGCCTTTTTTTTTTTTTTTCAAAATGGCTGCCCGACAAGTTTTTTCGAGACAACCGGCCGGGCTATTTTTCAAGATGGTTGCCAGCTTTTTTCTGTGTGCTTTTTTCGCTGTGCTAAAGTCGAAAATACGATCTTATTTATTTAAAAAAAAAAAAAAAATCGTCAGGGATAATAAAAATGTATCATTTTTTTCTTCAAAAAAAAAAAAAAAAAAAAAAAAAAAGGAGGCGGCCTCTAAAAAGGAAGCGGGCGGGGACGCAAAACATGTATTTTTTTTGTTTGGCTTTACAGCGCACACCATGTGAGGATCTCTTGTAGAGATGGTGGCTCTGGTTTTTTTTTTTTCAACACATTTCTTTCCACTTGACTGCTTCTGTTACACTAGTATACCTGTTTATGTGTGTACATGTAGGTATCCACATTCAAACCGTGGACCTATAACAAAAGGGACAATAGGTCCACGGTTACTATCACAAAGGAAAACATTGTGGTCCACGGTTGGTATCACAAAGAGTTGAACAAAGGAGGGTTCGTGATTGCCAGTGCTTACACACTTGTGTTGTCATTTAGCCTTCAAGAAAGACTCTGCTAGGTCGAAACGTCAGGCCATTAAAGGCACTGTACACGTTTGGTAATTACTCAAAATATATATTAGCATAAAAACTTAATAGTATAAAACATTGTGATAAAAACGACTCCCTCTGAAGTAATGTAGTTTTTGAGAAAGAGGTAAGTTCTCACTAAAATAATAAAAGGCTTCTTGCAAGAAGCCTTTTATTCCTATCTGGAAGCACACAAATTTGTACAACAAGGGTGTTTTTTCTTTCATCATTTTCTTGCAACTTCAATGACCAATTGAGCCCAAATTTTCACAGGCTTGTTATTTTATGCATATGTTGGGATACACCAAGTGAGAATACTGGTATTTGACAATTTCCAAATGTGTTCAGTGCCTTTAACCACAGTGGCATCTCTGGTGACTTTAATCATTCGTCAATATAAATTTAACTAGTTCCACTTTAAATCACTTTCAGTTCATGAAGGTGTTTGTTTGTTTGTTTGTTTGTTTGTTAATGTTGACAGATTTTGATGTATTCTTTCTATTCTTCTCGGTCATCGCAGGTGTTCAAAAAATGCGGTCAGACTCACCTGGCCTTGGCCAACTTCTCCTGGGCATTAGACCTAGATCCGAAGGGTGCTAATAATCAAATCAAGGAAGCGTTGGATAAGAGGTATCTACCTGACGATGACGATCCAACGGCAGAGGCCTTAGCTGAGCGAGCACCAAGTGATGCCGGTAAGTACAGGAATGCAATTTCTCAAGATTGTTCCCGATTTCAGGAGTTTTTCTCGAACCTTGAGCCTTCTTGAAAGACAATAAGCTGTCACCAAAGGGAGACAGAAATAGTCCACATTGTGTCAAAGCCTGTAGTTTTGTTTACCGGGTGATGCACAGAGTCTGTAAACCTTCTGAATTCCGCAAGCTACTTTTCAGGAATTTTCACATTCCTCAAATCTGATTCCTGTAAGTAGAAAGTCACTAGCAATTGAAAGATAACTACAAACAGGACGCACTTTAGACCATTACATGGCCAAACATCACCAAATGGGAACGAGCTTTATTACAAAGAGAATGCACTATAGACCATTAAATGGGCAAGCATCACCAAATGGGAACGAGCTTCATTTCAAACAGGATGCAGTATAGACCATTAAATGGGCAAGCATCACCAAATGGGAAAGAGCGGTAGGACACTCGGTTGGTCAAAGTTTGCTATTTAATATCTTTATCCATCTTACTCCATTGCTGTGCAATATTTTTTATTTGCCTTGTATGTTTCTGACTGATTTCCTGAATGCTTCTTTTTTAGATTAATTTTCCTTTGGTTTTACTGTTTACTTTTTCATTAATCTATTTGTATTCCTTATATTTGTATTGTAAACTGTTTTGTAATTCAGCTGGTAGGCTACAATGAGCAGTTTTGTAAAACCATTATAATCATATTAATCCACAGATGTTGCAGATAGTGACACGCTAGGTGAAGGTGACATATCACACGAGGGCGCCGTTGAACCGGATGACATGCAGCTACAAGCAAATGAAAGCGATGAGAGTTTATGATCGGACGATGCAACCTTGCTAAAAGAGTTGCATCATCTCTGGTAACCTTTCCTTCAAAATGATGACCCATTTTTGTGTAACATTTCATCCATCAACAAGCAGATCCGAATCTTCGAGTCATTCACAGGAAGATGACATACTTAATAGATGTATTTTTATAGCAAGTGAAGCTGTGCATCCAGCCTAAATGCAATGTAATAATATATAGAGTGGTTATAACTGGTTGTATGTGTGTCATTAGCTCTGTAAGACTTTACTAAACCTAATCGCTCCACCTTTGTTGAAAATGAAGAGAGGTTATTTCTCCATTCTGTCCATAATCCTGAGTTATGTATATCCCTGGCGGAATGTACATGGGCCGGCTGGAGTTCAGCAAGGCCCAATTACATGGCCTCGGCTTATTGTGTAATCATATGCTCACGGTCACCGTTCTCGGCTTAACAGGTTTGCACCAAAATTCTTTACTAGCAGTGTAAGCGAAGAATGCTTAGTGTCGTGAATTCTGCACCTGCACAAGGAATAAGTCTCTGCTAACTTGTGAAATATGCTTAGGTTAAAGCACTTACATTGAGCTACAGTAAGCACTGATTTTTCGCTACTGGTAAGCAGAGTGGTGAAATTGCGGCCAGTAATTGTCTTGACTGGAGTGAAGTGAATTAACTTGTTCAACGAGCAACGATTTTGTGGCAGTTCTTGGGATCTTACTATTCCCGATTACCTACCCATTGCAGTTACCACATCCCCCTTTTTTCTAACTTTGTGAAAGTGTTTGAGGTTTTACAATTTCCGAATTACCTACCCATTGGAGCTAAAGCAGCCCCTGTTTCTCTTAACTGGAGTAGTTTTGTAAAAAAACATTGCAAATGTTTTTTGTCAAAGACCAACCATTTAAAGAAAGTCAGAAGTTGGAAATATAATTTAATTTGACACACATGTATCAGGTTTCCAAGAAGTACAAATGAATATAAAATACTTCAGGCAAGGTTTTGATGTAAAAGAAATAGCATCATGAGAGAGACAATGAGTGTACTGCCGAAAAAATGTAGACCTGTCACAGGAGAAAACTTCAGATCAAAACACTGGAAAAGAAATTCCCTTTTTAATAAATATTATCAGTGAACATTGAAGATACATTGAGTGTGTCATAATTGTGCAATCAAATGCAAATTGCAAAGAAATGTGATCAAGGAAAGGCAGTGTCCAAATTAGTGGCTAGGGCTGTGGCTGCAGCTTTTTCATCTCATGAAGAAGTGGGTTGTTCATCTCGTGAATGAGTGGCTCGTTCATCTCGTGAAGAAGTGGCTTGTTCATCTCGTGAAGAAGCGGCTTGTTCATCACATGAAGAAGTGGCTTGTTCATCACATGAAGAAGCGGCTTGCTCATCACATGAAGAAGCCGCTTGTTCAGCACATAAAAAGCCGCTTGTTCATCACATGAAGAAGTGGCTTGTTCATTTCATGAACAAGTGGCTTGTTCACCTCGTGAAGAAGTGGCTTGTTCATCTCATGAAGAAGTGGCTTGTTCATCTTGTGAAGAAGTGGCTTGTTCATCTCGTGAACGAGTGGCTTGTTCATCTCGTGAAGAAGTGGCTTGTTCATCTCGTGAAGAAGTGGCTTGTTCATCTCGTGAAGAAGTGGCTTGTTCATCTCGTGAAGAAGTGGCTTGTTCATCTCGTGAAGAAATGGCTTGTTCATCTCGTGAAGAAGTGGCTTGTTCATCTCGTGAAGAAGTGGCTTGTTCATCTCGTGAAGAAGTGGCTTGTTCATCTCGTGAAGAAGTGGCTTGTTCATCTCGTGAAGAAGTGGCTTGTTCATCTCGTGACAATTTCACAATTTCAGACATGGCCTAACGCTATATCCGGCATGATATTCTTCCTACTGTAATCTGATTTGTGTTTCCCTTAAAAACAAATTATTTAGATTATTATTAAAAAATCCCTTGAAACCTATGAAAGCCTGTATCATGAAGTCTGCTCTTGTACTCAATACGATTTTAAGTTTAATTTAAAGGGCAAAGTATGGTGCATACACTCTACATAATGCCTTGTCCAACTCTTATGCCTTCTCTCTGCAATACTCATGTCTAAGATGCGTTAACGTTGTTTCTATTGATGCTAATGTATTTTCTCATCAACTATCTGTCTCTCTTTTAAAGGGGGATGTGTTAAGAATGACTGGACAATCTAGATTTCTGCACGAATAAGCTTGTGAAAATTTGAACTTATTCGCTTGGACTGATTGTGGAGACGTTGTGGAAGGTTTTTGAAACTACACTGTATTGTATGAAGAAACTACTCAATCTTCCAAGGCGTTTTTTTCGTTTCTTCCACTGTATCTTTTTTCTTGAGAACTACTTGCCCCTTGACATGTTTAAAAGTTTATATTTATAGTCGTTGAAGAAAAAGAAAGGAAAAAAGGGCTTAAGTAAAACAATTTTTTAAAGTGGTTTTAAGATGTACTTGATGTTTTGTTTTTTATTTTATAGATAAAAACAGAATATTAGCCGGTGTAATTATTGTATTAGGGACAAAGAGACTTGTGAGTAATTTTTGCCCATCACTGATGTTAATTGTTTGTACCCAACGCTAATTATAGGATTCATACTTGCGGCTCATCACAGGGAGATATGGGTGGCCTAGTAAGACATCTGTGGATATTTGTGGGTTTGAATTCTGACCGATGAGGTTTTTTTCTTTTTTTCGGCAGGACTTTTAAAGCACTGCAAGTTTGCAGTGCTTGCCACACATCAGTGTAGAGCAGAACTAAAACATAAAAGCGAAATTGATATATTCCCATCCCCTGACCCCAGTAGTGACTGTTCACTTGTATTTTGAAAGGTTCAGATAGTATTCCTCAAGTATTAGCTTCAATTTAACCAATTTAGTTTTGAAACTTTTCAATGTACCTTATTTAATAACTCAAATCATGGCCGTGGGCCTGGGTGGATATTTATCAATCCAGGAATGTTTTTTAAAAGTTTCCAGAAAGTATAGTCATTGGTAACATTCGATAAAATCAATATAAATGTTGTTCACCTCAATCTATTTTTTCCCCTCTTTGGTATTCTTAAAAAAGAAAGAAAAAAAGGCATAAATAAAATCATACTTAACTTTCATATACATGTACATTAAGAATAAGAATCGTTGTTTGTGCAATTTAGTCGACAAATATTGGATGCAAATGAGTGCATTGTTGCGGAATATAATCACAAGGTAAAATCTGGACTATTCCATTTCACGAGGCGAAAATAGAATAGTCCAGATTTCACTGAGTGTTATATTCTACAACAATTGACAAACGAAATGCATCCAATATTTGTTTAACATTGGATGGGCTCCTGTCCAATATTAAATGTTGGAGTGTTGCAGCAGTAATTACATGGCAAAATAATGGATGACACTCCATGCATGTTCCACCAATCAAATGACAAGGATCTGTTTGTGGTATTTAATACATTATAAAGCCAGCTTTGAGCGGAGATAAGTTTAAAATCAGTTCCTACTCTACCAAAACTACACAGAACCAAACCAAAAGTGACTTTTATTCATAGTTAACTCTTCAGTTAACTGTAAGTGTTTCCCCATTCTCGTTAGATCGGTTGTTTTTTATAACACACCACTGGTGCATTTCCTCAAGAACCCAATCAAGGGTTCAACATTATATTTTCCCCAAAAAGATTAGTTTGAGGCAGAAATAACCTGATGTTTTGACCCTAGTAGAGTCTTTCTCAAATGCTATCATGACAATACAACATTGAGCAGTCAGTAGTTTGCAACAACTGATTCTTTGGGTTTTGTTTTCATCAGTTAATGAGTTACATTTCCTGTAAACAATAAGATAGCCTCTATTAAGCCTTGTTTCTTCAATTTCGCTAAGGTTACAGTCCTAATCCTGTTCGAGTCAAAAACTAGCTGTGCTGTGATTTTGTTTCATTATTGTTTGGGGGAAGTAAATCAAGAAACTTGAGTTCCAAACAACTTATTTTTTTGTTCTTCTTTTTGCATAGTAAAAAAACTTGTTGTCAACGTACAGAATGGTTTTATTCCTAAAAGTTATGAATATATATATATCCAGGCAGATACTGGTATGCAATTAGACGTGTGTTTAAATAAACTTAATAATACAGCTCTCAATGTAACAAGCAACTTAATCTTTCACATGCAACTTTGAATTCATTTAAGAATCGACCGATATTATTCGGTTTGCATTTTTTCATCCTGTCTGCCTTTTGAACCTGTTCTCTCTCTCTCCTTTTCTATGTATTTTGCAATCCACAAAAGTGACCATATTTTTCTACTGTGTTCCTGTAGTAAGAGTAGGTTGAAACCTGTAGTCTTTGATAATGGTGTTGTAGTGTTGCCGCTCTGCCGTTTGTTCACAAGTATTTCTATACTGTAGGTAGAGGTAACAGTTTGTGTCTACTTTGCACAGTTGAAGCTTTAGCTAGATCACTTCAGCTCAGTAATACCTCTAGCCGTAACTAAATTCACTTAAGCTGAGTTCTCACTGGACTTAAAAATGGTGAAGTAACAGCTTCACATGATTTATATAACAATTTAAAGTCCGCCTGTTAACTTTGCAGAAAGTTGTCAACAGGCTAATCTGGGAGTTGGGATAAGTGCACATTGTTTAGTAGGCCAATCTGGGTGTTAGGATAACTGCATGTTGTTTAGTAGGCCAATCTGGGAGGTGGGATAACTGAAAATTGTTAAGGAGGCCAATCTGGGTGTTAGGATAACTGCATGTTGTTTAGTAGGCCAATCTGGGAGGTGGGATAACTGAAAATTGTTAAGGAGGCCAATCTGGGAGTTGGGATAACTGCACGTTGTTTAGTAGGCCAATCTGGGATTTTGGATAACTGCACATTGTTTAGTAGGCCAATCTGGGAGTTGGGATAACTGAAAATTGTTAAGGAGGCCAATCTGGGAGTAGGGATAACTCCACATTTTTTTTTAAAACAAAAACCTGAATATAGAGAGAAAGTGCACTCCTGGTAATTTAACAATACTTGTGACTTAGCAGGGATTGTTTTGGTTGACCTTACAAGTTACAGCAACTTGAACTAATCCGTGTGAACAGTGGTGACTTGCATGTCTTGAGACTTAAAGTACTTTACAGTCAATTGCCAATGTAGCTTCTTCTCTTAACATAAGTGCGACGGCTGTGATCATTTGAAGGATAGGTTACAGTTTGAAGTTTCTTCAACTATGATGCAGTGGCCATCTTGGGTTCAAATGCAGAATTCTGAAAGACTTTTTTCAAAACCTTTGGCTTTGGTTCCTCACTGGGCTTTGGTCCACCTTTCTGAAATCCTCCTGCCGAAAGCTCATGATTTCAAAATGACTGACAAAGCCTTAGCCACAGCTGAATCCAAAGCCATGGCCTTAAAAAGCCTTAGGCTGTGTCCAAACTGGCGGCTACAGCTACGGCTACGGCTTGATCGCCATGTCTTCATGTACTAAAGTATTGGATGTCCTTAGCAACCCCCCTTAGCAACAGTCATAGCCGTAGGACATCCTTAGCAACAGTCATAGCCATAGCTGTAGCTGCCAATTTGGATACGGACTAAGAATCTGAGTGAGTTTTGTGCTTTAAAAATAATTGGGTGCCTCAATATTGCAATGTTCACCTCGTGCAGCAAGACCACGATGGTTGGTTGTAGCCACTTAAAGGGTAATTTTGGTCTTTTCTATTTTGTAATCAAACTGCAGATCTAAATCTGAAACCAATTAAACACTTAATCAAAATTCATTATAAAAATAATGTTAATCTGTATCAGCCATATTCTTAGTAAATTATATTTGTAGGGAAAACCCCCAGATTTTTGGGATAAGAAGTTTGCTTGAAAGATTGATGTCAAGTGTTATGTGAGACTTTCTGTAGTAATAACAAAAATGTGCCATGTCATTGTGTGCATGGATGTATGTATGTATGACAAACGTACTTCAAGTATGCTGCCTTGTGGATAATTATGATATTAAAGTAATGTACAGTATTAATTGAATCATCACAGACTCTGAAAGTAATCCTTTTATTCTTAATAATAATAAGTAGTTCTTCTCTAGTGCCTTATCACAACTGATGGGCATCTCAAAGTATGTGCAACTATGTTTTGAAGTATGAGACCTTTTTCCTTTCCATAGCACCATGTAATGGTTGACAAGGTGCTGTGGCACAATATGCAGCCAATCAAACCAGGAACACCGGGGCGCAGCAATAATGGTTAAGTGTCTTGCTTAAAGGTATTGTACACTTGGTAACAGCTCAAAAACAGTGTCCACATTTTGTCTGATTCAACATATGCATGAACAAACGAACCTGTGAAAGTTTGAGCTCAATTGGTCATTGAGGTCACGAGAAAATAGTGAAAAGAGACCTTATGTGTTTTCTGTTTTTTCAAACATTGAGTTTCCGTGATAAAAACTATTGTTTTACTCCTTTCTCAGAAACGATAGCATTTTAGGCAGAAATACTTCAAGGAACCCTTTCTACCATTACTTACTTTAAATCATGTAAGTTGTGTGTGAATCTGTGAACATTTGTGTTTTTCGATCTTACCAAAAGTGTACAGGGCCTTTAAGGACACAAGTGTCAGGACCAGGACTCGAACCCACACTCTGCTGATCAGGAACACCAGAGCTTGAGTCTGGTGTTCTTATCCGCTCAGCCACGACATGCCACGTTCTTCATAGTTCATAACTGACACCAAAAAAAAGTTCATTTTGGCTGTTCACAAAATGTTCACTTTTGTTTTCAATTAAGCTACATATCTTATATGCCTTTCCTTACAAAGTAACACAACAGTGATCACAACCAAACCCATTTTTTCTTTAATATGACGGCATTTTATTCAAATGTATAATTTGATACAAGTATTTAGGGTTGCAACGTTTCAGCTGATTTCCCTTTTTTTATTTGAAAATATAAGGCTTGGGCTCCATCTGTTATTTTAAAAACGGTTTTCGGTGTGTGGCTTCAAACAGACTGATGCAACCTCGGCCAGAACCAAAGCATTGGTTTCAAAAAGGGCCACAATTTAGTGCCATAGAAGACTAAAAAACACTGTTACAAAGGCGAGTGTAGTTGGCCATTTCCTCTTAAAGGCAGGTTATACTTTTGGTTATTTGTCAAAGACCAGTGCTCTCACTTGGTGTATCCCAACATATGCATAAAATAACGAACCTGTGAAAATTTGGGCTCAATTGGTCATCGAAGTTGCAAGAAAACAATGAAAGAAAAAAATACTCTTGTTGCATAGAATTGTGTCCTTTCAGATGCCTTAGAAAGGCTTCATGCCTGAAGACTTTCTCAGATTCAAATTTGTTGGTGAAAATTTACCTCTTTCTCTAAAAACTACATTACTTCAAAGGGTGTTGTTTTTAACAATGTTTTTTTACTATCAACAGCTCTCTAGTGCTCTTTACCAAGTTAAGTTTTATGGTCTTTAAAGGTATCGTACACGTTTGGTAATGACCCAAAACAAATATTAGCATAAAAACTTACTTGTTAACAAGCAACGGAGAGCTGTTGATAGTATAAAACATTGTGAGAAACGACTCCCTCTGAAGTAACGTAGTTTTTGAGAAAGAGGTAATTTCTCACTAAAATAATAAAAGACTTCTAGCAAGAAGCCTTTTATTCCTATCTGAAAGCACATAAATTTGTACAAGGGTGTTTTTTCTTTCATCATTTTCTTGCAACTTCGATGACCAATTGAGCCCAAATTTTCACAGGCTTGTTATTTTATGCATATGTTGGGCTACACCAAGTGAGAACACTGGTCTTTGACAATTACCAAACGTGCTCAGTGCCTTTAATTTGTGGGTTAAATACCAAAGAACTACCCTCCCTCCCTTTAATTGTAATGATAAAATTGCCTGTCTGAGCTCTACATGTAAAACTAATGGCTTTCTTCAAGGTACACTGCATGCAGCATATCTTCAATAGGATCTATCAGAAAAAAATATCAATACAAACCTTGATAACATTGAAAATTGAAAAATACAATTGTATAATTGTGACATCCGGAAAAAAGAAGTGTATGATTTTTGTTTTGCCTTACACCGGGGTATGATAAGCATTAATGACAACTGCTCTAGAATACAGAAGGTCCATGGTTCGAATTCATCCCAAGCTGCCTCCAGAAGCACTGAGTATAAAGTGCTTAACACAGTCAATGTATGGCAAAACTAACATCAACACAGCAAAACACAAGGGAACATGTAGGGCGATATTCACAAAGTTATAGACTATGTAACCTATGACATTGATTACTAAAGAGCCACAGAGCCTGCACTTCCTGAACGCACAATTTCTTTTCAAACATAAAAATATTACATTTTATGGAAACTGCACCGTATAATTTTACTCAAAGAAAGGGGGCACATCTCAAACTTGTTGAGTGGTTAAAATTGTCAGTTTGATACAAAGTTAAAGGAACATTACAGAATTGGTTTTTGCTAACAAAACAGTGTAAGCACTCTATATAATCCACCATACACATAAACTGACAAACCTGTAGAAGTGTGAGATCGATCGGACATCTGGGTCACGAGAAAATAGTGAAAAACCGATTACACATTTGCATGTGTTATACAATGCATGAATAAAACGCTCATGAGCGATAAACTCCAATCGGAAATTAGTTTTATTTATTTCTCATCAAATATGGCATTTCAGACAGATATATTTCTAGGGATGTTTTCTACTATCATCATCATTAGACCGTGCAAGTTTTATGTAAATCTGTGATGTTAAAGAAAATTTTAATCACCAGTTCTGTAACGTTCCTTTAAGATACAAAATTTAAAATTGTTCATATGACCAGTGAAGTATCATGCCTGCCAGGAAAAGTCCTGGAATAAACAAAGTCAGTTATTTGTACACACGATGTTTGCAAACAGCTACATTAAAATAGTCGAAAACTAAACATGATTCTAATATTTTCATTTTAAAACCAATAAAAGGAACCAGCCTCTATCGCCATTCCAACTCAACATTTCAAAATCTTTCCCATTAACAGACTCGACTCCTGATAAAAGTTGTTTAGCAAAGGAATTTTCTGGAATAAATTATACTCCTATAAACATGCTTTAAAATTATATTATAACAGTTATGACTTGTCATTGTGATAACACCATAGAAACAAAGAATGGAAACTGCTGAGCTCAATTGTCAAGTCTGTGTCTGCTGTGCACGCCCTCTATGTCAGCTGTAGACATAGAGTATCAATATAGAAAGAGAACACAGAGAATGCTGAGCTCAATTGTCGCCTGTGTCTGCTGTGGACGCCCTCTATGTCAGCTGTGGACATAGAGTATCAATACCATGTGAAATGCGCGTATGGCAAAATTATTCAATGGGAAAGCTAAAAAATCAATAATGCCATAGAGCTAAAATGGCAGCGTGCATGAATTGCCTCAGATCCGACGCTCACAGATATTACTACTCACACAGCATTCTCCTAGTGGTAGTTCCTTGGATAACATCCACCACAGTAAAATAATTTTTTTCAATATAAGGGCGACCTTTTTCACTGGTACTCTCTGCAGATTTCTTGACATGCAGCGAATTCAATGAGCAAATATTTTCAAAATCTTACAATAAAAAAATTAAATGCTATTGTAATAATACATTTGACTACCATACAGACAGGCACTCTAAGAATATGATTATGTACTCTTCATAAAATAAACGAGGACAAAATTTGAAACAATTTTGTTGTATTTCAGTTCACTTCATTAGTGATTATTAGAAATTCTCAGTTTAAAAACTTGTTAAACATTTAAAGTTTTTCCAAAGGAGAGGCACTTGATAGATCTTTGGTTCGTTAGATACACTAGAAATAGGCACTGACATGAGGTATCCCAAGAAGTAATAGAATTGAAACTTAAGGCTCAGCACTGTGGCTTTCAGATAATTTGAGACAAGTTGCCAATAGTGGCTGCTGATAAACTGTGGCAAGCTAGCCAGTTTCTGAACAATGTGGTTGCAGTTAATAGGGCCATGTCACACAAGGCAATGTATCAGACAATCAGTTTCATGCAATCTCCAACAAGAAACCACATCACATCTTAATTTCCACATGATGTTTTTGGGGACAGACGACACCTGCAGGAAAATGTCTCTTGTGCTACCGAAAATGTTCCTTGTGTTCCTTTTGCATGCAGTGCAGTCGGTTGCCTTCAATGACCTGCACAAATTGCCTGGGCCCAGTTTTATTGAGCTACTCAAGCACACAAATTTACTAAGCACAACATAATTATGCTTACCACAATAAGGTTACCAGTCAAAATATCATGTAACATGTACCATCTGTGACTGGTATCCTGCTCATTTTTGCTAAGCATAAATATGTTAAGCAAAATTTGCTGCTGCTGTATGATATTGTACCCTGGTGGGACAAGGCCCTTCGACTGTTACATCAACCATAACAATTAGCAAGTCTTAAACACCACCTCCATTGTGTGAATCAGTGAAGCTGTCACCCAGGGGAAAAGTGTGTCCCATCTGTGGCATCCCAACTGTGAATTATTTTCTGTCCATGTTGTTGTTGTTTATTACTCGATATTTCAAATAAAAAGTTGCGTCCCCTTAAGGTGATCCCTTTGCTGCCACTCCCAGGTTGTATCGTTGGGTGTGATCCCTGGCTATCGGACAGTTACAGGTTGAATGGCTTCAGACTGGCAACCCCGAACAAAGATATTGACAAGAATGAAAGACCACCAACTGGATAGCTCAGTTCGTAGGGTGCCGGCAGGTTAATCTGGAGGTTGCAGGTTCAAGTCCCGCTCTAGTAAATTTTTCTTCGTTCAACCCAAAACTATTTAAACATTACCCAGTCAGTTTCCCTTGTGGTCTATTACTTGAATATTTTTGAACAACTCAAAGAATTTCATCCAGTTTATCTTAACCACTGAGAGATGCTAACATGACCTTGTATTCCTGGATGAACTTAGCCTCTTCCTCAAGTGTTAGGTCCAAGTAATCTTCTTCATGGTCGGGAATGTCTGGGGCGATGTCAGCAATGGCCTTCCGCTGTTCCTCAGTCAGCTCCTCATCTGAAGAAGACGGATCGGTTCGACTTGAGGACGCCCTTGATGAATCTATAAATTGACGTCAGAGAAAGGAAAATGTTTTCCTTATAAAAATAAATACAACTTAGATAGGAAAAGAGGAAAAAGATGCGGTAACAACATGTGATGAAGACGTCTTAAGAGTAGTGTTGGCTCTTAGAAAAGTACCAGCCGGATCTTCTAAGAGCTATCACTACTCTATAGAGATTTTCATCACATGGTGTTACCGCAAGTTTATCGTTTTTAACTGACACAACTATACGTCACTTTACAAAAGTCCATACGCATGTCCTAATGCGCATGATCAGCGCACAAAGGATTCTGGGTGAAATACGAGTCCCATCAACACTGGCGACCATCATTGTGCACTGATTTTGAAGCATTGCGGTACACAAGATAAAAACCTGCCATAATTACATTTAAACTTAGGGATGTAATAGGCTGTTGAAAAAAAACCTGAACTCTGAGCACAAAGCGCGAAAGCTTGCAAGCTCGAAAACTTGCGAGCACGAAGCCCACTAATAACATTTATCTTTGGTTTTAAAAGCCCAACTCTCCAATCGGGGGCATTATATATGATTTTATCTTCATTTTTTTATGAGTTTGGTATTAGGTAAAAAAAAAAAAAAAAAAGGATTTCTGGTTAAAAACGGAGAAATCACCATCATGAAATCAACTACAGCATGGCGCCCAACTTGGCAGTTTGATTTACTTTTTATCGACTCGGTTTCCCAAGATGCGTTGCGGTATATTTTAGATTGGCGGTTGTGCATATGGGCTATTCAAATGTTCTTTGAACTGATATTGAGCATGTTTTCTTTTATATTCTTCAACTAATAACAAAATGCTCAAGATTTGGTGACAAAGCAAGTTGTAAAAGATAACAGTCAGAAGGCTTTTCCATTGTTGTTTCCTTGTATGTCATTTTGAATTACCTGAGGAGGAACTCGCAGCTTGTGGAGGCAAGACTCCTCCGTTTGACAGAAGAACTTCTACAGCTTTCCCAACATTACCACGGAAACGGTACAAAGCAAGTTGTGCCACATCCAGGTTGAAGCCAAGCTCACTTACCTGTAAAGAAATCAGATTTTAAACATAAGACAAAAAAGTTTGAAATTAACACCTATAAGTCAAGAGCATAATTGAAACGGGAACTGTCAAGACCTTTCAATGCAGATTCAGCTTCCTTTTACGCTTGGTATTCCAATATAAAACGTGCAAATCTACCACATTGCTTTCACATTTTAAGGAAACAAAATTGTGGGCACATTCCCATTTCTGCATCCAGTGGAGATTCATTTTGTTCTTTCCTTTGTCCCTGCACTTTAGACTCTGGCCGTATCGGAATTTCTGGCTACAGCTATGGCTATGACTGTTGCTAAGGACGTCCTATACTTCAACACATGACGACGCAGACATCTAGCCGTAGTCGTAGCTGTAGCCACCAATTCGGACACGGCCTTACTTACCTGGGCAATCATCTCATCTGTAACTTGACCTTGCCACGGCCTCTCATCAGTGTCCATCAAGGTCAATAGGTCAGGGTTCTCCTGCATGACCTGTAGAGCAAGATGAAGGTCATTGTTGGTCTGCTTCAGGGCAGAGACCACAGCGGTCTTGGGGAATCCCATAGAGATGAGAGTGTGGTAGATCTCCGCCTTGACCCTGAAGGATTGAGGATTCAATGAAACATTCTGCTAATAATTCGTGGCCGAGCGGATAAGAACACCGAACTCAAGCGCTGGTGTTTCTGATCAGCAGTCGTGACACTTGTGTCCTTAAGCAAGACACTTAACCACATGCTTCGTCCTTCGGATGGGACGTAAAGCCGTTGATCCCATGTGTTGTGTACTGCACGTAAAAGAACCCAGTGCACTTATCGTAAAGAGAAGGGGTTCGCCCCGGTGTTCCTGGTCTGATCGGCAGCATATATTGCACCACAGCACCTTGTAAACCATTGCATGGTGCTATAAATGACTAGGCCTCATACTTCAAACGTACCTCCACATATACCTTGCAGGAAAAAATTTGTAGTCCCAGCGCTTTGCATCCTCTGGTAAAAGGCGCTATATAAATGTCATGTTTATTATTTTATTATTATTATTAATAGCCTTAGGAACCATTGAAGAATGGAACACCACAAGCCCTGATTCCAGTAATCAGTACATCTTCAGTTATAAAAAGAAAACCATGAAAAAATGACCTTTTGCTCACACTTATTGTAAAACACATGCCTAACAATAGAAAACTTATAACCTTCTTAAATTGACAAAAAACACCTTCAAGTTCAAGCGAACTAATCACATGTAACTGAAAGACACATATTTCTTCATACCATTCTCCATTTGCCGTCTTCCCTAGTCTCTTTTCCAGCCGTCTTTTCTTCTGTTTCTGTTTCTGTTTCTCTTGGATCTCCTTTCGCCTCTCCCTCTGCTCGGTGATCTTAGTTACAGCTAACGAGACACTGCCATGAGCTGCTCGTAAACCCAGCCTTGCCTCACGGATGTCAAACCCCATTGCAATCACTTGCACGAGTTTGCCCTCATCCACTTGAAGAGATGCTAATATACCTTCAGACTGTTGATATTAAAGAAGTCCAATTTCGTTGGTGAATAGCTAAAATGAAAGCGAGACAGTTGGGGGCAACACACTACACCTGTCACTTGAAAAATAGTTAATTTATCCAATATTTCTCTGGAGGACTGGAATTGGTATGTATCATTGAGCTTTCAGATTGATACTAATCATGTTTTAATCCTTTATTTTGTCTTCAAATTGTTTGTGAAGCACCTTGAACATTTATTTGGAGATACAGACCATGTAACCTTTGACATCACATGTTTATAAAAAGAACCACACAGCCTGGACTTTCTGCAGGCACAATTTGTACAAAGCTCAAAATAAAACATAAAATGTTACATATCATGGAGATTACTCTGTTTGATTTTTATCACCTTTTGATATGAAGAAGGAGGGCAAAACTTGTTTTTAATAAAACTGATTTTATGCGGCAATTTTAAAACACAATTTCAAATTTCTCATATGACCTGTAGTACCTCATTCTTTTTGTAAAGAAGATGACAATGTCTTTCAGAACTATTACTGCTGTCTTAGGCCAAGTAACAAAAGTAACGAGTTTCTCGTCCAGACTTTAAACAAAAAGGAGGAGGCAGGGCTTTACTATTTACTATTTTTCAATTTATTGCTATTTTTTTCCAAGATGGCCACCATGCTAAATATGGCTGGCCAAGGTACATTTATTCACAGATATTGTGCTATTTGAGTATACTGATGCAATGTATGACAAAACTAATAATTTGTATCATTTTAGTCCACTTGCCAAGCAAGTTTCAAAATTCAGAAACGGCTGTTGAATTGCAAAGGTGAAAAAAGAGTCTAGACAAATTCTTTAAAAAAAAAAAAAAAAAAACTAAGGAAGTTTTTTTTTCTTTTTGCGAATTTTACTTTTTACTTTTTTTTATAGTAAATAGTTTAAAAAAAAAGGAGGTGGCGGCCAAAAAGGAGGCGGGCGGGGACGAGAAACTCGTTATTTTTGTTGTTTGGCCTTAGTGATTAGGCCAAGGTCACACACCAAGGATCATACCTTCTGTAGTAGTTCAAGTGATTTATTCCTCTTTTGTTGATAAAATGCCAGGATGCCTTGCAGTAGATACAAGCGAACATACAACGCCAACTCTTGGGTGTTTTGCCCTTTTAGATTAGTCAACCGTTGAAGGTCGTCTCCATAGCTACGTCTGAAACAATCTTCGCATCTCTTCAGCTTAGCTTCTAAATATTGATTAAAAAGGCAAATCAGTTATAACAAAACAATAAACCCCATAAACTATTAATTCAAATTATTTTATTATACACTTTTGGAAAAACATTTGGTTTGAATGTTAGATTTACATCTTTAATTTTTTGAGACAACTACGCCTAGTTATGAATAGGTTTTTTTTCTGGTCAGTAATTTTTAATTTGGAAACATGTCTGTTGTCAACAAGTGCTAAAACACTTCCGAGAATGCATGTGACTTTAAAGGCAGGGGTATACTTTTGGTTATTGTCAAAGACCAGTATCCTCACTTGATGTGCCCCAACATATGCATAAAATAACAAGCCTGTGAAAATTTGGGCTCAATTGGTCATCGAAGTTGCAAGAAAATAATGAAAGAAGAAACACCCTTGTTGCATAGAATTGTGTGCTTTCAGATGCCTGAGAAAGGATTCATGCCTGAAGCCCTTCTCAGATTCAAGTTTTGTTTGAGAAAAATCACCTCTTTTTCTAAAACTACATTTCTTCAAAAGGTGTAGTTTCTAAAAATTCTTTACAATACCAACAGCTCTCCAGTGCTCTTTACCGAGTAAGTTTTTATGGTAATTAATTTTTAAAGTAATTACCAAAGGTGTACCCTCCCTTTAAGCAATTCTTCCAAAGCAGCCATAAAATGTGGTTCTAGAAATGTACTGCGACTAAAATCACAGTCCTGCTTACAGTGGAAGTCTGCATTCAAAGCACGGTAACCATTCTCCGCTCACAGGATTAGCACCAACTGCACTGAGCAAAGAATGCTAGTTGCATGAAGTATGCAGGCACACAAGCAACAATTCATTGTTAAAGGTATTGCACACTTTTGGTAACAGCTCAAAATCAGTGTCCACATTTTGTGTGATTCAACATATGTATGAACAAACAGACCTGTGAAAGTTTGAGCTCAATTGGTCATCGAGATCACGAGAAAATAGTGAAAAGAGACCTTATGTGTTTTCTGTTTTTTTCAAAATACCGCGTGTGATAAAAACTATTGTTTTACTCATTTCTCAGAAACGATAGCATTTTAGGCAGAAATATTTTAAGGAACCCTTTCAACCATTACTTACTTTAAATCATGTAAGTTATGTGTGAATCTGTGAACATTGTGTTTTTTGATCTTACCAATAGTGTACAGGGCCTTTAATCTGTGAAATACACTTATGCTAAGTGCAGATTGTCACCATAAGCGCGGAATTAACCTGGTAAGCAGATGAGCTCAAATGAGCTAACTTACCTGCATCAGGTAGTTCATTCATGTTCTGGAGACACAGGTAACACCATACGATGTCAAGACAAAGTACAGCGAAATTGTCAACAGTGTTCAGGATCTCTGATTGACACTGACTGAAAAATAGTTAGTCCAGAAAAATCTATAAGAAAGCTTTTACTTTGTGAAACAAATCAAAAAGGTCAATGCAAGAAATGTTGGGTTGTTATTGGACTGTGAAAAAGTCAAATGCCAAATGAAGGCTTTATACATGAATAGTAATGGCTATATTTATTTTTAACAATCTTGAATTAGTATAAATGTTGACGTTTTATAACCTTGTAGCTAACCCAAAATAGTTCCCTCTGAAACTCTAAATTGTGCATAAAACATTTCCCTCAATACTCGCTTCTTATTTTGATTTGACAAAGACATAAAACAAAAAAATTTACAAACAATGTTGCAGACCTGAAGGCTTTCTCAGCTTCCAGTAAAATCAGCAACGCTTCTCCGTATTGCTTCCTCTTCAGACACGCCCTCCCTTTCTCGTTCAATGTGAGGGCGACAGACAACGCTTCTCGTTCATTATCAGGCATATCTATCGGTTTACCATTTTGGTCTGCAATCTGAAAAAAGTAACGCTCTCTACTGCTGCTACTTCCACCTGTCCAAAACAAAAGAAATCAACTAGATTCATAATTGACAATGATTGAGAAGAATTTTCTTGCGGATCACTGTACCTCAATTGTGTTCATTAACGTGGTTGGAGAAAATTTGTTTTGCGAAAAAGTTAGAGTTAGAAAATTTGTACTTCTCCAAGAGCTTAAGTTAACACATTCAATCCTAAATCTTTACTGAAAAAACTTCTTGCGGATCACTGTACCTCAATTGTTTTCATGAACTTGGTTGGAGAAAATTTGTCTTGCGAAAAAGAAATCTGGTAATCAATCTTGAGCAAAGGTACATAAGCAAGTCAGGGTTCTCCCCAGGTTTTTTCAAAACTGTGGGTATTCCGGACCAAAATTTCTGAAGTTTAGCAGAAGCACGCTGAATTGAAACAAGGTCTTCAGAATGTTTTCTACTTTGTGTCTATCTTGGTTTTGAAAGCTCTACTGTGCAATTTGGAGTATTCTAATAATGGCTTTCTCTTGATGTTTTTTATGAAAACAAAAATTGTTTTTGCTTATCGGCCGAAATGTGTGCATATCGGCCACAAATCGCGCGTATCGGCCCGATACCCTAGCTTGTGCATGGGGAGAACCCTGCAAGTATTTGTGTGCTAAGGAATTATTTTGAAAAAAAAGTCATAATAAATAATGACACTTGCCATCTTTTCTTTTTGCCAAAATTGCTGCAGCCTCTTTGGTTTTGATGAGATTGGAGGCTTGCTTCTCTCGTCCCCTTGCTTCTATCTTCGTCTCTGTTAGACAGATGACCATCACCTGAGAGCCATTTTGGACATGTTGGCTGTGAATGGAAGCCGCATCTTGAAGAACGGTGCCGCAACTTATGAGCTTTAAATGATCTTCTGGTATGCCGCTCCTCTCTGCAATTCTTCACATCAAATTGGAACCAATTTTGTTTTAAAGCAAATGTACAACATTGGTAATTGTCAAAAGACCAGTATCCAGACTTGATGTGACCCAACATATACCTGAAATAACAAATCTGTGAAAGTTTAAGCTTAATCGGTCTTCGGAGTCATGAGAAAACAGTGAAAAACACCATTATATATTTTCACTGTTTTCAAACATCGGATTTTATCACCAGTGATAAAGACTAATTGTTTTACTCATTTCCTAACAACTATAGCATTTCAAGCAAAACTATTTCAAGGGAATTTTTTCCACCATGACCATCTTTATACCATGTGAGTTATGTGCAAATCTGTGAACATTTATATTTTCAACCTTACCAATGTTGTACACACCCTTTAAATACTAGAATTCTTGGCAATTAATAAGATACATTCAGACAAACTGCAACAATCTGAAGTCTGTTGTCTAAGAAGTCCATCCTGATAGGATCCAATCATCTTCTAAATGTGGCAGCATGTAGCCATGGCAACCAATTCTCTAACCCATCCAGGTAATCATTTAATCAAATGGAGACGTCGTGACAATCAGGAGGCAATCTATATTTATCATTCACTTTACATAACAAGTAATGACATAAAAAGCAACATTTGTACTCACTTTTGCTTAAGATCTTTGCCAGTGATTTCGAGGTCAGTCTGGAGATCGAAACTCTTCTTCTCTGAAGACGTTTGTCCTCCTGGGATATCTCCAGTTAATTTAACCATCAATGTTGCCTCTTGTAGACGTCTTGTGGCACGTTTAGCCAGGGTGTGTAACCGTAGACTCTCTAAAGTCTCTTCCACAATTTGCCTTGGGAGGTTTAATTCTGATGCGTAGCGCTCAAGAAGTGTCTTCAATAAGAAAACAGATCTAGTCATCAGAGGTATTACAGTTTGGAGCTAGGCTAATTGTGTAAAGCCACTGGTGCAATAAAGGGCTGGTCTAACAGAGACTTTTAGAGGAGTAGATTTATTCAAACCATCATTTCTTTTATTATGATTATTATTATTATTTTTTTAACAAATTAAATTTTTCACATTTTCTGGGTTTATTTCTTTCTTGCTGCAATGCAAGAAAAAGAATACCGGAGATTTAAAGGCACTGGACACGCTTGGTAATTACTCAAAATATACATTAGCATAAAAACTTACTTGGTAACGAGCAACGGAGAACTGTTGATAGTATAAAACACTGTGATAAACGACTCCCTCTGAAGTAACGTAGTTTTTGAGAAAGAGGTAATTTCTCACTAAAATATTTGAATCTGAGAAAGACTTCAGGCCTGAAGCCTTTCTCAGGCATCTGAAAGCACACAAATGTTTGCAACAAGGGTGTTTTTTCTTTCATTATTTTCTTGAAAATTTGATGACCAATTGAGCCCAAATTTTCACAGGTTTGTTATTTTATGCATATGTTGGGATACACCAAGTGAGAATACTGGTCTTTGACAATTACCAATTGTGTCCAGTGCCTTTATGGCCTTAGATAAACACAAACTACTCACTCAATGCAGCCAATATTTTGTGTCATTGTTATGAAATATATATTTTATGAACAGTTTGTTTAAGAAACAATTTTCACTCCAACTAAAATATTTTGTAGTTAAATTTGCCTGAAAGTTTGGATAAAGAAGTTCTAGGTTTTGTGTCCTTATGACTGTTGGAATGTCAAACGAAGGCCTACCAAACATAAAATGTACCAAGGCGTGTGTTATGAATGATTATCATTACTTACCTCCGGGTAGATGCCTGCTGTAGCGCCCTCTTGTGTGTACGGAGGAGCCCATAACTTTATTTTCTCTGCAATCAATTTCTGCCGAATAACTTGAGTAGCTTCGTCATTATCGAGGGCATTGCTTGCCATGGCTTAACGTCTGACTTCAAAAACTGCTTAATACCAAAAGACAAAAAGGAAAAAAAGTAAGTGAAATAATTTTAAAACAACACAAACGTGGGCTGTAGCAGTAGGCAGGCAGAAACTAAAAATAAAACACGCTATTGATTTAGGGTAAACTGAGTTTAGGCACCTTAAAACATGGAGCTATACTACGACAACAAATGTATTTCAAATTCTGTATTACTAACTCTCTGTCGAATTTACAATATTTTGACCCATTTTTGTTTAGGCTATACCATGGAGGAAGAATGGGCTTACACTTCTTAACTTGATCACATAATTTGATGGAACTTTTAGTTTTAGGCTCTTTTTAAAGATGTGTGTTTATTGAAAATTAGCGAATTTACGATACTGCACACTAGTTTGGTGGGCCCTATTTTATAGCAACTAATTAGTAACAGTTATTGTTATTTGGTTAGGCTTTAAATTAATTTTTTACAAATATTTTGTTTATTAGGGACTTTTCCTTTAATAAAAAGTAAACACACTGTAATGTACATGTATGACTGTGGTAAAAAAGTATTATTATTGTAACGTACTGCCAACGGGTCCTTGTTTGCTCTGCAGCCAAACGCAGACAGAAAACAAACTAACTCAAATTCCGTTCAATATGAAACACACTGATTTATTCATTCTCCAAGAACAACAACATTCAATGCTCACTCACTGAACTCAGCATTTGGTCTGTCTAACACAACTAAATCATGCACAACACATTGCTAGAAAAGGGCGCCAAAACAACGCATTCTGCCAGCGCACCTGGATAATCTCTTATCATTATACAGTTTGTTACACAATGTTATACATCTACAAATGCGCGCGATAATGCGGCCAATCACTGTTCAGTTCACACCAAGTTCAGGCCAGCTGCCTTGGGAGCGTTGTCCTTCCAAGATCCGGCGGGGCCACTCCAACGCACTGGCGGGGCTTTCTTCCAATACACAGAGCGTACAGTTTGAGTTCGTTACATTGCCCCCTCCTTAGAATCAGCCTATTCTCCGGAATAGCTGCAACAGCTTCGATACGTACAGGACATTCAAAAAGCAAACAGTTTTATGGGGTTTCCTCGGGGAATGGTGATCGATGACGATTCTATAGTCCACAACTTGGGGACACAAAATCAATCAAGGATCCACAATCGACAGGGCTACACACAACAACACATTTTTACAGGTTTTGTTTGTTGTCTACTTTAAACAAAAGCATCAAGCAATAGTTTTGTCCAGAAAACAACGATGGGTGTCTTCAAAGGATGTTGATCAATGTTGATTCCGGTCCCCAAACTGGTCACACAGAAATCAAACAAAGATGGAACAGACCAATGACGACTACCCGACTATACAAAACGAAAAAATGTTCCACAACAGTTCTGTGTTCCTCGAAGATGTCCCTCAAACAAAACAATGTCCATCCAAGAGAGGACTTCTCTCCAGTCATTGTTCGTCGTACACTGTTCTAGCTTCGGCGCCTTCAGCTGCGGACTTGGGCCATGCCGTCGAACACTTGACACTTTCTGTTCGGTGCTTCCCCTGGCGGATCCCTGGTGTGGTGCCGGCGGGTCCTCTGTCCTTGCCGGCGGATCCCCTGCCTGTTGTGCCGGCGGGTCCTCTGTCATTGGTGCCGGCGGGTCCTCTGTCACTGGTGCCGGCGGATCCCTTGTCTGTTGTGCCGGCGGGTCCTCTGTCGTTGATGTCGGCGGTTTCTCTGTCGTTGGTGCCGGCGGGTCCTCTGTCTGTGGTGCCGGCGGATCCTCTGTCGTTGGTACCGGCGGATCCCCCGTCTGTCCTGTGCCGGCGGATGATCTGTCCGGGGTGCTGTCTGGTCCCATGTCTGTGGTACTCCCAGCACCGGTAGGTGCTCTGTCTGTGGTGCCTCCAGCACCGGTATAATCTCTGTCTGTGGTGCATCCAGCACCAACGGATCCCCTGTCTTCTGTGGTGCTCCCTGCACCTGCGGATACTCTGTCTTCAACGGCCTTCTTCAGTGGTGCTCCCTGCACCGGCGGATACCAAGCCGATGATGCTCCCCGCACCAACAGGTATCCTGTCTTCGGTAGTACTTCCTGTACTCTCGGCCTTGTCTTCTGCGATGCGTCCTGCATCAGTCCGTATCCTTTCTTCTGTGATGCATCATGCATCCGGGGGTCCGTCGGTGCCTTTCCTCGTTCCGGCGGGGCTGCTTTTGCTGGTGGAGAGTGCCGCTCCAGCTGAGCTGCCATCATCTGAACATGACAGTCCTGCAGTTGATTGTTCAACGTCGTAGTCTGTGTCCTGTCAGTTTGTTGGTCGATGATGAGATCAGTGTGCTCCAGCGAGGCAAGTTGCACTGGCGGAGCCGTCCACAACGGCGGAACAGAGTGCGTTGATGAAGCAGCCTTCCACACTGGTGGAAGTGTTGACGTGGAGTTGAGGGACAAAGCAGCTGGATCAGGGTTGGAAAATCCATCGCAACCACGAACCGCAATCCCTCTGGCAAACGCCATGCAGGGCAATATCGAGGGACTCGGGACCACATCAACAGTAGGGCATTCACCGCTCGCAACGGCCTCCCTACTTGTGGTCTCCGCATCCACACAACAAAGCCCCACATCGGCGCCAGCCACGGGACCACAGGACGGGTTTGCGTGGCGTTTACCTGCACGCTGATCCTCACTGATGGCTAAGTCACCACTACTCCACGTCGCTTCTAAGTTGGCAATCGTTTTCTCGAAGCATCTTCTGTGGTACGCATCAACGACTGGTTTCGTGTTCCAAGGATTCTGTCCATACTCAGGTGAGGAAATAGCTGACTCAATAATCTGCCGTGCCAAGGAGGCTTCCAACTCCCGAATGTCACTCATTAATCCGAAGATGGCGTCCACGATATCAGCCGATGATGTGTACTTGGTCGTCATATTTCAGTCGTGTTCAACATTGAATTGAGTCAAATATCCCACCAGCTGCCACCATTGTAACGCACTGCCAACGGGTCCTTGTTTGCTCTGCAGCCAAACGCAGACAGAAAACAAACTAACTCAAATTCCGTTCAATATGAAACACACTGATTTATTCATTCTCCAAGAACAACAACATTCAATGCTCACTCACTGAACTCAGCATTTGGTCTGTCTAACACAACTAAATCATGCACAACACATTGCTAGAAAAGGGCGCCAAAACAACGCATTCTGCCAGCGCACCTGGATAATCTCTTATCATTATACAGTTTGTTACACAATGTTATACATCTACAAATGCGCGCGATAATGCGGCCAATCACTGTTCAGTTCACACCAAGTTCAGGCCAGCTGCCTTGGGAGCGTTGTCCTTCCAAGATCCGGCGGGGCCACTCCAATGCACCGGCGGGGCTTTCTTCCAATACACAGAGCGTACAGTTTGAGTTCGTTACATTATTATAAGTTATAAACAACGAAAACATAGACCAAACTGCCAAACCTCTGCAACAACCATCCGATTCTCTTCTTTCACTTTCACATTTTGAAAAAAGCAATAAACTCAAGGAAATTGCTTCTAAGTTCTACAAGTGACAACCCTACCTCCATGATGACACTGACACAACTTAGGCCTATTACAAAAACAAAATGTTCTCTTTACAAATAAATATAAAAACACTCCTTGTTGAAACAGTAGTCTGTTACACACCTGTCAGTATTGCAGACAATGCAATAAATGTGTGACGTCAACTGTTTTCTGTTTGATTAAAATGTTTATGACATTTCTGTTGCTTGGACAGCAAAACATAACATGAAAATAATCTATTAGTTCAACTTTAAATCACATAAATATCGGCAGAAAATATTTAAAAGTTCATACCTTAATTTCCGTTAATACATATTCCTGTGGTTGTAAAAAAACAGTATTCAATTCGTTGCACAACCAATGATGTGACATGCGTCAGCACAGAACTCTACATACAGAACAGTGACATACACAGAGCACCGACTTCAGCCTGAAAAATCCAGTGCTGGAATAAAACTGAAGTCTAAAGTCGCCAACGACCGTCAAGCATGCTATGTTTGCACTCGCACTTTACCCTAAATTTGGTTCCAAGTCTGTGCTCGTGGTTTTTAGTCTAACTGATAGCCAATACATTATTGCCTGGCTGATGCAGAGATTTACCGCGATCTCAGACTTGAAATCAAGTCTAACTTTACCCCGGCCGTGCGGATGATATTACGAACTTGTTCATTATTTGCACTGAGCTGTTTTCGACTGAAGTAATTTAAAACAAACTGAATTTATCTTGATATCCAAAATCCAAACAAGAATTTGAACAATATATACAGAGAGTATGGAAAAGAACATAGATAAAACATTGGGGGAAAAGCAAACAAAAACAAAATACTATAAAATTATTAATTACAACAAAATTGGGGGGGGGGGCTGTCAATAAAAAGCACACAATGGGCCTACATAAAAGGATAGGAAGGACAGTCTAACCAACACAATATTAATTTAAAATTGATAGAAAATAATAAAAGATAAAAAGCCTTGTGCATTTTAGTTTCAAAATCAAAAGTCCCCCCCCCACTTTTTACTCTAACATATTTCATGCTCATATTTAAATTTGTAACTCTGTATGTAAAATGGTTTTAAATTTAGTTTATTTGCTTTGCTTGTCTGTTTATTTTTTACACAAATCATTTGCTATTAGTAAAAGACATGACATTGTGCATAATAACCAAATTCTGCTAAGCAGTGCATTTCTGTGCTCAGAGATGTAGCAACACTAACTTAAATAAGCGCCCTCAAGGAAGTCAAAGAAAGCCTGCGGCACACTGACGGTCGTTGACGAACTATCATAGTTTGACACTAACACCAAGTTTGTCATTGGCAGTTCGGACCAAAGATCGTGGTTCGGACTAATAAAAAATCAACATGGCGAAGTAAACATAATTTAATGGCGAATGCAGAAATCAAACAGCTGAACAACGATAATTCGATACGACTGCAGTTTCGAGGGGTTGGAGTTCGAAAAAGTTTGCTGAGGTAATTTTGTATTTATTAAGTAATATAAAGATTACAATGACACACTAGAATTAGAAATGTGTCCATACCGACCGTGCGGTGTCCCAATGTTTTTTTGTGTGGAATGGGAATTGTAATTGGATTGTCATTGAAATTGGAATGTTGACATTTATTTATAACAAGCCTATCTTCAGATCTTGATCGTTGACTCCGACAAAACGGATTGTCCGCATCACATAAGGGTTCATGACCTAGGTAAACGTCAACAGCCACATCTGAGGCGATTTGTGCAGACAAAAATATCAAGATCAATGACTTTAAATGACTGGAGTGGAAGCCTGAGTGATAGGCCTACTAAGTAATAGGGGCAGAAATTTACTAATTAATTATGAAGTACTGCTGGGTCTAATTATTATTTAAGGTAGTTTCTTGATGCAGATTTGAATCCAGGATTGATTGAGTGTGATGTGGCAGACAGAATCAGACTTTTCCAGTGTTGCATTGTTCAGGAAGGTAGTTGCGATAACGTAACCCTCCTCCCGACGGCGAAGCCGGAGGGTTACGAGCCAAACTCGAACGGCAAACGGCAGTCTGGTCCAACACGTACAATTTCGGCAGCTAGTCACCAGATTTGCTCCATTTTTACCACTTTTGAAAATCATGACACAAATTCTAGGAACACGAACTTGATCCTCAATGTCTAATGAATCCTTCCATATCACTCAAAACACCATTGAGGAAATATTTTGAAGAAAAAGGACAAAAACTTACCAGATCCCCGAGCGAAAGAGTAAAAAATATACACAATGCACCCATCACACGCAGCGCAGCGCTGACACCGTTGACCCCTTTGACCTGCACGCACAGCCGAAGCTCCGCGCACCCCACTCAGATTCAAATTCTCAACCTGGGACATTTTTTACTCTTTCGCTCGGGGTAAGTTTTTGTCCTTTTTCTTCAAAATATTTCCTCAATGGTGTTTTGAGTGATATGGAAGGATGAACCATGGTTGAACTGACTTTATTTAGCAGGGCCTAATAGATTTCAAATCTGTTACTAAATAAATTCAGTTCATTTGAATGATGATGTAGGTGAGAGGGGATGACGTCTTGTCCATCCTATCTACTCTTATTACTACAACTATTGAGGTTCGTTCCGCTATCGTCTCCATGAACAAACCTCGTTCTAAGACGTCCTATCGATCTGATGAGGTGGTCCATGTAATTAATACAATAAACGAGATTGTGGATGGAATGTCGGTTTCTGAACAACATTTAAGTCTGATGGAGAAACGGGCATACTGTTCAATATTTTCAAAATTCAGCAAAATTTCCGCATCCGGCCACCACTTTATCTTCCTTAATTTAGGTCAAATTATATCCTTACCTTTCCAAAAGTGTTGACAGAATGTATACAGAGAGGCACAGGCACTTTGAACTAATACAAAGTGTCAAAATCATGAAGAAAAAAAAGCAATTTTCGGGTCTAGGGTGGTCTTGACAACGCTGCTCGCTACACTCCATTTTAGTTCTTTTGGGCATGAGTGAACGAGAGTTCTGTCCTCGCTATGAAATGTGCGCTTGAACTTTCCGTTTTAAAGGTCAAAATTTAGTGTTTCAGCTACCAATTCCTCAAGAGGAATATTTATAAAAAGGGAAATAGAGTCCAACATCCATTAAAAAAAATCAAATAAATCCCTTAAAAAATGGTGGCTGGATGCGGACTTTTTCCAAAAATTCATTTGAAATTGAAGTTTGACTTGAGATTTATTCTTATTCTGAGGAAGGAATCCGCACAATGCAGTGCTACGCCCATACACGGTACACTACTCTTTTACTAACTTTGAACACGATATACATGTTCCGCCCCAACTTGACAATCGCACCAATTATAGTTGGGACTGGTCCCAACTTGAGTGTTCAAGTTGGGGCGTCCCAACTGTAGTTGGGACAGTAATAAATTGTACAGGGTACTAGGACTAGGAGCAAGCAGGGGAGATATCTCATCTGCATTTGTAGGTTGGTTGTTTGTGATAGCAGAATCCCAGAAAAACAAAACAAAATGGAGGTCGATCAAAACAGTGGACTTTTTCAGGGTAAATAAGGTGAAGTAATTATTCCCACTCCTTTTTAATTTTTTTTTAAAGGTTGGCACTGAAACCACAGGCACATAAATGACAAATTTCACACTCATCTACTATTCTAAAGCCAAAACTGGGCCCAATACCCACATCATTAATGAACAAGTTGTTGAGGGGGAGATCCACGCCCGCATGTTGCAGTCCCCACAATCGATCACGGTTTTCCTTTCGCGGATGCTATCCTGTACAGCCTGTACTGTGGAGTTCTATGGGCGATCCCAACTACAGTTGGGACGCCCCAACTTGAACACTCAAGTTGGGACCAGTCCCAACTATAGTTGGGACGTTTGTCAAGTTGGGACGGAACACACACATGGTCAAGGATAGGCATCCAGGGGGATTGTGTCCCCTGGTATGTGTGTCCCCCATATGGTAAATTAACATAAGCTGAAGGAAGTTGAGTCAAAAGAGGGCGCTATCAGACAAAATTGTAAACAAAATTCTACACAATTGGCCGTATGGGTGGAAAAAATCTCTGGGGGCAGAATCTCCTGTCACACCAGCAACACTGGTAAACTATTGTGTTACAATAAGCATAATCACATTACACTTATAATACAAATTGCCAATAGTATATTTGGTGTGCCATTTTCAAGCTATAAGCTTGATACCTTATTAGCTTTTTTGTTTCAGAGTTCAGCTTTTCAATATATTTGTCTTGCAGCTAACAGATACCTCTAGTCAGTGTCATCAAGATGATGAGTGATTCGTTAGCAGCCATTAATGTGGATCAACTCAGTAATGCCGTCAATGCTGTTGTTAATGGCTCACAGCAGGGACAACAAAGTCTCAATGCTACATCATCTGTAGCCCAGGTAGGTTGTACCTTTTGAATTACAATTCGCCGTATTTTTGACCGCTTGAGGGCGTATGTAAGTAAACAAACTGGGGGTTTTCATTGTTGTTATTATTATGTTTATAGGTTTCGTCATTGATGCAAGAAAACTACACACAAGCAATTAAAATAAGATGAAACTGTAATTGTGATGCAAGACAATTCCTGATGAAAGCGCCCTCGAGCGGTCAAAAATAAGATCAGTTGGTGAAATCAAATTAAAAAACTATACAAAACTGAATAAATAAGGCCTAAAGGGTTTCTTATGACCATAGAGCACCACCTAACTGTATGTGTACTGTGTTGATGTGTTATCAGATTGCAAGCTGGCATAGTTTATACATCACTCAAAACCACAGTGGATGAAATTGAATGGTCAGACAGTAGGAGGGGTAATGTACAGGTCAACTGCTAGCCCGACCCTCACCACTCCAGGGCCCAATTTCATAGAGCTACTTAAGCACAAAAACTAGCTAAGCACAGCAAAATTATGCTTACTAGAATAAGGTTACCAGCCAAACTGCCATGTCACATATACAACTTGTGACTGGTATCCTGCTCATTTCTTCTTAGCAGACAATATTTAAGCAATATTTTCTGCTTAAGCACCTCTATGAAATTGGACTCTGATCCCAAGATGCCAGATACGTTTAACTTGTGGAAACGCTACTTTGTTGTGTAAGGGGCATGTCCTTTGAGGCAATTTTTCAGGCAGCAAGTTCCATAAAATCTCCAAGAAGAAACAGATTCACCTTTAAATTGCCACGTTAACTTTCTAGGAGACATATGTAGTGAGGCACTGTCAGAAAAACGGATCTCAAGCTACCGAAGTGTTCATTTATTTTGCAGTGAAGTCTATTGACTCCAAGTTGCCTGTAAAAATTGTCTTGTGTGACATTGCCCTAACTCTTACATACAGTGCTTTCTGAAATGATTTGTTGTAAAGTTTATTTGTAAAATTTGTTCTATATTCTCGTTTCTAATCTTATTTTAGAACAGCCTGGGTCTGCATATACCAACCAATAGTCCAGTGTCAATCCCAAGTACAGTGATGATACACGTGGACAGACAGCTATTGAATCAACTGGCATTACCCCCTTCGGTGTCAACTAATGAGGTGTCAGGAATTGACAATGTGCTGTTACAGAACTCAAGTATGTGTATGTCTTCAGGATAAATTAGATCTTTTAGGAGGGACAAACTTTAACCCCCTCACCTTACAAATCATGTTGTGGTATACTGCTATGACCCCCCCCCCCACCCCGCACTCTCCTTGTGCACTGTCAAAACAAATTGAAGAAGCTACATGATGCGTCTGCAAGGGGCAGACATGTGTGTAATTTGCATGTGTATAAAGGAAGATATATTTTTTTTTTTTTAGTAAAGTGTGTGATTCATGATGATATTTTACCTCCAGAATGCCTGTCATTTTAATTTCATTAAAAGGGATTGTATACGTTTGGTAATTTGAACCCACTGTTTGTTGCAATCCTACATAGTTGTAGATAAATACCATAAAACTAACCTGTGAAAATTTCATTTAAAAAGGTGGTAGTGTTTTTGAGGTATTGCCGAAAATCTGGAGTGGTTATGTCCATGCAGTAAGAATAATCTGCAATAGAATTGTTACTGCAGTAACGCTTCTCAGATTCAAATTTTTGGGGATAAAAGTGATGTCTTTTTCCAAAACCGCAGTACTTTGAAGTGAAAAGTTTTCTCAAAATGATACTATCCAAAGCTGCTGTACTTCTTACCAAGTAAGTTTTTATTGCCATTAATTTTCAGAGTCAATACCAAATGTATACAGACCCAATCTTTCATGATTTCATGTTCCTTATGGTGAAACTGATTTTAATTTCCTTCACTGCAGGTGGCTTTTCCAACAGCTTTCATGTTGCCCCAACACAGCAACAGAGCAGATCCATACAAACCAATCAACCAACTATTGTCGGAACCTCCAACGCACCACAAAATGCACTACTGACCACACAGATGATGAGTGCACCGGTTGTGCCTAGCAGACAGCAGTCGTTCATGCAGAGTAATCCAGTAGCAACGGTGCTGGGCCCTCAGATGTTGAGTGTCCCTTCCAGCAATGGGTCCCAAGCGATTCCCTTTAACACACCCGTTAATGCACCTCTGAACGCCATGCTGGGGACCCAGATGATGGTCCCCTCGATAATTACCAGTGTGGTTCCAGCAGCAACGAGCCAGAGTGCACCCCTCAGCACATTACTAGGGTCCCCTTTGGTCGTATCGAGGGATGGAAGTCTGACTGCTGGAATCACCAATGCACTCATGACAAAGCAGGGCGGAGAACAGATGATATTTAACATTCAGCCTGAGGTCCCCAGAGGGGTTAACAGCAGTAACAGTAACAACAATGTTCTGCAACTTGTGCCAATTAGCAATGGCAACAGGTTAGTATGACAATATTTCTAGTGGTTTGCAGATTGGAAAAATCTATGTTATTATTGGTTCCTATATCTGCAGGGTTGTTTTCTTTGCACTGTTCTTCATTTGAATTAATGGAACTACACAAAGACACACCCGTGCTAATTCTCGTATTTGTTTCGCCCAGCAGTTTTACAACCAACCAACAAGCCGCTCAGAATCCGATGATCAACATGAGCATTGCCATCCACCTCCCAACCCATGGTACTCAGAGCAACAAGGATCCAAATGCCAACCCGAAACAAGCCAGAACAATCCCTCTCTCCCAGCTCATGACTGGCCAGCCGATCCCAGTGTCGCAGATCACCGGCCCCCTCCAGGTGTCCCTTGAGCCTACCCAGGAGCGAGTGTCACTCCAATCAAACACCTTACCTCTCCCGCAGTTGTCGAACCCCCAGGCTGTTTCTCTATCCCAAATTGCAACGCAGCTCTCTTCCGATCATGGACAGTCGACTGGATCCATCCAGCCTCAGATGTCAATCCCATTGTCACAACTAGGATATGCTCAGGCTATTCCAGTCTCGCAGATCACTGCACAGCTTCCAGATGGCGCTCCGCAGGGTACATCCTGCCAGCTCAGCTCGGCACCACAGCAGATTCAGATACCTCAGTCCATGCTGCAGTCTTTCCAAGCTCATTCAGTCGGCTCACCTTCTGTTACGTCCACGTCAACTGCACCCATCACCACAGCGATGCAAGTCACGACTTCTATGCCGACACCGATCCAAGCTCCCGTTGTCATTCCAGTCCAGGAAATGCAAGGGAAGCCTTACTGGGGCATCCAATCCTTGGACCAAGGATCACAACTGACCTCAGCTCCTCAGCTGACCTCTCCGTTGACCTCTCACCTGACCCCATCTTTGAGCTCGCAGACCCTTGATGTTCCATCAGTGACACCTATTGCTAATGTTGCCAAGTCACAGAGACAAGGAGGGGTCGATCTTGGCATTGTCTCCATATCTCCAGAGGGACTTGTCACCAGCATGAATGCAGACGATATCGCAACCTTAAATTTAGAGGCAACAGAGTTAACGGAAAATCTTCCTATACCTTTTGAGGTTGTATCATCAAATATATGTAAGTATATTCAGTGTAGATTACTACATGTATGTGGCAATGATTTTGTAACCTCAACTCGAAGTTGGCAGTGTGTTAGCAGTGTTTGCTCTTAACTTATTCAGTCAGTGACTAGCCAGCAGGACCAGTTAGCATGTCATTTCACTGGTCAGTCAGCCTTTTCACTAGCCCATACTTTATATTCAATAGGGATGCTTTTCAACACTGGACTAGCCAGCCGAACCACTTAGAGTGAAGTTTGACTGGTCCTCAGGTTGTTTAGCTGGCATTTGGCCAGCGAACCAGTGTTAAGGGAGAGCGCTCCTTTGACCTATTGAAGTCCTTTGCTGAATGCACTCTATTCCAATATGTTGTTGATATTAATTAAGTTGCATTAATTCTTGAATTGCAGGTTGCATTGACTGTATTCACTACAATTCATTCTTGAATTGCAGGGTGCGTTGACTGTAATCACTACAATTCATTCTTGAATTGCAGGGTGCATTGACTGTAATCACTACAATTCATTCTTGAATTGCAGGCTGCATTGACTGTAATCACTACAATTCATTCTTGAATTGCGGGGTGCGTTGACTGTAATCACTACAATTCATTCTTGAATTGCAGGTTGCATTGACTGTATTCACTACAAATCATTCTTGAATTGCAGGGTGCATTGACTGTAATCATTACAATTCATTCTTGAATTGCAGGTTGCGTTGACTGTATTCACTACAAATCATTCTTGAATTGCAGGGTGCGTTGACTGTAATCACTACAATTCATTCTTGAATTGCAGGGTGCGTTGACTGTAATCACTACAATTCATTCTTGAATTGCAGGGTGCGTTGACTGTAATCACTACAATTCATTCTTAAATTGCGGGGTGCGTTGACTGTAATCACTACAATTCATTCTTGAATTGCAGGGTGCATTGACTGTATTCACTACAATTCATTCTTGAATTGCAGGGTGCGTTGACCGTAATCACTACAATTCATTCTTGAATTGCAGGTTGCATTGACTGTAATCATTACAATTCATTCTTGAATTGCAGGGTGCATTGACTGTAATCACTACAATTCATTCTTGAATTGCAGGTTGCATTGACTGTAATCATTACAATTCATTCTTGAATTGCAGGGTGCATTGACTGTAATCACTACAATCCAACGACATGTACAACTCATGATCCTCCAACAACTATCCGAGACAGTGAGATACCTTGCAGAGCAAAACTAACATTACCATCGATGTTGAAGCTTTCTGAAACACTTGTCAGTAGCCATGGAAATCGGAATGGTGAGAACTTTTACATCTTTAAAAATCAAGACATCCACTTGATGTACTGCTAGATTTCCCGTATTAGTGTCATCTCTTTTATATTTACTGATTGATGATTCAACCTCAGATACTGTCATATTCATTTTTGTTTTTTATGTTTACAAAAAAAAAGGTGCGTTTGTATCATGTTCATTTAATCTATCTTTGATATACCCATACACTGTAAATTTGTATCTTTCAATTGTAGTTTTCATGTCTATTTTTAATATATTGATTTGAACATATTTTTATCTGTAAAACTTTTCTTATTCGGCCTCTGGCTGTGATAGCGTATGACGTTTTTATCAATAAACCATTTCAATCAATTTAATTCAATACTAACCTGGAAAACAAGTGTTTTTCTTCTTCAGTACTGCAATGCAAAGCTCTGAACTACACTGTCAGTCCTCACTGTATATATCTACTTTTGCCTGCCTGACAATTCAATGTCAAACATTTATATTTTCATTATTGTGTCTTTCACAAGAAAAGATATTTCTAGATTAAGCCAATCTTGTGACAAAAGATGTAATTCTTATTTCAATGTTGCTGTTTAACTCAATGCATAGGAGTGATTGCTGTACGAAGTATTGAAGCACGTTGCCAATTTGGGCCATTAATTGGAAAAATTATCAGCAAGGATGACAGTGTTATAGAAACACACTCCAATCGACTGTGGAAGGTAACAATATCTCTTTGCCTTCTCTATTTTTTCCCCACAAATGTCCCTCATTGAATGTCTCTCTCATTCACTAATTACTTACTTTTTTCTCTCTCTTCCCACATTTGATTTTGTCTTGTGTTTCCAACCTCCTGTGGTTAAACTAGCCCCTTCCCTTAATCCCTTTGTTCATCCATTGCTTCGTCTGACTGTTTTCTGCTGCTCTCTTTTCACTCCTTTCTACTGCTGCTGTCGGTTGTGTTGTCATTTAGCCTGAGAGAAAGAGTCTGCTAGGGTCGAAACATAGGGCCATTAAACAAATTTTGCAATGTCGTTTATGTGACAGCATTACCTTTTTGATTATTACATGTATCATAACAAAGGCTAGATGGGCAGTTCCTTTTTACATGCTGATTCATATTACATTGGTTATGTGCATATCAAACATCTGGTTATCAGAATATTTTTTGTTAATTTCAACATAATGAGTCTAAAAAATTATTCATATTTCCTCTGTGAAATGTGTGTATATAGTGTGGAGTTGTTCCCATACAGTACATGGAACCTACAAGCTACACAGAGAGAGAGTAAATTTGTACAAACCTATAATGATTGTATTGAAACTTGGTTGCTTTAAAAATGCTTTTGAAAAAATATATGATTTTTTGTGCTAAATGATGATTTTAAGGAAAATCAAAATTAGGGCGCTCTACCATCACCTTTCAAAATACAAACATGGGACCTCATCTTGCAATATCAGATGAAACATTTGTGATTGTTACTCCAAGAACTTCTCAAAATAAACCCAATAATTTTGTTTTCACCAAAAAGGTAAAATATTTGTTTTATACATCGGAGCTTCCATGTAATATATTTTCAACATTAACATCGTCTTGTCACTTTGATTCTAGATCTATCGAAATGGTGTGGTCAGCCACTGCATTGATGTTTCCGATGACAACAATTGTAATTGGATGACCTACGTCAAGCTCGCTAACCGAACAAATGAACAGAATTTAGTAGCCCACCAGAGTGGAGGACATATTTACTTCATCACCAACAAACCCATCAAGGAAGGAGAGGAGCTCAAGCTTTGGTATAGCAAAGACTATGCCCAGTGGCAGGGTAAGTCCTCATTCTTTTGTCGCCTCATTCTTTTGTCGCCTTATATGTTTAAAGGTATTGTACACGTTTGGTAATGACTCAAAACAAATATTAGCATAAAAACTTACTTGGTAACAAGCAACGGAGAGCTGTTGATAGTATAAAACATTGTAGGAAACGACTCCCTCTGAAGTAACGTAGTTTTTGAGAAAGAGGTAATTTCTCACTAAAATAATAACAACTTCTTGCAAGAAGTTTTTATTTTATCTGAAAGCACACAAATTTGTACAACAAGGGTGTTTTTTCTTTCATCATTTTCTTGCAACTTCGATGACCAATTGAGCCCAAATTTTCACAGGCTTGTTATTTTATGCATATGTTGGGATACACCAAGTGAGAACACTGGTCTTTGACAATTACCAAATGTGTTCAATGCCTTTAATCCTTCATTTAACGAATATTTGTTTATAACAAATTCATAATAAAAACATGAAATTCATTTGGGCGATTAAGTTTTAAAACAACTCAGTAAGGTTCAACAAAGCAAATTCCCAACACTAAAATGTAGGATATTACCATTAAAAATGTTCGAATGTATTACCTGAATGACTGTATTTACACATTCTTCTCTTCAATACAAGTCAACCTTGGAAATAAGAATATGAAATATGTACACCTCCTACACATCTCCAAACGTGTTCAGTGCCTTTAACTCTTAGTCAGCATGCCTGTGACTTTGGCTTTTGAGAAATAGAACGTTTAAATTAATTTGGGCTTCTTACCTTCAACTGTCTCACCAGGAGTCCCTGAAACACCAGAGTCTTCATTCCACTGCACTCAGTGTCCCATGCATTTCTTCCAGCATAAACAACTGATCCACCATCTTGGATTCAAGCACCCAGACATGGCGTCCCGTCGTTACAAGTGCACAGTTTGTCCTCGAGCCTTCATCTCTAATACCAAGCTACACCTTCACATGCTGACCCATATGGGTTTGAAACCGTACAAGTGTGAACATTGCGGGAAGCAGTTTTCTGATCCAAGCAATCTACGCATCCATACAAAGATACACACAGGTTAGAGAAGGAACAGCCCAGTCGATTTCACAGAACTCTTCCTGACTTAGGACTAGTCCTAGGCAATGCTAAGAGATAGGACAAGTCTTAAGTTAAGACCAGTTACTGGTCCTAACTTCAGATAAGACAAGTCTTATCTCTTTGTGAAATCGGCCCCAGGGGCTCTAGATTTCAGTAAACATACAATAGAACCAACTGAAATTTTTTTCATAAATACCCGGAACAGTTTATCCATTCTGATTGGTCAAGAGGAGATCACATGGCCATGTTTGAAGTGTTTAAACCTGGTTTAAACATAAGCGTGGTGCACAAGCTTACACTGGCACTAACTTACGCGTAACGCAATCAATACATGCTGGTACTCAATGTTAAATCTATTAGTACATGCGCGTACGGTATGCACAACCAGAGAGCATTACATGCAATTTGACCTTTTGCGAAACGGAGCCCAAGGACGTGACAGAAATTGAAAAAATTTATATTTAAAATCTTGTTGGGTTGTGGCCATGCGATTTCACTTGGCCACGACCCTGACGACCGTTTAAAACCTCGTTGCCACTCTTCTATTCCCTTATTAAATTGAGTGATTGCAGTTTAGTGAAAATATCAACAAGGTTATGTTTTGTTTGTGATTTTACGCATTTCATATTGTATTTATTTTGATGGAAAAAAACAAAATAAAGATCAATTGAAGAGGGCAGTTACAAGGTTGGATTTGTAACCAATTATTTTGTATCACAAAATTATTTAGGGGTGTAAAATTTTCTCTTGATTGTGCCAATTTTTTACTACATGGGCTTTTTAAAGTTTTAGTTTAGATTTTCTGTCAATTTTGGAACCTTGAATATGTCTTTAAAAGAACACGTTCTATTCAGCTTAATTACTGTTCAATGTAATAATATTCAAACTATTTAGAGTGCAAGTATTACCATTTATAAACAAACATAACTGATTCAAGTTAACTACCCCTTTGACGCTTACTTTTGCAGAAGAGAAGCGGTTTATTTGTGATGTGTGTCAAAAGGCTTTCAGACAAAAGATCCACCTGATCGCCCACATGACCACTCACACCGGGGAGAAACTTCTCAAATGTCCTTTCTGTGAGCTAACCTTTGCTACTCATTCAACTTTGAGACAGCACAGGTACTCACATGAGACGTCCGATCAGGAGGTAAGAAAGCTTCAAGCCCCCATTGGTAGTGAACAGGATGTTCTGAAACCTCTGAACCCCTATAAATGGACAAACATGTATTACACTCTTCAGTCTCCTGACAATGACTAGAGCAAGCTAGTCGAAACGTTGAGACCTATTTAGACTCACTCCGCGGCAGTGTAGTTATTAACGAGAAGTCCCCCAATCCACATAGCGAAAGTAGTAGTTCCTCCCGATTTCCTACCTCCCGCTCAGGTAATAGTTAATAAGAAGGACAGTTCTTTTCAGAACTGAGAGGTCACCCGAATTCCGAATATTCTACTCTGCGGCAGTAGAATAAAAAGCAAGACAAGTTTTCTAAGAACAGAATCTACCTAGCAAGTAGATATACACATGGTGTTACCGCAAACCAAATAGATATTGATACCTCACCATGCAATGCCTTAAATCCTATATAGATGTTGTTATCCTTATTGATTTTGAAAACGAATCCTTATTGATTTTGAAAACGATCATTCATTTCACAAGTATAACATTCATGAAATATTTTAGAAATATAGTAAGATCCGTTTCAACTGAAGGTAGCCAACATTGTTCATTTGGCTAACTTTCATCCCCTTTACATTTCTGGCTTCCCATATTTTTCTGTGCTAATCATATCCCTAAAATAATGGTGGAAAACGTATATTAATTTGGGTGATCTATTAAAGGCACTGTACATGTTTGGTAATTGTCAAAGACCAGTGTTCTCACTTGGTGTATCCCAACATATGCATAGAATAACAAGCCTGTGAAAATTTGGGCTCCAATTGGTCATCGAAGTTGCAAGCAAATGATGAAAGAAAAAACACCCTTGTACAAATTTGTGTGCTTCCAGATACAGGAATAAAAACTTCTTGCAAGAAGTTTTTATTATTTTAGTGAGAAATTACCTCTTTCTCAAAAACTACGTTATTTCAGAGGGAGTCGTTTCCTACAATGTTTTATACTATCAACAGCTCTCCGTTGCTTGTTACCAAGTAAGTTTTTATGCTAATATTTGTTTTGAGTCATTACCAAACGTGTACGATACCTTTAAGAGGCATCAATGGTTTCTTTTCTGTTGCAGTTTGAATGTGAGAAGTGTGAGCGCAAGTTTAAGAATCAACGCATGTTACAGAAACATGTCAAGACCCACTCATGGAAGCGTGACTTCCAGTGTATGTCATGCAACAAGGGCTTCTTCACTCGCTATCACGCCAAGAGACATTACCAGAACTGTAAGGGACCCAGAGAAGAGAGAGATAAAAAGCGAGATAAGATGAGGAGTGACGGAGAGGACAAGGTGAGGAAACCAAGGATGAGACGAAACCGTCCTGGTAGACATCAACGGAGAACATCAGACAGTTCTGCCTCTCACCATGAGGAGGGTACATCCTGTGGAACAAATACTAGCATTGAGGAACAATTCCATAGAGGGAGAAGTGATGATTATTACAATGACGGTGAACTCGCATGCACGCAGCAGGAAGAAAGTCCTTCGATTAACAGAGAATTGTCCAGGATTGTCTTAGAAACTGCAGAATGCAGAGCAGGACCTTCAAGAGACATGAAATGGGTGCCAGTTGGTAAGAGTGATGGTGGAACTGCGGAGGTTTTACATGACCAACCGGCATTGCAATACCATGGAGACTTGGCCCCGTCCTTAACTCAGGCTGGTGTTACATCATCTGGGTTGGATGATTCGTCTGAGGACAGACAACAAAGACAAAGCTCAAAAAGAGGTGTGGCAACAGAGACGACATGTTTGAATCAACAAAGTGAGCACCATAGTGGTCGGCCTGTACGGAGGAGGAAGACACCCAAGAGGTATGCTAATGATGACGATGTTCCCTCCGATAGGAAGGCTGATCAGGTAAAAGATTCCCAGCATCGGCGAGGAAACCGCAGCATTTACACTGTAAGTATTGCGGACACAACGATCAGTATACCGATGTCATCTGAACAGGGAGGCTGCAACACTGAGGAGGCATCGTCCACTGCTGTCGACTGCACAGCCACCCAAGTCAACATCATGCATTCGCTTGATTCAAACATTCTCATGGGTAACACTGACACTAGAGGGAGCCCTTCAACCTCTCTGTTGCCCCTGATTGTTAGTGACAACATTCAGGGTTCTGAATGGCAAACCACCATCCAAGTAAACTCGCTTGAAATTCCATCTTCAGTGGGACAGGGGGCAGATGTAAGCGGGTCATCACCCATAGCAACAGGGTCATTGTCCCTGGAAACATCCACAATATCTGTACCAGTCATGTCGCAATCGGGTGATGCAGTGTCGGGTCAATATTCAGCAAGGTCGTCGCCCATGGCAACAAGGTCAATGTCAATGCAGATGCAGAGGAGAGAGACTGCAGGCAACATGGAGCAGTGTGATGATGAGGAAAGGGCTGGAACAGTCAATGAAAATGTTGAGGAATAGGAGCCACTCGCTGAAATCATATTGTGAGCATTCTCGCTTCGTTCTTTCTATACACAACGGAAATATTAGTTTTAATAACCGTTTTGTAGAGTGGAACCAGACTATTATACCTTCCAGCCTCGTTCTGGCTCAGTCAATTGAAATACCAAACAGCTCGGCTGAAAATGAAGGAGTCTACTGTTACACATTTTCCAACCTGACATTTCATGCAGCCCAACAATAAGTGTAATGCCCGGTTCATACTTCCTGCGAATGCGAATGCGATGCAAATTTTTACGTCACAGCTTTGTTTTCGCTGCGGATATTTCGCAAGACAGCTCAACTCTTCCGAATTATTTTTAATGTGGAATGGTTTGGGCGGTTATATATTACTACAGTGTATAAGACAATTGTGTTTAAAGTGCTATAGAAATGAAACTTGAGGGGATGGTGCAATGGTTTCAGACGAGTTCAGTATTTTGAAAATCTTGTTGACAAGAAGATTATACGTGCGCCGATTTGTAACGTCAAAATGCGCATCGCATTTGCATTCGCAGGAAGTATGAACCAGGCTTAAGGAGTGACTTATGCTAACTTCACACACTGTCGATGCTGATTACGGCTCATGCCGTGGGCATTGCATTGAAAAATGTGTATGCTACACTTTAATTAGAGGATACTTGAAGGTCCATTAATTCTTGTAGAAACATTTTCTGAAACTTGAACTCTTTTAATCTGTGCTTAGAGCAAACATCTCTGAATTAACATAGTTCTTGCTGTTTTGTTTACTTGCATGATCTATGAGTAATTTTGGTAGATTCCGAGGTAAAGATCATGCGTAATTTTGGTAGTTTCTGTGTTTACTGTATCAAGTCCCAAAATGTGCACACCGTCTTATGCTTCCTTGCATGAATTGCATGCTTACAACACAGTCTTTCTTGATTTATTTTGTCCCATGTAATGGCGTCATTCGGTTGAACGTAACTAACATGGATCTCTTGAAAGTAGCTGGATTTTTTTGTCCGCGATTCCTTTTTTAATGTGAAATGGTTTGGGTGGTTATATATTTCTATAAGACAATTGTGTTTAAAGTGCTATAGAAATGATACTTAAGGGGATGGTGCAATGGTTTCAGACGAGTTCAGTATTTTGAAAATCTTGTTGACAGGAAGATTATACGTATGTTGTAAACATTACGACGTTAGTTTAAATTGCCTGGCTAGTGATTTAAAGGCATGATACCCGATTAGGAAGGATAGAAAAATTACATTTTAAATCTGAAAGTTTAATTTTGAAATTCTATCTGAATATCACCATTCGAGAAGTGTCTTATTCCAATTTGCCAAATCAAAATGGCACATTGTGTAAACGGAAGTGTATTTATATCATTGAAAAGTAAGAGACACACTGTCGACATTTTTTCAAGAGCGTCAGATGATGAAATGTTGATGTATTTATTGAAGCAGGCTTGGAATTTCATGTTTGAAAGGGCAAGGCCATTTTCATTGTGCAAAGGGCTCTTCCTTTGGAAAATCTTAAAGTCTATGTGAAACTTTTGAAGGGGCACCAAGGCCAAGACCAGGGCAACAGAGGCCATGGCATCTGTGTATTTCCAGGCCTGTTGAGGAGTTGAATGAATGTACTCTTCCAACAACCGATGATGTTCATGTATTGTAAAGTACAATGTATTAATAATACAATCGCTTTATATGGTTAAAGGCATCGTACACGTCTGGTAATTGTCAAAGACCAGTGTTCTCACTTGGTGTATCCCAACATATGCATAAAATAACAAGCCTGTGAAAATTTGGGCTCAATTGGTCACCAAAGTTGCAAGAAAATGATGAAAGAAAAAACACCCTTGTTGTACAAATTTGTGTGCTTTCATAGGAATAAAAACTTCTTGCAAGAAGTTTTTATTATTTTAGTGAGAAATTACCTCTTTCTCAAAAACTATGTTACTTCAGAGGGAGTCGTTTCCTACAATGTTTTATACTATCAACAGCTCTGCGTTGCTTGTTACCAAGTAAATTTTTATGCTAATATTTGTTTGTTTTGAGTCATTACCAAAAGTGTATGATACCTTTAATTGGCAAATTAAAGATATTGCTGACATAGACAAAAACATTTATAAACACGTAATAAACCAATTCAAATAATGTATTCATCAGAAAAAAGAAACAGAAAGAACACTGTGTTTAGAGTAATCAATTCAAAACAATTTTTTATTGAATATCTTCTATGTACAACTTCTTCACAGCACGCATTATCTTATTATTTATTAACCTCCACCTGTGACGTCATGCTATTGTTCCATCGCTCCATTATTTCACACGAATGGCGTGATGGCTACATATTAAACAATATCGCGTCATTCGTGCAAAATAATGGAGCGCTGGAACAATAGCAAGACAACACAGGTGGAGGTCAAGTGGCATAATGCCCTCGGTGAACGCGTCATTCGTGGGATCTGCATTGCCCTCAGACTTCACCCTTGAGGCATTCCTACCCACAAAAGATGCGCACTTCGGGCATTATCCTGTACTTAACTAAATAATTATGACATTTCTATTCAAGTAGGTCAACCACTGTACTTCTTAATTGTTTAATGCCGAATGCCTCACCAACTTGCCAATTTAATACTGCATTTACATGTAATAGGCAACTACATGTGTTTATTTCTACTGCATAATGTGCCATGTTAATGAGACAAATATTGTCAAGTTACCAACAACTGCATGTCATGTAATAAAAGGAAAACTTAAGCTGTGAAAGCTCTGAATCTTCGTGTCATCCAAACAATGTTTGTGTCCTTTTCAACCAAACTTCCCTGACACCTAAACATGAAGGTGAAGCTGCGTTAGCTTTGTAAGAAGGTAGAGCCTCTTGAAACAACATCACGAAAAAATGATAAAACAAATGTCTAAACAGTGAATATTCATTTTTAAGTTACACTTATCAAAGCCCAATTCACCTGGGCCCAATTTCATAAAGCTGTTTAGCAGGAAATTCTGGTAAGCAAATTTCTTGGCAAAGCAAGAAATGAGTGGGGTACCAGTCACAGCAATGGTTACTGTATGGTATTTTGGCTGGTCACCTATTTTTGCTAAGCAAGAGTTGTATGTGCTTAGCAAGTTTTTTGTGCTTACATGCTTTATGAAATTGGGCCTTGATGTCATTACCCACACAATATCTTGGTTGCGCCATTTTAGGCGAAATGCCCATGTTGGGTCTTTACAAGCAATTTGACTCCAAAAATTGCAGACCATGGGCACAGGTTCTTTAGTGTTCCTTTCCTATATGCAAACTCCAGAGCTACAATATATTTTGTCGTCAATCCAGTAACTTTGTTGATTTCTGATGAACATGTTGAAATGGATCGGTAGCTCAATAGCCTGATGATCTTCAAATAAATTTGCTGTGAACTTCAAATAAGGGGATCTACCTGCAATAAAGCAGCAAAACAGAAAGGATTAATACACTAACACATAACGAATATTAACTGCTCACAACTACATGTACACATCTCTGCCCAATGTAATAGCACTACTTACTACATAATTTTGTGCTTGCTTTACAGGGCACTGCAAAACAGTAGCAGGGTTCTCTCCTGTACAAGTATTTCTGGAAACTAGGGATCAGGGACAAGTATTTGCAAAACTTGAAACATAAAATTGAGTTGTGTTTTATCATTGGATGCTTATATCCTTTTCCCGACTTTCTATTCTGCACATTTTTACTTTTTTTGCATACCGATTGAACACCTGGGATTTTGGCATTCATTTTTAACATAAAGCTACTTGAGGCTTACCTAAATTCCAATACAAGGTTAATCTTCATCATCAGGTGGAATTCCTAATTCTTCATCAGTCCACTTGGACGCTTCAGGCCATGGGTTGTGTCCCTACAGAAAGTTTGTAATAACAGAAGTTAGTTTATGTTCTCTCAGTAGATGATATTTTTAATCACTTTAGAATGAATGAAAGTTGTTTAACCCTAACCACCTCTAACTGATCAAAATCCATCTCGAGGGGAGGGGAGGGGAGGAGTTACGGATAAACTTTCACTAGCCCTTAAAGATAATTTTTTGGGGTTTCGGCTATCCGCCGAAACCACCTTTGTTTTCGTCAAGATTTTGGGGGTGTTTCGGCTATCCGCCGAAACCACCTTTGTTTTCGTCGAGATTTTTTTCTTTCTTTTTCGTATTATTATTTTTCTTGTCGAAAAATTCTCATAGCATTAACCAGTGAAATTTGTTATCGTTCGGTCTCAGGAATTACAGTCTTAAAACACACAAACAACACATCAAATGAAAGCCTGTGTTCTAACTTAGATGAAGCAGTAGTTGTTTCGAGTGTTTTTCATTCACTTCTTGACGATATTACCGATTTAGAAACGTATTTTTGAAAAAATTGTACAATTTCTCCGTGTGTGATCTTGCGTAGACACTGTACGTAGTGATACGGTCCTCTTACACAGCCATGTATAGAGAGCCCGTCAGTGTGCAACGCGATATCGTACTGACCTTTGATCCTTCCATTCATGATTTATCTAACGATGGCAGGATATAGAGCGTGGAAATAGGGAAACACAAGAGGGTGCTATACAGGCTGACCATTAATATTTCTCAGATTTCTCAGCGCCCAAAGGGATAGGTTCCATTTCCATTAACTCTTTCACGTCTGGTGGACAATCGATCGCATCATCGGGACTAATTAACAAATTACATTACGCCACCAAGTCATTACTCAATTCTTAATAGTTTGCCTTGTTAAAGCCGAAACCCTAGTATTTGTTCGTAACAAATTCAGTTCTCGTTACAGGTTGATTTTTAAAGTCATTGACTCAACTAGAAGACAAACCAGTTAAGATTAAAGAACTATGCTTGGCATTACAACTTGCTCTGGCCGAGCAATCTGCTAAGTATCCACTATCCAGAGACTTGTTCCTTTTTTCAAAAGGTAGTACTGAAGGGCCATCTCTCTTGATGACATTAGCAATTCAGGTGGACAGTTTTTAAGGGACTATAATACAATTATAGGATTTAAACCAAACCAAGTATGATAAAAAGTAATTTGGGGTGTTTTGGGTTTTAGTTTGCAATAGAGAACAAATACTGACAACTCACCAAAACTTCTTCTGGGTCATGATAAAACCTCCATAAGATCCAGAACCACATTGCACCACAGACTATCTCACCTTTCCAGAACTGTTTCCGACTGGGCATAACAGCCCCTCGATAAACCAAACCACTGCGTTTGAAAAAACAAAGGATGTTATAAATAACATTGACAATAGGCAGTGGATATTTAGCCAGTGATAACAAAATGATCCGAAACAATCTTTTGCTTACAGTCTTCTCTGATGATTGGTCAATAAATGGGCAAATTTCCACATCCAACTGCCACTTTCTATGGGATTTAAAAAGATTTTTTAACATATGTTTGACTTTATTTCCATTTTTTTATATCATTCATCTCAAGGAATTGTAAGTTACCAGTGTAGCTAAAATGTTAATAATTTACCTTTACTGAAAAAGAAAATTGAAGCTGACATTTCACTGCCTGGCCGGAAATTTTGCACACTGATGCCCAAACTTCAAAGGAATTTAAAAGGAGGTTATACTTTTGGTAATTACTCCAAAAATTTATGACCATCAAAACTTACTTGGTAATGGTAAGAAGCACTGCAGCTGTTGATAATGTATAACATTTTGAGAAACACCTCCCTTTAATTTTATAAAGGAATGTGGTTTTAGAAAGAGGGATTCAACAAAAAAACAATCTGGATGAAATGTTTCTAAGATTGTGGATTATGAATTATGGATTGTTCTTCCTGCTTGGCCATTGATTAACTGCTCCAGATTTTCGGCAATATCTAAAAAACGCTACCACCTTTTGAAATGAGTTTTTTCACCGGTAAGGTTTATTGTACTTACATAGGATTAAAACAATCAAACACCAGAAAAACCAATATTTTGCCTTTATAATGGCGTTTAGTAGCATCGTCAAAACCACATCCTTAAGATTAGAAGTTAGAGTTTAGACCCAAAAATGGCTGTATGAAGTTATGGACATGAAGAATATATGAACGGAATTTCAGCTTCTCAAATCAGGTAAAAATATGAAAAAATATTAGTTAAAATTTTGACGTCCTACCACTCTAGGGCTAAGGTTAGCCATGCTGGTGTTATACTAATTTAAATACAAAATCAAAATCAAACTTGGCTAAAAATAATTCTGTGTCAAAACTCAATCAACTGAAACCAAAGTGAAAATGAAGAGTAGGCCTAATCTATCTTCTTAATGAATACCAGTCATCTTGCCCCCCAGCAAAGTCGCCCACTACAAAGTCGCCCCCCAGCAAAGTCGCCCACGACAAAGTCGCCCCCTCACTTACAAAGTCGCCCCCTGTTAAAGTCGCCCCTCACAAAGTCGCCCCCTGACAGAGTCGCCCCCCAACAAAGTCGCCCACCAACAAAGTCGCCCCCTGACACAGTCGCCCCCTAACAAAGTCGCCCAAGAAGACTAAGTGAGGGCTCCCTTTGTTAACAGTTTAGATTCAACCATTGGAGATTCCTTGGCGAATGCTTGTCTTGATATTCTTAATTAATATTTTTAATCAATTTGTCTGTTTATTGTTATAACATGTTTAGTGATTTTGTCTGTAGGCCTACTGTTTGAAACAAGGCCAGTTTGATTTTCCCCAATGTGGGATAATAAAGTTTTATCTTATCTTATCAAAAAACATCAGTGATCGACTTATTAGTTTTATTAAAGTAGGCAACTGTCAACTTATCACAACAATAACACTTCACGATTCAAACTTCAAATAATGTATCAAAACACATCAGTATTAGAGTTAACATAATTGTATTCAATTTGTTTTTAAACAACATATGGCCAAGTAAAATAAATAACATGTTGCTCGTCCCCGCCCGCCTCGGTTTTGGCGGCCGCACCGATTTTTTTGTTATTTGTTATTTAAAGAAAAAAAAAATTAAAATCAATTTACATATTATTTATAGCTGTTTCCTATGTACCCTTTATTTTTGTTGAGCAGTTTCATCATCTGTCTTACATGTAGGCCTACAAGAATAGCTATTGCAACGCATAATGAGAAACTCTTTACTTTGAAACGTTTTGCCCTTCAGGCTTGCATGCAACAGTTCTTTGCACAAGGACGCGATGCCACGCACACAGAATAACTTTGGAGCAAAATCAAGAATGACTCTTTAGAAACAATTACAATGTATCAAAATGGACACAGAAACACACACAGAATTTGAGGACATACAGAACATACTCATAAAACCATAAAACCATCTTCAAATACGATATGGCGGCCATCTTAGACATGGTGGCCATCTTGAAAAAAATAACAAAAAAATTGAAAATAACAAATAACAAGGACCTCCCTCACCAACTTTTTCAAAAAGTCCGGACGAGCAACATGTTATTTATTTTACTTGGCCTAATAGACTTATAATAATACGGTAAAACTGAGATGCATGTTACTTGAATTTAATTATGTAACAATTAAGACATCACCAGTACTGTACATTTTTAAATATTACGTCATAAATAATTTTAAAAAAAGAAAAACAAATGCTCCCGCTTTTTCTGGATCCCTAGGTTGGATCGAAAACTATAAAGGCCATCTATACCCTACTCATATTATATATAAATCACAAAACAAAAACAATAAAAACAAAACAAAATTCTCCTGACACATTTGTCAACCGGTTCTTCTTGTCCTCTTTAAGTTCGCCAGCCACCCCATGATATGGCTTTACGTCGCTCAACCATACACTGGGCGACTTTGTTAGGGGGCGACTGTGTCAGGGGGCGACTTTGTTGGGGGCGACTCTGTCAGGGGGCGACTTTCTGAGGGGCGACTTTGACAGGGGGCGACTTTGTAAGTGAGGGGGCGACTTTGTCGTGGGCGACTTTGCTGGGGGGCGACTTTGTAGTGGGCGACTTTGCTGGGGGGCGAGTTGACTGGTTTCCTTCTTGAATCTTAGTAAAAAGTTAGTAAAGAAATTTGTGCCTGTTCCTACATTATGATTTGGTCAACCTTCTGTTCTGGACAGGTAAGGATATAATTTGACCTAAATTAAACTTTAAAGGAGATCAAATGACAGTTGGATCATGGAGGAAGGTTGGATACGGCATTTTTTGCCCAGTTGCAAAATAACATCATCATGCAAACCCAAACCGGCAAAACCAGCAGTTGTCCGAAAACTGGGCATATGATTGAACATCAGACATGTCAGACCATAGACAGAGTAAGGACAGAGACAGACAAATCAGACCACGTCCACGTCAAATATTTGCAAATATTTGGATACTTACTGCTTCCTACTCGGCACACTCCGAAGCACACCTCCTAATCTTAACGATACCAGAGCTGGTCGAAGTTTGGAAAGGCCTAACATAATTTCTAACTCAAAAATCGGCTCCTGCCGAAAATTTCGACTGTGAACAAACTTTAACTTAAGTTTGACCTTTGACCAGCTATTGAACCGGCCTCGTTTTCAACATTTGCAGCTCATAAGGACCTTCAAGGTACTAAGTATTTACTATTTGCATTATTAGGTCGTAAAATTTACAAGTGAAAACCATTTTAGTTTCTGGGGAGAATTTTGAAGGTATGCAATTTAAGAAAAATACCATGGAATTAATGAATTTGTATTAAATTGACAGTTAAACTATAGTGAAAAAATGAGCGTCCTGAGTGGCTTCAATTACGGTTCAACAAGTCTGGTACCCAACTTCCAAAAGTGAGTCGTAGAAAAATCATTACGCTGAACGGGACTTTAGACTTAATAATCAACCTGTTCGTTTATGAGACCTTTTATGCGTTGGGGGAGAGCCCTTGGCAACAGCAATCAAAATATTGCACGTATCGTTAAACAAAATCTTCGCTTGAGCGATTCAGCATGAGCGCATGAATATTTTTCGTCAACTTGACTTCTAATCGAATTATATAGAAATCGATAGCACTGAGTAAGGACTAAAGTTGAAGTATAAACTTGTTAATGTTCTTGACAACTGTATTTTGAGAGAAAAAGTTGTGAAGAGCCTTGGAAGTTGGAAGTTGGAATTGTAAAGTTTTTTAACAGTGCACAACCATGCAGTTTATCCAACTTGCAATGCATGATCTATTACTGGATGGAATGGAACATCAAACCAAATTGTGCAGTGTAGAAATATTGGTCTGCAGTCATGCATTTGCTTTTTACTTCTACAGTATGACCTTTGTTTTGTGAAGCTTTTTAAGCAGTTACTGACAGTAAAAGCTTATTTTGATGAAGCTGTGAGTGACTTTGAGTTAAAAAAGCATAGTTATTTGGAAAGTTTTCTGTGAGCTACCAAAATCCCAAGAACTCCATCATGGCAGATGTTCCTGTTCTTCGACCAAAAGGCATTCCAACAATATTTGGTGATCTTGAAGAGAAGTGCATCACTTTTCTTCTTGATACATCTGGGAGTATGTACTCGTATCTGGAAGTAGTCAAGGAGCATCTGATAGAAGTCCTCCTAACACGTGCCTTTAAGCAGAGAGGAACGATGTTTAACATCATGGAGTTTTCATTAGAGGTGATTCCTTGGGCAGATCGCATGGTGAAATGCACCCCACAGACAGTCACCGTTGCTGGAGAGTGGGTGAAGAAACTAGGCTGTAAGACAGGAACGAACACACTGGATGCTCTTTTAGCAGGTTTTGCTGATCCAGAATGTGAGGCAGTCTACTTGGTAACAGATGGGCTTCCTGATCAACTGCCAGAAGAGATTCTGCAACACATTGCAATCGCGAGTGACAGTCGTCCTGTTCATGCTGTGTATTTAGCTGGTAGTATTGCCGATGCCCAAGCTTGTGACTTTCTTACAAGCCTCGCTACTGAAACAGCTGGGACCTTCCATTCAATCAGTCTGTCAAATAAAGGATGCATCGAAAGCGTCAGAGTTGTGGTTCGCTCAGATTATGCTGTTGAGCCAACCCCAACGCCAGTCCATACAACTCTCAATAACCGACCGATGAGGAATGTCAAAATTTATAGCTCTTCACCTGCTTTCAATATCCCAGCAACGAGTATCAAAACATCTCTCCAAAATCTTCCCAAATCAAACACCATCACCTATGTGAATGAGTCTGAAGGCTTGGGCACAAAAACCTGTAGTGTAACGACTGCTGTTGATCATGATCCCATTGATGTGAAACTCATAAGCGTTGACAACATCCCAACAAGGGTGATTCGGACGGAGAATGTCCAGTCACAATATCCTGACATGGCTTGGGAAACACGCCGTCCAGCAACAAGACTCGTACGAAGATTGCTTGCTAATGCTGATAATTCATCGGTAACTGGAGGAGTTCTTCTACTGGGAATGAGGGTCTTGGCCAGGCGAGATAAGGACGGTTTCTACTGTCTAGGATCCGTCAAGCAACAGGTGGATATTAAAGTCTATTACTTTAGGCTGATTCATTAAGCCACGCCCCCATTTAGTTTTGATAATCGTAACCTTCCATCCTCCGATAGTCGGGAGGATGGATGGTTACGATTATCGCAACTAGCCCCCATTAAATGCATTGTCCAAAATGCAATGGATACTGCACCAAAACGTATGACAAAAGTAAAACATTGTTAAATTCAATTCCAATATGGAAAAAAGCTGCAACCATATTCCAATTTTAGTTGAAATCCATAAAGTCAAAAGAGATAGTTGAAGATAAATCAAATGGGACAACAATTCTCTGATGCTTTAAAGAAAAGCACTGGACATAAAATACATTATAATATTCACTTATTTTTTATTGTTTAACACTCTAACACTAACAGTTCAATACAAAAAAATACATTTTTTTTACAGGGTTCATGTTCCTTGATCAAGTGGATTTACTATATTTTTTTGTAGATCACAGCCAACAGTACTTTCCTAATTGAGTTTGACAAAGAACCAAGCTCAAAAGCACATCCCGTACTTCAAGAAACTGAAATTTATGACATCATTTCCTATAACGATGCTTCAAGACATTCCATCGCTGCTGGAGATAAAGTGCTAGCTCCGCAAGGGAGGTTGAAGTTTCGCTTTGCTCCAGGAACAGTATTAGAAGGCCTGGAGGGACGGTCCTCAGGATGTAAGTTTGGCAGAGCTTTGGAATGTTGTAAATCATTTGTAAATCTGGATTATTTTCTGCCCATATTTGAAAAAAACATTTATAAATCCAATTGAAACAACTTCTTATTAGTTTGGAAAACATTCTTTTAATACTCCATTACCCACTTTGTAAAAATTTAATTCTCGCAAACAAACCAGTTGAAGAAAATGTGGAAGAAAAACCTGCGCTTTACTTGCATTTATTAAACAATGTATTATCTGTTACAAATGTACATAACTCTAATAACATGAAGTGTTTTGTAGACCAGAAAAACCTAATTTCCCTTACAAAGTTTGTATTAACTTTTTCCCCTCCTGAGTTCCCCACCCTGGTAATATGGAACAACCCAAATCACACAAAATAAACTCATTCATTATGTAACCAATTGCAACATGATATTTACGTTATGTCCCGAAAGTGTTCAGAATTCAAATCAATGTATTCTGTTAATTGTATGACACACAGAATTGTGTTGTTTTCTTGTTGGTTGTTTTATGAAAACATTTCGTTTCATTTAATAATTCTGGTTACAAGTGAGGCCAAGGACTCTCAGAAAAAACAAACTTAATCACTATACTAGCCAAGAATCCAATGAAGAGAAGATAAAGAAGGAAAATTCAGTTTTAGATGTGGCAGGAAAACCCCAGAGAAATACTCCAGGGATAACCCACGCAGTCAGGTAGGGACTGAAAACCCAATCCACATAGTCCCCCTGTTGGGATTCGAACCGGGGTCTTAGAGGTGGAAGGCGAGGAAAAATACCACTACACCAAACCAACATACAGTTAGAATCTGTATGACTGCAAATAGTCGCACAATTTTTTGCATATTTTGTCTGCCATAGTTCCCTCTTCATACAGTACTCATTGGCAGTCCTGCATTGACCCAGAAGTAAATGCAATTTCTTCATGGATGAACGCACCCAATTACAATCAATACAATAATGTTAAAAATAATGGCCCGTCGAAAACAGCTTTATTTTATGAAGAGAATTATGTACATTATGGTAGTAAACAAAGGCTTAATATCAAGTAGTCGTATCATCATCAGTGACTGGCATACACCTGTGCATCGCTTCAAGGTCACATCTCTCTCCAGGGAGAGAAGTAGCATGGCCCCTTGTGTTATTTGTATCAAGGGTAATTGATGCGCGTTGCTAAGATGGAAACGGTGACCATGGCAACATACACACTTGCTCTGCATATTTTAGTCATCACAGTAACTGGATATTTATTTGCTGTGGATGTGTATAAGAATCGCTGTGTGAAGTATTTGATACAATGATAGTGCTTGTTGTTTTTACCCATGTTTGGATAAAATCATGGTACATTCAGCGAATGGAAGATTTTTCTACTCTCAGATGACTGTTTGATTCATTTGTGAGGTGCGTTTCGGTTTTTATTTGAGAATTTTTGGCTGAGTTTTATAAATTGGTAAGAATTCCTTTGTAAGCTTGACTGTGAACATCATTTTTAGTGATGTAAGCACCACACTTTAGCAGATACCTGCTAAATGTGTAAATTTCCATAATGTTATTTTTTTCAGTGTGTTTTTGATTTGATTAAATTTATCCATCTTAAAATCTGGCAGTTAACTATTTTGAATCATTGCTTACTTTTACTTCTAGGTGCGGCAGACACTGAAGGTCTCGTAGTCAGCTTTTTTGACGGAAAGTCTGATAAAGTTCTGAAGCAGACTTCAATTTGGATTCCCAGTCAGTTGTACGAGAGAATCAAATTGGAAATACAGATGCCTATCACGGCCAGGCAGTACCTCCTGAACAACCCCCACTACCCTATCATGCTACCTCCAGGTTACACCACCGGACAGGGAACCGGGTACCTCGCAAAGCCTGGGATCACGCAAGACTTGGGGTACCTACCGGGTTACGACCCTCGGTTTGAATCGGTTGAAAAATACCCAGTTTATGTTCCCGTCTACCCAGATGCCTCTCCCACTTTTGGATTCAGGATGCCTTCAATAAGAGATAGCGTTGTGAAGAGTGAAGATGTACACCGACTCATCCCGGGTACCAGCTTAACCAAAGAGGATCTGAACCGAAAGGTAATGCAACAGCTGATGGATAATAAGATGATTGCTAGAAGGCCCAAGGAACCCAGGGTGCCCAAGGAGATTGAGAAGAGAGCATCTCCACCACAAGAAGGGATCTTAAGAAAGAGTGTATCCTTCAGGAAAGAAGATGGAGAGATGGATTCAGGTATTGATTCATACACAGCCGGCTCTGGTTTAATTTATGAATCTCAGTCTGAACCAGAATCAGACAATGATGAAGAAGATACGCTGATTGACACTGGTATGCAAACATTATCACTCAAAGACTCGGGGGTGGGTACCGACTACAGCCTTTTATATAACTACCGTCCGGATAGTTCATTTGAGGAACGCCCTCCCTGGCAGTACTGGAATCCCACTTCCAAATCAAAGCGTCCATCATCAGCAAAGAAGAGCTCTAAAGCCAAACCATTTCGTGAAACAGTTATGAGTGCTCCAGCCGAAGCAAAATTTCAACCCATCTCAGCTGAGCCAATCTCTGCAACATCACAAGCCAAGCAGCAAGCACTCTTAGACACAATCGACCAAGAGATCCGAACTGACCGGGCTCAACTGGAGTGGATTCAGCGACACCCCCATCCTCCTCTCCGCCCTCCCTATGATCCCGAGGTGGACAACGGGCCAGTTAATCGCAGTGGAGCATTCAACACAGTTGATCACACAGTCAAGAGTGATCGTGCTCATCTGGAGTGGATCCTGAAGCAGCCTCGTCCCCCACGTGGTACGGTCAAACAGCAAGGGGCACCAGCTCATCGGAAGATCGGCAGTCGTGATATGGTCCGAGAGGCAAAAGAAAGGGCCTATTTAGAATACAGGTAAAATTTTAATTTTGAAATTTTTTGGTTTGAGCTGTCAGCTAATACTTGCAGAGAAATTTACCACAGTTGTCTTTTTTTGTGAGCACAAATGTACATGTATAAAAATAGTGTCATCTACAACTGAAATTAAATTGTTTTTCCCGGTTTTCTGAATTCCTTTGCAGAAGAAATCAAGTGATGCAGTTAGAAGCTCACTTTGCCCAGTTGGAGAACAGTGCCCGGCACATGAAAGAAGCCAAGGAAGACCGATGCAGGTATGTTTATGTTTCATTCTGAAGTTCTGTTTCAAGCTTTGAGCATAAAACACTAATGGGCTCTTACAATTCATCTTAAGCAAAAAGCACACAATAAATTATGCCTTTTACACACATGGTGAGACCTTTTTTGTTACCTCATGGTTAGACTTTACAGGTTGCAAACTCAAAAAGTGTTTTATGAACTGCACAATGTGTCGGTCAAAAGGTTTACTTTTTTTCTTTCTTTTAATTTTTTTTTTTTAAACATGTTTCTATTTAAATGTACTTAAATTCAAAAGTTTAAATTTGTAAGTGTGACAAAGACTCAAGAATGCTAAAGGTTCTTGTACTTTTTTGGATTTAGAGTATCCAGGAAACTCCTAACAATAGACCCCTTGCATTGGCCGCCATCGCTGAGGCCAAACAATGGAAACGTGTGCGTGTGTACGCGCCGCGCACAACTCTCGGCCAATGATAGGTTCTTTCTTTGACCTCATTGAGGGCGCTGTTTGGTCCTGTTACGTCATATGGAAGGGGTCTATTCATTCATAAGTTATCCATCCCTGCATGCGAGTATAAAAACCATAACATCAAATCACTGCCTATAATATTTTCAATACAACTGAATCCCTGCTTTCTCTTTTCCCTCTTTAAAATGGTAAAAAGTGTGAAAGATTTGTGAGGACTTTTGGGCAGCAGAAATATTCGGAGACCAACCTCAGATTTGGTTAGATTCAAGGGGTGCACGAGTCTCTTTCTTGAACTCAAATATTTACTGTCATCAAAATAGACCATTTAGTTTGTTATATTTTTGTATTTGCAAATTTGAAATGTGTACTGCCTGCCTTGGACAGTATACGAATGACTGTTGGGTGAAAAAAAAGACACTGAAACTTTGAAATTGTATTTGATGTTCTACGTACATGTACTATTTAAAAAACTTTTATGTCGCAGCTTTAGAAAGACCCCAAAGCAATAAATGCAAAGAAAACATCATATTTATTTTTTGGCAATTTATTTTTATTTGTTCCCCTTAATTTTTATTGTTGATTTGAACCTCTTTCTGTTTCTCTTTAATTACCCCCATTTTTCGTGTGAATCCCAATGTCTGAATACTCAGTGCATCACTAGCTGTCCAGGAATCTCTGACAATGCGATATGACACCTCACACCTCTCAAACACTAAAGACGCTTTCAAGATTACCAACAAAACATCTGAACCAGAATATAAAAATATTGATACCTATGCCTACATAGTCCCCAGTCGTAGTCCCCAAACCCCTGTAACTGAAAGACAAATACCTTTGAATGAAAGACCTCAGGAAAGGGCATTAACAGTCAAAGATGTTGTTTTCAGTGAGCGGATGACTTTAACCCCACCCCTTGAGCAAAAACTAAAAGATCAGAAAACCACAGGACAAGATATTTCCCCTAGAGGACAGATTGTAGCAAATCCATACATAGTCAATCATTCTTATACTATTATTCCAAATTCAATCCCTCACAAATCTGAAGGAGATGTAGTGAAGACGCAAATGAAATCTCAAAGTGACAAACTTCACCGCTCAAAATCCACTGGGGTTAAATCAGTCCAAATGATGTCAGAGCTTCAAAAGAGCACCACCAAGGGGCAGAAAAAAAGCGTTCAATTGACAAAGGCAAAAAGCAGCCAGATGAGAAATCAAGAGTTTGAGAACTCACTCCTCGCTTTGTTTGAGAATTCCCGGTCACATGAGCACAATGCTGGAGATATGCTGAATGCTATGCAACTGATATTAATGGATAAATCCTCTGCCCAGAGATCTGTATTGCTGAATCCCTCCCCACCTAGTGAAACTCCCAAAGATAGATTAATTCAGAATCAATCAACAATTAGAACAGCACAACAATTAGAAGAAAAATCCAGCTCATCAGTGACACAAAACCATGCCATCAAAACTGTTTCATCTGAAAGCAGACCTTACCAGCAGACATTCTACCCAGAAAAGAAACTCATGTCACGCAGCGCTGCAAACATGTGGCACCCAGACATTTCCCAGAACACCATCACTCAAAAAAACGTGTCTCAAAAGCAGTCGATTTCTGAGCAGACAGTCACTCAGAACTCGAGAAGCAAAAACTCAGGTCAAGCCAGTCAAACTGTCACAGTAACAGAAAAATCAGAGGTGTGCACGGAGGTCAAATCTGCTGTTCAGACGACGATGGGAATGAATGCCCATAAAGCTATCGCTCCTAAACTACCTCATCAGTAAGTGGGTCTCATCAAACCATCCTCAATGTTGTAGTTTAGTTCATCCTCCTGCATGCCTCATTTACTAAGCATTATGTCATTAAAGGTACACGTACCAGTTTCATGGCATTGTATGACTCGCTCAATGTTCCCATTCCTAATCTGCTTGACAAATGCATGTCATTCTTCTCATTGCATGATGTTTTTTCTTCCATTTTGTTTAATGTTGTTTTGTGATATTTGAACTACATGTTTTTACTACAAAGCTGATGTTTTTGTGTATGTATACAAATGAACATTTCTGAACATTTCTTCTTGTGTTATTGGCGCTAATTGTGCTGTTGGATGTGTAAAAAATAAGTAAATATATGTTAAGCTATAAGTTCGTGTATACTATTTAGCATTTCTATTGTCATGCAAGGTCTTATCCTGCAAGGCCTGTGCCTAATTCCATGGCTCAGCTTACTATAAGCAGACAATTCAAGCTTAACCTTTAAAACGTATTTCACAGGCTAGCGAGGAATGTTTGACTTTTCCTGTGCATTCTTCCTGTAACTATAAACAATCTTCACTTTACCTAGCTACCAGAAAGGTTTTGGGCTAACGCTGTGTAAGCAGAGTCAGGGAATTGGGCATACTGCTTAGTATTTCATAGAGTTGCTTAATCAAAAAATGTTGCTCAGCAATTTTCCGCTGAGCAGAAATGAGCAGCATACCAGTAACAAATTGTACATGTGACATGGTAGTTTCACTGGTAACCATATTCTGGTAAGCATGATTTTGTTTTGCTTAAGCTACTTTTTGTGCTTAAGCAGCTCTATGAAATTGGGCCCTCATCAAATAAAGAGCTAGAGTTTAATCTTAAGATGAGTTAGTCAATGAGTCAACCTTAAATACTAAGCAGTATGTAATGTCACAAAACAAGAACTTTGGTGACAAAAACTCATCTCAAGATGAATCTTATCTCTTTGTGAAATCAGCCAAGGGCCATGCTCATGGTAAACATTTCTTATTTATTCATCAACATGTCTTGAACCATTGTATGTGTATTGTTATTACTAGTATTGTTCATTAATCAGTGATGAACATTTGAATGATTCCCCACAAATGAAAGTATTGCCCTCTTTAAATTGACACAAGACGCATCAGTGTAGAAGAATGTCTTGTGTTTTTGACTGTGGCCATTTTAAGCAATGGGCACACTTTCTAATGTTTATGTGATAACTTGATTTGATTTCTTGTTTTATTCCACAAAAGGAACACATCCTCATCACCCTAGGGGTGCTTTTAAATAATACAAACAAAGTTCACATCATGACAGGAAAGTTAGCTCAGAGCATTTATTTTAATCTAACAGGAGAATGAATTTCCTACAACTTAACAGCATTGTAGGGCTTTAAGTTGATGTATCGAAGCCCAAATTTGACTAAACAAACAATGTCATGTGAACAAAAAAATGATAGTTCTGCGAATCATGTTCATTTAGTTCTAAAAAAACCCAACAAATTAGAAATATTAGGCTAGAAGCCATGAACATCCAATAAAGATGCCATATTTAATTAGTTTAAAAAATAATATTTGATCAATATAAAACTAAAACTTCCTTCCTTGTCTTCTCTCCATTGGGTTCTTGGCTAGTACAGTGATTAAGTTCGCTTTTCTGATAGTCCTTGGCTTCACAACCAGAATAAATGAAATGAAATGTAGTTCAAGAATTTCATTTTTTATTTTGTTTTTTGTTTTTTTTTGGGGGGGGGGCTCATATTGGCTCCCGATACATCTTTCCTGTCCTTGCATGCTCTCATATCAATAATTGTTCCTTCCCTCTTTCTTATTTCCTAACATTTCAACTGCATGAATACTGTACTTGTGACTCTATTACTCAATAACCCTTGCTCATACTGGTAACATTGTAATCATAACATGACTAAGGGAATAAAAGAGTGGCGACGAGTTCTTAAACGGCCGTTTAAAACCGGCAGGGTCGTGGCCGTGCGATAAAGGCCCGAGCCGAAGGCGAGGGCCTTTATCGCACGGCCACGACCCTGCAAGGTTTTAAACGGCCGTTTAAGAACGAGTCACTACTCATTTATTCCCATTCATAAATGCCTTTTTGTTAAAAAGTGAAAGAATAAGGAAAATCGATGGTAAAAAGACAATCTCTGACATCGAAGTTTGTACATTTTCAAAAACTTTTGTAAAGTTCTGTTTTGTGCGCGTTGGGTTGTGTGTACGCGCGTGTACAAAAAGATTAGGCTATGCACGGGAACTATAGCCATGTATTGCGTTCCGCGTAAGTAAATTGGCGGAGCTTGCGCGTCCAATACGCGAAGCCCAGCCGGTTATAAACACTCTTGGCCGTGCATTATCATCCGTTTAAACACCCCACGTGACGTGCTCTCCACCAATAGGAATAGCGAAACTGTCTGAGGTATTTATGACTGTTTATTTAATGTTGTTAATATTTCAAAATCTTGCTGAGAAAAAGGGCCATTAATTTGATTTAAGATTTGCCTTTGCCCATTGCAGGCCCGCAGCAAAGGAGGAACAGCCCCAATGCCCCATTGCCTTGGTGTCCCATGAAATGTTTTAGTAGAACTTAACATTTTCCTCATTGAGGTGCCTTTTAAAGGAAAAACTGCCTTGCCCTCACAAGAATGAAGTGTTGACATTGCCCAAATTTGTATCATGTTGTTAAAGGTATCGTACACGTTTGGTAATGACTCAAAACAAATGTTAGCATAAAAACTGACTTGGTAACAAGCAACGGAGAGCTGTTGATAGTATAAAACATTGTAGGAAACGACTCCCTCTGAAGTAACGTAGTTTTTGAGAAAGAGGTAATTTCTCACTAAAATAATAAAAACTTCTTGCAAGATATTTTTATTCCTGTATCTGAAAGCACACAAATTTGTACAAAAAGGGTGTTTTTTCTTTCATCATTTTCTTGCAACTTCGATGACCAATTGAGCCCAAATTTTCACAGGCTTGTTATTTTATGCATATGTTGGGATACACCAAGTGAGAACACTGGTCTTGGATAATTACCAAATGTGTTCAGTGCCTTTAACATTACCCAAATTTGTATCATGATGTTAAACCTTTTATCAGGACGGTTTGAAGCTCCTTAAAGTTGACAAAACCCAGGCATTTATTTACATTTGATTGAGAGACATGTAAAGGTCAGCCCATTAATCATATCCTTTTCTGAATCAAACACTGAAAAAATGTGTTTGCGTACAGTTTGACTTTACAACTTTTTTTCTTCAACTTCTGCCTTGGTTTTTAGGAAGTTTGCAGCGGATGTATCAAGACGTGATGTCCAGCGTCAGCAAGACAGTGAAGCCAAGTTAAAGAGCATTCACAATGCTAAACGCACCGTTAGCTCCAGCATTGCCAGAGAGCAACAGGAGAGGTCTAATTCAGAAGCTGAGAGGAACGCTCAGAGGTTAGACGCGCTGAGGATGAAGACGCAGAGACGAGAGGAGATTGTTGCCCAGAGAGAGAAAGAGATTCATGATACTATCAGACGAAGACAGGTGGGTGGATAGATCAGTCCTTATTTCTTTCACTCAATTCAATTCATTTCAACTCAGTTTATTGGTCCTACCATGGAGGAAAATTTCCTTGCATACATGCCATGCACAGATAAATTAATTATACACACAAAAATAAAATATGCTGAATATAAATTAGATCAATTAAACAACAACTTAGCAGAAAGTAATTAACGTCTGGGCTGATCATTGAGGAGACGAACAGCGTACAAAGCTTTAGAATCCGAGTAAAGAAGGAACCAAAGGATCCTCAAAATTAAGATGATTTAAAAGTAAGTTACCTGTAAATTCCAGACAATAAAGAAATGTGCTTAACAGGGACAGATGGGCACAACTAGTAAAGTCATGACGGTAGTGAATGAACAAATGAATGACAAATAAATTTTAATTTTAAGATGTGGGAGGAGAGCTCAGAAAGGGCAACCAATCGGCGGCATAGCCACGGGGGGCCTGGGGGCCACGGCCCCCCCCCCAAAAAAAAATCTAAAAAAAATCTAAAAAAAATTCAGGTGCCCCCCACGAGAAGAAATCGCGATAGTGCTCACAAAAAAGAAAAGGGGAAAAAAAAAAATGCATGTTTGTAATCTAATTTAGTGAACGATCGCAAAGAACATAAGAAGAATGAAAACAACATAAGAGGATGTGGCCCCTTGCAGCGTCCCCTTTCAAAAATAAAAGCATAACCCCCACCACTGACACACCCATTCCCCCCCTACTCAAAAGCAATGCCCCCCCCCCCCCGAAAAGTCCTGGCTACGCCACCGCAACCAATCAGGTTCGTGTATAAGGACTGAAAACTTGATCCACATCAAAGTTCCAACCCATGGCAGGAGGGAACAGGGCTTCACAGAAGTGAGTGGCAAGGAAAGATAACACTACCCATTATAATCCACTGTTTTTAAAACACCATCTCTGTGTATAACACATCTTTCACGTATTTCATTTTGTTTAACAGGAGATCAAGCAGCAGAGACAAGATGACCTTACAAAACGACATGTGCAGAAGTTGAATGAAGAAAATGACCAAGCGGCTTTCAGGGAAACCCAAAAACGAAACAACGAGATCCAACGTCGAGAACACTACTACAACAAAGAGCAGAAGAATCAAGAAGCTAAAGATCTCAGGCTCGCTGTCAGGGAACAAAAAATGCATGATTTACGCTCACAGGTCCTGCCATAAAAGGCACTGAACACGTTTGGTAATTGTCAAAGACCAGTGTTCTCACTTGGTGTATCCCAACATATGCATAAAATAACAAGCCTGTGAAAATTTGGGCTCAATTGGTCATTGAAGTTGCAAGAAAATGACGAACAAAAAAAACACCCTTGTTGTACACATTTGTGTGTTTTCAGATAGGAATAAAAACTTCTTGCAAGAAGTTTTTATTATTTTAGTGAGAAATTACCTCTTTCTCAAAAACTATGTTACTTCAGAGGGAGTCGTTTCTCACAATGTTTTATACTATCAACAGCTCTCTCAGTCTCTGTTGCTCGTTACCAGTCAGTTTTTATGCTAATAAATATTTTGAGTAATTACCAAACGTGTACAGTACCTTTAATTAAGAAACATTTGTACATGTATACAACCTTATACATGTATGCAACCAGTTTGCCTAATTTTAGAAACAAATGTTTTTTGCCACAAGAAATGGACAAAAGATAAACATGAATACAATTTTGTGTATTTGTATCAAAGTTGGGTGAAGTTATTGCCCAAACGTGAATTGTAGTTAACTTGTGTGTTTTGTATTTTAAAGTCTTGTTTGGGGAAGAAATATAACCTTTAATGAATAGATGATGTTATTTATGACATTATACTCCCCAGGTCCAATGAATAAATTAATGAAGATGCCCTCGGTGTGATTGTTAGAGTACAGCTTCATAAATGTTTAATATCAGGTCACATGTCAAAACTTATTCAGCCCTTACTCTTTCTATTTTGGGGGGTGTTGTGTGGAAAGAATGATTTTAAATGTGTAAGCTATTATACTATTTTATCAAACGTTTGTCTGAAATGCGTTCCTATGTTTGACTTGGTAAACAGTGTGACTCAGTAGTCGGTTAAAATTGTTGTACATTAGCTGTTCTTTATAATGAAAAAGGTTGGGGAAAATGTAGCTTTTGCTAACTTTCTCCAACAAACAGTATACTTGTATATATAAAATAGATTTATGGTATGAAGCTATTTTTTCAATAGAATTTAGTAAGTGCGTTTTTGTGTATTATGGGGGAGAGTTTTTAAAGCCATAATTCCAAAATGTTTCTGTTTACCCAATATTGTTTTAAAGCCGAGTATTTCAGACAACATTTTTTGGAAATGTGTAGGTGGTGTACATATTTCATATTCTTATTTCCAAGGTTGACTTGTATTGAAGAGAAGAATGTGTAAATACAGTCATTCAGGTAATACATTCGAACATTTTTAATGGTAATATCCTACATTTTAGTGTTGGGAATTTGCTTTGTTGAACCTTACTGAGTTGTTTTAAAACTTAATCGCCCAAATGAATTTCATGTTTTTATTATGAATTTGTTATAAACAAATATTCGTGAAATGAAGGATTAAAGGCATTGAACACGTTTGGAAATTGTCAAAGACCAGTGTTCTCACTTGGTGTATCCCAACATATGCATAAAAGTGGCAAGAAAATGATGAAAGAAAAAACACCCTTGTTGTACAAATTTGTGTGCTTTCAGATAGGAATACAAACTTGTTGCAAGAAGTTTTTATTATTTTAGTGAGAAATTACCTCTTTCTCAAAACTACGTTACTTCAGAAGGGAGTCGTTTCCTACAATGTTTTATACCACCAACACTCTCCGTTGCTTGTTATTATGCTAACATTTGTTTTTATGCTAACATTTGTTTTGAGTCATTACCAAACGTGTACGATACCTTTAAGTCAGAACAAAAATCATGTTTTGTCTTTTATATTTTAAGGGTTGTAAAGAGAAATTATCTATTGCAAACTGCCCACCAACTAAAATGAATTATGTTATAAATGCAAACATGTGTTAATTGTCAAAATATCAGGGTCATTTGGTTGTTATTGCGACTTTGTCCCTAATCCCTTCAGATTGATGGATTGTAGAATAAAATAATGAAAAGTAGCAGAACTAAATCACTTGTCAGAACGTATCTGAAATTATTCAGTTGTAAGGAATATCCCAAATCGAAACATTTTATGGTTCAGTATTTATGCGCATATCGAAGAAGTCTTGAATTTGAAGTCCAGGTTTGCCTAGTCGGGTTTTTTATGAGTCTCACCCGGTTCGAATCTCACCTCGGCCCAGAGTATTTGCCAGAGCTGCCAACTCTCCCTGATTCTGCAGAAAGTTCCCTGAAAATAAACCAAACTTTCCATGTTCGTTCTTGCTCTATGTTCTGGTGAACAAATTGGAACAAATTCGAAAACCTCTCTGATTGGGCCTGTGGGAACTTTTTCATTGAATGTACGTCTAAATATCTCCCTGATTGTTGTGCAGCTGTTATTTGCATGTTGATTGGGTTTTCAGCCCCTACCTTCTTTCATGGATTTTACTCCCACATCTAATTGCTCAGATACAAGGATTCTCACAAAACCTTAGCCTTGATCAAGGCGTTGGAGTTTTTTCTCAATTTTATTTTATTGTTTTCATTTTTATTTTATTTGCGCCGCGCTACACACCCGAGCTACCAACCCGCCCGAGCTGTGTGCATGGTGTCTGTGTGTGCAGTATACGGTGCGCGCGTGCTCGCGTGAGCTGTATGCGCCACTCACCGATCAACGCCTTGACGTTTCTGTCTCCCCGCCGATGACTCATTACTGTAATGCGCGCGAAAGGCGAGACCCAATTGGTCAGTGGCGGAAGTCTTGTTTACTCATTCTTATGAATATGCATGTAGAATCCAGATGTGGCTACACTGGCGCGCCGGTTTGAATTTGGGAATACTTTGTTATAATAATATCTATCTGAAAATGTTGCGTATTCTCCTCAGCTGAGCGAGACAATGAGGGCATGGAATTAAACAAATGAGGTTGCGTGGATCGATTTGTTACATACATTACATACACCATTTTCCAGTAGGAAGACGCTTTCTGATGTATTTTTCGTAGTGACGTAAGGCCCGATTGACCATCTACTGTCTCCATCTTGCATCATTAAACAGTGATTTAATCATTGTTGGTGCATTCATTGGAGGTAGAATATACAAAACAAAGACCTCAATAAACTACCACTATTGATTGTTTCATCATGGGCATATAGCTCATTGCACTTTCTATATTATTTTGGCCGCCCCCACTAAAAAAGAGCTGCCTAACCAAATTTCCCAAGTACATTCACTAGAATAGGGTAGCTAAAAATCTATTTCACATGTATCATGTGTGGCTGTATCCTGTCAATTTTTGTTTGGCAGTAAATTCTTATAAGACCCTGTCTGAGAACAATTCAAAAGTATGAAGACGGTGTGGCTGCACAGAGTCGGACTTCGAGAGGACATGTCAGGAAAAGACAGATGCAGAAACTACATCAACTCCAGAATTAATAACCAAAAGAATGGCGAGTGATCAGGGTAGTCCAATGAGGGAACTTGAGTGCAGCGCAAAAAGCTCCAGGGGCCGCGCCCGGGTTCAGCACTTGTGAGCTGACTGACCAGCCTCGATTTCACAAAGAGTTAGGATTGATCGTAACTGCAAATCCATCGCAGTTGCTTAGCAAAGAGTGATGTCACAATACAAATCACTATGGTAATTACTGCTAACTCATCTTAAGATGAATCTTAGTGCTTTGTGAAATCGGCCCCAGCCTCGCAGATTACCGGTCAAAAATGGCTGAGACAATGCTACACACAAACGCCATTAAGTCGGTAACTACTCACATCGCATCACATACAGCAAGCATGATATTGATATGGTACAAAGGTCATAGTGAGAGAAGCTCGTGATTGGACGTCAAAATGAATAATTCATTTGCTTCCCATCCTGTGTTGTCTGCAATAGGTCTGACGAAAGATTTAAATATTCATGAGATGCATACTAGCATATCCGAGAGCCCCCCCATTTTCGTCCAATATTGGACGAAAATATCAAGAAACACATTAAACCCGGAAGTTACAGACCCGTCAAGGCTGTCGGCCTGACGGCCTCCGCATGTGAGAGAGGGGGTAGTGCGGATGACCTGCGCACAGTGTGTGTACGGGCGTCGTACGACGTGATACACACACAGTGTATACGGGTGGGTCGTGCGATGCGATACACACCTTACGCACACACATACGGGTGTGTTTACGGCGTCTTTTTTGGAGTGAAAAATGCGACTGCCTTGATCAAGGCTAACAAAACCTCAAACCAGATACTCTTCATCTTCCAAAGGTTTTTATGCAGCTGCTCCAAACCTTATCAAATACGTCATGCCATTTCACTTACTGAATTCAAAACATCGCTTAAAACTCACCTTTTCCGGACTGATTTTGCTTACTATGGGCTATTTATTTCATTGGCATTCCTTTGCATTGTTAATTGTTGATTGTTGTAATAGCCTATTTCTTGTTGTAAAGCGTTGTGGTACCTTTCTGCGTAAGAACGCTATATAAGTGCTTAGATTATTATTATTATGATCTAAGACATTTGAGGTGGACTACTTTACGGAGTTAGAACCCTACTTTCTCCCAGTGGTTGAAACTTGGGATGTGCCCTCAGCGACAAAGATTGGTCCAGACACCAAAAGGCTGCGCTGAAAGGGATAGCCCCAATAGTCAAGTAAACTTAAATTTTATGTTTAACAATACAAGAAGTATGAACACTCTTGACAGAATCGTTTGATAGTCGTAGCATCGAACTTTACACCGTGGTGTGGCCAAGTGAAAGTTCCAACATAAGTTGGGATGTAGGCCTAGGCCTACAGACGCTTTCTGTATCATACAGTTTTGGATAGCTTGTTTTTCTTCCAATGTAATTATAAAACAAGCTACTCACTAACAGTAACAATAATTATTTATTTCAGCAATTATCACTGTCCGATGCATGCATAAGACTGAAAAGAAAAGAAAACCCTACAATTTCCTATCGATTTTAAAATACTCTACACTTTAAACGAAGACATAACTGCATGCCAGCAAGGTTTTGATTTGTAAATAAACCGTTTCTTATTGAGATGTCGCCGCGTCGGCCCTAAAGCTAAAGCTATGGTGAGAGCATGGAGGAATTTATTTCCTTCCTCCATGGTGAGAGGAACAGTGATTTCGCTCATAAGTGAAATATCATCCTTTTCTCTCCAGTACAGTAATACAGAAAAAAACAAAATATTTATTTAAAGGAGACTCGGAAATAGGAAACGAGTAAAATCAGAAACTAACGAATGTAGATCAATAGAGTCTTGCCCGGACGCTCAGTGGGAAACGAAAAGCCATACAGTAGGTCATCGCGATTAGCGAGGTGACATTCCTTTTGAGTACCGCCAGGGATCTCCAACAACCAACCAACCAACCAGTCAATGATAAAGCGGGCGGGAATCAGACCAGCCCCGAAGACCATCCACAGCTGGGTAATGTCAAACGTTACGGACAATAATTGAAACACACTAGTTGACGTCTCATGTTCATAGTCTTTGACGCCATTATGAAATCATGTCTGGTGTAGTGCGTTGGGCGACAATATTACTCGATCATCTGTCCATGCAGTCGAGGTATAGTCATTTTGTTAATCAACCAAGACAAGTATTATACCACGCTCTCATCTGCATGGGCAACTGAGGCAAACTTAAGATGACGTCATTGTGAAAGTGAATATATTTTCGCGCCATTTTTGGGAGATTCCATTTTGACGTTGCTCTACATATTAATGCAAACATACATGTACGTCCCATCCTGGATGGCTCAGTGAGTGCTGTTCGTCACGAAGCCAGAAGCATATCCGTCTTCATCCACGTGCACGGGAATATTACTTGGAGATGTGTTTCTACTTTCCCTGGCAGTTCGTAATTAATTTCACGGCTCGGAAATGCTTGAGGTCTAATCCACATTTCGTTAATGAGGGAAAGCGGGACGGTGAGGAAAGTTGAAAAACATCCGCGTGTTATTACGTCATCACTATTCGACACTACAAATGTTTTTGTTGTTACATTATTGGGAGACCATTGCGTGGGGACAACACACATGATTGGTACCGGTATATCAGTGTCGGTTGTGATTTAATCTCATGGCGTACGACCAGATTCCATTTTGCTCGTAAATTTCCCAACAAGCAAGTGCGACATAATATTTAGTACTGTAAGCTAGCTTCATGTTTTCTGACCATAATAATTACATTGCCACGGTCACCAGAAAACACAGGACGCCGAACTTCTGTCGTTAACCAGATCCATCCCACGGATTCTTCAACGAAGCGTCTAACTTTATTGTGTTAGGTAATTTGGGGTTGGAGTTACTTTTTTGGATTGGCAAATAAAGGCATGCCTGAGTGCAGTGATAACAGCTCTGGTCGGTGATGCGAAAAGCTCGTATTGAGAGAGGGGCGAACCGAAGGAATTTCTCTCTCGGTGATTTGTTTTGGTTTTCTTGGTGCATAAATCACAGCGTTTGCCTCTTGTTGGTGGCGCAGTCCGCAGTGCAGGGGGCTTGCTGCATCTCGTGTGCGGTTGGTAATTCGGCACATGTCTTATCATATACAATAACATTCATCCAGGCTGCTCCGTCCACTGCATGAATGACTGCAACGAAGGACTGATACATTTTGCTCAACCACAATCAAGTTCCCGTAGCAGCCCGTGTGATTTGTGAGTTTTCTGTCATCGCTCAAATGATATCCGGCTGTATTTAGCTGCATTGGTACGTGGAAACTTTCTACGTGTGCTCTCGTCCGTGCTTCCTAGTTTTCGAGGACACTGATCGTAAAATTGAAAAGGTGAGTGCTGTTTTTTTTCTATACAGGTTTTATCAACAACTCTCGATTAGTTTAAGTTTTGACTTCATGCGTATGTATTAACATTCAAACTTTTTAATTACTTAATTAACTTTTGTAATCAGGCGAAACCAATCCAGATACCAGTCAAATTGTTTTCATAATTGAGGGCCCATATATTAAAGCCTTCAATTTGCCAAACATAGTGTTACCAAGTTTGATGTAATTATCTAAACATTGCAGCAGTAAATGCACATCGAAGTTGACGGAAGTAAATACAACAGTGCCGGTACTAATTTGTTCATTATTTTATGTAGTTGCATATTTCATGTTTTCTTAAAACAAAATTCAGAGTTATATCCATTTGTTTCACTACACGTGACTGACACTATCCAGCTCCCCCTGAATAAATTCAATGGCAAGTTAGTTCAACAACAACCACTGCATAATCAGACTGTTTTTCTTTCCAGCCTCGGTTTGGTTCTTTTGAGTTGAAAGACAAAAATACAACTTGGATTCCATAAAAAGTTTGCTCTCTCATTCTTGAGGGATACTTTTGACAAGGCGAGCTTTTTCCTTCTTACGCATTATACTGAAGATGCGCATGGGGGCTATGATGTTGGTTAGCAGTAACACACAATTCTTTATTTCCTCTTTGATAGAGTATGCTGGTCCCGAGAAGGTGTTGACCGAAAAACAGAAAAATTGTTGTGATTTCATGTGGCCGAGTCAACACTAGCGCTAGTCAACACATAGGTGCTGAGACATGACTGAGTAAATTCATTTGTTAGGGGTTGCCGCCCTGGTGTCGTGTGTCAACATGGGACAGAGGGCTGCCAAACAACAAATACAGAAAGGTTTAAAGCTTTATAATAACACCCAACAAGAGCAGGCAGTGAGGAAATGGAAAGGTGCCCTAAGCAAGGTAGGGGACAAACGTCTGAAGTTTGTCCTCCTTGGCCACTTGGCCTGGGCCTACGGTGACTGGGGAGACCATCGTGAAATGCTTGGCTACGCTATCCGGCAGATTGACATCGCTAACGAGGTTGATGAGCCCGAACTCCGGGCCGAGGCCTACCTCAACCTGGCGAGGGCTAATGAGAAACTCTGCGAATACCACAAGGCAATGTCGTATGCCCGACACAGCATGAACAACACCGCATCTCAGGAGGATCCTTTGGTGGGGCCGATACACCTCTGTCTTGGCAACGCCAATCATGGTTTCGGACACTTCCAGCAGGCCTTGGATAACTTAGACAAAGCACTAAAAATGGCCATGAAGACGGGAGACAGGGGGTTGGAGTGTAACACTTACGGGGACTTGGCTGAGGTGTATACCAGTTTGAAGGATTATGATAAAGCCTTGAGATACTCGGTGAAAGCGAGTGAGCTGGTCAGGTGCAGGGGGCAGGAATGGAGTCAGAAACTCCGGGCTGTTGTGCAATTAAATCTTGCTACTCCTTATCGAAAGCTTGGGAAGATGGATCTGGCTATGGATTATTGTGAGGTAAGTTGCCATTGTGTTTCAACATCATAATTCAACGTCAACCCAATTCTATTTGTCTTTTAGTATTCTGTTGCCCTCCCGCTGAGCTGTCATAACACCAAAATATACTATCACCAGACTAGCCCGAGTGTCGTCGCCTGCTGCCATAAAGTAGGTCAGATGACCCAGGTACCAGACGGAGGGTCAGTCTGACTCCACGCTGGGTCAATAACGCATCTTGAACCATGTTAAGAGTCACTGATCTGGACTGGTTATAACCATGGCCCCGGATCCGCGTCAGTTCTAAGCTCGGAGTTCTGAGGGGAAACACGTATGTGGGTGTCACTATATTATACACTGCTAAAAAAAAGTATTTCTTGAAATAAAACATCTTATTTCAAGAAAACTTTTCTTGTGTCACTCCCAGAAATTTGTACAGAAAATTATTTTAGGGAGTGATACAATAATTGTTTTCTTGAAACAAGATTATTTTCTTACTTTTAGAATACCATTTTTAGCAGTGTATGCGTTTACCGGGGATTTAAAAATATTAATTAAATGGATCTGGTTGGTTTGGCCATTCCTCCCTCCTGTACATTGAGAAAAACAGAAAGGCCTTGATTTTAATTTACAAAAAAGAAAGACAACAAAGTGTTGTCTCTAAAAAAAAAAGGTCATAACAATGGAGAACAAAGAGTACCTAGACTTCCTCGAGTCGATAAACATCGTGCGCAAGGACTACGCGGGTCAATGAACTGTGGTTGGTTGTTAACCGCCTTTTGATGGATGTCTGGACCGTTTCAATATTACGCCGTAAATAATTGCCTCATGCCCTGGGCAACTTTTCGTAAAAGGTATTGATGCAGACTTTGAAATCTTTGCTGAGGACCTCGATAAAAGCATTTTGTGATAACAAACATCACCGATAGATTAGGTAAAACATCAAAGATTCGAACTCGGCAACAAAGCTCAATTCACCGAAGCAAGAATTAAATACATCATGAAAAGAATATAATGCGAGGAGCGTACAATAAACTTAACGGTGCAATTTTGCTGGATTGTTTTGCAAAAGCAAAAATTAGGTCGAGGGATTGTTATTGCCCGCCCTTTCATAATTCAGCCAATTACTAAGGTGTAAAACTGTTTACTTCCATCAAGCGAATATAATCATCTGCAAATTTAATCCTACCAACTTATGCACGCTGCTGATACTGCCTAATGATCCGATGGCATCTACGAACGCCAGGCCCTCCTTGCCTTGAAATAATATTCTTCACTACATAGTAATTGGTGTGCGAGGGGTGTGACGATTATTAAAGATGTGAATGTAATGCTAGACATTGTTTAAAGGCATCGTACACGTTTGGTAATTGTCAAAGACCAGTGTTGTCATTTGGTGTATCCCAACATATGCATAAAATAACAAGCCTGTGAAAATTTGGGCTCAATTGGTCATCGAAGTTGCAAGAAAATGATGAAAGAAAAAACACCCTTTTTGTACAAATTTGTGTGCTTTCAGATAGGAATAAAAACTTCTTGCAAGAAGTTTTTATTATTTTAGTGAGAAATTACCTCTTTCTCAAAAACTACGTTACTTCAGAGGGAGTCGTTTCTCACAATGTTTTATACTATCAACAGCTCTCTGTTGCTTGTTACCAAGTCAGTTTTTATGCTAATATATATTTTGAGTAATTACCAAACGTGTACGATGCCTTTAAATGGATGTCACATTGATCCCAATCTTAGTTTCTAATAAGACATCATCAGTAACATACCCGTAGAAATTGGCAAAGCTCACATAATTTGTCACTTAATTTGTACACGTTCGTATGTGTTCTTAGCGTGGATTTGTCTCAGCGTTTATATCGAAGTAAGACCATAGACTTACTACCGTGGTCCTTTCTCTATGCTCAGTTTCAGGCCGGGAAGGGGGGGGGCACACAACATTCGAGTGGCGTATAAAGATTAACGTTCAGTTTATAAATAGTTAATTTGTTTTTCTCGAATATTACCGAAGTGGATACTATCTTTAACGAGCAGAATATTTAATGTACCGTGATGCTGATTGTGCAGCACGCTTTCAACATTCTTTACGGAGTGGTTTGTATTTCTTGTCCCCGTGTGTCGTAAATACAACAACATTGAACGACTCATTCTTTATAGCTGATGGAATGTTTATGTGAATGTAAATCACATTCCAGTACCTAAAGTTGCCGCTGTTGATGATTATCCAATAACTCAGGCGATTTTTGGAATGAGCTGATGGGCTAGATGGAGGTATGGTGAAAAATTGAAAGGAAGAGGCAAATAAGCTGTGTGTGTTATTCCAAGCTGGTATGGGTGAAGTCGTTGAGAATTAATTACTTAAAAGTTTGAGGTGCCTTTTATTGATTATCGTTGACCTTGTTTTTAGTGTGGTGTTATTCATCTGGCTCTATAGGCAAATTCATTGAGAGTCAAAAATTCCTTATTTGGTTGCAATGGAGTGTCCACTTTGGCAAGTACTGATTTGCATTTTGAATTAGTTTATTCATGGTTCACCCCATTCCTCCATGGTTCACTAATCCAATGGGATATTATTATCTCCATGGCCGACTGACCGTTGGGCTTATGAAGTTATGGATGGAATAAACTCGGATCACTTGTTTCAGGATATAGGCCTATATCTGGGTTTTTGCAATCAACTTTCTGCGTTCGTGAGTTTTTACCCCAAGGGGGAAACATTTCAAGTTGTGAAGATTTCTGGAGCAGTGAACTACTTTAGAGCATCGTTGAGAATTGGCCTTTTACCATAATTTTTGTACATAGTATTTTAATAATATAATTTGTCACAGAAAATACTAGAAGCATAACAAAAAAACATCGTGTAACACCAACATTTGATGTAAACTAACTGTTTAAGACGCACCCTAAGCTCATTATAAAAAGCAGGGTTTCCTTTGAAGCGGTGGATTGGTTCACACCTTAGCTTTGTTGTCACACAATGGATTCAAGGATGACGTTGTGTATGAGGGAATAAAGGGACTGGGCAGTGAATATTGCAACATTGAATGCCCGGAGTATACCACTAACGTTCCAACCCCTATCAGCTACGAACACAAACAAACTCACTCTTTTATCGTACTAATGACGAAAAGGCTGTCGGCAAGTATTGGATATTTTAGTGTAACACATTTGGGAGTTTTCCGCATACTGCTTAGGTTTGGAATAGAAGAAAGGCCCTGTGTCTGCTAGGGGTGTCTGTCTTCTTTTCGGAGGGTTTGGCACTTCCTTGCAGTTTCAACTTTTCACCCACAATTTTGACACCCTCTTTGTAGATCCTGGTTATATGTAGCTTCAAAGTTTCAATGAATCGAGGTCATTACAATTCATACTAGGAGCATTATGAATGATCTGTGTGTTTAGTGTGTAGGCCGGGAGGCGAATTTTTTTTCCTACGAACTTTTTGTCCCCATACGGGAAATTAACATGGGCTGGAGGAGGATGATTCAAAAGAGGGCGCTGTCAAAAGAAGTTTGTACACAGTTCGCCGTATGGGGGGAGAAAAAGTTCGTATGGAAAAAAAAATCTCGCAGCCGGGAGACACTGTTCTGTGAAGAACGTACGTTTTCAAGCCCTGGTTCTGCAGTTTTCAAGGAAACCGATAATCTGATATGTGAACATTTATAAACGCTGTTCACGTTTGTCGATGACGTCATTTGATGATGCATACATTTGTTAACGCTTGTATGCCTGATGTGTTTTTTACTTTATTTATAATGGATTTACAAGAGAAACAAGATCAGATTTTAACACCAATTTCCTCAGAGAAAAAAATGCAATTAACTTACTTTTTATGTGGGAGGGCACATCTCTTTGATGACAGTTTTGTTTTAGAAACTTTTGCCTTGCCCTGGTGGACGGCCCGTGCCAACAAAGATTTATGTCCGAAGATTTAACATAAAAAAAATAAAAAATAAAATCTCATGGGAATTTGGACCAAGTCAGATTTTGTATTATAAGCAATATCAAATGTATGAGTTTTAGTCCTTGCGTTTAGTTGGATATTAATGTTTTCACCAGCAGACACTGACCACCTCACCCACCCGAGCTCTCTCGGCACTGCGATAGGCCAATGCGGTTAACCTCTTTTACCCTTACACTCAGCGTGATGCCCCGGTTGAAGCAAAACACAGATCACTCAAACAAACCACTGTGAATTTGGAGTTCTAGATGATCCTGTAGAGATCAGAGAATTGTGTGCATACTGATAGATGATAAAATTACGGAAATATTCAGTTGTGGTTCATTCAGTTCCAATAATACATGGGTGTTTTGTTTCTGTCCGGTTTTGGAATTGCTTTTGTTTTAATGTTTTACTGTTGTGTGATTTGTTAAAGGTATCGTACACGTTTTGTATTTACTCAAAATATATATTAGCATAAAAACGGACTTGGTAACGAGCAACAGAGAGCTGTTGATAGTATAAAACATTGTGAGAAACGACTCCGACTTCTTAACGTTTAGTTTTTGAGAAAGGATAAATAATAAGAAAATATAAAAAGACTTCTAGCTTAGAAGCTTTATTCCTATCTGAAAGCACACAAATTTGTACAACAAGGGTGTTTTTTTTTTCATTTTTTTCGACAAAATTCATGACCAATTTTTCCCAGGCCTGTTTTGTTTTGTTGTTTTATGCATATGTTGGGATACACCAAATGAGAACACTGGTCTTTGACAATTACCAAACGTGTACGATGCCTTTAAGCCTTTTGTGTGCAATCTCCATTTTAATAAATATATCATTATTGTTTTATTGATGACAGGGGTCTGGTTGTACACATCTTTCGATGACTTGTAAACCCTTGACAACCCCTGTTAAATTTGTATTCATTGTGAAAATGTCTAAAGATTTAAAATCAAATAAATAAATAAATAAATAAATAAATAATCTACGGAGGGACTTGAACTTTTTGCTCGTTGTACTTTGCCTTGCCGCGTCTGCATGGCATGGCTGTGTGCGACTAAACATTTACAATTCAACATCTACATAATTGTAATTTTCTTTTTTCCCAATTTGAAAACCGACCTTCAGCATGGCTTAATTTACATATTCTTGTTGTGCTTCACAAGATACTACACCGGTTGTGCTAACATTTTTACATAATACAAACTTGATCAAATTTCGAAAAAAGGGAATACCACTCTGAATTCTACATAAATATTTTCGATTTTTAAATGTTACGCTTCTGTTTGCTCTTTCACAATATTGAGGTACCTCCGTCCTTTCACAACTACACTACACAACTACAAAAAAAATAACTAAACTGTTGTCACTCAACAGCAGTTTACCAAATCACTAACTTGATTTTCTTTCGTGGATTCAATGAGGCACTGAACACGTTTGCACTTGGTGTATCCCAACATTCGCATAAAATAACAAGCCTGTGAAAATTTGGGCTCAATTGGTCATCGAAGTTGCAAGAAAATGATGAAAGAAAAAACACCTACAAATGTGTGTGCTTTCAGATAGGAATAAAATACTTTTATTAGTGAGAAATTACCTTTTTCTCAAAAACTACGTTACTTCGTTACTACGTTACTTCAGAGGGAGTCGTTTCTCACAATGTTTTATACTACCAACAGCTCCCCGTTGCTCGTTACCAAGTCCGTTTTTATGCTAATATATATTTTGAGTAAATACCAAACGTGTACGATACCTTTAACAAATCACACAACAGTAAAACATTAAAACAAAAGCAATTCCAAAACCGGACAGAAACAAAACACCCATGTATTATTGGAACTGACCGTTGCTCGTTACCAAGTAAGTTTTTATGCTAATAGATATTTTGAGTTATTACCAAACGTGTACATAGTGCCTTTAAGTCTTAAAGACAAATCCATTCAAATGATTGAGATCAGCAACGTCTTTGCATGAAGCTAGACGTGTGGCAAATTCGGCGCCAGTCCATCTTTAAATCGTCATCAATATCACAGCAGTGGCAGTAAAGTTATACACAACGCCACAGCGTGAATTATTAAGGGCTAGCTAACATCATTCAATAAAACAACCGGGTGAAAGTACTCATTGAAATGGTATACCTTGGTCAAGGCTTAAAGGTATCGTTCACGTTTGGTAATGACTCAAAACAAATATTAGCATAAAAACTTACTTGGTAACAAGCAACGGAGAGCTGTTGATAGTATAAAGCATTGTAGGAAACGACTCCCTCTGAAGTAACGTATTTTTTGAGAAAGAGGTAATTTCTCACTAAAATAATAAAAGACTTCTTGCAAGAAGCCTTTTATTCCTATCTGAAAGCACACAAATTTGTACAACAAGGGTGTTTTTTCTTTCAACATTTTCTTGCAACTTCGATGACCAATTGAGCCCAAATTTTCACAGGCTTGTTAATTTACGCATATGTTGGGATACACCAAGTGAGAACACTGGTCTTTGACAATTTCCAAACGTGTTCAGTGCCTTTAATTCAACCTCCAGGGTTTAACATTGTTGAACCCGTTAACAAGTTGTTAAAGTTGTATTTTATACACTAGAAACATCCATGTGTGAATAATGGAATATTAACGTAAAGATGTGTCACAACATTCTGGTAAAGATTGAAAACAACTTTGTGGTTGTTTTTAAACTGACTGCTTATAACTGTATGACTCGATTCAGTTACTTGAGATTGAGAATAATTCCTTTTGAAATCAATAAAGTGCCAAAAATTGTCCCAAACTTTGATTAGTCAAATCATGTCAATGTGTGCGATTCACACCTTTATTCGGCAACAGAGATATAGGCCTACTAAATCATAGTACCTTATTTACAATGAGGTGGATCCACTGATAAATGCATAATGGAAATGAAGCAAGAAATAAAATCTTGTCAACAAACTAAAAGTACTGAAAACAACTATACCGTAAATACAAAATAAAAAAATGTCATAGTAGGAAGGAAACAAAATAACTAATAAATGCATGGTTTCATTTTCTTTATATAAAAAACTATGCATGGGACTCGCGAAGAACACAGAAAACGAAATAAGAGTATTAATTAGTCAATTCATTAATTCAAAACATATTTATTTATTGAAGAGGCTTCTGGAAGAACCGAAATGAAAGCAAAGTGGAAGTGGCAACAAAGAACATTTGATGTTCGGCGTCATCTCAAGAGCGGTCACCTAACTGATGACATTATTTTTTCCATGGTTGATGTGTTTATTGAAATCACAATATTAGCAATGCATATTGAAATGAAAAACAACAATGTATCATACGATGGGTCTCAAATGCCTTTGGTTTACCACCGTAGACAATAGTTTATAAAATACATAATGTATCAAATACATTAATGTTACTGTAAACAAGGAACATGGTGACGATGACCGTAGTAAGCTGACAGTAAGGTGACATGTGTTAACAAGAAAAAAAACCTGTCTCTTTGAACGTCCGGAGGTCTCAAGGAATGCCGGTAAGATTAATATACGAAAATTATTTATTTTCCTTTGAGCGCTCATGTTGAGCGTGAAGAGAAAATATGATATCGTTTGGTTATCACTCAGTTAGACATGTGACATTTTCTGTCACTATTTTTCAAAAAGATAGAAACATTTTAAAAGCGGAAGTAAGAGCAGTTGTTCCGACTTTGTCCTCGCGCTGTGTGGAGTCTTCGAGTTGTTGTAACACCTCTTTATGGGTGAATGTTTGAAGTCCAAATTGAAACATCTGCGTGTACACGTTGCTCTTTACCACCCACTAATGCTGAGTACAATGTCAACATGCTAGGTAATAAGATTGAAATGAAATTCACAGATGTGAACTGACAATAGACCAGTACAGAGTAGATGTGTCATCTCGAGATGGGTTAATGTTCGAGTTTAATCATTCAATCGCACGGAAGGGTTTATAATGCGTCTAGAGCTCTACAGTGTCTGGTTAAACTTTGATTTGAGAGAGGGAGATACAAACAAAATGTTGGCTACATCTAATTTATACACTGCTGTAGAAAAGGCAACCCGATAAAGTGTATTTCTTTTCGTACTCTGTTTCGTTTCAATGGTTTGAGTGGGTTTTCTTTGAAAAAACACAACCCCCCCCCCCCCCCCCCCCAAAAAAAAAAAAAAACACCCCAAAACCCCAAACAAACAAACAAACAAACAAACAAACAAACAAACAAACAAACAAACAAACAAACAAACAAACAAACAAACAAACACCCCAACAAACAAACAAACAAACAAACGAACACCCCAGCACCCCAACAAAAATAACTGCCCTGGCATCAAAGTTAAATGACATTTCTCCAAGTAAACCCGACGGTAATAGCTGGGGTCTACACAACAACCTCCTCTGAGGTCAAAGAACCAAGTTGTTGCAATTAATCTGATACGAACTTATTTTCCACATCAGTTGAATCCTGTCCCCTGGGCCTGCATACTAGTAAAATCCCACCCAAAGGTGAATCAATTTATGAGGTCTCTCAGACTCCGAGATGTTTGCTTGTAAACTAACTTCAATGAAGTCCCACAGGTATTATTAAATTGCATAATGCTATACAAGACAGTTTAATGTCCAGTCACATGAGATTCAAAGGTTGAATAAATCACGTGTATTTTCGGAAGACTTATTCTTTCGTTCTTGTTTGTAACAAACACGCCATACAAACTTTCTCTACGGCACAACCGTACGATGGCACAACCAACTTGTGGAGCTTTTAAATTATGTGGTCACGTGCATTCCGTTTTGTTACAAATCAAAACAACGACCCCGGAACCGAAGATACTGTCTCTAATTCCTACGTAATATGAGAAGGATTATGTTTTAAAAAGGGACATTTTGGTTACAAATTATACCTTAATTCATCATAATAATGCTACCGTAATTGTAATTAGGCATTTCACAATTTAAGTCATACAATTCGCCACTCAATTTTACCTGACTTGTTGGATACAAATTGATAAAGTGTCTATAAGGCAACTTAAACTATGTTTAAACTCAATGATTCCCGTACCCTGAAAATATATCAACCGAGAAAAATATATTTTTCTTTGAATTATACCGTGAAGTGCCCGTCTGCGGATGTAAAGTAACACTGTCTGTCGTCCTTTGCGATTTGAAGTGGGTCCAAATCACCCATGGACCGTATACCCTCTCTTAGCTCTGGGGTCTTGTTCCCATGTTCCCACGCACTAAGTTACAAGGCCGTCTCTCGGAAGTGCCTCTCAGAAAAACAAACGATCAAAATCTGCAATAATCGCATGGACAACTTTGGCATTCCCCTTTACTAATAACATTTGATGTATGGTTGAAATTATTAGCTGAAAAAGCAATGATGGCAGGTTTGACCAGCTGGTTGGCCGTCAGTTGTAATTTCACAATCGAGTGAACATGGCCACAATTTCATTAACCATATCAATCAATTACCTATATCAATCAATTACCCATATTAACTTAATTATAAGAACAATGTTGTGATTTGTGGAGTTGGTATGTCTGTAATAAATTGTTTGTATATAAATAAAATCAAGATAATTTTTTTTTACAATTACAAAATTTAATAAATGAAGTATTATTATATTAAAAAGCAAATACTGAAAAAATTTATCATTTTCACATCATTTGCATCCAGTTTTAACAAATTTAAAATTCACTATTATTTTATATTGTGTTGGCTCCCAGTCATAAGTTACAAACTGAAGAACTCGTCTGATTTGCCATAATTAGAATTGAACGAATGCGAAGGTATGAGATTGTTGATGAGAACGGTAAATGACCTAGGCGCCATTTTTATGTCGGTGCTGCATACTCCAAAGGAGTTGAGATGGTTTCAGGAATGTTAGGGTCCAACGAACAGGGGTATAGTGCAAGAGCCTAATAAATGCTTGTTACTAATATGAAAGAATGATTGTAGTTTTCATGTTGCAATTTTAACTGTTTGGGTTTGGAGTGTTTGACTGTTCTGCGATCAGTGGCGGTTAGGCTCGGGTACTATTTTGGTTTTGGTTTTAACTGTATCTCCTTATAAATAATTGATTGCATCCTCGCATAACGAATTACCAACGGTATAACAGCTTTTATGAACCGTTGCTATTTAACACCCCTAAGCCTTCGCTTCACATCAAATTGCTTGATATCCTGTTCAAGGTTGCAGCACTTTCAAATAATGTGCGTTTCCAAGGTTACGGCTATTTAAATGCCTGGAGAAATATAAGTGGATTTTGACAATTTAACGCTGAAAGTGGGGTGAATAGCATTTTATCCGTCCTGTAGATCGTCTCCTTCACGCAGTCTTCGTGGGAACAAAAGGGCATTGCCGAAGGCGAGAGACTTCGGGAGCAAGAGCCGTCAAATGACAAACTCGATTACCATTATAACTAGACACACTTTTCACGGAATTTTCGAGAAAAAGGGAAAGAAACTGGACTCTTTTAGCAATCTGTAAAGAGCGAGCGCCCTTGAAAATGCTCGTTCAGATTGTGCCGTATGCCTAACTCTAATGGGTACTTCAGTTGAGTCCCGGGCTGTGTACTCCGTCTCTACAAACTATGGTTGAGGTGCTCTGGCTTTGTCCAATTGCGACAGCTGATTGACCTGTGGTCCAGGGGGAAGGGAAAGTGATGGGGTCCGGACCCAGTCCTACATTTCGGAATCCCTCAAAAACAAATAATGATGAAATAAGTAATCGAAAATTGGGGTAAAAACAACGTGCTCCTTACTAACTATCGTATACCCCATGCATCTGTGTAACCCAGCATAGAGCTATTGTAACATGGTGGTGGTGGGGTACGAAACGTCTGCATTTGTTGTCCTTTTCATGTTTTCTTGGTAGTCAGTCCAGGCCCTCTCGTTGGTACTCTCACGTTGTGCATTTATTTTTAGGAGACATTTTTCAGTTCAGTTCATGTATACTCGGTAGACTCCAAGGCTTATTCTTTGTTCAATGTCAGACACTTGTTGCAATTAGATACACTGTTAAGGCTATACAATAATGGATAGTTTACCAACATTTCCCACTACATTATGGAATGTTCAAATCAGAGGTGACCTGGGTAACTTCTGAGTATCCTGCCCTGATCTGATCTTTAATTAAAACCCAAAACCCTCAAAACAATCTAAAGTGAACTCATCTAGAGTCAGCTGGATCTGAAATTGTCCACGTTGATGGATAGGTCGGAACAAGTTTAGCAATTTCATGCTATTTATCACAGCCCAACTCCCACTAAAAGGGGTCGCGGCACCGGACCACGTATCGACGGTGTGATGTTCAAGGTGGTAACCCGTGAAGGAGTTAGGGTGATTTTTACCGCATCGGCCGCGCTTGCCCTGGGGGAGGATTTTGGATTATATTGAATCCGTAAGCTGGTATCTTTCAACATGTAGAAGGAAAGGATAGACAGAAACAACATTGGTTTCTAGATGAAAGGAGTATGTTGTCAACTGGGCCCAATTTCATCAAGCTGCTAAGCACAAAACGGTTTTTAAGCATTTGGAAAGTCTTGCTTAAAGGCATTGTACACGTTTGGTAATTACTCAAAATAAACTGCTCACAAAAAGTTAGGAAACTTTTTTTAATCAAGTATATTTTTATTGTTTATTACTCTCTTTGTATATGTTATATATCAATGCAAAGCTGAAGTGTTCCTCTTTAAAATGATACCACATTTGCACATGATTACATGTTTGCTGAATTTGGCTACATGAATGAGGCAAAGTCACAAATCAAATGTGCCAAAATTACCGCTTGTTTGAATTACAGTGTCAATTTGTTTGTTCACACAGTAACACAAAATTGCTTATTTTGGCACATTTGATTTGTGACTTTGTCTCATTCTCATTAATGTGGCCAAGTCCAGCAACATGTAATCATTGCACATTTGGTATCATTTTAAAGAAGAACACTTCAGCTTTCTATTGATATGCAACATAATACAAGAGGGTAATAAATAATAAAAATATACATGATTAAAAAATGTTTCCTAACTTTTTGTGAGCAGTTTATATATTAGCAAAAAAAGAACTGACTTGGTAACGAGCAACAGAGAGCTGTTGATAGTATAAAACATTGTGAGAAACGACTCCCTCTGAAGTAACGTAGTTTTCGAGAAAGAGGTAATTTCTCACTAAAATAATAAAAGACTTCTTGCAAGAAGCCTTTTATTCCTATCTGAAAGCACAAAAATTTGTACAACAAGGGTGTTTTTTCTTTCATCATTTTCTTGCAACTTCGATGACCAATAATGAGCCCAAATTTTTACAGGCTTGTTATTTTATGCATATGTTGGGACACACCAAGTGAGAACACTGGTCTTTGACAATTACCAAACGTGTTCAGTGCCTTTACCAGAAATGGTTACAAGCCAAAACACACTGAAATGTAAATTGCTCGTGACTGGTATCCAGCAAATGTTTGCTTTGCGAATAAAGGTGTCAAGCGATATTTTCTGCATCAGCCTTGTGACATCCTTCTTAGTCCATAACCTGACAGTGCTACAACAAACTGGTTTAAAGGCCCTGTACACTATTGGTAAGATCGAAAAACACAAATGTTCACAGATTCACACATAACTTACATGATTTAAAGTAAGTAATGGTAGAAAAGGGTTCCTTAAAATATTTCTGCCTAAAATGCTATCGTTTCTGAGAAGTTAGTAAAACAATAGTTTTTATCACGCGAGATAAAAACTCAATGTTTGAAAAAACAGAAAACACATAAGGTCTCTTTTCACTATTTTCTCTTGATATGACCTCGATGACCAATTGAGCTCAAACTTTCACAGGTTTGTTTGTTCATGCATATGTTGAATCACACAAAATGTGGACACTGATTTTAAGCTGTTACCAAAAGTGTACAATATACCTTAAAGAGACTGAGTAGAGAATTCTTTCTCAAAAGTAGTGGCTACAAATTTTTTTATTTTTTATTTTTTTAAATTTTATTCTAACAAAATAAACATTCACAGTTTCATTGTGTGAAGTTATACAATCAAAAAGCATCACTTGTACGATGTTGTATCTATCAGAAGATCTATAAATATACTCTTTCTCTAGATATTTAAATATTATTCATGATGTAATACCTAGTTGAGTCCGTGCTTGTTGAAAATAAATACTTGTTGATGTTTTCATTTTAGTTTAAACCATATTACAGGGATTGTACAAGCTTGTTAAAATTTAGTAAATAACTTGTAACGGTACAATGGCATGAAAGTAAACTCATTATTTGTGAAAGTCACTAAAATGAAGGCTTTTACAAACAAAGTTTTCCTTCAGACACCTACCCTACCTTACCCTATTAGTTTTTGACTCAGAGGGGATCAATTATTTCAGGATGATTTTTACGAAAATACAGTGTGACGAGAAATGTGACCAATTGTCAAGTCTCCCTGATTCATTTTAATATTTGTGTTTCTATACAATGACCAGATTGTTGCAAAATTACGTTTTCGTTCACAAGTTTTGGGAAAACCAGCTTACCTGATAAGTTTTCTTGTGAAAAATATTGTTTTTAAATGATAAGTAAATTAATGTTGTACATCCCTTGGATATGAGTTCACTGTATTAGTTAAATGGTTTGTGCTGTAAGCATATATGTGCTGTAAATATAATTGACTTGCCTAGTCTGCTATTGATGAGATTTGCTTGTGTATATTAAGATATTTTCACTTGAGGGTTTTGTACATGAAGATGAATAATCCAGAGAATCGCAAATAACTGCATTTTTATTTGGAAAGGTAACGCACATCTTGATGTGGTTTTACCTGTTGGATTTAATTTATGAGAATGTAAAGTGTTTGCTATGTGAATTTAAAAAACTTCACTTTGGAATGTTAAACAATGCAGTATAGGATCAGAACTTGGTTAAACAATTAACAACTTATCAAGCAATCGGAGTAAACGTCAATGATGGAAGCATTACAAAATAATTATACATACCTCGATGATAATTCCAAAAGAAACGTTAACAAAAAAAAGGCACAGGTTAATGTGAAATAGAAGTTTTGAAGAAGAGTCAGTTATACAATGTTGTACCTAGTATTATAATATCTCTGAATGTACAAATTGTACACCTTCTCTTATTATTTAAATATTATTATCGGAGTAATTATTAGTTGAGTCTGTGCTTGGTAGAAATAAGTACTTATAAAATAGATGGTTTCGTTTTAGTGTTAATCCTGTTGAAGGGATTATACAACGTTCTTATCCCGAGTCAGTAACACCGTCAAAGTAAAATTCTCAAACTATTTTCTCAAACAATTTTATGACACTATAATCAATATTTGATGAAAGAAATCCCCTTCAAGCTTCAACTCCTGAACACTCATAATAGTTTGAGTAAAAATGGTCAGGTATTTTTACGCAAATACAAATTTTGCCAAAAATAGGGCCTTAGCATTTGAAATCAATCACGTTGAAGGGCGTCCTAAGTGACTACATCTTCAAGTACAGTTAAAAAATGTAGTGGCTACAAATTGATAAACCTTTTCCCATACAGTCACACGAATACCAATTTCTCATTGTTTTACAATGGCGATGACCTTGTGCGACTGTGACACGCATCTATAATATCAACAAGCTAAACAATCTGTCAATAAGATAAACTAGCGCTGTCTGAAAAGGTCATAGATTATGACTTCTGAACTTGACCTCTTTCAACTTGACTTTCTTATCAGTGTGTTTGACGTTCCAGAAATTCGGTTTGAGGGCAATTAGCGTCTTTGCCCATGTGCTTTGTGTAAGAATTTAATGGTGAACATAAATAGGTCTGATGGTTCTAGTGACATGAAAAGTCTGCCCTGCTTGTATAAAACACTTGACCCTTTTACGTTTATATGTAGTATTGTGAATGCCAATCGTTTGAGCAGTACTGACGTCAGATCGGTTTGAGGACATGGGGGTAGGGCAGCGGTGATGGGTCCATCTCCAGACCATCACTACAACATTAATTTATCATAATCCCCACTGAGCTGTCCAAGAGCTCTAGGCCCTTGATCAAAGCAAGCCCGAAAACAATCTCACAATTACGATGAACCTTATTCGAGACAAATTATCACAAACTGACAAATTATTATTTTCTTAGATTGTAATTGATGCAGAATGCCATGCAGTACTGATGAGCACGTTATGTGTTTGTAATCAAATCAACTCGAGAGAAAAACAAAATGTCTATAGATAAAGTGATTATAAAGATCCATTTTAAAAGTTAGAAAGTCAGAGGCTGTTTCAAGAAACTCCGAAGTTCTCCGAGCTCTGCTTCTCTATGGAATCGCTGGCAGTTGTCGAGCAACAACTTCGCTTCCGGTTTCGTGTTCCTCCCCACGCTCCAACAAAAACCAAATCGTCGTGACGGCGGACCGAGATAAAAGAGAAACCCTTCCTTGTCGAATACGGAGAATAGCTTCATTCCTGTGGGTGAAACCTAATATTAATCGTGTACACTAAAATGCGGATCTCGCTGTGGTTTATAAAACTCGACCACCAAGGTCATCGTGTTGTATTTTGTATTTTGTACATGTATACAACAGAAACTATTAGTTTATTAAATAATTGGAACTCGCAGCTTGACGTAGAGTGGATACGTCATGCATTTCGTGTTCACAAACACACCAGTTACATGCATGCAGCTTTTCAGCTAATCAGCTAGATCTTCCTATTCCTATTCCTATTCCTACAAATATATTGGTCCCATTTTCCCGATTATCACTAAACATACTCTAAATCGTAATCCTGTAAGAAGTAAACCTGTGACTGATTTATTCTAATAGCTGCCTTTTATTTCCATATCCTGTATAATAACTTAATAAGATAATACCCAACATTTATTTACAAGCAGAAACAAATTCTACTGGTGTTTAATATTAGCAGGGTCCTTTCAGAGAATTATTAACACAAACCTATAGTACAGATCAATAATCAATAATCGATAAGTAATAGTTGACTATCATATCTTTTGTTTAATTTCAGGAGGCAATGAAGATGGCGCTGCAGCTGAGTGATCGAACCATCCAGGCTCGATGCCTGTGTATCTTTGCTGATATCCATCGGAAACGTGGAGATTGTGAGGTAAGGACCCCCTCCAATAAAGTCTACATCCAAAGCACCGCCCCTCTGAAACCTTACCCTCCCTAAACATCGTCTCAAACACACCCCCTTAATCATGCAACCAAACCGAGCCCTTTTCTCATCCCAAACGTGTCCTTCCCCTAAAACCGAACACCGCCCCCTAAACCCTCTCTTTGAAACTCTTGCTTCCATACCCAACTCAGTTCCTAGACCTTCATCAACTGTGGTTGATCTTTCCTCCCAAACACCACCCTTTAGAAAAACCCCCTTCAACCCCGCTCACTCCTCCAGCATTCTGAAAGTATGGCCATTCCTCCATTACCGGTACTATAGATGAATAGAAGAAATTACTCATTGGGAGTGAGTGGCATAGGTATCTGTGATTATGCGTCCGGAATGCCTCAAATATACCAATTGTTTGTGTCTTTGAATTGAAATTGTGTCTTTGTCAAGTGTTATATACGCACTGAAAATGAGGAAACTTTCATTCGTACACGCAACTTCAGATGTACATGTACATGTACATTGTAGCACCGTAGTCATACCTCACAAATTAAATAGCGGACCGTGCGTGTACATGACCCAGAAGGAGCGTGGGATTCCAATATTATTGCAACAAATCCCGAGGCTGTTTGTAATAATCAACGAGAACTTGCGCGTAGGCCTACATATCGAGTCATTTCGAGATACCGGCTTATCGTCCCGAATTCCAGAGAAAATAAACAATGTTCGTGCAAATAAATTTGGCATCATCTTTCATCCGAAGTTCAGTGATGGGGATAGCTGGCTGACATTTAATGGGTTGACAGTTAATGCAAGAGGGCGCCCTTCAAATTAATGTTATGTCCAGGTTATGTCCACTCACGAAGAGGCAATTTCTGAAAAATTCATGCATTTTGACAAATCAATGTTTTTACATATTTTGAATGTTACTATTGACATCAACATTTTCCCCAAGTTTCAAGTGATAACACGTTATACTTTTCTAATTACACTAATTAAGGAACATCTTCCCAAACTATCGGTTTTGCGTTTTCACGAACAGCCACATTTAGATTTGCCAATTGTTACATTGAAGTACATAGCGCTGGCACGGTGCCAACAAAGGCTACTTCATACGTGAATTTCTCCAAACATGAAAGTTTTGTGGAATGGCCTAAATTGCCTCTTCATGAAAACAGTGACTTGGACGCAACCATTCATTATTAATTTTGCAAGAAAATATTTCGGTATTTATTTTTCACCTCTGCAATACGGATGGATTCCTTTTTTATATTTTTTTTATAGAAATTGAGTTTTCTCCACCAGAATATACAAAATGCCGGTTGTTCTTACACTTCAAATAGGATTCAGGTTCAAACACGGTCAAAATATAATGGCTAATTTTTCAGATGTGTAGGCCTATTTTAAAGATTGTTTTTTTTTTTTTACCAACAGAGGGCTTACCCGCGCTACGAATCTTCCCTGAGTATCGCTGTCGAAGTCGGCGACAGACTTGGACAACTCCAGGTTTTGTCTGGAATGGCAAAGACACTTGTCATGATGAGGCAATTCGATAAGGTGAGTTATAAACCACGTAACATTACATTTTATGTAATATTAACGATTCCAGAAGCATAATAAGTCAACAAAATATTACAGAGTTAATTGTGATTTGATGCATTTTTTTTTCATAATTGTTTTAGTCTTAATAGATGTTAACTTTGCATCGGGATAAAGAATATAATGTTTGTTACCCTTACACTGATGTGTATTAAGCACTGTATACTCGGTACTTAAACATAAACAAATCCACAGGCAAATCACTCGGGTGGGATTCGAACCCACGACCTTTGAATTGCTAGAGCAGATGTCTTACCACTGTTTTAGTCTCGTTATTTTGTTGATTATTATCAGGCTGTGGATGTAAACAAACAAGCCTTGGAACTCTCAACAGCAATGGGAAACAAAGTAAGTTGTACCCATGTTTGATATCTGAAGTATTTGAAGTCATAGAAATTATGATTTCTATGCTGTTACTCACATTTCAAGATCGTAGCTTCATGGTCATGAATAATGTATATATGTTTTTTAAAAGACTATGTATTTGGGCATCTTTTGGAATGATTATTAGGTTTAACATGTGAAGAGAACAAAATCACTCACTAACTTAAACTGAATCAAATAAATAAGTACATTCTGAAATCTTCGATTGTGAGTTGTTGTATGCCTGCAAAATGTTGTCTTCGGTGCACAAAGTTTGTAGATGTATGAACTTGGATTTGTTTCAGATGTGTATGCTCCGATCTCATTGGCTGATGCACCAGCTTCACCGAGCTCTTGGCAATCCAAAGGCGTCCCAAGACCACGCCTCTATGTTTGACCGCTACCTGAGAGACTTAGCTCTCTACTGCGGCGTTTGTCATGAGGTGATCGGGAGCCGCCATGACAGTCTGCATGTGATGTCGTGCTGTCATATATATCACACAAGGTAATTTTAGAGGTGACAGTGTTGTGCGCCACCAAGAGAGGTCATTTTCAAAGGAGACAGTCGGGAATTTTAATGTTGTGCTGAGAAAAACATTTCTAAGCCTCAAATATAAACATCAATGGGGGACTTTTGGTGAAACTAGGTGGTAGCAGACTTACCATAAAAATCCATTGTTCTCTGAAATGTGCGCATGCTCAGAACTACGTAAAAAATAAACAAAATTACCTGGTAAGTCTGCTGCAACCTAGTGTTCCAAAGTCTCCCATTACCCCCACGCCATTAAGAACATTTTGTTTAAACAATGATTAAACTTTACTTTCTAAAAGTGAAATTGAACCTAACAATACTGTCATTTGACCTCAATAACATTTCCCTAAAGGAAGCTTGTTGAAATAAATATTTCTATCATTATTTGGTTTTGCTGTATAGGTGCTCAGAAACCAGCACGTTCAAGGCGAGAGGGTGTCCAAATTGCAAAAAGATGCTAACAGTGCCGATATTCGTTTGAATATTGTCTTGCAACCCAGGAACTCTACTCCAGTCATCTCTGGACCTTCACACACGGCCTTCCTTTCTAAAATAATAAGCAATACAAGCAGAGCTTGTAACCTACACGCTTATAGCAGCTGGAAACATTACTTGTTATTAAATTGGCTTCAGATGAATTGGCCTGTAGTGTTTGATTTTATTGTCAGATTGTTTATTGCACAGACCACATTGGAAAGCCGTATTTTGGCTATTGGGGACGTACAGTTTAAACGTGGTGCATGTAGGCATGATTGGAAAATGACCGAGAAAAAATACCGTAGCAAATTTTCACCTAACTCGGATTCTTATTTCTATTTGCCAGATTGATATAAGGAAAGACGAATGTGAAGAAAACGTGACGTATCATTTGTTCTTTCTCTTCAACGTGGCAAACCACCAAATCTGATGAGATTTTGTTAGATGACTAAAAACTATAGAATGGCGGAAATTAGGTTTCTCGTCCAAACCAATGATGTAAAATACATTTAATGGTACTTTAATATTTGAATAAAGTTTAACTGTTTAGCCTACATACCTGAATACTCTTCTTGGAGTTTCTACCATGACGACTAATGTTCATGGGTATAAAATAGCTTTGTAAAAATAATGAATTTAACTGTATTTTTTCAAAACGCCCTCTATGACCAAATTTTATATTTAAAAACGTGTACATTTATTGTAAACTGATAATGCAGGAATAAGCATCGTTGTAAATCCAGTTGCATGCACTTCCAACTATATTTCAAGTTTCTGGATAGAACAGTGGAACTTATACTGGTTTTACTAAAACGTGCATATGACTGATATGTTCTGATGGGTATGAATGGTTGTATAGTCTGCCCACCCAGGCGGTAGTTTTAACCGATACAACACAACTCGTTTGATGTGCCTCTAGAGGGCGCAATAAATTAAAAACGGCTATCAAACTAAGTTTAATTTAAAGTCTAGTAGATCAGCAGTGGGATGACCAATGAAGGCAAGTAATTAAGTTTTAAACAAACTATTTTTTTTGTACAGGGACCTGTGTGCAGATAATTCGTCAGTGGATATGTGTTTCGAAAATACCGGTATATGCGTTTAGCCTTATGGTTTGAATTGTCACTGGAGCCTGGGCATTAGCCAGAGCCAATATTCGCAATTTCGAAAACGCTGCTGATAAGTTGCAGGTGTCTCAATAAACCAACATGATAGGAGCTGATATTGACTAATCTTTGTAAGGCCACATAAAAAAAAGAAATTGTTGATCGTCCCCGCCCGACCCTACGAAACCCCCCGACCCCATTTTTTTTTTTTTTTTTTTTTTTAAATCATAAAAAACGGTCTTTTCAATGATCTTTTCAGCCAAATTTGGCTCCCAGATTTTTCAGCTGAATTTTTTTTCAAAATCCATAGGTTGGAAATAGATATTTGAAGAAAGATTGTGTTGGCAAAAACAAGAACAATTCTTCAAATATTTACTTAAGAAAATGTTTCACAGAAAATTTCATCTAGGAGTTAAATGGGTTTAACAAAACAATTAAAAACATCAAAATCACACAAACCCTCTGTTTTATAGTGATTGTGATGATTTCTTTATTCTTTGTTTGATATTTTGCCATGTCCTAATAAATAAAAAATAAAAATAAAAACCGCCCTCCCACCCAACTTCCCACCAAAAAAGGACGATCAACAATTTTTAAATTTTATGTGGCCTAAAGGTACACAGGTGGAAATCCAAACTGGGATAGGTGTTAGGTGAGGTAGACCTTGTATAGAATTCGACTGTCGTGAGTCACATAATAATCTCCCGCCTAAAACAAATTGGTTTGTAGCATAATTTGGAAGAACTCGTCCTTGGTGATGAGGTCATCTCCATTGGTGTCCGCTTCATCCATCATGTCTCTAATTTCACTATCTCGAAACCTTAGTCCGGCTGTCACTGAAGCTTTCTTGATGTCGTCAAAGTTCAAATGACCTTTGTCTCCTGTAGGTTAAAGGTCAAGGGTGAAGCCTTTTTTTTATGTGTAATGATGTTGAATTCGTTCTGGATCAACCCATGTGATATTAATAGTATTCTTTCAATGAAACCAATGGATGGTGGAAGCGACTAGCACTGTATACGCAGTGAGCGTAGGCCTACATGGAGAAAAGATAATGTATCTCGGGACTGAAAATCCGCAATCAAACTCATAATAAGCATTTCAGAAAGAGTACGTCTTGTAGATAACTGCAGACTTTACGAAACTATTTAATTTTGGTGGTAATTTAATGATTATCTATTTTGTGTTTAAACTAGCATATGAACTTGATAGTTTTGGTATTAAGTGATCATAGACTAATGTAATAACTTACCTATGTCCATCATGCTGAATCCCTGTGAAAATGAATAATGATAATAATTGATTTATATCACCAATATTTATGACACAATGTGGCGACTTTTAATCCATATCTACCTTTTGGTCAGACAAACATTGTTCCTGGCTAAAGCCCAGCACTCATTGTTGTGTGTACGATAAACACTCTTTATTTACTGCTTTGCAAATAAATATCGTCCCAACTAACTGTATACTGCTCGAAAGGGAAGTTATATAATTGTCTTTGATGCTATATTTTGCCTTGTTTTTACGATTTCTGTAAAAAATGTAAGTTAAAAATATTGAAGCACAGTTTGAGTCAAGGCTGTCGTGTTGACGGCCGTAATTCGTGCCTGGATCCGCGGAGGATGATTTTAAACACATTCTAGTACATTTTGTTTTACGCATACATTGTAGGCCTACATTTCAAAGTATATGGGCACAAGGTTCCAATAACAACTAATGCTGGATGATAAAATAAAATAAATAAATAAATAAATAAATAAACAAACTAAAAAATTAAAAAACAAACAAACAAACACCCCCATCACACCCAACCTCAATTCCCTCAGCTTTTCGGAATCAAATCAGAAAATGTTGCTGTTAATTAAAAACTTCCTTTTATCTTTTCGATTGGTGTCAGTTTACTCGTTGAATTTTGGGGATGTGTCAATCCGAAATAAAAACGCCCCCTGAATGAGTAAACTGGTCAGACTACATTTTGGAAAAAGAGCCATACGCTTGTGAGTAAAGCAGAGCAAGTGTTCAGGGCCTGGTATTCACCCTTTGCACGGTCAGCCATTTGCGTGTAGAGCCTCGACTTGGGGACAGCAGTGCACTAGAAGCATTATATAACTCTGTGCTGTCACGGTAATGTAATGACACTTACATCCAAACAGATAAATGCAATACAAATGAAGAATGAAGTCGAGGCTCTACACGCACGTGGCGGATCCGTGCAGATGGAGAATACCCGAAATGTGCCAGGTTGAAAGTCAACACTCGCAGGGCACAATATTTCACAAATTTTTCAACAATCCCTAAACACCATGACCTTCAAATCTTTGATTTACAGAATAATTTGTGAATTTTACACCACGGCTCATTCAGAACTCGTGTAAAGCTTTAAAAAGCCCTTTTCACACGACAGCAATTTAGCAGGGGTCCCTTGCTTAATTTGAGCATGGTTGTGAAATTTTACAAATTGTACTTCTTGTGCAGGACAAAAATGTTTGGACTGTCAAAGGTCCCTAGTGAAATCTTCTCAACTTTGCCGTCCGTTATGGACAGTCTAAACATTGTCCTTTCACACGAGGTGCATTTGGTGAAATTTTGCAACCATGCTAAAATTAAGCAAGGGACCCTTGTTAAATTGCTGTCGTGTGAAAAGGGCCTAATGATGAGAAATAATGGTCAGTAGTTTAATAAGTTTACTGGACTGGAACGACGAGTCTACTGGACTGGAACGACGAATTATTGCCATAGGGTGCACATACCTGTTCTAAATCACCGTAGACATCTCTGGCGTCTCCCTGCTTGTACACAACCAGCTCAAGAAATTGCTGAAATGCGATATTGCTGCATTAGACAATGTGAAAGAGAGAACAAAAATTATTTCCTCGGATGGCGGGAATGGGGGACTTTTGAGACGCTAGGTGGCAGCAGACTTACCAGGTAAATCCATTGTTCTCGGTAATGTGCGCACGCTCAGAACTACGTAAAAATGGAAATTTACATGGTAAGTCTGCTGCCACCTAGTGTTCCAAAGTCCCCCATTGCGATGCAGCAGATATTGAACAAGAGAACTCCAAATATTGAAGGAACTTTTCCCGTCACATGATCACCACTTTGGGCAAGTTAGAAAGCAGAGCTGTTACTGCTGGACGGTAATGGCGTTTCGAAGAGTGCGTTCATTTCAAAAATTCTTTGAGTCAACATATTTCAGAAGAAAAAGCAAGAGCTCGTGCTTTTTGTTTTTGTTTCGAAATGTTGTTGTTAAATAATAATATAATCGTCTGAAATATCAAATGCGTTGAAAACTTTAGATACTTAACGACCTGTCCGTAGGTAAATTATTACATTTTCTTATATCCCTTTTATTAATGATATCATTATTAGAAGAAATAAAATTATTTCAAAGGTTTAGAGCGGCAAATTGTATCAATGTATTTCTGGTTCTGTTAAATGCTCATTTGAAATCGGGGTTCTGGCGTAAAAACGATGCCGTGCTGTAGTTCAATATCGGTACGTGATTTGTTGATAAAATGATAATTTGAAATTTGGACGCATATAGGAGGACTACAAGCAAAGGTGAATTGATGGATGTCAGCGAAGATTCCCACGATCACATTGTTATGTGACGTTCATTCTGCACCGTGTCACGGACAGTACTGATTAGTTACATGGACTTGTTCACTCTTTGCCTCAAGGATCCACTTATACTTTAATATAGGGAATGTCTCCGGATTTCCAATGGACTTTGAGGAAAGCTTTCGGAAAATTCTTTTATAATAACATCTTACCTGTGGCTACCCGGTCCGCCGTGTATACCACCTTCAAATATAAACAGGAGAAAGAAATATAAGTATATAGTAGAAATATTATACACCAACGGTATTCAAATGATAATGATAAGGGAAAGTTTGTATGCGGCCTCGGATATATTTAGAATATTATAACAATATCATATTTTGTAGTAGAGGAACCCGTAGATTTATTTTTGGCTTTCATCTATTGCTGAAACATACGTACTTGATTAACTAAGCCCGTGTGGATGATATACTATGCGTTAAGTGAATGAGGCACAGAAATATTAAGGTTAAATATTTGAGGTATAGGTACATTATTTAATAAGGGGCTCTTGTGGATGAGATGCTATGCGTTAGGTGCATGAGGCACGGGAAAGTTAAGGTATGAGGTACTCTAAGGGGCTCATTGGATAATATGCGTTAGGTGCACGAGGCACGGGGATATTAAGATAAAATACATGTATATGAGGTAGGGCCTATACATGAAAGGGCTCTTGTGGATGAGATGCTATGCGTTAGGTGCACGGGGTATACGGGATAATCAAAGTAAACAGAATACATGAGGTATATGAGACACAATTTGAAGTAGATGGGGTACTTTAAGAGTTGTACATGATTTAACAAGAGTCATTTTAGTTCGTAAGGAGGTTATACTTTCCACATCGCAACACCACCATTGAGGTAAAACAGAAAAGTTACCACAGGGATAACTGGCTTGTGGCAGCCAAGCGTTCATATCGACAGGGGCGGGTCAAAGCATCTACTTTAAATCAACAGTTTAAAATAAAAATCTTATAGTCACCTGAGATCTCATTTAAATCATCCTGGTTGATTTTGAATCCTATAACTCGCATTGCCCTCCTGAGATCATCGAAATCAATGGACCTGTTCCCCAAAACGATGATTAATATTAGAGATATAAGCATTGGTGTAAATGTTGTAATTTTTGTGTGTAAGTAATTGCACTTTCAATAGGAAAGAAGAAAAAGGTTTTCTCTTTAGACGCAAGCTAAAAACAAGAGAAAAGCTTTACTTAATTGGTCTCTTTTTAAGTATTAAATTGCCTCTGTTCGGTTTGTGAAAAAGCAGACTCGAGTTACCAAAAACTAGACTTACCCGTGATGTTCGTTGTCGAATGTGTCAAAAACAAATCTTAAATCCCGTATTTCCTGTGGTGTGAGTTCCCCCTGGAGTTTCGCGTCCACTTCATTTATTTCCTTTACACTGTCAATATTCTGGAGAGCTTGTCTTGCCACCTGTGACCGGGGGACATCTACCCGGTGTTCTTCTGAGGGGCCATCTTGACGGGTCCGAGACTTCTGTCTACGACTTGTTACAGAGGCAATGGCAGGCTCGCTGGACTCCGGTGGGGATGCTTGGGATAACTTCACGGTTCTCTTTTTGTACCTTGATGACTCCATTTCTCGGTGTTGTTGTTGTTGTTGTTGTTGTTGTTGTTGTTGTTGTTGTTGTTGTTGTTGTTGTTGTTGTTTTTTTTTTGGGGGGGGGGGGGTTTGGGGGGGTAGAGAAATCAAGAAATCCTCATAAGTGTATGACGACCGTCGTCTCGGAGAAATCTGTAAAGAGAAGACAATCGTTATCCCGGGCCTTGGCTGATTAAATAGGGACAGACGGGGTAAATCGCATTCAAACTTTCCAGACCGATGTGCCTTCGTCTTAGAAGTCCAGAGACAGCAATTTATTATCATATGATCAAATACTCATTAAACACTTCACATTATCGATGACTATTTAATTCTGAACTACTATGCTCCTGATAAATACTTAAGACCAACAGAGAGCTATTAAGGTTAGACTTTGCACCGTCACCAACCTGCGCAACATGGACTTCATCTTGCCTACTCTAAATATTCAAAATGAATAGTTTTGGGTTATCGGATATTTGCCTCTGCACAATGCTAAAAAGAACGACACTCCTTTGTTAATGGACGCCTGGACAAAACAAATTGTTAAAGCAAAATTAAGCCACCCAGTATGAACACAAAATCTAGTGACACTCAATGTCCAGAAACTTAACGGTGAAATGCCTGACAAAGGTGGCATCATTATGGTGCCTGAAAGTTCAACGTAAAATAATTATATTATGCGTACTGGTTAAAAATGATATACACTACATAAACGCTATTCAATCAAATGTGATGTGTGCTTTCACCATGTACGGTGATTCTCGTGTATTAATGGTAATTAACTAGCACCGATGCTTCCTACAAAATTACTGTTTCTTATTTTATTTTACACTGTGGGACGTACAGGAAACTTACCCTTCAATCCAACGCGACGTGATTTACCAAAAATAATAGTAAACCGTGTCTCTCATCTCATCTCAACAATGTAAGACAGCGCCAGAGTGAATGGCTTCGCTTAGTGGCTATGGCCGGAGCGCCAAAATGTCATATTATTTTTCAACGTTGTCGTTGCAGCCAACGTCTCCTGGAGCCGTAGCCAAGTCGCTGGATTAAACTCAAGTACCTGCCTTGTAATCGCGTATAGCATCTCAGATAGGATTTTCGTTTTAGAGAGAGGTGCTTGTCGTTGTCAGACTATAATATGCATTTGAAATATTCTCGATGACTGTGTTTTGAAATGGATCCAGTTAGCAGTGATTTGAGGCACACTGAGTCAACAATATCTACTGGTAACAAACACATCACTGCATAGGTTACTATGGATGCTGAGATACGCTGAAGTCATTGCTAACCTCTTTACAAGGCGTGCACAATAGTAAAACAAAGTTACAAAGCAATTCGTTTCAATGTCTAAAGAGTGGTATTGGTAATTTGTTAGTGTTTATATTACATAATCTGGGTCCTAAAAGTAAGAGAGATGTTTTAAAAGAAAGGGGAAGAGAAAAGAAGAAGTGGAGGGAGAGGAGGGTTGAGAGAGAGGGAGAAAAACGCCTCTGGTCTATGGAGTCTTTTGACGGCCATACTTTGTCTAGCATGTGGTATTCCCATTTCTATGGGCGCAAACTCAAACCGCTTTTACAGTGTAACGACTGATGTACAGGCTAACTGTAACTCGATGGTTGTTTGCTCAGCAAGATAATGTTTGCACTTCTAATGGGTCAATTGATGCAACTACAAATAGCTTGTGTGAGACAAATTTGTAACCTTAAAGGGACTTTCTATTTATAGCTGTGGTAATTGGGTTGACATTTTAAATGATAAAACACTTGGGTGGTCTTTTGGATAAGGCTACGGATCAGAGAATCACAGAACTCATCAATAGTTTGGGTTTTATTGGTTAATTTACTAATATTAAATTGAAGTTCGTATTCTCTGAGAAATCACTTGAGGATATAAGAGCTATCGACGCACTGCTTTTGGTTCAGGGACGCGCCAATTGTGAATAGACTGTGCAAGTCTCGCGCGTATTCGCACATTGGGGTCCCTTAGTGCGCGAGTTTGTTTGCTTTATAAAATCAATTACGCGCTAGACTTGTATGTTCTGTAAAAGGCGAGCACCCTTGCTTCTCTGGTAAAAGCATTTTGTTCAGCACGCACCGCGAAATTCTTAACGAATTGGCAATTGGTCGAGCTGATTTTTGTTGCAATTTTAAAAAAGTCATATTTTTTGCCCTGGTTGGGTCGTTATTGAAGTCAGTTTTAATCAAAAACGCTAATCGAAAGCGATTGGGTTGTGGCAGTGGAGGGGTCGGTTGTGGCAGTGGAGGGGTGGGTTGTGGCAGTGGATTTGGCAGTGGAGGGTTGGTTGTGGCAGTGGAGGGGTGGGTTGTGGCAGTGGAGGTGTGGATTTGGCAGTGGAGGGGTGGGTTGTGGCAGTGGAGGGGTGGGTTGTGGCAGTGGAGGGGTGGGTTGTGGCAGTGGAGGTGTGGGTTTGGCAGTGGAGGGGTGGGTTGTGGCAGTGGAGGGGTGGGTTGTGGCAGTGGAGGGGTGGGTCGTGGCAGTGGAGGTGTGGGTTTGGCAGTGGAGGTGTGGTTTTTGGCCGTGGAGGGGTGGGTTGTGGCAGTGAAGGTGTATTAACAAAGAGTCACAAACGCCTAGTACTTAAACATTCCAAAGTTTCAGAGAGAACCTCCTGTTTTATTTTGTTTACCCATAAAACATTACAGACAAAAGGAAGCTTTGTTATCAGCAAACTATGCCTGAAGCGCATCCTGTACGGATACATAGGCAGAACTACTCTCCATTTTGTTTATGACGTGTCTATACGAATAATAAAAACAGAAAAAAATGCTGTCCATTAAAAGTATCCCATGCTAGAATTCTGGAAATGTTCGGTAGGAATTCAATGCCGCCATGAACTTAATTTATGTTTTTAATATATATCCCCCTTTCTCTCTTGAAGGGTCTGTATACGTTTGGTAATGACTCTGAACATTATTGGCGATACAAGCTTACTTGGTAAGAAGTACACCAGCTTTGGATATAATGCAATTTGAGAAACTTTTCACTTCGAAGTACTGCGGTTTATCCCTCAAAATTTGAATCTGAGAAGCGTGACTGCAGTAACGTTTCTCAGATTGTGTATTCCAATTGCAGATTATTCTTCTTGCGTGAACATAACTGCTCAAGAGCATGTTTTATAGCTCCATGGTCTAACGGCCTTGTCATAATGGGCGGCCAAAAGGGCCAAAAAAATGAAATAAAAACTAAGTACTGTTTAGAAAACTAACAGCAAAAACGAAAATTTAAGAACAATTAAAAAAAAAACACCAACAAAACCCCATACACAATCAAAGATTAACATTTAACGAAACTTATGAATCGATCGTAAACACATTCATAAATGCCCCGTTTGTTAAAAAGCTAATAATTTATTGGAAAATCTATCTGTGCAAACTTTTCTGTAAAATTTCCAATTCCTGTCACAATCCACACTATAGTCGACTTGTCTAGCAAGTGACCATTTCAAGCCACAATCTTTCCATATAGTGGCCTTCCTCTGGGTTCACGTGATCATCCACATATGAAATCCACTTTTGATAAAACTCCTTTGGATGCATTTGGAGACATCCTCTTGTCGCCGAGAAACAACCCCCGTGACAATTATTTACGCCGGACTTTGGTGGCGCTCTCCCAAAAACATCTTGATAAAATTGTCCAATTGTGACGTTAGCATGTCGCATAAGACCACGATCGTATTCAATTTTCCATTTGGCAATATGTGGAATTCTTCCCCAGTTGGTTTGCTTTCCAAAAGGGACGCAAAGAATCCCTCTCCTTGCCTTTTCGAGAAATTCCTGCGGAGTTCGAAAACAAACACTTGAGGCATGATCATTTATTTCGCCTTGGAGAAAAATGGTTATGTTTGCCAGGTTTTCGTAATTCTTGATAATGTGGAAGAGATAGGTATTGGCCTCCCGTCCGACGTTCGGGAGTTCCTCCCAGGCTTTGACGCTGAATGACGGTTTTAATCCTGCGTCGTGACCTTTATCGTACACGTGAGAATATTTAGCAACTGGCTTCAACCAATCAAGGTTCTCCTTGTAGTGTGCTATGACGAACTCGTAGTCCGTTCGCGGCACAGGCGTTGTAGGCCTACTTATGCTTCCTTTGAAGAAGAAAGTAAGAGATTACCAGTTAAAAGACTCATCAACTTAAACAACAAAATGCATTCAGTGTATGACATGTGGCGTGTCGGGGTCGATCGGTTAAGAGCACCGGACTCATGCTCGTGTTTGATCAGCGTGGGTTCGAGTCTTTACACCTGTGTCCTTAAATGCATCGTACACGTTTGGTAATTGGAGCCTATTGTTTGTTTCAATCCTATGTAGTTGTATATATATACCATAAAAATAACCTGTGAAAATTTCATTTCAAAAGGTAGTAGCGTTTTTGATATAAAGCCGAAAATCTGGAGCGGTTATGCGGTCCTTCGAAGTAAAAAGTCTCTCAAAATGCATTATACTATTCAAAGCTGCTGTATTTCTTACCAAGTAAGTTTTTATTGCCATAAATTTTCAGAGTCATTACCAAACGTACGATGCCTTTAAAACAAGACACTGCTTCGTCATTGGGATGGGACGTAACGCCGTTGGTCCCCTGTGAGTGGTGTGTAATGCACGTAAATAACCCAGTTACCCTTATATCGTTAAGAGAAGGGGTTTGCCCACGTGGCGTTTTTGAGATATCGCCGAAAATCTGGAGCGGTTATGTCCACGCAGGAAGAATAATCCGTAATTGGAATACACAAATCTGAGAAACGTTTCACGCAGTTTGTTTAATCCCTTTCTCTAAAACCACATTCCTTACTAGGGAGTCGTTTCTCAAAATGTTATACCTTATCAACACCCCCTGCAGTGCTTCTTGTAATACCAGGTAAGTTTTATAATGTTATGATCATTCATTTTTGGAGTAATTACCAAAGGTATACCCTCCCTTTAAAGGCACTGTACACTATTGGTAAGATCGAAAAACATAAATGTTCACAGATTCACACATAACTTACATGATTTAAAGTAAGTAATGGTAGAAAGGGTTCCTTAAAATATTTCTGCCTAAAATACAATCGTTTCTGAGAAATGAGTAAAACAATAGGTTTTATCACGCGTGATAATAAACTCTATGTTTGAAAAACAGAAAACACATAAGGTCTCTTTTCACTATTTTCTCGTGACCTCGATTGAGCTCAAATTTTCACAGGTTTGTTATTTCATGTATCACACAAAACATGAACTTTGTTTGCGACTGTTTTGTCAGCTCTACCAATCCTGTATAATACCTTTAAAGGCATCGTATACACGTTTGGTAATTACTCAAAATATATATTAGCATAAAAACTGACCTGGTAACGAGCAACAGAGAGCTGTTGACAGTATAAAACATTGTGAGAAACGACTCCCTCTAAAGTAACGTTGAGAAAGAGGTAATTTCTTACTAAAATAATAAAAACGTCTTGCAAGAAGTTTTTATTCCTATCTGAAAGCACACAAATTTGTACAACAAGGGTGTTTTTTCTTTCATCATTTTCTTGCAACTTCGATGACCAATTGAGCCCAAATTTTCACAGGCTTGTTATTTTATGCATATGTTTGGATACACCAAATGAGAACACTGGTCTTTGACAATTACCAAACGTGTACGATGCCTTTAAAGAAAATGGTAATAGGTGTTGAGTTGGATCATCGTAGACGGTCGCATCGTTTAGATTATGGAAACTGAATCTGAATCCATAAAAAATGAGTTCACTTACCAATCACTTGTGGTTGAGCTAGTGTTGGATGGAAATACTTGTCGATAGCGGAAAGCCTCTCTCCGGTCATCGAGTAAAATGCGATTATTAGGACTATGGTACAGGCGCAAAATATCACTCTTCGGTCAGACATTATGCGTACTTTTGAAGGAGTGTGTACAACACCTGGGCCTTCAATTTGACTCACTAAATAATGTTGCCCACATGATCTGAGATACCGCACGTTGTTTGTTTTTTTCCATGTAGTATTATGGGCCGCAGTGAAGCGTTCTGATTGGTCCGTTTCTGCAGACTACGTGTATTTTTAATGAGGTAAACAGCGGCGTAACTAGGGTAAAATTTCAGGGGGCACAAGGGGGTGCACCATTTTTTCTAGGGGGCACTTTGCCCTTTTTTTTAAAACAAGCCCATGCCCGTAATCGGTGTGGGGGGGGGGGGGTTCGGACGCCCCCCCTAAAAAAATAACATAAAAAAGTAATAATAAAAAAGTCTGCAAAAAATAATTAATTAAAAAAGTCTGCATCGTAACTGTGACTTATTATCGTTAAATTATGACAATTATAACATAAAATAATATACAAAGATGTAAATAGAGGACGCAATGGGTGGCATACGCCGTCTGGCTGAGCATTAAATATGCAGAAATAATATTGATACAAAGCTGTAATTGAGTTGTTTGCAGATATAATAACCAATATCATAGGGGTTGAATTGGGCATTCTGTTTTACAAAATTTCGAACCTCTGAGGGCGGGCACATCCTCCTCCCACTCCCTCCTGCGTCGCTAAGTGACGGGCGGCGCTAACGCGCCGATTTACATTTTCTTTCATATATTCGCCAACCTAAATACAAATATATAAAAAAATCCTGGTTACGGGCCTGAACAAGCCCCTTTTTCATCGCCTTTTTTATGTTACTTACTATTTTTTGATAAGATAATCTGGCGTGAGTGTATACCAAAAATATTTTCTGCATGTAAATGGAAAAATAGTTTTAAAAACATCGAAATTATCTCATCAAAGCGTAGGCTATAAAATGTAACATTTTACTCTGGAAATTTCCAATCACAAAAGTCCAGATTTCAAAATGGGGGGGGGGGGGACCTGGGGGGCACCTGGGGAGGGGGGCACGGACATCAATGGGGGGGGCACGTGCCCCCAACCCCTTAGTTACGCCACTGGAGGTAAACTAAGGAAATCGTTACATACAAGCACGTAGGCCTTTTGGTAGACTTGTGAACAAGTCGTTAAATGTCTGTCGCGGTGAGTACGACGCCTGTCTACTACTGTGCGTAGGTCATCCGCACTCGTACTGTCCGCATACGGAGGCCGTCAGAGAGTCCACGTACACATCTCACACCATGCACGCACTGCGTATACACGCACATGTGCAAACAGAGACTGCAAATATCTAGTGATTCTTTGTTTACCTTGGGCCTTTTCCCAACCTAGGCTTGGGCTCCATCTCCGGCTTATAGGCTCCGGCTTATAGGCTCCGGCTTATAGGCTCCGGCTTATAGGCTCCGGCTTCTCCGGTTTTGGCTCCGACTACGTTCCGTTTTCCACGGTGTTTCAAACACTCAAACTTAGCCCGGAGCCGGAGTCGGAGCCTAAGCCGAGGTTCTTGGAAGAAAAACAAAACAAAACAAACAAACAATCAAACAAACAAAAAACAAACAAACAAACAAACCTTGAACGCAAGTTTTGTTTAGCCTTTATTTATATCAACATACATGTCATGCTGAGCTCACAAGCTGTACATGTATGAATGTTCCTTTATTGCCGCCGGTCTTAGATCACGTTCAAATTAATCACACAGTCATGTATAACATTGGCAGGTATAGAAACATAAGCCTTTTTGAGATATGGCGGACACAATGCTACAACACTATAAGGTTTGGGTAAATTTGTGTGTATACACCCAAACCAAACAGTACACTCCTATCACGTCCGCCATACCTCAAAAAGGCTTATTGTTGTAAATCCACACAGTTGGCTTTGTTTAAAAGCTAATCGTGTTCGAACTAATGGGTATAGATGACTGATTCACTTCACTAATGCATCTGGCTTAAACGTTCACAAAATAATGTGTTCAACGTCAAATTTACTACGCTTTTCTTTATTTTTTGCTGCTGAAGAAAACGCTGTATGTGAGTTACAAATTAGTACAATTGGACAATATCATTGTTAAAAACCTACCAGGGCTAGAATTTTGCACTTGCGATAATTACTGTTCTTGCATGATGGTCAGCACCAGTAATTGTAAAACCCCGGTCTCACACTGATGAGTGTCCTTGTGAGGAATTAGAAATGAGCATGTTATGGATTCCTAATGTATAATAGGCCTAGCCTTCACCGATGTCTCATTTAAGCTCGACAATGAGTAATGTGCAATCATCTTTTCGTATAATTATCGAGGCAAACAAGTGTTGGTTTTCATGGATGGTAATTTTGTTGCGAGTTTGCCGCGGTTCGATTACAAAATAAATGCATAGCCTAAATTGCAGTTTGTAAATCGGTTTCAAGCTGGTGCAGCAAAAATAACAGGAGAACTACAGTAATGTTTAAATTCCAGGCATTGTAGACCAGCCAAACTTGAAAAAGTGCTCTAGAAAAAAATTCCACGGCATAGTTTGTTAATGGCTGGCATCCGTGCTAGATGTATGGATCATGGGCTCAGGAAGACGATTAGGGTGGATGCCAAGCTTGATTTTGAATTTTAAGGTCATTTAGAGGTCAAAAGGTCAAATAAAGTCAAAAATCAATATTTTCAAATTTTGTATAAAATTTAACCACATTTGATAGATCTATCCATAAAATGTATTTTTAATTTCATTTTGATATTACAAACGTATGTAATTAACGGATAAACTTTGACCTTGTACACAAATGTATAGCAAAGCAAAACGTAAAAGTATGATTTTCTTGAAAAGTGTATATCTTGAGTATACCAAAATTGTTTGCACTCCCCATCTTATTGGTGCATATATTTGTTTCAAACAACTTGTTTTTGAAAGGTCAATATACCCAGGCAGTTTTTGAGAAGAAAAAAAATTCAAGTACCACCTTCATGTGAGGTCATTTTGAGGTCAAAAATTTCAAATAAGGTCAAACATTTTCATTTTTGATTTTTTCACCAAATTTGACCCCAGGTGGCAGATCTATCCATAAAACCTATTTTCATCATCATAATGACAAATCCGTGATATTATGAGTTAATCTTTTGTTATGTGCACAAATGTATGGTAAAATTAAATCTAAAGGTGCGATTTTCTCATAAAGTGCATATCTTGAGCATACCAAATTTGATTGCACACCCTATCCCAACACTGCATATAATTGTTTCAACAAATTTTTTTTGAAAGTAAATATACCATGGCAGTTTTTATTATAAAAAAGAGATTCATATTACACCTTCTGAAGTGGTAAATTGAAACAAGAAACGCGTATGCTGTTCATGCAAGATATATAGTTTCACATGGTGCTCAAAAACTGTATGTCTGATATCAAAGTTATTTGAACTCCCAAGTACACAGTCAAAAGACTCAACTGTCATTAGTGAATTAACAATGTTGAATATTCTTTTTGCAGTGAAATGTTGTTTTATCCTATGTTATACATTGTAGCTACGATGGGGGTATGGGGTATCGTGCAGTGATCTTTCTTATCTGGAGTGCCATCAAAGCTAACTCCAGAGCTAGCTACAGGCACTCCAAAACCACTACAGCTGGACATACTTTTGCCCAGTTTCTTTGATGAAAGAATTCTCAGATCATCTGTAAAGAGCATACCTCCATGGTTAGAGTGAGAATACTAAAGAAGGCCACAGGCACGGGCCGAAGATTTGAATGGGTATAGTGTCATCATGCTGGAGAGGGTCGTTTTGTTCCTGCATGGGGAGCATCCAATGAAGCCACTGGTATAGTTGACCCTCCTGTGAGAACAGTAGGGACTCTTCAGGCGCTAGTAGATGACAATGACACTCTCATCACTATGATCAATCACTTTGTGGACATAACACAGATCAGAAACATACCATCGTCGCAGTAGTCCGGCCACTACACAGCAGAGGAAATGAACTGATACGGGCAAGTCCAAAGTTTGAGAATTTAATTTTTCTCAAAGGGAGGACTACACGTCTGCTTCAACTTTCTGAAGGCTATTGGCCAACACATGTAAAGTGCTGGGCTTGATTACTTGTGGACAGAGGTGGGTGTTTATGCAGCCAATATGACTGAGCCCATGCTTCAAGGCAAAGCCTACTTTTGCGCTGTTAATTGAGGACATCAACTGACCTGCGAGGCTCTGTGGCACATTTCTGTCCTTGAATCTTGGTTGGTTGGAATCTGTTTAAACAAAAAGATGTGGAAGTTGATAAACTTGCCCAAAGTGTGGTTAAGCAGTTCAAATAGAGGGGCCGCAACCACACAGCAGAACTCTCCGAAGCAGTATAGGCCAGCTGTCAGATTTTCTAAGGAGTGACAATGGTCATGAGCTCATAAACAAATTCAACTTAGACAAGCACTCTGGAAATCCAAACTTCCGACTGTGGTCTCATTACATTGAGATGGTGGAGATGGAGATCTAGGACTCAGAAAGACACTCAGATACTCTTGATCCCCCATCTGGAAGCCTTTTCAGCAATGCTGCCATGTCCCAATTATCTATGACCACAGCAACTTTGTTCATGATGTTAGAAAGATACCGCTGGTATCTTTGACAACCAAAGACATTGCACCAGTTGAAAGCAGTATGTGATGACCAACTGGAAGCAACGTGTTAGTTTTAGTGATGCCCTGAAAAAAAATCATTGCTCAAAAACTTTGTACAATACAAATGTTTCAACCAAACAAAATGTACGGTACAGAAGATTATAAAAACTGACAGAATGTTGGTGGCACTGCTCTAGAAATGCAAGGGTCGTGGGTTCGATCCTACCCGAGTAATATGCCTGTGAATTTTGTTCACAGGACTCGGGAAGGTACTGAGTATACAGTGCTAACACACATCGGTGTATGGGTAAAAAACCAAAATCAATATTCTTTATCCCCGATGCAAATTTAACATCTATTATGA